>CM045492.1:7760264-8960264 GCA_024704745.1 Rosa lucieae
AAACATATAAGTGTCTACGGTTGACTAATCCGATCGGATTCAAAAATATGGTGAAATTGCCTAAATTGTTTACCACACTCATAATTTATTGTAATAAACTCATCCAACGGTCGGTTTTTTCATTTTATTTGAATTGATAGGGGTTGCTCTTTGGAGTGTATGATATATAAATATAAGTTTATAAGAGTAACTACGTTTGACCTAGTTGATCGAATTCGAAACGAGAACCAAATTGGCTGGATTTTCTAAAACCACCATAAAACATTACAATCTCTTCATCGAGCGATTGGTTTCTCCGAATTCATTTTCTACTTCATGGTTGCTTTAGAATGAGCCTAAACAATTTAAATGCAAGGTATAAGTCTTATAACTTTAGGAATAAAATTGGTATAGTCCAATGTGTTTGTAATTAAAATTAATTTTTTTTTTTTATCTTATGTCCACTCACATCCATCAATGGAATATATACAAACGTGATGTGAAAAAATAAGCACGTTTCGCGGTTGCCACGCCATCGGTCAACCAATAAAACATATAAGTGACTACGGTTGACCAATCCGATCGGATTCGAAAATATGGTGAAATTGGCTAAATTTTTTACCACACTTATAATTTATTGTAATAAACTCATCCAACGGTCGGTTTCTCATTTTCTTTGAATTGCTATATGTAGCTCTTTGGAGTGTATGATGTATAAATATAGATTTATAAAAAATTAGTGTCTTTAAAAATTTATTTATCAATAAATTAGTATCTATATATAAATATAGATTTTTTTGGGTACAATATAGTTATATAGATATGTTATCTTTGGTTGTATTTGATCATTATCCATTGAATTTCCAAAGCTTGATTAAAAAAAAAAATACTTGTGTCTTTAAATATTTATTTATAAATAAAGCCCGCAAAGCCCTGCCCGAAAAAGCCCGCAAGGCCCGCTTTATATGGACGGGCTTGGATCCTTTGATTTTTAATAAAGCCCGGCCCGGCCCAGCCCGCAATTATTTAAAAATATAGCAAGACCCGGCCCGTTGACGACCCCTAGTAAGTGGTGTGGTTCTTGGGTAATACATAGCCAAAAACCTTTTTAAATGGCCCTCGGCATGTCAAAAACGTTATGAAGAAACTGATGCACTAGATAACAGTAGCCTATGATTGATCAAACTAATGAGTACAAGAGCACTGAGCACATGTAATTAAATTAGAATCGAAGTTTTAGGACACAAACAATTTTTTGGGTAAAGTTCACCAAGGTAAAATAATTTAGCCCTAGATTTAATTTAAAATTTTGGGACTCAAGTATCCAAATTGAATAAATTTTTGAACTTGATCCAAACACTCATATTAGTTAACTTAAACGTAACAAGGTCACAGGTCTGTGGTGCTTGTTTATAAACATTAAGTAAAGAGGATCTTTATAGGTAGAGGGATTATTTTATTTATTTTTATTTTTTATTTTTGGTTCTCTTTAATCCCCATCCTACTTCATGTGGAGGGACTGCTTATCTCCTAGGTGAATCATCTTGTATATTTTAACCATGGGTAGTATAGTCGTCTATATATCATCTCATGTGGTGTTAATTTTTTAATGTTTGCATCAGTGGTTCTAGAATCAAAATGCACATTCATGATGTAATTTTTCTTTGCTAGCTACTGCATATTGTTAACTCCTCCCTCAGCTTTTGGCTTAGTGATTCATTAAAAGTCATTTGTAATATTCCTTTGGCAGGCTGGTTTTAGAACCATATACTAATTAAACTGTGCAGAATGTTGAAGCTTGAACAAATATGTACTGTCAATCGCCTCTTCCTTGACAGGTGAGTTCCAAGTCTGGAGTGCTGAGCTGATACCAACGATGTGGCTGCTACCAAGCTATTTAACCTCCATCTTCGATTCATAGATTCCCAAGAGTTCAGTGTTTACCCATGAAAATCAGTTAAAACAAGAATTTTGAACAACAAGGAGCTACAGAATGAATGGTCCTCCCTGGTAGTTACCATTTGCAGTGTTGGATTCAAGGAAGTACCAGTTTTACATTCACTTGGTGAGCCAAAATCATGCATTGCATTGGATATTCACCCAGATAACTGTTGGTTTGTCAACTTGTATATATTCACTTATTGATGCATAATTGTGCATGCAAAATGCCTACTGCTGCCAGGAAGCCTTCATTTACATAATCAGATGTGTTTTGTACCCCTTGAATATTGTGAGTGAGATATTCTTGGCATCAATTGTTGAAAAAAAAATAGCAGAAGTGATAGTAGGTGAATTACACACTAAAAATTCTTTGATTAGAAACTCTTTCATATAAAAACTCCCACGTCCAGGAGACTGGATAAATATAGATTACACACCGCAAGAAAATTAATGACACAACATAGAATATAAAGACTCATCAAACACCAACAGAAAAAACCAACTTTCATATTTCATAGCTATGCTAGCTAGATTATTCTAATTTTCTCACAGAAGGAATTCAATATTCCTATCCCAACAGAGTAAGGAGGAAGGCCTTATAGTCCCCTGAAGTGTCTTTGGCCACAGCCTGTTCAAGAGGAACACTGTTCTTCTTGTAGTAAACCTCCTTGATGTCCCTCAAGTCCCTCTCTGCCCTTGTAACAATTACACGAGTGAGAGCATCCTCATCGGTCCCAAGAGTTTTGATTGCATTGCGAAGTACCTTGAATAACAGGTAATATATGAGTCTGAGAGGATAATATAATCTAGAAACAGAGGATTACAAATGAAGTTTTGGTTACCTTCTCAAAGTACTTCTTGGAGTCATTGAGGCATCGAATGGCTGTGTGCAATGCCTTCTGGAAATCATTAGCTTCCTCATCCAACAAAGCCTGGGAAAACAGACAAAATATTAATCACTTGAAATATTGTTAAACAGAAATCAATTACTTTTGGGGCAGATTGACAATGTAAATCCGCAATCGGGTATTCTAAGCCTTGAATATTTGTTGTGCGTTCTTACCTTGCTGATAGAAATGCCCTGATCATTTCTGTATTTGTTGAATGTAGCCATGAGCTGTGTCTTGCTCCTTGTACTCAGGATCCTGATAATTTCTTCATGATTGAAAGCCTTGTCTTTGATAGCATCATGAAGAATATCAGCTTCTGAATTTGCCAACTTTGCATTGATCTCGTTACCGTCATAACGGTAAGCAGTCACCAAAGCCAAAAACACCGTTAGCAATTCTAATTGTCTAGTTTAACAGTTCTCAAAGTTGACCTATACTCTTCTTTTTATTTAGTCGATCTATATTGCCTATCTTGTTCAAAGGTGCAATAAAAAATCAGTCAGGCAGCGTTATATGTCACATTTCCTGGTAAAAGAACCTGTCAAATTGGTTAAACCATGTACCTTGCACATATCACCGGTGGTATGTGCAGCTAGATCTTCTTCCAACGAGTGGTTGTAGCGAAGCTGGTAAGCTCTTCTTACAGCTAGGAGCTCTTCAGGAGAGTGAATGCAGGACATTTCTATGATGACATTGTAGTCAGTGTTGGATTTCTTGATGGCCACATTAGCCGAAACTGCATCACAATCTGCTGGATCCAATATCCACCGGTACACCGCTCTCTATACATGTCATTGCAAAATATGATAAGTTTCTTTATTTAATTACATTGCGACAGAAAGAGATTGGGATATACTTCCTTTTAACCCAAGAAACAAAAAGAAAATGGGTGAATGCATCCAATAATCTGATGATATGCAGTAAAATGTTACAGTCAAACATATCTTTTAACCTTGTCAAAAACCAATCAGAATTTCAGAAAACTGTTTAAGGAAAAAGAGATTCGAGAGAAATTGTAGAGAGAATTCTGTGTATTATTATTGAGAATAGGAGCCCTTTATATAGGGATTACAAAGTACTAGTTCTAATGTTACAAGGAATACTAATCCGAGTAGGATTAGGAATTCTAAAACCTTCTCTCCTATTGCTACTCCTAGTTTGATAAGGCACACTAATAGCTGATTTCCTTCAACACTCCCCCTTGTGCCGCTCAAACTTGGTGGTGACGCTTCATCCGTTGCCTCGTTAAAAACCTTGCTCGAGTGAAAAACCCTGTGGGACAAAAACATGCTCGAGGAGGAGAAAAAGAGTACAACACGTCCTCTACTCTTCGAGATCAAACATGTAGACATCATAACTCCCCCTGATTGCTACAATCGAGGGAGTTCGGATAACTTTCTTAATCCGATGCTCTTCACATGTTTCTCGAAGGTGGATATAGGTAACGACTTAGTGAATAAGTCCGCTACATTATCCTCTGATCGGATTTGATTCACTTCAATCTTTAGAAGTGATTGTTGTTGCTGATTATAAAAGAACTTAGGCGATATGTGCTTGGTGTTGTCGCCCTTGATGAAACCTAACTTCATTTGCTCAATACAAGCTGCATTATCCTCATAAATGCATGTAGGTTCATCAGTGGTAGACTTCAAACCACAACTTCCTTGAATATGTCTAATTATAGACCTTAGCCATATGCATTCACGCACAGCTTCATGTAGAGCAATAATCTCTGCATGATTTGAGGAAGTAGCAACAAGGGTTTGTTTTGTAGACCTCCAAGATATCGCAGTGCTTCCCATGGTAAAGACATAACCCGTTTGGGAGCGACCTTTATGAGGGTCAGAGAGGTACCCTGCATCAGCAAAACTCATCAAAACATCACTGTCGTTTTGATGGAGGGGGATAGGGTGAGGCCGGCCACCCTTGGTGGTGGTGGCGGAGTTGGCGGCAATATGGCCGGCCATTTTGTCATGGTGGACGGTGGCTCCATGCCTAATAAGGTCCGATCCCATTTTTCCGTCATTCCTCTTCTCTCTGTAGGGATAAAATAGGCCCATATCAATCGTACCTCTTAGGTATCGAAAGATTGTCTTTACACCAATCCAATGGCGGCGTGTTGGCGCAGAGCTATGTCGAGCTAACAAGTTCACTGCAAATGAGATATCCGGTCTTGTACATTGAGCTAAGTACAATAATGCGCCTATTGCATTTAAATAGGGCACTTCGGCCTCTAATGGTTCTTCGTCCTCATCCTTTGGACGAAACGGATCTTTTCCGGGCTCAAGTCTACGACCGATCATGGGAGTATTCACAGGCTTTGCTTTATCTTCATTAAATCGCCTTAGGATTTTCTGAGTATATGCAGAATGACGGATCAAAATCCCATCACTACGGTGCTCGAGTTCTAAACCGAGACAGAACCGTGTTTTCCCAAGATCTTTCATCTCAAATTCGGATTTCAAGTATTTAGCAGTTTCCTTTAACTCCTCTAGAGTTCCAATTAGGTTCATGTCATCGACATAAACTGCTATGATTGCAAATCCGGAACTTGTTCTTTTAATGAACACGCATGGGCATATTTCATTATTAATATATCCCTTCCCAATCAAGTAGTCACTTAGACGGTTATACCACATCCGTCCGGATTGTTTTAATCCATATAGTGAGCGTTTTAATCTTATTGAAAACGCGCTCCGTGGTTTAGAGCCACTTGATTTGGGTAATTGAAGTCCATCTGGAACCTTCATATATATCTCTGAATCTAGATCCCCATAGAGATATGCTGCAACCACATCCATAAGCTGCATGTCAAGTTTTTCGGAAACTACCAAACTGACAAGGTAGCGGAACGTTATAACGTCCATTACGGGAGAATATGTCTCCTCGTAGTCGATTCCAGGGCGTTGTGAGAAACCTTGCGCCACGAGGCGGGCTTTATATCTAACCACCTCATTTTTCTCACTACGCTTTCTAACAAAGACCCATTTATGGCCAACATGTTTTACATCTGGGGGTGTCTGCGTTATAGGCCCAAATACCTGTCTCTTTGCCAGTGAATCCAATTCAACCTGGATCGCATCTTTCCATTTAGGCCAATCCGCTCTTCGTTGACATCCTTCGACAGAGCGAGGTTCGATATCATCATATTCTATAATTCCTTTTGCAACATGATATGCAAATGCATCATCAATTGCCATAGAATTTCTATCCATCATCTCATGTACACTAGTGTAATTCATGGAGATCTCTCTATTCTCTGGAGTTGGTTCTGACATTGGAGCATCCCCCAATGATGTCTCTCGGACATAACCATAATCCGGAATGTTCTCATGAGATGGATTATTTACATCGATGATTAATGGATTATTTTGTGCCAAACTCGCTTTCTTTCTTGGGCCAGAATCCATCGAACTATGGGCCTCCCGTGCTTCCTGGCAGGAGCTGTGGGCCTAGCCACAACGTCACCATCACTGGGGACGTTGGTGCCATGCTCAGGTGCCCTTGAGATGGCGTCATGTCCTCTAATTTTGGGGACATCAATCCTTGCAGGCACTTTTGCAGCAGGTATGTGTGATCTCGTCACTTTAGCGATATTAGAAAACGCATCAAGCATCGATTCTGCTACGTTCTGAAGATCGAGAATTCTCCGCACTTCAATTTCGGATTGTGCGGTTCGGGGATCAAGATGAGACAGAGTGGGGACAGACCACGACAATTCCTGTCATTCCTGTTGAACATTTATGTTCATATCTCCCCCTAACGATGGGAAGACTGCCTAATTGAAGTGACAATCCGCAAATCTAGTGGTAAAGAGATCGCCTGTCAAGGGTTCTAAGTAGCCGACAATTGTTGGAGAGTCATATCCAACATAAATGCCTAATCGTCGTTGAGGACCCATTTTGGTGCGCTGTGGCGGTGCAATTGGCACATAAACTCCACACCCAAATATGCGTAATTGTAAGACATCAGGCTCATACCCAGTCACCATCTGGGACGCAGAAAAGAGTTGAGTGGCAGTGGGCCTCAGACGAATAAGCACAGATGCATGCAATATTGCATAGCCCCAAGCAGAAATAGGGAGGTTGGTGCTCATTACCAATGCCCTAGCGACCATTTGTAATCGTTTAATGGTCTCTTCTGCGAGACCATTTTGGGTGTGAACATGAGGAACTGGATGTTCAACTTCAATCCCAATGAACATGCAATAATCATCAAAAGTCTTTGATGTAAACTCCCCAGCATTGTCTAACCTTATAGACTTAATAGGATGATCAGGGTGGTGAGCCCTTAACTTAATAATATGGGCTAAGAGTTTAGCAAATGCAGCATTCCTAGTGGACAACAGCATGACATGTGACCAGCGTGTCGATGCATCAACCAACACCATAAAATATCTAAATGGTCCGCATGGTGGTTGAATAGGTCCACAAATATCACTTGGATTCTTTGCAAGAATGGTATATTTTCTTTAGTGTCCTTTGCATAGGATGGTCTCGATCCTAATTTTGCTAAAGAGCAGACTTTGCAGAACGAGTGATGGGCTTTAGAAACAACCATTGAGGATTTTGGTTGAGCCACGAAGTCACAATTGACTTTAGAAGTAGAAATTGGAGTCAGTGGAGCAGAGGTGGCGTCAAAGCCACCATTGGGCCGCAGGGGGATGGCGACGCCGACCTGTGATGGCCGAACTTGAAGGGGGAAGGCACCATGAGGCGCAGGTGCTCTTCCTTGATCCAAATTTCGATTTTTACTTCTTTTCGTTCTGAAAAATGGATGTCCGTGTGAAGTCTTTAATATACGGATCATCATATCACGACCTGGGTGTCCCAAACGGTCATGTCAAAGCCTATATGTGTCAGAATCCCATAAATCATCTCTCATAACATGATTGGATTCAATTATGAGAATAGTGGTTGCATACAACCCACTAGAGCGACACATAAGTTTCTCTAATACTCGTTTATGTCCGTAGTCATTAGAGGTAATGCAAAGGAACTCTTGTCCATTCTCACAATGTGTTTCCACATGAAAACCATTGGCTCTTATATCTTTGAAGCTCAAAAGGGTTCTTTCAGCCCTAGGAGCGTAGAGAGCTTCAGTGACATTAATGATTGTGCCATGCGGCAACAAGAATTGAGCTGGTCCTCGACCATGAATCAATTTAGATGACCCTGCCATCGTAGTCACTGAAGATCGAGTAGGCATCATCTCAAGATATAACTGCCTATTTCAAAGTATGGTGTGCGTAGTGGCACTATCCATGAGGCATTCTAGCTCTCCGGGAAACATACTTGAATGGATAAAGTTCGAATCAAAATCGACACTTTATTTCAATGAAAGCCAATGATTACGTCAATGTTTCTAAATTTAATCCAAAAAGGATAATCAAGCTTAGACAAGTAGTAGTTACTCAATCCGTTTGGTAATTCCAATTTGGTTGTGACCAGGTAAGGTAAGGCGAGATTTTGGTGGAGCGTTGCTCACTTTTAATACCGTTCTCTCAGTTCAAACATTTCCTAGACATCACAATTACTCTTGAGTACGCCTAGTGAGAAAGAGTTATAACCACTGTCTTTGTTGATAGTTTCCAAATTTTTTTGGATTTGGATTGAAACTAATGACGTTTATATGGTCAAGTTTTTAAGCCTATGAACACTCTTAGTTCATAAAAATCGATGCTCATGGACTCTCTTAGTCCGAAGATCACGAACGCTCTTAGTTCGTATGTAGCGTAAATCCCCACGATTCCGCTTTTAGCAAATCGATCCCACGTTACAGAAAGGTGGGATGTAGAAGAAGGGATTTTGTAAGTCCCCGATGAAAAATAAATTTAAATTTCAAAAACGGGAACAAGTTACATGTGAGAACTTACTCATGAATTTCGGAACTTGAAATTCTCAATACACGCGCGTGTTGATGCAGGCTTGTAGGATTGCAGGCGTGCTATTGATCCTGGTTCAGGGATTGCAAACAATCTTTCAATCCCTGCTGTGCGACCGATATAGGTTTGGCCGAGGTAAGCCGAAGAGCTGGCCGACAGCTGCGTGCGCAGGGGCGCGTAGGCACTGTAGGGGAAGGCATGCAGATGAGGCTAGCGTGGGCTAGGATCTGCTGCAGTGATGCTTGAAGGGAGATTTTTTTGTTGAAAATCGGAGCAGATTTGCCTCTTAACAGCTTTCACTTCGATTGGTGTACAGGTCTCAAAAGAACTCCGATAAGGCTGAAATTCGGAGGTCAGATAGAAGAGACAGAGACGAACAACTTTGATGAAGGAATAATTTTGATCTGAGGTCCCTATCAAGATGTTTCGGGGCTTGTAAGAAGGCATATCTGCACAGGAACGAGCGTCCTGTTGTGCTGCAGAGGCAGCAGGCGTGCGGCGATGCTGCAGGGGCAGTAGGCGGCACAAGGGTGAGTAAGGGCTACAGGGGCAGCGTGCAGTGCAGGGGCGCACAGGTGGGCAGCAGCGGCTAGTCTAGCACGGGCTAGGTTCAACTAGGGATGACAATGGGGCGGGTTGGGGATGGGGATCACAATACCATCCCCATCCCCGGGGTCATTTTCTACCCCCATCCCCGCCCCAATCCCCAATAAAAATATATTTGGGATTTCTCGTCCCCATCCCCATTGGGGACTAAACCTCCAAACCCGCCCCAAATCCCCAATAAGAATTTAATAAATAAAATAATTTTTTCTCATATTGCCTTTTTTAAAATCAAAATCTACAACAAATAAATTTAAAATATGATTAAATTCATAAATCATAATTCAGTGAGTGCAAAAGTTAAAACACTATTAAAGTAAAAATGTATTTATTGAAGTGTAAAAATGTAGCTATCGAAGTAAAGTAGTAAATGTATATATTTGTGATTTATATTATAAAAAAAAAATTTAAAAATATATATATATATATAAATATATGTATATATCATTGGGGCGGGTTTGGGGATGGGGATCACAATACCATCCCCACCCCATCCCCAATCTTAGATAGCGGAGATTGGAGATCCCCATCCCCATTCCCCATTTGTCCCTGAATTCTCACCCCATTAGGGGCGGGTATCCAATGGAGCTCCCCCCCACGGGAGATTTTTGCCATCCTTAGGTTCAACGGTGGAAAAGGTGATGTTGAAGAATTTTCTGGTTTTGGATTTTTGATCTCAAGGTTAGGGCTCGTGCTGATAACGTGTTTAAGTAAAATAGATTTGAGAGAGATTGATGAGAGAATTGTAGAGAGAATTGTGTGTTTATTATTGAGAATAGGAGCCCTATATATAGGGATTACAAAGTACATGTTCTAATATTATAAGGAATACTAATCCGAGTAGGATTAGGATTTCTAGAACCTTCTCCTATTGCTACTCCTAGTTTGATAAGGCACACACAAACTGATTTTCCTTCAACAATTACATATATGTTCATGTAAAATCCATATTCTAATCACTGTTGTTCCGTTTTTCCTAGGAACTGTGAGATTTAATCTCGATCCATTTCAAGAACATAATGATGCTGACCTATGGGAGGCTTTAGAGAGGGCACAATGCCATCAGGAGGAATTCTTTGGGTTTAGATGCCGAGGTACATGCTTATCTTTGCTTACTTGATGTGTGTTGATTTGTGTATATTTGCAACATGTTCTTTCTTATTGATACCCTAATTACAATTTTACAATAGTACCTTCATCCCTAAAGTACCCTTCCTTCTGAAATGTCAAGGTCTCGGAGTCAGGAGAGAATTTCAGTGTTGGACAGCGGCAACTATTGAGTCTTGCTCGAGCACTCTTGCGAAGATCAAACATACTTGTTCTTGACGAAGCAACTGCAGCTGTTGATGTCAGAACTGATGCTCTTATTCAGAAAACTATTCGTGAAGAATTTAGATCATGATTATTGCTCTTCGTCTAAATACCATTATTGACTCTGACCGAATCCTTCTGCTTGATAATGGCCGGGTATGCTTTAATTTAGAGTTCTTTAAGCTCACTCGTACTATATTTAAAATTTTTTTTTTCCTGAGGTGAATTTTAGCATTTTTGTGGGGATTCCTGCAAATTTGAATCATTTATACTAAAATCTCTTGGCAGCTTTTGAAGTTCAGCGCCTAATAGGAGTAATAGCTGGTTGTAATTCATTCTTTTGTTGATAGCAAAGTTTTTGTGCCTCCAGGTTCGAGAATATGATACTCCAGAGCACCTGCTGTCAAATGAAAGAAGCGCTTTCTCTAAAATGGTACAGAGCACAGGCGCAGCAAATGCCCAATATTTACGAAGCTTGGTCCTTGGGGAGGGAGGAGAAAACAGAAGAGAGGACAACAGCCAACTAGATGGACAGAGGAGATGGCTGGCCTCTTCTCGCTGGACTGCAGCTGCCCAGTTTGCCGTTGCCGTTAGCCTTACTTCATCCCAGAATGACCTTCAAAGATTGGAGTTTGAAGACCAGGACAGTATCCTCTATAAGACGAAGGATGCAGTGATAACTCTCCGAGGAGTCTTGGAAGGGAAGCATGACAAACTTATTTAAGAGTCCTTGATCAATACCAGATCTCTAGAGATGGGTGGTGGGCATCTCTCTACCGAATGGTTTGAAGGTACAGTTGTGACTCCAGTTGCATTACTTCACCCTCATTTTTGAAGAACTCAATCAATAATTTTCTCATGTTCATTTTTCATTTATTTTTTTATCTACAGGTCTTGCTGTAATGAGCAGACTGTCGAGGAGTAGGCTTCACCAGTCGGAAATTGGTTTCGAAGACAGATCGATCGACTGGGACCATGCTGACATGTAGGAAAATGGTCATTGTGGTATAGTGATGAAGTTTTAAACAGCTTCTGATAACTTACCATTTACACCAATCTTCAAATGTTGTCTAAAATTTTGAAATTTAGATTCGACAAATTTTCTTAGTGGCTTTATATGATGAGGGTGATAGACACAGGACACTAAGCCTCTTTTGTAAATGCTTAATTGGTGCTAGCTTGGGGGAATAAATGGGTCCCTTGCAAAACTTAAAGGTTGACCTTGTGATTCCAGATCACCATATCCTATTTTGTGATCTTATATGATGAAAAACCTTCGACAAATTGTGCAGACTGAAACTGAAATTTGATTTGTTCCCAAAAGCTATCTTCAAGTGAATTAGGCTGTTCATTTCTGCTGTAACTTTTTGTGCAGTCTTGGAAAGTTGAAAGCAAAATACTGTAATAGAATGAAGTGAATGCAGTCTTGGAAAGTTGCTGTTTATTTCTGCTGTAACTTTTTGTGCAGTCTTGGAAAGTTGAAAGCAAAATACTGTTATAGAATGAACAAACACATGAAAAGGTGAACTTTTATAAGCAACTTGGCATTCAAAATTAGTGAATAAGCTGGTATCTTGTTGTTTGACCAAGAATAAAAAGTGGTGACTTGTACTCGTGTAGAATCAATTCTTTTAATCTCCAATATAAGGTAGTGGTTTGTAGCGCAAGTTACTAAAGTTGGCCCTCCTTGGTCGATGGTGACGGATTCGATGACGGAGAGAGCTTGAGACTCGTAACGAAGTTCTATGCAATTTGATGATATGAAAAAACATAAAAGAAGACTTGTAGCTTTAGTAATAAAATTTTAAGAGGAGTTTATCACTTATCTTTGTCATACTGTTTCAAATTTAACTTTTCTTTTCAAAATATTGTTCGAAAATATATGAACCTTTTGCATCCGGCTGTGGATTCAGCTTTACAAGCTGTATGTTTGCATTCACATTGAAGTGTTAATTATTGAACGATGCAAATCATTATTTAAAATGTAGAGCAAATCAAAATCACAGTGATGTACTTGGTGCACTAAACTTCATGAACCACAAAAGGTACACGTGACCATACCACCAAGACAGAAAATCATTGACTGTTTTCAATTGGGGAAAAAAAAACTTTAAATAGGGTTGGATTTAATGAATAAACCATAGAAAGCATCACTAGAATCAAACATTTCCCATGCTTGAACTCAGCAATCTAGGAGGAGAAACTGAGAAACCACTAACGTTCCCTCTTTGACGATATCAACCTAATTCTCTTACAATTTCCTGTTTGCAATCAATCAAATACCTCCAATAATTTTAGCTTTACTGCATCATCTCCTAGTTGACCTAATAAATTGATGTTAGTCTCTTTCTCTCTCTCTTTTTAATATAAATAGAGAAGAGTACACTTTCTTTTGCACAGTATGTGTGAATAAGACAGATATAAGGTAATGCCTGATACAAGGTAAACACTAACAATTTAAATATAATTTTAAAAAAAACAGTACTTTTCTGTGAAATATGATAATGATCTGTATGTATGATGCCAATTTTAAATTACCCATGACTCTTATTCTTTCCTAAACAAATAGTTATCGTTCCAACAAAACATTGCTGACTCTTTACACATTTCTAAGTAGCTGAGTTGGTCACCTGTGAGTCTCCATAGCTCGATCCAATATAAACGAATGCATTATCAAGATAAGAGATTGTAGATGCAATCGATGTTTCACCCAAGAGCTCGATCTTGAGTCCAGTCACCCTACAACATATGAGGAGATTAAACCTTGAACCAACAAATAAAGTCCACAACTCTAAGCTACAAAACATTACAATCACAAACTGGAAGATTTAAGAAATGAATTTGAACAGTCATAGAATTACATGGTATACACTAAGTTGATACTGCAAGAGTTTTCCAATATACCCCTAATGACTTCCACAACTTTTATATAGACCCAGGATATCCAGGAAATCTAGTAACACTAAGATGGAATCGAAACTCAGGCCCAAAGTTTTGTTAACTTAGAATTATAAGAAATAAAGATGGTTTATATATATATACATGTAGAAACTCCATCTCCTTGACCTAGCCATGTCTTGTTTCTACTTTCTACCAAAATTCTGATCTATCTATGACTGCATGTACACTAATACATGCCTGCATAATATTGCCCAAAGACTTCATACACAATCTTTAAGTCAAGACAGCAACATTACAAACATAACAATGTAGAGACCTACCTGGTAAAGAACTACAATTGTGGGTTTTGAACAACCATAAAGAAACTTGATATCTAAAACTTGAAGTTCCTCAAGCCTGAAAAGTTACCATCAAAACATATAGTTATACAACTATGTAGAAGCGCCAATTCAAAAGAATAGAATGAAGAATATAGAACATGATGTACGATGCACATGTTGTACTATCACCTGCCAACTTTAGTACATTTTAAATACATGTCATGACTAATTCAATCACAGAAAAATAATCAACTAGTATATTACTAGATGACAGACAAAAAATACCTAATGTTAAATGCTTCCTTCAGCTGCCCTTTATTGTCGAAAGGAATAACCTACCAAAACAAACACAAATTGTGAGGTTCCTGTCTAAACTATTGAATGTACTAGAAAAATGAAGAACAGTATAAGGCTCCTTTTGATAGTAAAAAAAGGGATAAAATCTGTTTAGTCCATGTACTTTGCCTCTCTCATTGTTTCAGTCCCTGACATTCTAATTTAATCTAAAAACTCCCTAATCTCACAATTTCCCTCTAATAGGTCCCTTACGCGTCAAATTAGGAGTTGGCCTTGGGTGAAATGTCCAATATACCCCTCTGTTATTTTTTTTTCTTTTTCCTTTTTAATTTTTTTTTCCTTTTTTTCCTATTTAATTTTTTTTTCTTTTTCCTTTTTAATTTCTTTTTTCTTTTTCATTTCTTTTTTTATTTTTCTTTTTTCCTTTTTAATTTCTTTTTTGCTTTTTTAATTTTCTTTTTTCCTTTTAATTTTTTTTCTTCTTTTTTTCCTTTTTTCTTTTTTCTTTTTAATGACCATCATATCCTACTGCATCAGTAGCGCCACGTCTGTGAACCAATCCAGATCGACCCGAAACCCCAATCATTGTTCTCCACGCCGGCGGCCATTTTTCTTTTCCATCACTATTCTTCTTCTTCACTTCTGGTTTTGGTCAACTTGGCCTTCAAAAACCACCATTTCAACCAGACCCAAAATCCAAATCACCATTTTGAGCAAGACCCAAAAACCTCAGAGTCTGAAAAAATGATAGTTTTCAGTGAAAAGTTTCCAAATTGAGGCTGATGTGGAGAGAGAGTGGGATTTGAGTGGGAGAGTGAGAAGTAGGTTGTGAAAACTAGAGGGGAGAAGTTGAGCGGCAAATTTCTGAGCTGATTGGGATCTGCTTATGTTTGAGAGATGGCGTCGGCGACAATGGAGACGAGGGCGGATCCGCTAAAAGACAACGGAGGGAGATGGCTTCAGAGAAGGTGAAGAAGTGATCGATCAGCTCCTAACCTCTTGCTTTTGCTCGATGTCCATCTATACACTGCCAAACTAGGTCTTTGCTGGGTTTGGTTTGAATTTGGGGAGAGAAATAGATGGCTTGTGGAGTTTAATTGGAATGAGATTGGTGGGTTGAGGAAGGAGAAAGTAGGCAGAACGAAAAGAAAAAAAAAAGGAAAAAAGAAATTAAAAAACAAGAAAAAAAAAAAGAAGAAAAAGCAAAAAAGAAATTAAAAAGGAAAAAGAAAAAAAAAGGAAAAAAAGAAATTAAAAAGGAAAAAAAGGAAAAAGAAATAACATAGGGGTATATTAGACATTTCACCCAAGGCCAACTCCTAATTTGACGCGGAAGGGGACTTTTGGAGGGAAATTGTGAGGTCAGGAAGTTTTTAGATTAAATTAGAATGTCAGAGACTGAAACGATGAGAGAGGCAAACCATAGGGACTAAACAGATTTTATCCCAAAAAAAAAAAATAGTCCAAAACCACGTACCTTAAACAAGCCATCATACAAATGAAGTCCAATTAATCTGCAATCTGGATCTATTATACCAATCTGCAGATTCATAGGTAAAGCAAATGTATAAATTTTTGCGAACTGCCCAATTAAAAATAAAATATGGTTTTAATGTGAAAAAGAAAAAAAAAAAAAAAAAAAGAGGAAAAAAACAGAAAAGAAGAGACACGCTTTACACATACTAACTACTACAGAATTCATGACCATATAATAGACCCACCTGACCGCTGTCTGTAGGACGACCTATACGATCTGAGACATCACCCATTGCCCTACAAGATAGTGGCATACATTTGTTAAAGAAATGTGAAGAGGAAAAGGTATCATTGCTAGATTACAGTCGACTAAAATCCATATATTACTTGGTAATAAGCTCTTGCGTTTCAACATCCCACTGAAGGACACAAAACTTGTATCTTTCTCTTGCAATAAACAGAAAATCCTGGGCTTCACCCTGATGAAAAGTAGCGTATCAGAAAGATGAATAAAACAAATACCACTATAGAGAAAAAGTATTAAATAACACTTACATGTGGCCGAAAAAGTTTAAGGGTTGCAATTCGTCCATATATCGGCACATCCAAGACAGGCTGCAAAAGAAAATTTAGCTTAATTCCTGCTACTAAAGCCTAGTCCTAACTAGGAAAGTTTTTGTCTTAACTTATACATTTGATAATTTCAAGTTAACCGCTTAGAGAGCTATCTGCCCTTCCCCAACCCAAAAAACAGAGAAAGCAAGCTAATAAATGTAATCTATAACTTCCTTTTCAGCAAAATAATTAAATGTACCTGCAAACCCAGAGGAGTAAGTAGAAGAATTTCAATCCGTGTGCATTATCCTGGCCACAAAATTAAACAAAATGGATAAGAAAGCACTCTCATATGAAATCTTGGAAAGAAAATGAATTATATCATTAAGTAGATCTAAACAACTTAATCAAATACAAACATAATAATACAATGATTTTCGCTGAAGCTACATGCACTTGCAAGACCATAAACTCATTTCTTTTACACCTCTTCGTGTTTCAACAGTCATCAAAGGTATCCACGCATAGTTTTCTGGGGGAAAAAAAAAGCAAAGGAAAGAAAAACAAATTCGAAGTTCCATGCCTAAATATTTCATCCCTTGCCAGGAAAATTTAGGCTTACACAAAATTATGCAGAGAAAAACAAAATAAGTTGAAACTCAATTGCTACATTATCCACGAAATCCGAGCCTCTACACATTTCATGACTCTCAGTAACTTCCTCCACCAATTTTCTAAATCAAACATAACCAAAAACAAATATAAACCAACACACAGACTCTAAATCAAATCAACACACACAGCTAATTGAAGAACCAGAATACACAGAGGCCTCAAAACCCTTACTCCACCAAGCACACAGACCCTAAAAAGCAAACAAAGCCTCCAAAATTTGATAGACGATGACAAAATGAAAAGATGCGTTATCGAAACCCTAGCGGAATGAAACAATCCAAAGCAAATCAAAGAGAGGGAGAGGTTTACGGCTTTACACAATGATGAGATTGAGCTCCTGAGGGCCGGTGAAATTGCCGACGCAGGAATGGGTGACGTTGGTGGGCTTGTGGGCCGTGACGACGTAGTTCCAGACGCTCATCTTCAATGGCGGAGTTGGGTAGCCCTAGCAAAAACCCCTCTTCTCCTCCCTTCTCTTCTCTTCTATTCTCTCTAGTATCACACACACTAGTCTCACTCTCTCTCTCTCACATCGCCTCGCGCTTCTTCTGGAATTACAATTAACAATACATACACGTATTTATTTTCTTTCTTTTTCTTTTTGCAAGTAATACAGCGAACCTCACTTATCCACTTTTAAGGAAATAAGGTACCCGACCAGTTGGGTCTAGCAAAAACTTGGCTACGCCTACAAGTTTGACGAACGTAAGCTGGATATTTAAAGAGGTACAGCGTTCGATCATCTGCTTGTGAAAAACATCTTTTGAAGAGAGCTATATCCAAATTAAGTATTGACTCGAAGTGGTGGTACATTCTATCGCCATTTATGTACAAATAAAACTTTAAAGAAATAAGTTTGTCGTCTTTTTCTTCAAAACAAAATAAACTTAAGAAAATAAAAATAAAAGGCTTGTAAATAAGTAATTACGTGAGTCTAAGTGTGTGTGTTTGGTTTGATGGGGACGTGGGGTGGTAAGACAATGACTTTCTATTTGAAAAGTCATGTATTTCAGTAAAAGAAAAATAATATGTATATTTGACCAAGAAATATAGAAATACGTAATGGTGGCTTTGTTGGGTTTGTTGCATCGGTGCATTGACATTTGACGTGTCAGACCCAATAAAACAAGTTCATGCTTAATTATTTAGGAAGTCTTATTTTGATTAATGTTTAAAAAATGAGTCAATTTGATTATAGTAAAGCCCCTTTCCAATTAGCCAACTGGTGGAAGTGCGTATACAATTAATACTTTGATAACCAATTTTTTTGTTTTTTTTTGTTTTTTGTTTTTTTTTTTTTTTTTTTTTTTTTTTTGAAGGGGTTTGGAACCCAGCCAAACTGGGAGGCTCATCCCCACGCCTGACTTATTTCATTAATAATTAAACCATGCATAGAGGGGGACATATAGCCTTGACCTCTAACAATATTACAAGAATCTTCGTAGAGTACATCCTGGATGATCGCAGGAGACTCATCTAACCATACATCGTCAAGATAATCCATGCTAGCAAGGTGAGCAAGCCTATTGGCTACACCATTTGCTTCCCGGAAAATATGTCTAATCTGAACGGAGTGTAATGAAGTCAAATAAGACTGACAATCTTCAATAATCCGCCCTGTATCAGATCTATCTTCCATTATATTTTTCAAGGCATTCACCACAATAGAGCTGTCACACTCTAAATCAAAAGCAGAGTAATCTTGGTGAATAGCAAGAAGGATACCTGCCCTAGCAGCCTCAGCCTCCATATGAAGAGCCGAAGAGACATGAGGAAAGTGTCTCGCAAAGGCAGCCAGACAAGTACCAGATCCATCACGAATTACCACACCCACACCACCATCCCCGTGATCAGCACGGTAGCTTCCATCCACATTAACCTTGAGTCTGCCACTAGGTGGGTTCTCCCACTTAGCCAACTTCCTTCTACACGTGGTCTTCCCAGGATTATGAAAACTTTGATAATCTTCTAGAAACTTCTGGGCCCATTGTGCAGCATGTGAGGCATTAAAAATACTTCCCTTCCACACTATGTTGTTACGTTCTGACCATAGGACCCATAAAGCCATAAAGAAAACACACCTTTGACCATCATTAATTAAGTCCACTACATTCATTATCCATTCCTCAAGAGAACTTGCTGGAACATTCCTTGCCTTTAAGCCCAGAGACGTGAAGACCCAGAAACATGCAACCACTTCACAATCACGAAAGATATGCATGCCAAGCTCATGTTCCTGATAACAAAAGACGCAGCGGGAGTCCGGTAGAGAAACTCGCTTAGCCAGTAGCCCTCTTGTGGGCAGGATATCTTTCATCAATCTCCACATGAACACACGAACCTTTGGCGGGACGTTGGATTTCCAAATCAACTTCCAATATTTCCCCTTCGTACCCAGTATTCCCACCGAAGTGGACCCCTGATCAGCTCTTCCCTCCTCCATGTGGGCAATGTGATAGCCATTTCGAACACTGTATATCCCCTTCTTATCATAATGCCAAACAACTCGATCAACTGCACCTCTGATGCTAAGAGGAATCCGGGCTATAAGACTCACTTCCAGAGGAGTGAAAATCTCATTAAGAAAGGGCACCACCCACTCATGTTCATCAATAAGATCCGCTACTTTCAAATCTTCCAGCCCTTCCATCGGTGGAGAGAATGGCTTGAAACTGTAGGGCAGGGGAAGCCAAGGATCTTCCCACACTGAGATGCTAGTGCCATCTCCAACTTGGTAGCGAACCCCTTTGTGAAGCAGCTCCTTTCCGAACATAATGCTCCTCCAAGCATAGGAAGAACCTTTGGATAAATGGGCATCCAAGAAGTCACAGTTCGGGTAATAGCGTGCCTTGTATAACCGTGCTAGCAAAGAGTCAGGATTTTGCAAAAGTCGCCAGCCTTGCTTCGCAAGCAAAGCTTGATTAAAATGGACCATATTACGAAACCCCAGTCCTCCCTCTGATTTAGACACACACAACTTTTCCCATGCTAACCAATGAATCTTCTGCTCATTCACCTTGTCTCCCCACCAGAAACGAGCCATCAGTCTATGCATCTCCAAGCACAGGTGTTTAGGTAATTCAAAGCAACTCATTACATAAGTCGGAATCGATTGAGTCACAGCCTTGATCATGATCTCTTTCCCGGCTGCACTCAAGTACTTCTCTCTCCACCCTTGTGTCTTCTTTCGAACCTTCTCAGTAATGAAATTAAACGCCTCTGACTTAGAATAGCTCAACTCCGTGGGTAACCCCAAGTACTTATCATGTTTGTCAACCCGCTGCACCCCCAGTACATCTGCCAATCCATCCTGTTTATCTCTCTTAACATTCTTACTAAAAGAGATGCAGCTTTTCTGATAATTTATAGCTTGGCCCGATGCTTTTTCATACTTATCGAAAATCGCTTTCAACACAAAGCATTCCTCTAATTCTGCTTTGAAGAAGATGAAAGCATCGTCAGCAAAAAACAAATGTGAAATAGAAGGAGCACCTGTACATAAACGGACACCATGAATCCTCTGGTCTTCTTCAGCTCGCAGTATCATCTTAGATAACGCCTCCGCACAAACCAGAAAGAGATAGGGGGATATAGAATCCCCTTGACGAAGACCCCGTTCCGGGATAACTCGACCTCTGGGGACCCCATTGATGACAAATGAATACGAAACAGTCCGGACACATCTCATAACCCAGTTTACCCACACAACACTGAAGCCAAGCTGCAAAAGCACAGTCTGAAGGAACGACCACTCCACCCGATCGTACGCCTTACTCATATCTAACTTCAAAGCCCCAAACCCCACATGTCCCCTCCGACGTTTCTTGAGAAAATGGGAGATTTCAAAAGCAGCCAGGGAATTATCCGATATTAACCTTCCCGGCACGAAGGCGCTTTGGAAAGGTGAGATGATGCTCTTCAACATTGGTTTCACGCGATTAGCAAGAACTTTAGAACCCAGTTTATAAATGACATTGCAGAGGCTAATGGGGCGTAGCTGATGGATAAACTCAGGTGCTTTAACTTTCGGAATCAGTGTAACATTGGTGTGATTCACGCTACGTAACATATCATCGGACTCCATAAAGCAACAGATAGCCTTAGTCACATCATTGCCAACCAAATTCCAAAAATGCTGATAGAAGCATGGAGCAAACCCATCCGGGCCAGGTGCTTTAGCAGGATGCATTTGTTTGAGAGCCATATACACCTCATCCACTGTAATCCCCCTAGAAAGGCACACATTCATTTCGTCAGTGATGCACGGAGGCAGAAAGGAAGCAACCTCATCAATATGCTGAGGTTGAGAGGAACTAAACAACGATTGAAAATATCCCAAAACAATCTGTTCAATTTCCCCATCATTAGTGCACCACACTCCATTATCATCGAATAAACCTTTGACCCGATTCTTCTTCCTTCTATTACTAGCACGTTGGTGGAAAAATCTAGTGTTCAGGTCACCCTCCTGAAGCCAGAAAACCTTTGCTCTTTGACGCCAAAAGTCCTGCTCCCTTTTAAGAAGCTCATCCAACTCCTTTTCTAACTGAACCCGGGTCTCGTCAAGAGGAGTAGAGAAGGTGGGCTCATAAAATGCAGATAACTTATCACGTAAAGTTGAAATTTCCTCCCTTAAAGACCCAAACTTGGCATCACTCCATTCCTGCAACGCACGCCGCGTTTCCTTAATCTTTCCACAAATTACCAAGAACGGATTATCCCCTTCACACACACTACCAATTTTTTTGTTTATAATAGGGTGTTGTTTGATTTACGGCAGATATGGGAAAAAAACACTCATTCATTTTCTGTATTTGATAAGCGCAAGAAAAGAAAAAAATTTCACATTGGAACGGGAAAAGTGAGAGAGTGAATCCTCCCGTGCCTCCAAGAGATTCATTTCCCATCACTCTTTTTGTTGCATGAGTTAGTCATTTTGTATTAATAACATACTATACATATAACTTTTTCAAAGTTACCAAACACAGAAATAGAAACTTCATGGGAATCTTAATTTCTCTTCCCAGACACGAACCAGACGAGTTCTAGAGAGAATCAAAGCAAACTGGTTCAGAACTCAAACTTCACGGACTTGCTCTTCGTTCAATTGGGGTTTTGGTTGAGCTTCTCTAAAATCGAATGGACTCCAATTACTATACACTAAGCATTTCCACTCTTCACTCAATAAACAAATTTAAACAAGAAAAACAAAAAACCAATAGAAAAGCAACAAAAAAACTTGATTCTTGATGCAGAGAAGCACCTATAATACACCAAAGGAAGCCTTAAAGTACCAAGTGAAATGAAAGAACTTTAAAATTTCATAGGTTGGTTTCTACACCTAATATAGTTCAACCCAGTCCTACTCCTGCCAAAGCAATGAAGGACCTTAAGCACCTGCTTCAGGAGACCTACTTTGACGCTGTAACTCTTCATCGGCGTTGACAGGACCCGCCCAGGATTTCACCCTGAAATCCAAAGTGGCCCTGCGGGGCCCACCTTAGAAGAAATTCTTCCAAAAATTTGGCAGAACTTCCCCTAAAATGGACAACCCAAAACCTGTAGAAAGAAAATTTACACTTCTAAATCACCCATCCTTATTCTCCTGGAGCCACCCTGCTCCCCAAATCACAACATCGTCCAATTCACAAAACACAAACTCAACTTAACAATACTAATCCCCAAAGATTATCAGAGCAATACTAATACACAAGGATATAAAAAGAAGAGTAAAGGTTCAAAGGATCCTACAATGCGGAAGTAGTGACAATTATACCTCAAACGCCATGTACGCCCGACCTCCACTATTCGTCTGCAAACTGGGCATTTGGAACCAAATGGCCCAGGGGAAAGTATATAAAAACGTTAGCGTGAGTGGACAAAAATAAATAATTGTAAATAAACGGGATTTTATACTTTCCCACATTTATCTCTTTAAAAACCCGATGCATGCAACAATTTAAAGAAACACAACAACTTTAGTTCAGCTCAAGAAAACCAACTAGCCCCGCTAGTCACAACCGAGCAAAAAGGAAAGAACTCTGATACTCAAGAAAAATAAGACCAGCCCCGCTGGTTAAGGGAATCGGACTAGCCCCGCTAGTCAAGTAACAAATAAAAGGATATGGGGAAGAGATGTCACCATATGGGTAAAGGAGCCCCTTAGGCTCAACCTACCCTCGACTGCCACCCACACATAGATTGTGTGAGAAGGAGAACTAATAACCTCGACTACCACTCACGTGAGGAGGAGAATCCTCGACTGCCACTCACAAACACAATCCGAACGACCCGAGTATGGTGAGGAAAACAATCGAAAACCAATAAATCCATAAATCCAATAAAGCTTCCCCAATATCTCACGAGAAAAAGATATCTTCCAATGACATGGCCCCGCACGCCAAAATAGTCTCGAAGTCATAAACAAATAGGCGAGAAATAATATATATAAATAATTTCCTCGAATATCTCACTTCCGATAGTAATCCAGAAAACTCGACATCGACTAATAAAGTATAATATAAATTTCCGGAATTCTCCTCAGAAAATATTCTTCGATAAATCACATAAATCACAATTTAAAATCGAGCGTAGCACTTCGATTCGAAAATCCAAACGATATAACAAAAATTATTTAGATCCAATTAATATGTTCGATAATTTAAAACAATAATTTGACTCACAATTCTATTTCCCAAATCATAATCGAGATAGAAAAATCAATTTCCAAAGATCATCAATTCAAGTAAAACCAAGAGATAAATTGGTATCAAATTCCAAAATTAAATTATATGCTCAAAATATAATGTGATAAATTAAATAAAGCATTAATTCAAGAAAATAAATGCATGCATCAACATTTAAAACAAAAGTCCACTCATAGTAGTGTTTAGGCGTTCACGCGTACGAGTTCCTTCATCGAGCAATAACTCGGTACGTCGCCCTGTACACAATTATTTTCTGTGAATAACTATTCAACAATTAAATACAATTCCCGAAATCAAATCCTCATAAATCATCTCTCCACTTCTTCTCGAATTCAACCCAATTTTACCCCTAATACCAATTCAGTATCTTAAAGGTTCCAAGTCAGAACCGAGAGATATCCGACGGTCGGATTCTCGTAAATCGATAATCGAAATCCTAAATTTCAGAAAATTATAACCAATTCCAAACTCCTCCAAAATTCACCAAACTTCACATACAAGCTCTACAACATTTATAGGATTTAATTGGGCTAAAACAGGACTTAAAAACCACGCCTCCACGCCCCACTCACAGTGGCGGCGCGTGGGGCCCACACGCCGGTGGCCACCAAATTTTGGCAGCACCACCCACTCAACAGACCCAACAATTTTCATAACTACAACATGTTCCAATTTTACCTTTAAGTGATCCAATTTGGCCGATGAAGAAAACCCAGAAAAATCCAAGAACCCTATAATCGGGTTTCGATCAATTCTCTCTCTACAATGCAAATCGTGGCTCAAGGCTAGGGGGAAAATGATCCTTGGGAAAAATCGCACCTTCGACGTCGGTTTGGTGGCCGAAATCGTCGGAAATTGACCAAACCTCCGTTCGGCTACAGTAATCTTCGCGGCTCAATTCCGAGCTCCTCCGGCCGAGCCACTGCAAAACCCAGACATGACAAGGAGGAGGAGGCGAGTCTGCCGGTGCCCGAATTCCGTCGTGTGTCGGCCGGAAAAGGAAGAAATCGGAGGAAGAATAAATCATCAAAAGAGGAAGAAAGGGTCAGGGGAGAGGAGAGAGAGAAGTCGGTACGTTTCCAAAAATGGAAACATACCACAGCAACTCGGCTATTATAGAAAGTTACGTTGAACACTAACCATGAACAGTAATTTTAATTTTTCGCTTATAACTTTCGTATACGAACTCCGATTTTTACGTACCACATATGCACGCGCTCGGTTTAACGTCCTTTACGACTTTCATGAAGAACATTTTCTCAAATTTTGAACCGAACAACAAGTCAACTTTTAGGGCCACTAAAGTTACCGAAAAAGAGTAAAAGTAGAACAAATTGTCGTTTACTGTCCAAATGACAAGTAAACAGGTAAATTACGATGCGGAACGTTACAGGCGTTCCTGAAAAACTGGTCCCAGCCAATCCCGAAGCTAGTGTCCACATAATCGTATGGCACTGCTGTCTTCAAACCGGGCCTAACACCACACTGGCTCTCCACAATTCTGAAGTCCACACCATCTCCTTGTTCATTATCATTCTGTTCCAGTTCCTCCCATGTAAACATCAAAGGCAGTGTAAATGCTCCCCAAGGGTTGAAATCCATAACCTTAACTCGCTCGTCCTTCGTCACATATACATCGAAGGTGTAATTTTCTGACTCAAATCTTGACCTTAAATTTTCCATAAAGAAGTCTCCAATCAACACTCCAAGACGTTCTTTGCTTTCAAGCAGAGAAGGGTACAAGGTTGTGGCCTCACGTTAGGAAATTCCAACTAAATTTTGATTCCTTACAAAGCAGCGAAATTCCATGTCTGGCTGAAGGGATGGGTACCATTTACAGAGAGCAAGGAAGAAGCTCTTGGGCGGTGAGGAGGTCTTTTCATTGCAGGAATCATACGCATGACACAAATCATGCACCAGTGAGTCAGATGATCGTAGCAACAGTGCAATCTCACTGAAGGAAGAGCATATGAGAGTCCCTGTTGTGCTAATCCAAGCAGAATCTTTTGGTGCACTCCAGTTTAGCTTCGGGAACACAACACCTCCAACTGATGCAATGGATTCCTTAATCTCCAACTCAAGTTCAGGAAAAGAAGGGGGCAATAACGAAGGCTGCTCTGACTCGTCATCAGATCCTTCTTCTACTTGATAGTCATCTTCCTCCTCTGGATTTTGAACTCTGTTAGGTAAGGCATCTTCATTTGAGATGGAAACTGGAAGAAGGAAGGGCCCTGAATCATCAAGAAGATATTGGACAAAGGATTCTGGAAGTTCATGAATCCGTGTTTTGATAGACACGGATTTAAACTTAGGGTAACATTCCTGTATCTGCCATCGATTCACTTCTTGGCTCAGTGTATGGATCAAAGGCTGTTTGCTATATGTGATTGTTTGCTATCCTGCTAAACCAAAAGGTATGATCAGTATAATGTATCACAAAATTGACATAAATGAAACCATCAGAAATGGATAATTAGTATGAATTAAAAAGGTCTTCTCATGCAATAGTGAAATTCGTTCAAAACTTTAAGTAATATTCAAAATAGTGAGCCACTGAGCCATGAATAAGCAAAAAGTATGAAACTTCGAGACTATTTTTGACTAAAACACATAATAATGAACATTAATTCTACTGGAAATCCAATGACCAGCAACTCCATGACTTTTTGAGTGATTCACAATTAACTGAATCACCTTGCTTTGCCTGACAATATTTGATCATACAGCGACAATTAGTTTGACTAAAGCTTCCAATAATGTACTAGAAGCCTGGAGAGAATCAAAGCAAACTGGTTCAGAACTCAAACTTCATGGACTTGCTCTTCGTTCAATTGGGGTTTTGGTTGAGCTTCTCTAAAATCGAATGGACTCCAATTACAAATTTAAACACTAAGCATTTCCACTCCACTCAATAAACAAATTTAAACAAGAAAAACAAAAAACCTATAGAAAAGCAACAAAAAAACTTGATTAAACATAAAACCTATAGAAAAGCAACAAAAAAAACTTGATTCTTGATGCAGAGAAGCACCTATAATACACCAAAGGAAGCCTTAAAGTACCAAGTGAAATGAAAGAACTTTAAAATTTCATATGTTGGTTTCTACACCTAATATAGTTCAACCCAGTCCTACTCTTGCCAAAGCAATGAAGGACCGTAAGCACCTGCTTCAGGAGACCTACTTTGACGCTGTAACTCTTCATTGGCATTCCTGAAAAACTGGTCCCAGCCACTCCTGAAGCTAGTGTCCACATAATCGTATGGCACTGCTGTCTTCAAACCTGGCCTAACACCACACTGGCTCTCCACAATTCTGAAGTCCACACCATCTCCTTGTTCATTATCATTCTGTTCCAGTTCCTCCCATGTAAACATCAGAGGCAGTGTAAATGCTCCCCAAGGGTTGAAATCCATAACCTTAACTCGCTCGTCCTTCGTCACATATACATCAAAGGTGTAATTTTCTGACTCAAATCTTGACCTTAAATTTTCCATAAAGAAGTCTTCAATCAACACTCCAAGACGTTCTTTGCTTTCAAGCAGAGAAGGGTACAAGGTTGTGGCCTCACGTTGGGAAATTCCAACTAAATTTTGATTCCTTACAAAGCAGCGAAATTCCATGTCTGGCTGAAGGGATGGGTACCATTTACGGAGAGCAAGGAAGAAGCTCTTGGGCCGTGAGGAGGTCTTGTCATTGCAGGAATCATACGCATGACACAAATCATGCACCAGTGAGTCAGATGATCGTAGCAACAATGCAATCTCACTTAAGGAAGAGCATCTGAGAGTCCCTGTTGTGCTAATCCAAGCAGAATCTTTTGGTGCACTCCAGTTTAGCTTCGGGAACACAGCACCTCCAACTGATGCAATGGATTCCTTAATCTCCAACTCAAGTTCAGGAAAAGAAGGCGGTAATAACGAAGGCTGCTCTGACTCATCATCAGATCCTTCTTCTACTTGATAGTCATCTTCCTCCTCTGGATTATGAATTCTATTAGGTAAGGCATCTTCATTTGAGATGGAAACTGGAAGAAGGAAGGGCCCTGAATCATCAAGAAGATATTGGACGAAGGATTCTGGAAGTTCATGAATCCGTGTTTTGATAGACACAGATTTAAACTTAGGGTACCATTCCTGTATCTGGCATCGATTCACTTCTTCTTCCATCATTTCTTGGCTCAGTGTATGGATCAAAGGCTGTTTGCTATATGTGATTGTTTGCTATCCTGCTAAACCAAAAGGTATGGTCAGTATAATGTATCACAAATTGACATAAATGAAACCATCAGAAATTAAAAAGGTTTTCTCATGCAATAGTGAAATTCGTTCAAAACTTTAAGTACTATTCAAAATAGTGAGCCACTGAGCCAATAATGAACATTAATTCTACTGGAAATCCAATGTCCAGCAACTCCATGACTTTTTGAGTGATTCACAATTAACTGAATGACCTTGCTTTGCCTGACAATATTTGATCATACAGTGACAATTAGTTTGACTAAAGCTTCCAATAATGTATCTGAAGCTAAAGGTCCTTAAGTTTCAAAACTTGTAATCTCAGTTCCATAAATTGCAAATTATAGAAATTTGCTCATAAAGGTGAAGAAATGATGGGTGATGATAGATTTTATAACAAGGCAATAGACGAGAAGAGCAACTATGGACCATCAATCACCAATAATCTTTGACAAGAACATAATCCATTGATAAAATTATGGAACCGGTTTCGATCACGAACAATAATTTCTCTACCAAATTTGCTGAAACATGCTTCATGAAAGAATGGCAGTCACGACAGATAACCAATAATGTTCTTCATGACCCTAACAGTCCTAGCATCCTTGACACTCAAAAAGTGCAAAAGCCACAAGCCAATTTCTCACACTACGATAACCAAGAGGATGCTCATTCTCCTCCTCTTCAATGTCATGCAATACATTTAATGTAAGGGGAGTATATCCCATGTCTTTTATACTTTCAAGCATTCTGTCTAAGAAATCTCTAATATCCTGTGATTGGGAATGAGAGTTATCCCCTGAAATGAACTCATGAATGATTTGGTCTACACTAATTGAACTAGAATCAGCTTTCTTGTTAACCCTCCTTGCCCTCATTGAATTCCTAACATTTGCCTTTTCTACCCATCTACCACCTCACCCAAGCGTTAGATAAAAGCACATAATCACCATAACGATCTAGCATGTTCAACCTCTTCTTCACTATCTTAGCCAACAGAAGATTGTTATGATTTACACATGCTCCGAGAAGGGTCCTCCAAATCACAAAAATTGGCCTTATTAGCATTTTATCTACAAATTCATTGGCTTCGGAAAGCAAACCGACCCGGCTGATGATAATTGGGACTTTTTCAATGCCTACAACACTACAAATGGGACTTCTTCAATGTGGTCTCATGTTTAAAGAGTTTGTTCACGAGTTACAGCCTCGATGGAAAAGAATGAAGAGAAAAGAGGTTGTGAGAGGAGTGTGGGAGTTTGTACCAAATTGAGAAAGCCAAGCTGATGAGTGAGTTTGTTGCTCACTCTAACTACTGATACTTGGACAAAAGTATTCAGAACATAAACTACATGGTCGTCACTGCCCACTTTCTAGCCAGTGACTGGAAGCTTCACAAATTCATAGGCTTAGGAAAGCAAACCGGCCCGGCCAAAGAGGTCAACCATAATACTCAAGCATTGACTGACTCCAGGCAGGCCATACTCATTCTTCATGCCTTTGAAAACTCTCCAACCTTCTTCCACAAGTACACCATGCCACTAAAATTCCAGTTATAGACGTATGATCTGACTGCAAGCCAACTTTTTTTCATCTCATAAAAGACCCTTAACGCTTCTCTACTGAGGCCATGCACCGCAAGGCCATTACTCAATGTTGTCCATGGCTGTACATTCGTTAATGACATTTCATCAAAAACATCATAAATTTATCGACAGATCCACAACGCGAATACATGTCGATCAATGCAGTACCCAACGATACGGTAAGTTCTAATCGACTTTGGTTTATAACGTCAAGAACCGACTAACCCAATTCCAGTGCCCCTAAGCTCGAAACAACGAATATCACACTAAGCATAGTGACCTCATCTGGCATTACATTCTTGGCAAACTACATTTGCCGAAATAATGCAAGGGCCTCATTGGAAAAGCTGCTGTTGGCAAAACAAGCGATCATGGATGACCAAGAAACCAAGTCTTTCTGATGCATTGCATGGAACACATTCAATACAAGCTTAATCGACCCACAAGCCAGTAAAAACTAACTTATGCATTCTGAACATATATGTCTGAATGGAAGCCAAGCTTAAGAATAAGTGCATGGACGTCTGGACCCAGTTGGAGGTGAGCGCAAGCCTTGAGAAGAAATAAAAAGGTAAAGTTATCAGGTAGAACACCTCACTGACGTATTTGGGTAAAAAGGAGACTGCATGGGAAGGAGAAGAGTGGGCAGCTACATGAGCTCTGATAATGGTGTTATAAGCAAAGGTGTCCGGAGAGGGAATGTAGACAAAGAGAGCTCAAAGCCAAGCTTAAGAATAAGAGGTGAGCGCAAGCCTTGAGAAGAAATAGAAAGGCAAAGTTATCAGGTAGAACACCTCATTGACGTATTTGGGTAAAAAGGAGACTGCATGGGAAGGAGAAGAGTGGGCAGCTACATGAGCTCTGATAATGGTGTTATAAGCAAACGTGTCCGGAGAGGGAATGTAGACAAAGAGAGCTCAAAGCCAAGCTTAAGAATAAGTGCATGGACGTCTGGACCCAGTTGGAGGTGAGCGCAAGCCTTGAGAAGAAATAGAAAGGTAAAGTTATCAGGTAGAACACCTCACTGACATATTTGGGTAAAAAGGAGACTGCATGGGAAGGAGAAGAGTGGGCAGCTACATGAGCTCTGATAATGGTGTTATAAGCAAAGGTGTCCGGAGAGGGAATGTAGACAAAGAGAGCTCAAAAGTAGGATAAGCTTTTCGGAGATGGTGTGGCAGTGCATCATAGCAGGATGCATCGAAGGCAGAGAGGGTAACTCTGTTGGCCAGCTTAGATAAGCCCAGCGTGGAACTTGTACACTATTCTTTCTCATTGCAAACTCCCGACCCTAAAAGAAAAATCACACCTGTTTTGATGAGAAAGATTATTAGCTCGGGTGCGCTATCTCGAATTCCTCAAAAACCAACCAAAATGGCATTCCAAGGAAAGAGCAACAAGATCACTCCCCTCAAATTTTATAAAAAATGACAATCCACTCCCTAAATATCTCGCAATGTAGAACTTTCAAATCTACAGAAACCCAAAAATTACAAAACTCGACTGTTATATAAGAAGTACTCTGTTGCAGCATATTTGCCTATTTTAACTAAATTTTGGCTCAAATAGCTACATTTCAATCCGGAAGAGATGAGTTTGCTCTGAAACTTGTTTTCAAGACCAAACCAACTCTGTACCTCTAAAACCCTAGTTCAAACAAGAACCTTTCTATTGGGGAAATCCTCTTTTGAATTCACCTTTATCAATTTTATCCATCCTATTTTTATCTAAAGGCCTGAAAAAAACAAACATCGCATTGTCCACAACAATCAGGGAAAAAAAAAATTACTGTGTGAATCCAGTCCAGAGCTTGAGCTTAATAGCAGCACCTACACCTTGGATCTGTGCTTCCTCTTACATTTTGAACTTGCCTAATTACTTCTTGGTACATTTTATATGCAGATAATGGATAGGCTAGAAGATACTAGTCGAAAAATAAAATAAGATTTGAGGGATAGAAAAGTAACCGATTCATATGTTTTTAAGTCTTGATAAAGCATTGTTCTTTAGCTATCTACTTCACAGATACCTCCCGAGATTTCATTTTCAAATCTAAAAGTTCAAAACTTTACAAAGAGGAAAACAAACAAAAACAAAAAGTGTCGCACACTTCACAGAGCCAAATCAATCAAAAAGGGAAAGATGATTATAGGTTTTATGATGGCAATTATCATCACCAGAGAGCATAGACAAGTTACCTAAGATAATCGGTGGTGTTGATGGGTCTGCGTAGTGTGAGCAGGTGAAGATTGAGGAAGACGTGGGCTGCTGGAGAGTAAAGAAAGAGTTGGGAGGCTAGGGCTAAGGCTATAGTTGGGCTCAAGGGGATGGGCTTCAAATAGACCCGCTAATGTATTCCTGTATGATTTGTTTGATTTTTATTTTCTGCAAAATAAATTTTTTTTTGGTCTTACACCGAATTTTAAGGTCACGATTTTCGAATTCTTATTGCAGTTGTTCAGTAGGCTAATGCCTCTTTCGATTGAATGATAGCCTTCTAACATTTTCGAATGCTTATTGATGTTGTGTCGGTTCTTCTAACATTTCATAATCTTGTGAACTTTTCAGTAATTTCCTGTCATTGAGAAATGAACACAAATTTTGTGTGTATCAATTTGATAAAGCAGGAGCAGCCGAATAGTCCATCTGAGAGAGGCTTTAGCCTACTGAACAACAGCAATAAGCATTCGAAAATCGTGACCTTAAATTCGGTGTAAGACCCAAAAAAAACTTATTTTGCAGAAAATAAAAATCAAACAAATCAGACAGGAATACATTAGCGGGCCTAGTTGAAACCCATCCCCTTGAGCCCAACTCTAGCCTTAGCCCTAACCTCCCAACTCTTTCTTTACTCTCCAGCAACCCACGTCTTCTTCAATCTTCACCTGCTCACACTACGCAGACCCATCAACACCACCGATTATCTCAGGTAACTTGTCTATGCTCTCTGGTGATGATAATTGCCGTCATAAAACCTATAATCATCTTTCCCTTTTTGATTGATTTGGCTCTGTGAAGTGTGTGATACTTTTTGTTTTTGTTTGCTTTCCTCTCTGTAAAGTTTTGAACTTTTAGATTTGAAAATGAAATCTCGGGAGGTATCTGTGAAGTAGATAGCTAAAGAACAATGCATTATCAAGACTTAAAAACATATGAATCAGTTACTTTTCTATCCCTCAAATCTTATTTTATTTTTTTACTAGTATCTTCCAGCCTATCCATTATCTGCATATAAAATGTACCAATAAGTAGTTAGGCAAATTCAAAATGTAAGAGGAAGCACAGACCCAAGGTGTATGTGCTGCTATTAAGCTTAAGCTCTGGACTGGATTCACAGAGTAATTTTTTTTTTCCTGATTGTTGTGGACAATGCGATGTTTGTTTTTATCAGGTCTTTAAATAAAAATAGGTTGGATAAAATTGATAAAGGTGAATTCAAAGGAGGATTTCCCCAATAGAAAGGTTCTTGTTTGAACTAGGGTTTTAGAGGTACAGAGTTGGTTTGGTCTTGAAAACAATTTTCAGAGCAAACTCATCTCTTCCGATTTGAAATGTATCTATTTGAGCTAAAATTTAGTTAAAATAGGCAATATGCTGCAACAGACTTCCTATATAACAGTCGAGTTTTGTAATTTTTAAATTCTGTAGATTTGGAAGTTCTATATTGCGAGATATTTAGGGAGTGGATTGTCATTTTTTATAAGATTTGAAAGGAGTGATCTTGTTGCTCTTTCCTTGGAATGTCATTTTAGTTAGTTTTTGAGGAATTCGAGATAGTGCACCCGAGCTAATAATCTTTCTCATCAAAACAGGTGTATGATTTTTCCCTTAGGGTCGGGAGTGTGCAATGAGAAAGAATAGTGTACAAGTTCCACGTTGGGCTTATCTAAGCTGGCCAACAGAGTCACCCTCCCTGCCCTCGATGCATTCTGCTATGGTGCGCTGCCACACCATCACTGAAAACCTTATCCTACTTCTGAGCTCTCTTTGCCTACATTCCCGGACACCTTTGCTTATAACACCATCACCAGAGCTCATGTAGCAGCCCACTCTTCTCCTTCTCATGCAGTCTCCTTTTAACCAAATGCGTCAGCGAAGTGTTCTACCTGATAACTTCACCTTTCTATTTCTTCTCAAGGCTTGTGCTCACCTCCAACTGGGTCCAGACGTCCATGCACTTATTCTTAAGTTTGGCTTTCATTCAGACATATATGTTCAGAATGCATTAGTTAGTTTTTACGAGGGTTGTGGGTCGGTTGAGCTTGCATTGAATGTGTTCCATGCAATGCATCAGAAAGACTTGGTTTCTTGGTCATCCATGATCGCTCGTTTTGCCAGCAACAGCTTTTCCAATGAGGCCCTTGCATTATTTCGGCAAATGTAGCTTGCCAAGAATGTAATGTCAGATGAGGTCACTATGCTTAGTTTGATATTCGTTGTTTCTAGCTTAGGGGCACTGGAATTGGGTCAGTCGGTTCTTGGCGTTATAAACCAAAGTCGACTAGAACTTACCGTATCGTTGGGTACTGCATTGATCGACATGTATTCGCGTTGTGGATCTGTTGATAAATCTATTGATGTTTTTGATGAAATGTCATTAAAGAATGTACAGCCATGGACAACATTGAGTAATGGCCTTGCGGTGCATGGTCGCAGTAGAGAAGCGTTAAGGGTCTTTTATGAGATGAAAAAAAGTTGACTTGCAGTCAGATCATATGTCTATAACTGGGATTTTAGTGGCATGCAGTCATGGTGTACTTGTGGAAGAAGGTTGGAGAGTTTTCAAAGGCATAAAGAATGAGTATGGCCTGGAGTCAATGCTTGAGCATTATGGTTGACCTCTTTGGCCGGCCCGGTTTGCTTTCCGAGGCCTATGAATTTGTGAAGCTTCCAGCAGTCAATGTCCAGAAAGTGGGCAGTGACGACCATGTGGTTTATGTTCTGAATACTCGTCCAAGTATCAGTAGTTATGCTCACTCAGAACATGAGTGAGCAGCAAACTCACTCATCAGCTTGGCTTTCTCAATTTGATACAACTCCCACACTCCTCTCACAACCTCTTTTCTCTTCATTCTTTTCCGCTGAGGCTGTAACTCAGGAACAAACTCTTTAAACCCATCCCCTTCAACATGCATGGAAGGAATCATCCTAACACACCTTAAATCACATCTAGGTTGGTTGAATTTATGGTAAGTAACCCCCCCCCCCCCCCCCCCCCAAAAAAACTCACATTATCTGATTTAAGAATGGTTTAACCCTTCGTTTCTGGTGGTGGCTCGTACAGAGGGCAGGTTTTGCACTTCTTTGCATGAGACCACATTGAAGAAGTCCCATTTGTAGTGTTGTACGCATGTACAATTTCTTGGCAGAAATTGCAGTGTGCAACCTCTCGATTGTCACTCCCATCACTCAATTTTGGCCTAGTGAAGCACTCCTAGGTTTTGCTTCTTCCTATTGCTAAATTTGCATTTTTACCTGTTGTCTTCACCCTAGTTGCTTTCTCTCTTTTTCCACCTGCCCTAAACGTAAATGAATTATCATGCCCTTCATGAGTAGGAATGGTTGGGACTAACTGTGACTCTACTTCAGGGATGATATTTAGGTTAGGGTCAGGGTTTGGGTTGGGGTTTGGAGGCTGAACTATAGATGAAGTAGAGGTATGATTCCTTACTGCATATTGAGGGGATACTCGAGCTACTAGAAGAAGATGCCATCTGCACAAACATGAAAAAGAAAAAACAACAACCAAATATTAAGCAGGTCCAATCATTAATCATTACTATTCACAATTAATCATTAGCATTCATGAAACAAAAATCTGCATTCCAGGTCATTACCATTCGTAGGCATTCCTAGTACTCATTAATCATTCCACCATACATCACACAGTTCACAGTATTCATCATTCACATGCAGCTCAAGTACTATTAGTCTCTTACCTTTTAAATAAAAGCTCCAACGTATGCTCCTAAACGTAAGCTCCAACCAACTTTGTCCTTGCCTAGCAAAGAAATTAAGTAATGTTAGAAACCACAATTTCCACTACAACAACAAGGATTAACAAACATCCCCCACTCACATTCAGTCTCTTATAAAAATAAAAATAAAAATAAATATAAAAAATTCAAATATAGTCCTCAAAGCCACCACAAATCATATACCAGTTTATTCCAGTTATAGCTAACCTAAAGCTAAACAAGAAACAAAATATGAACTCAGTTGAAGGAGAATAAATGATTCTCACCTGCAATAGTACTTTTTAGCTCCAAAAGTACCTTCTCAGATAAAGAAAACCAAATTAAAAATCAAGAAGAAGGCCAAAATCATCTTATGCGATGAAGGAATGAGGACCCAACAGAACATACCTAAACATTCAGGGTTTAATCCAGAAAAATCCTCTACCTCTGCCTTCTCTTTCACTCCTTCCTCAGCTTCTCCACCTTGCCGGAGTCGTCGACCTTGTAGAACAGGAGCACGGTGAGCTTGACCTTCGAGTTTCTTTCGATCGAAATGGAGTAATCGACAATAAAAATTGAAGAACAACAAAGAATAGGGGTAGATATTACCTTTCGGTGAAGGAAACAACAATTTTCCAGAATCGATGCCTCGATGGTTTGGGGATTTTCAAACTATAAAGGTGAATCTGTCGAAATTGTGGAGAAATAAGGATGGGGATTTGGGATATGACCTACCACAAGAGATTTTTCCGTGGTTTTGATGATTTTAGGGGCCGGAATCTGGGATCGATGATTTTGGGGAGCCGGATTTAGGTCGAGCAAAACTAAGATCTGAAGAAGTGAGAAATGAGGCTGGGTCGAGAAAGTGATAGGGTATTAGGGTTTGTTGGTCTTTGTTTTCATTTTGACAATAAGACCTAAGTGAGAGATAAATAAAAAATTTGTTGTACAACACATCCGAGGGCAGCTTGTGCTCTGGTGGTTGGGAGCTGAGTTGCATAGGAAGAGAATGTGGGTTCGAACCCTGCCTCGTTACACAATATTATACATCTCTATATTTTGCTTTATAACATTTTTGTATGCCAGCCCTACATAAAAGTAATACATATTTACACAATTTTATACATATTATATACGATAAAAGTCATACATATTGACAATCATCTCTCTCTATCTCCCTCACCTTCAGAGAATCAAATTGAGGAGCAGACAGCCCCTAGACAGTTTGGTGGTCATGCATGCCATGCCACAACCAGAACCGCTCTACAAAACCATCCTCACCAACTCTAGCATAGATCTTTCTGCAGTCGAGTCTCTAATTCTTTTCTACATTAATACCACTTCATTTTCATTTTGCGCTTTATAACATTATTGTGACCAACACCAACAAGGTTGGTATTATTATTATTACTAGGTCAAAAGGCCCGCGCATCTTTTAGTTGCAATAATAATTGATATATTGTAGCAAAAAAAAAATTGAATGAGAAAACAAAGAATATAAAAAAGCTTTTATGTACATTGATCAGTAATGTACAAAATGTCTGCTATCCTTTTTTTCTGCTATCTTGGTTGATGGTTTCTCAGGGACCATTAGCATTACAAAAAACATAGAGAATGGTCCTGACAACCAGTGCTTATATGTACATAGCATGACATTGTTTTTCAAGGACAGTTAGCATTACAAAAACCCATAGATACTGGTCCTTATCACAAAACAAAAAGTTGCATTGCAAAGTAGAAGTGGTTAGGTAAGGTCTTTGGTGTCAGATTGAGCCAATGTATTTGTGCTGGTCTGATCTGATGGTTCAAAGTTGTCACTGAAATATATAGAGCACATGAAGGTTATAAATAAAAGACTGGGTCATTAATTAAGGGATGCTTAAATTGAATGGACAGAGTAGATATAAAATGCAGAAAATAAGTGGAAAGGAAATTTAACGTGAGGATTTTAAAACTTGCCTTTTCGGGTTCTTGCTTGGTTTTGCTTTGAACAATTCCTTCCTCTTCTTTCCAAACATAAGAGGATTTCGCGTGGAAGTTGTTGGTTCGATATCTTGGGTTGGTGTGAACTTGTGAACATCTTTGCATATCCCCTTTATAAGGAAATCTCTTTTTGTTCCTGGCTTCAATTTCAGCAGTTTGATTGTCCTTCTAATTGAAGAATTTCTTGTGGTCTGATCCTTTGGTTTTTTGCAGTTTTTCATGATAATCAAGTTTTCGCATAAGATTCCAAAGATTTCTTCTGCTTCTTTGCCCATTAAGACTGCATGTGCTTGATCAGTCTCATCTTCAATGAGAACAGTGACTCTGAAGCTGCATTAAGATATGAATCAAATTCAGGGATGTGGGGAAGTAATTGCAGGAACCAAGTAGAAATGATACTGACATGAAGCAAAACTGAAGAATAGAAATATTTCAAAGCTAAGAAAATCTGAATCTCAGGACCATTCTCAAAGCGATATAGGTTTTAGACCAAAGAACATTGAAAAGAACATTATAGTAAATGGTCAGCAGCATATAAAACAGAACTGAATCGTGGATTATGCATTGACTATATTGCAGCCCACAAATTGAACCAATACATCACCAATGTTTTGCATCAATTACCAGAATTTCCCTCAAAGCGACATAGGCTTTAGACCAAACAACGTACCAAGGAACATTATAGTAAATGATTAGCAGCATAAAAAACACAACTGAAGTGTGAACTATAGATTAAGTATATTGGAGGCTACAAATTGAACCAATACATCACTAAGGTTTTGCATCCATTATCAGATGATACCATGTCAAATTAATATATAGTTTGATTTTTGTGTTTTAGCCCAATTAATTGAATCCCCTCCATGGCTAATTAAATTACTGAATTATGTTCTTATAACCCATTCTTACAATATGCAACTCATTCTTACAATGTGCCATGAAGAAATTCAGATTCTGGAAAAGTAAACAGAAAAGCACATGATTCTGATGCCTAATGGAAGATTTTGATCAGTAATAATGAGATTAGAACCAAATTGGCACTATTTCTTGAGATGGGTAAAGCTAAGAAATACCATTCTTCCAATACCAGCCACCAAATCATTTGCAGATGATTTTCTAAATTTCAAACAGTAATGGGTAATACAGAAAAAGCTTGATGGAATCTGAAAGTTACCTGGATATTAAGACGCACGGAAAAAGGGATAGGTAATTGCTCTACCGGACTCGAATTATGCAAAATAGGGCAGCAACTGTGCTTGAACAGGATCAGTCCAGCAGTGTTCACAGCAAAACTGAAAACAACCAAAAAAAGATCAGCATGCCAGCAAATTTCCATCCAGAAAATACCAACTAACCAGTATAGTGTTTGAGTGTTCATATTTCATAGACTAGAAAGTCCACATTGTTGAATCCAATCGCACCCAGTTTGTGAAATTTAAATCCCGAGTTAATCTATAGACAATGGAAACGGATTTCATCAAACTCCTTCATATCACATACAAACCCAATTCAGAACAACAGGATATTGTACTATATCGTTAAAGTTCATTATAGTACAATTACTTCAGACATGAAATCAACATTCTAGATTAGATTACATGTTTTTTTTTATTGTATTTTGAGACAAACAATATCCTACCAACTAACAACCAAATTCGGAATCAACCATCATCGCTTCAAATTTGCAATTATTTAAGGGCTAAATACTGTTTACCACCCTGTGGTATGGACCTCACATCAATTCAGTCCCTCGACTTTCAATTTCATCAAAAACACCCCCGCACTATCATTTTCTCGTCCAATAGATCCCTCCGACTCAATTCCGTCAATTTCAGACGTTAAATGCTGACGTGGCATTTCCAACTCATCAAAAGTGGGGCCCACACGGATGTGAAATTCCCAAAATGACCCTGGCTCTTTAATATCTTATTCTCACTCCCTCACGATCTTCTCTCCCTTCTTTTCTTCTTCTCTCTTGTCTCTTCCTCCTTTATTCTTCTTCTGCTTCACTCTCACTCCTCCACACTTTGAGGTCAGAGTTTGAGACAAGCAACCAACAACCATGGGCTGCGTTTCTTCCAATCTGTTCAACCACAACGACGACTTCTCCCAGCTCGGCAGCTCCGCCTTGAGCCACCACATCGTCTCCCTCACCTCCTCCACCTACAGCCTCCCCACCCACCACCCCACCTTCTCGATTCACATTGGGTTTCATCTTTCCCACCTCCCTCTCCGAGCCCAGATCGCTCTGGTCCGACCCGAAGTCATCAACTCTTGGGAGCTCATGGCCGGCCTCGACGCCGACAGCTTCCGGTTCTCGCCGCTCCCGCCGCCGAAGCCCTTCTCGATTCGAACCTCGAAATCCACATGCCACAGTTCAAATTTGGTCCACAGTAGCAATAAAAACAAACCCAATACATAAACAGAATGCATGAAACCAAATTTTTCAACCCAAATCAAACCCAGCCCCTATTCTAACTCAGATCACAGCCCCAAAATTTTCCAGCAATTGACATGACTTCAAGAACACCGAAACCAACCCTCCAAGAACACCCACACCAGCCCTCCCCTCACCTCCTCATCCATCTCCAGAAGTGTAGAATAGAAGTGGGGTTTGATTACCAATTTGAGTCGGAGTCGTTTGGGAAATTGGGAGGGTGAGGTCGGCATCGGCGTTTAGGGATTTGAGGATCGGAGGTAGAGCAGACGAGGATGAATTGGGTGGCTTTGCAGACGAGGTCGCGCTGCGGACTATCAGTGGGGAGCGGCGGAGGTGGGCTGAGCAGCCATCTCTGAGCTTGAGCAGAAACGAAGAAGAAGAGGAAAAAAAAAGGAAGAGAAGATCGTGAGGGAGTGAGAATAAGATATTAAAGAGCCAGGGTCATTTTGGGAATTTTACATCCGTGTGGGCCCCACTTTTGATGAGTTGGAACTCCACGTCAGCAACTTAACGTCTGAAATTGACGAAATTGAGTCAGAGGGACCTATTGGACGAGAAAATGATAGTGCGGGGGTGTTTTTGATGAAATTGAAAGTCGAGGGACTGAATTGATGTGAGGTCCATACCACAGGGTGGTAAACAGTATTTAGCCCATTATTTAAAGTCCATGCAATCAAAATTCTAGATTAACCTAAAGACTAAAACTACTATGCTGTCAACAAATGAAAAAATTCAGTATCATCCACCAATTTTTCAAGTTTGAACTGATTTGGAATCCAAATCACGACCTCTCTACAAAACAAATATAATCTTAAAAGTTCCAGCTAACATCAGAATTTGAATATGAACAAAATCATTACCAGTATTATCCCTAATCGACTTAAAATACAAAATCAATAGTGGAAAAGAGCAAGAACTCAATTGAGAAGAGCCAAACTAAATGGAACATTAGTCGTAGGTATGCAGAAAATTAAACAAAGATCCACTCCGTAATGACCAATAGTGTGATCATACAATCAATCATCCCAAAAAGCATGCAGACACAGGAAACCCAAAAACTCAAAGGATTCAATGATCCCCAAAAGCATGCAAACACAGGAAACCCAAAACCTCAAAGGAAAAAAAATTACTGATTTTGACTGCTTCCCGTCCCCCTCTTCCTTTTCTCTGAGCTATCTACCTTCTTCCCCTGTCAATTTTATATACTACCAATCAGATGACTCCAGCTCTTCCAATTATGGGAAACAAATTAAATTGAATTACTAACCTTATCAATCAGCAAAGAATTTCAAGCTCCTTTATTTTTGATCTCAAGGACATAGATTTGGGGAGAGTTAATTTTGTTGGTCCGGTAAGATACAATTGATGGTTTTGAAAAAGATTTTTTTTTTTTTTTTTGTCATAGTTTTGAAAAAGATTTTGGGATGATACAATTCTGGTGTATCAGGTTTGGGAGAACGAAGGGAGTGGAGATGATGATAGTCTGGAAGAGTTGAGTAGACGACGTCGGTGTCGTCCTTATCACAAAACAAGGACGAAAAAGTGATTTCCACCAACTGGCTCGGTTGGAGCCGATACCAAAACGGCTTAGTAACAGTAACCGGAAACCCAACTTTAATATAGAGTATAATAACCTTGTCTACTTCGCTGATATATTGCCTGTCCAAATGAGAGTGAAGATTTGCCTGCATGTCAAATTTTGTAAAATTCACTTGCATTCTAGATGAAAATGTGCTACATTCTGAACATTCCAAGTGATCACTAATTACAGAAGTTAAACCTCTTATTTCATGCGTTTGCAGAAGCTCAGAACTACTACTTTCTGCTAACTGCTGGGGTGTGCCTGCATATAATAATCAACACATATCAATAGTCTCTGCTTCATTTTGTTCTATAATGTAGATAACTTTAAACTATTTATAAAGAATATGGATTATACCTGTACCAGAAATATCTAGGTTTGAATTGGTATACAAACTCTGATTCACAATAGCAGTGAGATTTTGTCCATGATTTCTAAGTCGTTTGTTCTGATGGTGAAATACATTAGCATTGATAAATTCAAAAGTATATGTATTCTCTAAACCAGACCCTGCAAATCAAATTTGAAAACGGTTTGTCATTCTAGATGTCAAAAATGATGAAATCTTCATATCCTTCATTTCATCCAATGTTGTTTATCAACGTCAGACACAGTACCTTCAGTTTCAGCTATAGTGGCAGCAAAAATCTGATCACTGGCGGTCAGTCTCTCTTGATCATTATAATTTAGATCAGGATCTTGTTGTAAGAGTCTTTTCATTTTGCTACATTTCATTTTCGGCGCAATAACTGCATTTAAAACTACTGGTTAGCCAAGAACTCCAAACTGTTATGATACCACCGAAACTCTTTTCTCCCTAGATCAAATCACAGCTATGTAAAATGATGACACAAAAAAGTAGATCAAACCACAGTATATAAAAGTAAAGCATTTGCAGAAAGTCTGTTATCTGTGGATCAAGGGATAACCTAAAAACTGGATATTTGCTTACAGTATATAAAAATAACTCATGGAAGAAACCATTAAATCACTGAAATTTGCTCACAGTATGTAAAAGTAACTCACAATCTGTGGTCACTATATGATTAATTGCAGCAATATTTATCTTTCGTTGTCCTACAATAATTCCCACAGCAGAGCGCGGGTTACATTAAGATTTTTGTTACATTATAAATAACTGACAATTTGCGATTTCAATTTAATATTTTAAATAACATACACATTTTATTCTAAGTATTTCTACCAATTTAGGCAGGTTTATCAGTCACTGTGAGTAGAACCCCATGTTCAAACCGGTGTTTACTGGAGTGCCAATTGTTCGTTAACGAATGTATGCAGAGCAGAGATTCAATAGGGTTTAGAACAAAAAAGAGAAATGAGAAACAAAATACAAAATTATCATTTAGTACAAATCCACCTACAGTATGAAAACAAAAGCTTTAGCACAAAAAATTTAGTAATCAACAATCTCAAAATTGATACCTGAATTTGAAATAGACAAAGGGCTTGATAGCACGCTGTCCCAAAGAGCTGCACAATAAAAGAGAGCTACTTAAAAAATATGTTTCATACCAAAACACCCATAAATCCAACAACAATAAAAAAAATAAAAAAAAAGGTAAAAACTCAATATTTTGCATCTTCCTGTATATATCAATAGTTAACTCTATATCAGTTTTCCATACTTATAATAATAAAAGAAATAACCTTCCGATTTCATAAATATAGACAAATAAATAAAGACAAAAACATTAGAAATCTGTATTAATGCTAATAGCAAATATTAATCAACAAAAGAAAATAAAAATCACATACTGTAAAAGTAAAATGATAATTGGAATTGGTCTACTCATTTCATTTCATAACCCTTTTATATAGGGAGAGAATTACAATGGAAAGAACAATTACAATGATGACATTAACTACTGATTGGTCCGTAATCCATGCTGATTGATGGTGATTCCCTCTCCGTCAATCACTTTGACAAAGGCACATAATGTGTTTTTCCTTTAACACTCCCCCTTGTGCCAAGTCAAAGATGAAATGGTGCATGAGTTGTTGTCTCACTAAAAACCTTGCCAAGTAACAATAAAAACTCTGTGGGACAAAAAATACCCCTTGGTCGAAGGAAAATAGCACAACGCACCTTTTACATTTGAGTATGACATGTGTGTGTTAGACTCCCCCTGACATCTACATCTCCCTCTGATACTTACATTAATCTAGAGAGCTTGGAAAGTCTACGCATTCCTATGCTTTTCACATGTTTCTCAAATGTGTCCTTAGGCAGTGATTTGGTGAACAAATCTGCCACATTCACGTCAGACCTTACTTGATTCACTTGAATCTTGAGGAGCACCTGTTGTTGCTGATTGTAGAAAAACTTTGGCGATATGTGTTTTGTATTATTACCCTTGATATATCCTAGCTTCATCTGTTCGATGCAAGCTGCATTATTTTCATAAATTCAAGTAGGCTTTTCAGTGGTAGAACTCAAACCACTAGTCCCTCGAATATGTGTGATGGTAGCTCTTAACCATACACACTCACGAACCGCCTCATGTAGAGCAATGATCTCTGAGTGGTTCGAGGAGGTAGCCACAAGGGTTTGCTTGGTTGATCTCCAAGATATCGCCGTGTTCCCAATGGTGAATACATAACCATTTTGGGAATGACCTTTATGTGGGTCAGAGAGGTACCCAGTATCAACAAAACTAACCAAAACGTCATTTGGTGTTTCAATGTAGTGAGTGGCGCTTTCGCCATCAACATTTCCTTTAGGGATTGTAGTTCTATCTGCGGTCCCTCTTGTCTCTCTGTAGGGAAAGAACAGTCTCAAGTCAATGGTTCCTTTTAGGTATCGAAAATGTTCTTGATACCATTCCAGTGACGCTGCGTTGGCGCTGAGCTAAATCTAACTAACAAGTTCACTGAGAATGCAATGTCTGGTCGAGTACATTGGGCTAAGTACAATAATGCGCCTATTGCACTTAGATAGAGAATTTCAGCTCCCAACACCTCTTCGTCATATTCCTTTGGACGAAATGGATCTTTCTTTGTATCCAAGTTTCGACCGATCATGGGAGTGCTAGCAGGATGCACTTTGTCCATGTTATATCGCCTGACTTTTGGACATATGCAGACTGGTGGATTAGTATTCCACAAACTCGGTGTTCTAGTTCAAGGCCTAGACAGAATTGAGTTTTCCCAAGATCCTTCATCTTAAATTCTGATTTCAAATAGCTCGCGGTTTCTCTTATTTCATCAAGAGTACCTGTTATGTTCATATCATCGACATATACTGCTACGATTGCAAATCCGGAACTTGTTTTCTTTATGAATACGCAGGGGCATAATTCATCGTTCTTATATCCCTTCCCAATCAAGTAGTCACTTAGACGGGTATACCACATCCGCCTGGATTGTTTCAATCCGTAAAGTGAGCGTTTCAACTTAATTGCAAACGCACTCTGTGGTTTAGAGTCACTTGACTTGGGTAATGTAAGGCCATCAGGCACTTTTCATATATATATATCTCTGAATCTAGATCCCCATAGAGATATGCAGTAACCACATCCATGAGCTGCATTTCCAGTCCTTCGGAAATTACTAAGCTAACTAAGTAGCGGAACGTTATAACATCCATTACGGGAGAGTATGTCTCCTCATAGTCAATTCCAGGGCGTTGTGAGAAACCTTGCGCCACAAGGCGAGCCTTGTACCTCAGGACTTCATTCTTCTCATTACGCTTTCTGACAAAGACTCATTTATGTCCTACATGCTTTATACTTTGTGGGGTTAGCACTACCAGACCAAATACCTGTCTCTTTGTCAGAGAATCTAATTCTGCCTGGATTGTTTCATTCCATTTAGGCCAATCTGCTCTTTGTTGACATTTTTCAATAGAGCGTGGTTCGATATCATCGTGCTCTATGATTCCTTGAGCAACAGTATATATCATCAATGTGTATGGAAGATCTTTCTATCAACTCATATGCACTCTCATAATCCTTTGAGATTTCTTTGTTCTCTGGAATCATTTTTAACATCGGAGCGTCCTCCAGTATTGATTCATGGACATAACTATAATCAGAGACAATCTCATGAGAGGGATTCTATACATTGATGATTGGTTTATGCCTTACTCACCCTCTTCTTCTTTGGGTGAGTGTCAATCGAACCAAGTGGCCTCCCCCTCTTCCTTGGGGAGCCATGGCCTCAACCACACCTCCACTAAGTGCGGTTGCAGTGCCTCTATCTGCGGCACCGTGCCCCTTGTTGGGGACTTCTAACCTTGCAGGCACATTTGCAGTTGGTATATGTGATCTCGTCACTTTTGCGATATCAGTAAACACATCAGGCATCGAATCTGCTACGTTCTGAAGATAGATTATTCTTTTCACTTCACTTTCACTTTGTGAAGTGTAGGGATCAAAATGAGACGGAGTGGGGACAAACCCCGACAATTCCTGTCGTTCCCTTGGAAAATCCTTTTTCCTATCTCCCCCTAACGACGGAAGACTATCTCATCAAAGTGACAATCCGCAAATCTAGCGGTCAAGAGATCGCCTGTCAAGGGTTCCAAATAACGGATAATCGTTGGAGATTCGTATCTAACATAAATACTTAATTGTCTCTTAGGACCCATTTTAGTGCGCTGTGGGGGCGCAATAGGCACATATACTACGCAACCAAATATACATAAGTGTGAAATGTCAGGCTCATATCCAGTTACCAATTGGTACGCAGAAAATGGTTGGCTAGTAGTGAGTCTGAAACGAATGAGTAAAATTGCGTGCAATATTGCATAACCCCATGCAGATATAGGCAGGTTGGTGCACATAACCAATGCCCTAGCCACCATCTGTATCCTTTTGATGGTGGCTTCTGCGAGACCATTTTGTGTATGTACATGGGGTACAAGATGCTCTACATCGATCTAGATAGATATGCAATGATCATCAAATGCTTTTGATGTAAACTCTCCAGCATTATCAAGCCTTATAGACTTGATAGGGTGATCAGGGTGGTGAGCCCTTAAACGTATAATCTGTGCTAGGAGTATTGCAGCATTTCTTGTGGACAATAAAACTACATGTGACCAAATTGTCGAAGCATCTACCAAAACCATAAAGTACTTGAATGGTCCGCATTCTGGATGGATAGGTTCACAGACATCTCTTTGTATCCTTTGTAAGAATGGAATGTTTTGTTTTGTATTTTTAGCATAGGAAGGTCTTAATCCTGTTTTTGCTAAAGAGCAGGCTTTGCATAACGAGTGATGTGCCTTTGAAATAGTCAATGAGGCATAATGAGAGAGTGGTAGTGCTTCTGGTACTTCAGAAGGCAATGACTGCATTTAAGCAGTACTAGAACCGACACCGTGCAGTGTGAAGGATTTTTGTCCCATTTTATTTTTCACTCGAAAGAAGGGATGTCCATATGAGTTCGTTAAAATACGGATCATCATGTCACGACTGGGGTGACCTAGGCGGTCATTCCAAAGCCTGTATGAGTCAGTGTCCCATATTTCATTGTTGGTGACAACATATGATTCAATTATCTGAATCGTAGTGAGGTACAGTTCACTAGATTGACTCATAAGTTGCTTTAAAATGCGTTTCCTTCCACATTCATTAGAGGTAATATAAATGTATTCAGTTCCATTCTCACAGTGTGTTTTTTCATGATAATCGTTTGCACGAATATCTTTGAAACTTAACAAGGTTCGATTAGCTCTTGGTGCATACAGAGCGTCTGTGATATTAAATATATCTCAGATTCTTTAGAGTATTTCTATTTTAGTAGAATGATAATCTTTTCATTCTAATAATAATTTTTCCTCTAGATGTATTGCTTTACATCTTTATATTGCAATTTCGAACCATGTAAATATGTGTAGTAAATAAATTTGAATAAATTCAGTGCTTGAGAATAAAATTCAAAATTTATTAATGAGTCAACGATAATCAAATCAAAATCTTGTTCTAATTCATCAAACCATTATTGAAATAAACTTTTAAGACCAAGTAATAGTCTAATTAAAAATGAGGCATTATGCCTTCACAACTGTTGTTGGAAAATAAAGTAAATAAAGCAGATCAGTCAAAATCTGGGGCATCGGTTGACTGAGCAAGTTCCTTATTGCTATTAAAGTCTGCAATTGTAAGGTTGACGTCCGGGTCATGGCCTCCTTCTTCCATATAGTGAGCCTCTTGTTCTTTAGACTCCTTATACCTCTTGTAATTGGCTGCTACTCTGTTGCTTGCTTGGCAGTTCTTGTACCAATGCCCAATAACTCCACACCTATAGCATGGTTCATTGCTAACTCTATTCTGTTTGACTGAATGGTTCTTAGGTGCCCTTTGCACCTTGTTTCCATGACCACTAGGGCCAGCACCACCATCTCTACGCCATACGTTGGGAGGACCTCCACGGCCCATATCATGACCCCCATGTCCCTTGCCACGTGGTGTATTGTTGCCACGTGGGTAGGGATCAACACGTCCAACCCCCTTTGCATTGGGGTTCTGTCCACCTTTCACTTTGCCATAATTAGCCTCAGGAATTTTCTTTGTCCCAAAAGGCCTGGCATTGTTGTTCAAAAGAACCTCATTATGCCTCTCAGCCACTTGCAGTAGGTTGATCAGCTTGTTGAAGGTTGTGATTCTTTTGTTATCATACTCCAGCCTATACTGGTTCGCTAGTATAATTGCTGAAGTAGGAAAAGTGGAAAGAGTCTTCTGGATCATATCATCTTCTGTGAGTTCCTTTCCACAGAAATTTAGACGTTCTTTTAGGCGCAACATATCCTTGTTGAAGTCATTTACCCTTTTATAGTCAAGCAAGCGGATTTCATTCCACTGAATGGTAAGTTCTGGGAGCAATGTGTCATGAATGTTCACAAAACGTCCCTTAAGGGCATCCCACAGTTCTTTGGGTTTCTTCAACTGAAGGTATTCCCAGCGGAGGCTAGGATCAATATGTCGCCTCAGAAACATTAAGGCATTTGCTTTCACCTTGTCAGACCGTCCATTGTCTTTGGGGTCGGTAATGGTGGCAGTGTAATCTCTTGCCACAAAAGCAGTTTCTACATCAGAAACCCAACGGTGGTACTCAAGTCCGTCTGAGTCCAAGATGTCAAACTCAGGTCGACTTGGATCAGCCATCTACATAAACAAGAGAGAAGAAATAAATTACGCAGTCATAAAGACATCCACGTGAATTATTTTCCAAACGTATGAATTAGATTTCGAGACCAAGATTCGTAATGATCACATTTTTTTTCGATGCTATGTGAAAATACTTTATCACAGTAAGTGTGTGTATAATGCGCATGAATTTTCATTATCATGGCCAAACGGAATTGATATGTTGCATTAAAAATACTCATAGCACATTTAAACATAGCATATATAAAAATAAACTACATGGCATGCTCAAATTTCACAAATATACAACAAATTATATACTACACATAATAAGAGCAATAATATATCATGCATAAAATAAAATACAAACAATAGCATAATATAAAGGCATGCTTAGGAATAATTTATATAAGGATAAATAAAATAAAAACATGCTCAAAATTTCATAAATAAACCATAAACAATTAAATATATAATCATGCTCAAAGGTAATTATATAAAACATAAATAACAAGGCATGCTTCAAATGATCAAAATTATCGACTAAACATGCTTAATAACAAAATATAATAAAATTCACATGCTTTGTTAAAATCATAAAATAAAATAAAGAAAACATACTTGATTTCGAGAAAATAAAACAATCCTAGCACACGCGCGTGTTGATGCAGGCGTGCATAGCGATATTTTTTTTTTTTTTTTTTTTTCAGTAGTGGCCGGAGATTTTTTTTCGATCTGGGCTGGGTCCGCTCTTTGGGCTGTCCCCTTTACTTTGGGCCGAGTGTCTTTTTCTTTCTGTTTTTGTTTTTGGTTGTTTTTTTTTCTTTTCTGGGCCTTTTGTTTTTCTCTGGGCCGCAAGGCCTCTTTCTTATTCTTTTTGTTTTTTGTTTTTTTTTTCTAGGCCGAGATTCTTTTTCTCTGGGCCGGACCTTTTCTTTGGCCCGGCTCACTTTTTTTTTTTTTCTCTTATTTTTTCTTTTCTTTTCCTCTCTTCTTCCTCCTCCGCCTGGATTGCGGTGGTGGCAGGACTGCTGCGGGTTTCGGGGGGTTGCAGCAGGGCACGCTGGGATCGGGGCGGAGGCGCCGGGTCGAAGGCTCTGGTGTGGATCTTGAGACGTGCAAGGTAGAGGCGCTGGTATGAGGCCGGTGAGATGAGGGGGGTCTGGCCGGCTGTGCAGTGCGGGGGCACGGGGCTGCTGATGCAGGCCGGGTCTGGTTCTGCAGGTGGGTCGAGGCTGCAAGTGAGGAGGAGGCCAATCTAGATTTTTTTTTTATTTGTTTAGGCGGCAGAAAAGAAGAAAAAGTTTTTTTTCTTCTAGGGTTTTTGTTTTCGACAGGAGAAATAAACAAATGTGAAAATTATGTTTTTTTCTTGGTTATTTGCTCTGAGCGTGCTGATAACGTGTAAAAGTAAAATGATAATTGGAATTGGTCTACTCATTTCATTTCATAACCCCTTTATATAGGGAGAGAATTACAATGGAAAGAACAATTACAATGATGACATTAACTACTGATTGGTCCGTAATCCATGCTGATTGATGGTAATTGCTAATTGCTTGATTCCTTCTCCGTCAATCACTTTGACGAAGGCACATAATGTGTTTTTCCTTTAACACATTGTCACGCCCCGAATTTTGAACAACAATTTCAAAATTCGAAAACATGAATTAAAGAACTTAAACAATTAAACGTTCTGAATTTTTCCTTTTTCTTTTCTCAGAACAACCACAAACAAATCACTCAATTTCCAATCTCGAAAACCTAGAGTTAAACATTACAACTCAGTTGTATAAGGTAAATTGACAAAGCTCTAATTGAGCATAACTTACCTCACAATTTACAATAACTGTAAAACCAAATTTATACTCTAATCGGCTCGATCTCTGCCCTGATTCTCCTGACCTGCAGAATTTCCCGCTACACAATTTGAATAGTGTACCGGGATTGCAACAACACCAAACCCGGCAAGCTTTTGACAGCTCGTGTGAGTAAACAAGAAGAAACGATTGATTTTATTTTATTACAACCATTTAACTCACAAATCAATCAACAAGTACATATCTGCAAAGAGATATCAATGCACTCACAAGAAAATCATGAGGAATACATTATCATAATCCTCAAATCACAACACCCCACTTGGGTCCTACAAACACTCACTCCCCACATGACACAACCCTGGTCCATCTTGACCACACATTAGAGCTCTAACTATATCGCTACCGTCACCTTGGCCTAGGTGCAAGTAAACGATATATTCCCAGGTTAACTTAATAACCCTCGAACTTTTGGCACTCGGCCCTCAGAACAATATACTTATTCCCAGATTAACTTAATAACCCTCGAACTTTGGGCTCTCGGCCCCCAGAATCATATACTTCGGTTATCCTTAACCGTCAAACTTCGGACATCCCCGTCCTCAGAACACATACACTACGGTTATCCTTAACCGTCGAACTTCGGACATCTGTCCTCAGAACAATACAATAGCCACTCAAAACATTATTCGATGAAATCATGAATATTAACAAGAATTCATCACATATATATATATATATATATGGTAATTCACGTCTAATTCCATATAAATAAATCATCAATAATTCACACTTTTCAATGCCACACCAATTCGTATATAATCACGTAAATATATATATACGTAATCACCCACTCAGGAGTGACCACTAATACCAACTATAGTTCACACAAGAAAATCGTGAAATTCATTTTATATAATTAAAACATTTTACTTACCTATGGACCGTAGTTGATCAAATCCATGTGATTTAAAACAAATATTTATTCCATAAATACTTTCACACAATTACTGCTGGAAATAAAATAATTAAAAGAACTCGGTTCAACGGCAAAGCTCCGTTCAACGTAAAAACGTCAACAACTCGCTTCGATCCCTTCATGAAACTTGTTCAGAACTTCAATCTGAGTTCACCAGTCCAAGAATCTCGAAGATTGGTCGTCTAGAACTCGAGATATCGGCGTTGACTCAAAATCGAACTCAAATCGGGTTATGCTCACCGCCGCCGCTACAGGCCGCGCCGCCGTGAAAGGCCACTACAGACAGGTGCGCAAGGACCATACGAAGCCAATGGAAGAAGTTTGGTGAGGATTGGTGGCCGGAGGAGGAAGAAATGGCCAACTGAAAATCAAGGCCGATTTCCGGCCGAGAGAGAATTTTCTGCAGAAAATTTCCATTTTTGGAAATTTTTTTTTATTTTCGGAAATTTCCGAAAATGTAATATTTATACTAAATTGGAATTTTTTTTCAAAAAATCATAACTAATTCATACGAACTCCGATTTTTGCTTTCCGCATATGCACATGATCGTATTGATGAGCTCTACAACTTTCATGAAGGAAGTTTTACCAAATTCCTTAAGTATAAAAAGTCGATTTTTTCTTGAATCGAATAGTTTCGAGCTTTTTGTTAAAACGAATATTTCGAAACTTCGATAATTCAAAAAGATGAATTATTTCGAGTAACAATCATGCAAAATCACTTTACTCTTTCCGCATAATTTCACGAGATGAAAATGAAAATTGCGGGTATTACACACATACCTAAAGAAGTATACAACGTTGAAATAATACCAAACAATGTCTAAAGGAACAGCGGCGATAGAACCACACGAACACCTTTTTGCATAGAATCTAGAAAACAAAACTCAAATTATAAGGCCACAATGTGTGAAGTAAATATATAAATTTTATTTTTGATCTGGTAATTAAATAGATAGAAAAGGAAAGGGAAAGGCACGTCATTGAGGAAAATAGCAACTAAAAAGAACTAAATTTTAAATGGCTTCTCTTTCAATTAGAATTTGCTTTTTAATCTTTACCATCAGATATAAATTACCAAGATACTCAACAGATACTCTGATTCAAGAAAGGATTGAATGAGACCATCCCAAATACTAAACAATCTATCCATGAACATCCCAAACACTTATTATAGTTACATTATCATTGTCCTCACTTTTCTTCAGTAACAGGATTGAAAAAACCGAAACCCCAGCAATATCCAACTACTTATGGTATGAGAGGAGAAGAAGAAGAACCATAAAAAAATAATAATAAATAAATAAATTAAATTAAATTTAAAAAATTAAAAAAAAAAATCACAAAAAGCAGATTCTGCCATCTAAGATTCTGAATAAAGCTATTCAAACACCAATGCATATCTTTAGTTAATAAAGTCTTATTCTAGAATCACATGATACTAAATTCATATCATTCAAATACTCACTTTAAATTCAGCCATCTGTATAGAAAAGCCCACTTGCTAATTCATAAAAGTACATTCTTAGTGCGACAGAACACATTCATAGAAAACACATGACGAATCAGTGTTTGGCCTTTTCTTTTACTTTTCATATTAATCTCATTTCAACAATTAATAGTAAAGAGATTACTCATATGCCAAAGAGGAACTGTTGTATGAGAAGTATAAAAGTAAAACCTGGCAGTGAAATTTCACTCATCACGTGTATATGTATATATATGTATATATGTACATATTTTCATATATAAAACAAACCACAAGAAGTGTTCTCTGAAATAACTCAGATGGCCAAACAAAACAGCAATCAAAGTCGCATAGAAATGACAAAGCTAGCCTCTTTATGATTGTTATGAACATTAACAAAAGCAAGAAAGATGGGTAAGTAGCACATTAAAGAAGAAAGAACAAAAGGGTAAAAGCCAATCACAAAACTGCAATCATGTCCCTCACAACCTACAATCTGAGAACCGATCTAATAGCTATATAGTTGTCCTTCACCTCAAACAAAAGATGCAAATTTTATCAAAAATCAAACTCAACAGATATAGTTTACTTTGTTAAGTTTCTAGGGTAATAATATTGCAATGACAGGATGTAAATTATATTATGTATGAAATACGTACTGATAATCAGTACTAAAAATGAAGACAGGGTTCAGTTGAAAACTCTGAGGGAACATATTCAAAATCCTCAGTTCTTTTTTGGATATACTAACACCCAAAGCCACTCTATTATTTTTAAACTGAACAAAAAATAAACAAAACTAAAGACACTTTATTATCTTCTCCCAAACTTGAATCTGTACAAAACTAAAATAATCAAAACTAAACTAACCAAATTAAATGAAATTTACCTCCGGGCTCCAGCAAAGAGTCCAAAAGCTACACCTCTTTCTTCTTCACTGAAAAATCAATGAACTGAACTTTGACTGTATCTTTCCTTCAGAATCTCGACAAAGCTTACAAAAAAAAAAAAAAAAAACCAAATCAGACACATTAACAATCAACACCAACCAATCTGATCAAAAATAACAAACTAAATTCAAGAAATCAAGCAAGCCACCATTTAATGTCTAAGAAATTGAGAAAAAAAATAAAAAAAATAACAGACACAGACGAAAAATTCTTCTCCTAGATAAGAAAGTGCCAGAAATAACAATATGAAGTGGGTCCTTTTTAACCTGAAGCATTCTAGGAAATTGTAAACCAACTAACCTACATGCCAGAAAATGTCCAATATTGACTAAAAGGAAAAGGCTAAAGAATATTTGGTTAGTCTCTGCAGAACCCCAACAATTTATCACTTCTCCAAAAATTTGTTTTTCATTACTATAACTTGGTAAAGCAAATTTGGACAAATCAGAGCCCGAGTTATGAGATTAACATAGTGATTGGAAAGGAGTCCAATACTGCAAATTTGAAGAAACCAAGCATATATAATCATGATGCAGCCAAAAAATGACAAAATGATCGAGGACAGAAAGAATTGGAAAGAAGGAGATGGGGATTTACCTCAACTGATGGATTCCGTAATCGAGTCTGAGTTTGGTACGATGTTGATCTCAGAAACAAATGAAGAAGAAAAGATCCATCTAAATCACATATATACTGCGATTAAATCACATACCCATTACCTAAACAATGGAATAAAGCCCAATTGCATCCATCTAAATCAAGCACAACATGTATTTCAAAGAAAAGATCCAGACTTACCAACGATACCTCAAAACAATAAACTGAGCAGTAGCACGTTTGAGATTTTGAGCAGGAAACGTATCTCTATCTCTTTGGTTTTGGATTTCTGTGCGAGGAGAGTGAGAGAAATTTGTTGATTTGAGTGAGAGCAAGAGCGATTTGGAATTCTTTGGTTGTAGAAGAAAGAAGAAACCTCCAGAAGCATGCGGCATATGCAGGTAGATGGCAAAGCCGTAAAAAAAGATGAGTTTTCCCACACCTAAAGACGCATATGCCCAGCCAGCAAAGTGTCAGCCAGCAGTACAAACCTAAAATTATAATAGCAAACCAAGGGCAAAAGCGTCAATTCATGTAAAAAGACCCGTATGCCCAGATGACATCATCTCAGACAGCAGTCAATTCTGAAATATAACAGAAAAGCAGGGACGAAAACGTCTTCTCCACCCCTTGATGAACAGTAGTAACAGTGAACTCATCTTTCATATATTGTATAATTATTAATTATTATTATTATTATTATTATTAAGGGAAATTATGGAAAATGTCATGTTAGAGTATGAAATGATAAAAATGTCACCTAATTTCCCACTTGATAAAAAGGTCTGTAATGAATTATTAGTAATATTAATTTTTTTTAATTTTTTTTTTTAAGAATATCATGTCGATATATATTAATACTCAGGCCAAAAAGAACCATTATATATCCTCCCTCTACCATCTCTGGATAGATAAAGAGTTTGTAGAAAACCACAGCGATACATAGACTAGATCCGATTATTTGACGGTACCCATGCTCACTTATTTAAGCAAGCCTACAAACTATGAAATAACATAGTAAATAAGCAAGCCTAAAGATAAAAACTTATAGTAACCTAAAAACAAAGGAAATAGAGTTCCCTAAGCAAAGGGAATTATTGAAAAAGACAAAATTACATCCCAAAATAGAATCTCATCAGCCTCAAGAAAGAAGCCCAACTCAGGCCCAAACAAAGAATGGCTTAACCCAAGCCCACAGACCATTTGCAGCCTCACTAGTCGACCGCCGCGAACCGACGCCAGCCCTCGCCTCTGCCACCTAACTCTAGATCTCGCCACCTCAACTCACCACCCAACCTTGCTGCCACAAACGACTGCGAAACCCGATCGAGCCATGCCGAAACCAGTTTGATCCAGCACGCCACCACCACCATCCAGCCCCACCATCACGTCTCGATCATGGAGATGCTTCGACGACGCGACATGCGTTGTACTGACTTTTTTTAACATTACTTATTATTCATAAAGACTAAATTAATATTACTATTAGCTTAGTAATATTAATTTAGTCCTTATTAAAGTAATGTTAAAAAAAGTCAGTTTTTAATTTTTTTTATTTCCATTCTGCCCGCCTTAAAGCCAACTCTCTCTCTATCGTCTTCTTCTCCTCCACAAGACAGAGACCTCGAGAGAGTGCGAATGGCGAAGAACGAAGCATCTTTGGGATCGCTGTATGAGTTCTTGAAGCGGTGCCGACTCGCTGGTGATCAAATCACTCCAGATCATTCAGGTCGATTGGGCGTTGTACGAAGCCTCTTCGTCTCTTGACATACTTGTCGAGATAAGAGAGCGCAATGGTGAAATCGAACGCCACTTTGCTCTCGGCGAACCCGAGGCCGATGAAGGCGTGCTTACAGGTGCCATCCTCGATCCTGATGATGAAGTAGCGCGATGATTCGAGCACGGTCTTGACTGAGGTGGCTGGATTTTGGATCCTCCAGTCGGATGTCGCATCGGTCCTTGCACGACCTTCTCCGCTCTCGGCAAGCTTCTCGTCGCTGCTGACTACATCACTGACTTTGATGAGTGCCGCTCGGTGAGTTTATCTTCCCCGGTTGTTTTGATTCGTGCTGCTTAGTTTCTCAGAATTGTTAGCTTAGTTTCTACAATAAGCGTATTGCATTGGAACTGTGGAGCTTAGTTTTGTTAAATTTAAGAGTTTTTTGGTGAAATTTAGATAGGCAATTGTGAATTTCTAATGAACTGTACTCGATGAGTTATTGAATTGTAGGCTTTATGGTGTTAGATGTTTAGTACTTACAATTAGGCATGGTTGAGATGACACTGCTTCTGAAATTAGTATTTTTGATTGTGATGCTGATTCAATGAACCAAGTTATAAGAATCGAACATGTTAGTTGTGAAATTGATTAGGAAAATTAGTGGTCAAGAAATTGATTAGCAAATGGACTTAGTATTGTGATGAAATTGATTAGTTGTTATGATGAACTGTTGGATTTGTTTTTCGGTCAAGAAACTTAAGGTGTTGAACTGAAAATTGTGAATCAGATTCTGAACTGGAGCCAGCTGCTGCTGGATTACAGGTTACATCAGATGGAAACCTGAAAATTCTAGATGTTCTTGATTGGTAAGTAGATAATAGTCTACCTTAGTATGAAATTGGTGGTTTTTATCGTGCAAGATGATAAAAACCCACATATGAATAGTGTATCTAGTATAAAATTTCGATTCTGTCATGATTTTTTTTTTTTTATGTTAAGGATATTGTTTGTTTTCTATCACATCTTGCACTATGCAGTCATTGGTTAACACTAGGGATTTATGTTTTGTGTTTTTGGTTCGTAACTTGGTAAACTCTTTGGTGTCCTGTTATGGTGTGGATCTTTAGGAGATTCTTGTTCCCAAGTCCATAATTAGACATTTGTGCCATTTGGAAACTTAAAGATGATGAGAGAGGTAACATGATTTAAGCATGGTGATATATCCATTTCCATGATTTAAGCTGTGCATTTTGTTTTGTGTTGTTTAGGTTTCGTAGCAATTACATGTGCCGACGGTGCATGCATAATTGCATACATAGCACGAAGTCACACTCATATCCATGCCTAGCTTACTTTGGATGGTCCAAAGGCATCTCAGAGTTTTATGTCTTGAGGCAATGATTACAAAATTGCAGCTAGTTTATAGTGTTTCTCTCTGCTTATGATTCTGGATTCTGTTTCATATTGTCTATTTTCATTGATTTGAGGTCAGTCTCTCTCCATCTCTCTATTGTCTATTGTGTATGCTTATATTGCTGCTCAATAATTAGTATATATGTTCAATTGGTTTGTAACTTTGTATCAATAATTCCTTTAATTTCTGAATTCCTTATTTCATCTTCGTCGATTAAGAGGAGGGTTGAGTTCATTGGATTTTCACCTTTCTGCAGATCTGTATGTTGAAAAGATGCGGTTTAAGGCAGAGAGCTGCATGTGCCGATCGTATTGGCCCATAATACATGTTTCATATGTTGCTCAAATTTTGGGGTTTACACCCATAAATGAGGAAAGTGGGGAGAAGGATTCGCCCCCTGGGGGGTGGCGGCGGCGGCGGCATTGGAGGAATGCATTGAATGGTTGAATCTGCATGGTGCATGCCTTACTGCAGATAACAATGGGGAAATGCAGCTTGATGCAAAGGAACTAATAATATGAAAATGTAATATGCAAGACATTATATAATATAATATCAACCTTGTGGCTCTTCAAATGAGGATGAGACTTTTTAAAGATTGTAGTGGCTATTTTGTATTTAGATAGTACCAGGCAAAAAGCCCGGGCGCTGCTACGGGTATACTATTGATATCGGTGAATTTACATCGAAACTACATTATAGATATATTACATAAAACTACATTATACAATGTTGTACTTGTCCCATAAATCTGGTGGCTTTTCCAGATACCAAATCTGGTGTTTTAGCTAGATTTCCAAAAATACACATGCTAACCGAGTAATTGTTTATGTACATTGTTAAAAAAATGGTTAGGCTTGGCCAAAACATGTGAAGGCCGGTAAGAATTTACAGTAAGTCTTCAGATGAGTCTTCAAGTGAATCTGTAGAGATGTCGCCCCTGCAATAGAAGAAAGTAACATAAAAGTTGTATATCTTAAATTTTATGATTAGTGTAAATATTATAGGAGAAAGTAACTGTGCTCACGTTTTTAAAAACATAGTATTGATGGAGGTCCTCCAAACCAAATGAAGGATACACTAGGCCAATAACCTCAATATACAACACTTTTTACACAACGAAAAAAAAAAGTGTTGTGTGATGATGGAAAGTCAATCACACAACATGACTAAGAACCACATGTTGTATAAGGCCATAAAAATTTTGATGTTTTCATTGAGAAGGTGATTGCACAACACTGGCAGGAATATTTTGTTGTGTGAATGATTAAAAAAAGAGTGGCAGATTTCCCGCCTAGCTTGACACAAATTTGGGTCCAAATATGTACTACATTGCACAACATCATGGTTATACCTGTTGTGTGATACTAGGTTGCAATTTATCATACAACAGTTTTAGACTTGTGTTGTATGATAAAATTATATATTATTGACAATTCTGGATGTGCCCCCAAATGCTACTCCTTCTACCCCAAAACGTACAATTTTGGAGAACTTATAGTTCATGGTTTGAGGATCCTACAACGTAAAAACCTTATTTCTGTTGTCTGAATGAAACTTGTTTATCGTAGCACCAAAATCATTGTACATAGAGCGGCTAGGCGAGAACTTTCCCTCCTTGGAACCTAAGCTGAAATTTAAGTTGTAGACAATCAAACAACAAAATGGGATGTGTTTGTTGTGTGATGCATTAATAAAAAATAAAAAGAGTGTCGGGTTTTGACTTGGACAAATTATTAACACACCAATTTTCTGACACAGAAATAACTTCTACCAAAACGGAAAACTCACAATCTCTACCAAAACCAAAAACTCATAATCTCTCACTAGCCCCGCAACCTCTCACAGTAAACTGTCACCATTTTCAACTCACCACCGTTGTGAGCCCCGGAAAATTTATCAAGCTTAATTTGAGATCGTTCGACAAATTATTTATTTACGATCTCGGTAATTGTTAAGTGCTCAAGAATAATTTCAGAATTTTACATAAAGTGAATTCCTCAATTTAGGAGTTGGATAGTAAAGTACATGTCACGACGAGTTCGTGGAAATTTTCGGGGAATTTTCCGGATACCCGAGCTAATTTTAACTATTTTCTGAAGTTGAGGAATTTTAGAAATTAAATTAAGAAATTAGGAAACAGTTGGCGTCATCCTAGCCGTCCACCGACTCCAACGCTTGATCTGGGCCCTTGATTTCATTTTAAAGGAAGGGGACCAAGTCAGAATGGATCCAGAATGATCGAGAGAGAGAGAAAGAGGGAGAGCTGGGAGCTCTCTGACCCGACACCTCAACCCGGTCGGCGCTCCACCGTCAGGCCACCTCCTGCCGGCGCACGGACACCATCGCCTTCGTCTCGTTGTCGCCGTCACGATTGTGGTCTTCGATCGCCCATGCACCGGACGAGGAGGGAGAAACGACAGTGAGAAGATCGGACTGCTCCGGTGAAGTTCAGCCATTTCCGGCCATTGTTCAGGGCGCATTCGGTATGGAAATTCATCCCTTCGTCATAATCTACACGATTTGATACTTAGTTTTCAGTTTGGGTTGGGTTCTGATGGTTTTCGCTTCTGGGTTCGATGTTGTTGCTGACGCCGGCTACTTTTCCGGCTCTTCTTGGCTTGCCTCGGCCTCGACTGCAACTATAGGCAAGGTATTCGGAAGTTTGCTGGGAAGATAACGTCTACATCCTCAGTTCTTCGTCTGCCCAGTTTCAGCAAGGAGTTGGCTTAGCTGCCTTAAGATTTTGAAGGTATATTTCAACCCTCGAACCAAGTTTGGAGGTTAGATAAATTGATTGGGTCATTTGGCTGAGATTGTATTACGATGGTTCTAAGTCTGGTTGCTCAAGGTTGAGTTTGAAAGTGAATGGATAACCTGTTGTTATGGCCTTGAAATGGATAGTTGGTTGTTTGAATGTGTATAAGCTCGAGTGCATGTGCAGAATGGGTTGTGTGTCGATGTGAATGGATTATGACTATCATGTTTGAAATTGTGGCTGTTGTCAAGAAATTGTGAATTGGTTGTGAAATATTTGGATTTGGTTAAGTGAGTGTCCTTAGCAGTTTTGGGGACACATTGTGTGAAGCTAGATTTAAGTTGGGTGTCCATAGTAATTCGATGGAATTGCTATGTGACGATATCGTTAAATAAAAAGTTAAATCCCTTCATGAATAAAATTGGGAAATGAATATAACTTCCGTATATTGTAAATTGAAGAAAATGTTCGATATTTTAAGTTAATTATCGAACCTATTTAACATTGGTCAAACATGGTCAAATAGTCAAAGTGGTCAACCCTTGGTCAACTCCTGGTCAAACCAGGAAAAGTTGGTTTGGACGATATATTAGTCGTCGAGATTTCGTATAATTGTTCAAAAGATATTAACTATCGAAATGTCGGAATCTAGGACTCCAGTTACCCGAGGAACAGAAGGTTCGCGACTCTCGAAGTACGTGAGAGAAAACATCGGAATCCAGGTAGGGATTCAGGAGTCTCCTCGATTAGTTGTTTCCTTATATCTTGTGTTAAAATATGCATGATGGGTGGTACGGTTTGGTTATGTTAAAATGCAATGCATACTAACCAAATTGTGAGAGATGTGATGGCTTGAGAGCGAAAGGGGCACTGACTTCCTTGGGTTCGATCCCCAAAACCTCCGGAGGGTTAGTTACACCGGTCGGACGGTGAGCGATCGCAATGACGACCCGATCCGTGTGTGTAGCTAGGTAGCGGACGCTCTCGCTACGCTTACCTGGTGATAAATTAATTTGAGGTAAGGTCGTGTAGTAGGTCTATGAGACCGGCCATCAGGTAACACTTGGATTTGGCGCCGTATTTATTTAAGCATCATGCATCAGTTTTTAAAGTTAAAAATATTAAAGTTGTCGTTCATTTTCAAATACTTGGTTTAAGTCTATTTTTATACTGGAGCTCCAAAATTTATTAATTGGTTTAAAGCCTAGTCGAGTTAGAGTTCCTGTTGAGCTGCGAGGACGAAAGCTCACCCCTACAACAGTGTGGATGCAGGTACTGTGCACTGGTGACGGGACAGTAGCGGACGGAGCTGGGTGTGCATAACAAGTTCGGTAAACCCTTGTCTGGAGTTGTGCTAAATCTCATTTCTCAAACTTTGTGCTTAGGAGCTTGTTGTTATCTAGCCTCGGGTTAAATTCAGTTGATTTCTCTTTCATTGAAATCCGTACCCCGTGTGCGTCTTTATCCAAGTTCTGAACAGACAAAGCGGTTCCTAGCAATCCAAGTTTTCACCTCAAAATTATTGGTAGCTTCCGCTGTGTTTTACACAAAGTTTTTCAAACAAAATGCCTAGCGATTCTCTAGGATATAAATCGAGCGTTAGATTTATGCTTTAGAGACTCGCGGCACTGTGACGTGCTTAAGCTGGTGAGGTGCAGCTTGGGGCGTTACAACCGTAATCTCTCATCAAAACACCATCACCGAATCCTGCAACCTCTCCTCAATTTGCGTATGGATAGTTCGATTCTATCCATCGATGTCGGTTCGATTGTACTCATAGGTTTGGGTTCAATTTGGGTTCGATTGTCGTTAGTTTGATTAGAGTTCAACTCAGTTTGTATTGGGAAGAAGGTGGAGGAGAAAGGGGTTTTGATTAGGCTAGGGTTCTTCATTTTGGGGATTTCTGAACAACTCGATTTAGGGCTTTCTCGAAGCAATCGATTTGGTATGTTGGTTTTCACCTTCTTCAGTTATTTGTAGTTTATATCTTGGGATACCTTTGAGTTATTAGGTTTGATAATAGATTTCGTCAGTTGTTCGGAAGGTGAGAAGAAGAACTGAAACCCTTTGTGATTTCATCAGTCCATAAATGATATAGTAATTAAGTTGGTTTTTGGGTTTTTGTTTTTAATGAAACTAGGTTACATTGTTATAAGAAATTGACCCTCTTTGTGATTTTTGTAGTGTTCTATTAATGCTCTTTGGTGCTTGGACGAGCTGAGCTTTTGCAAAGGAGGTGAAGAATTTCTTTCTCTATTTTGGTTTTGCTTCTGATTTGGGTTCATAAACAATGCATATGTAATAGAACTGAAACCCTTTTATGTTCATTGTTGGTGATGCTACATATGCTATTCTTTGATTAAAGTTGCTTTCAACTAAATGCATAATTCGCTGAATATATGTGCCATGAAATCTGATGCATTTATAAAATATGATTTTGGGTTTAAGTTGATGTACTGTTGTACTTTTGTAATGGTAATCTATTTCCTTGGGAACTCATGATGATTGTACTAGAACTTTGGGGAGAGTATTCGCACTTTTGTTGGGTGGGCAGTTATTGGGTGTTTAAGTAAAAGAGTTAAATGCAAGAGCATTGGAGTTTGGATTCTATGTTTGATCACATTGCTTTTATAGATTGTCAATTGTGTTAATTATATATTCTGTCTTGTTGCATGTGTAATGTTTCTGTTTCCTAGCAGGTTGTTGAGGAAATCATATTGCAGAATAAGAAAAAGACCAACTGGAAGCCCAAGCAAGGGTAGCTGAGCAAAAAATCTAGGGATTGAAATTAAAAGCAGATGATGTAAGAACTCATTTCTTCTTTCTTCTAAGGCCTACATTTCTATTCTGTTTTAGTTTCTTATTGTATTCTATAAATGTACTTTGCTTTTCAGTTTCTCTGTTAAGACTTTCATCTATGTTTTGCAACCATAATTTGTGAAATGCAGAAAACATAGCTTTACTTGTGAAGGATTCTTTTGTATGGATGCAGCTTTATAAGCAAAATATGCTTTTGACTTTGGTTTCTATTTTGTTTGATGATAGACTTTGGTTTATGTTACCGATTCATATGTTTTTCAATGCTACATGTACCATCATGTTGTCACATGGAATATTGGAGAAGAGCTCTTATTAGGGATAACAGGTTTTCTAGCCATTATAAGTTTGATAGTAACTTGGAATTGATAAGAGAAACTTCTGCTCAGTATTATAGATCTCTGCCTTTACTAGGCAAGTTTTTCCACCAAAATTATAGAACCTTAATTCTTAAGCTTTTAGCGGTTTCATTCACCAATTAATAAACTCAAATCTGGAATAATATAAATTTAGGTTATAGCTTTGGTGCTTTTCATGCAGTGGGAAACAAGTATGGCAGGTCTGGGACACATCTATATATATATATATATATATATATATATATACATATCTCCCAAAGCTATAAAAATTAGTCCCAAGCACCTCGCTTGTTCCCAAAATTAATAACTGGTCGGTTTGGTATTTGTTTTTCTTTTGTGGATTGAACGAATCTGGTGATGGTCCTGATGGATATGTACATATAGGTAAATTTTCCTATATTAAATTCTAATTACCTTTATGGGCTTGTGTTTAGGAGTACATATTAAAGGAGCTGACTATTGTTAGAAAGAGTTTTCTTGTTGGAGAGCTGTTATTGTTGGCTGTGCTACTATTGCTGGAGTTGTAAGGAGGTAGCTTGACTGGTGAGTGTCGCTTGACTGCTACTCTTTGCCTTTGTTTTGTTGAATGCATTTGTTGAAGCTGGAATGCATTTGCTGGTATTATGAGTTGCTATATATGTTGAAGCTGGAAGGCATTAATGTTCTATGCTGTGATGGTTTTATGCATCAAGTAGTTGCTTTGATTTTCAATATTATCGTGGTCTGGATTAAAAATAATCTACATCAAATGCATTGCCATATATGTGCCAATATTTGCAATTACAATACATAAATTATTCTCTGTTCTCTGTTCAATTATATATATATATATATATATATATATATATATAGGGTTGAGTTGAGTTAAGCTTGCATGGGATAATCGATCAGTTGGGGGAGTGGGGATATACTATTACTGATTAATTAAGGATAACATGATTGTGATACATTAATTGTGATATAAAGTGTTTCTCTTTGACTCTAATATAAGTATGTTTTGATTGGTTTCTGTTTTATTATTATTATTTTTTTTTTTTTTGAAAAGGGTTCTGATTAAAGTATGTTTTGATTGATTTCTGTTTTTCAAATTGAGCAGCTTTTTCTATTTTTGTTAGGATTATGGAACTTAATGAATGCATGTAGGATATGTCATTGGGGTTTTGTTGATAGATGACTTAGTTTTGGTCTATGTTTTTATTTTAATGTAGATGAATAGGTCATGGATGCATGCTGATAGGAGGTCTTATGAATATAAGTTAGGGGTGGCAGAGTTTTGTGAGTTGGCTTTGGGAAATGCTAGAGACCCTAATCGTATTTGTTGTCCTTGCACAAAGTGTGGAAATGTGAAAGATTTTTCTGCTCAAGTGATAAGGGATCATTTGTTTGTAAATGGGATTGACACGGGATATGAGAAATGGACATAACATGGGGAGGTTGTAGTGGAGTCAGGATCAGATACAGATAGTGAAAGCATTGATGAAACAGAGTCTAGTGAGTCTGACACTGTTCAGGGCAACATGGGGGCAGATTATGAAGTACAATTGGATAGTGATGTGGACTTGGAAGGCGATGAGGATGAGCAGCTTTCAAGTGAGTGCAATGAGTTCAGGAAGTTTGTTGACGATGCCAACAAACCCTTGTTCCCTGGTTGCACTAGGCACACCAAGATGAATGTGCTTGTAAAGCTCTACAACTTGAAAGCAAAGCATGGTATGAGTGACGCGGCTTACTCGGACTGGCTGATTGCCTTTTCTGAATATCTTCCCGTAGGAAATGAGATACCTGCTTCTGTCTACGAAGCAAAGAAGACTTTGAGTGCATTAGGAATGGATTATACCAAAACACATGCCTGCCCTAATGACTGTATTCTCTATAGAAAACAGTTTTCCGATGACATTATCTGTCCTACTTGTGGTCTTTCTAGGTGGAAAGTTTGCAAAAATGGTCAAGAAAAAGAGGGAGTGCCTGCAAAAGTGTTGTGGTACTTTCCTCTTATTCCCAGATTCAAAAGAATGTTTCAATCAATTGAAACATCAAAGAATTTAATTTGGCATGCTGCAGAGAGAAACAAGGATGGCTTAATTCGTCATCCTGCAGATTCAGCTTCTTGGAAGTTAGTGGATGAAAAATGGCCAGCCTTTGGTAAAGAACCACGAAACCTACGACTTGCATTGTCGTCAGATTGATTCAATCCCCATAGTTCATTGAGCAGCAAGTACAGTTGTTGGCCCGTAATTTTGGTAACCTACAATCTATCTCCATGGCTGGTAATGAAAAGAAAACACATGATGCTTACCTTATTGATATCAGGGCCTAAACAACCAGGAAACGACATTGACGTTTACCATGAACCGTTAATAGATGATATGAAGTTGTTGTGGGAAGGAGTGAGTGGAGTTTATGATGCTATTAGGAATGAAACTTTTACTCTTAAGGCCTTACTATTATGGACAATCAATGACTTTCCAGCATATGGTAACCTTTCAGGGAGTATAGTTAAAGGCTACAATGCATGTCCGATTTGTCTTGATAAAACAGAACCTACAAGGTTGGTTCACGGAGGAAAGATGGCATACACCATTCATCGACGATTTTTAGGGAGACACCATCCTTATAGAAAACAAAAGGCTGCTTTCAATAACCGTCCAGAACATTCACCAGCTCCAGTTCCGTTGACTGGAGAGGAACTGTTGAGAAGGTTGGAAGAAGAAGTTCCACAATGGCCTTACGGGAAGAAATATCCTCCTCCTACTTACAAAGGTGCTGAGGATCAAACGAGGCCTTGTTGGAAGAAGAAGTCGATATTTTTTCAGCTTGAATATTGGAAATATCTGTGACGTCCCGAACCCGAATTCACCGGTTTACTAGTCATTTGGACGGTGAACAACTTTTACTTTCACTTTTACTGTCGTTTCAATGCTTTTAGGGGGCCCTAAAAGTTGACTTTTTGTTTGGGTCAAAATTTGAGAAAATGTTCTTCATGAAAGTTGTAGAGGACGTTAAACCGAGCGCGTGCATAGGTGGTACGTAAAAATTGGAGTTCGTATGAGAAAGTTATAAGAGAAATAAGAAAGTTACTGTTTATGGTAGATTGGTATAAATTTAAAAATTTACTGTGGCGGGTAACTTTTTTTTCTTTTCTCTCTCCTTCCCCCGTGCTCTCTCAGTCTCTCTTCTGCAACTCTCTCTTTCTCTCTTCTGCAACCTCCTCTAGGCCACCAAATGGCGAGCTACGAGCATCGATGGACTCGTCTCCTCCTCCTTATCACACATGTGGGAGTTGTTTGCGACGATTTGGCCGGAAATGTGGAGATCGAAGCCAACATTTTTACTGTAGCAAATTGGTCAACGCCGATTTCCGGCCACCTCCGGTCATAAACCCCGGTCCATTAGAAGCGCCTTGAGCCTCTCTTCATGCTCGCCAAGTTTCATAACCCAGATTGAAGCATGGAGGAAGAAAGCATAATTGGAAAATTTCACTGTACTTTGGAGTGCTTAATTGTTCGGCTACTTCGAGGTATTTTCTGACTTTGTCACAGTTGAGAAAGTTATTGGAAATGTTGAGATGATGTTGTGGATGAAATTTGGTGGCCATAGGAGTAGTTGGCCGCCGCATGACCAGTGTCACCGGAATAGTGCGATGGTGAATAGTGCGGTGTATGAACAGTGAATTATTTTCTGTTTTTTTTAGCTAGTTAAATCCTATAATTTTTGTAGAGGTTGAAAATGTGAATTTGGTTGGAATTGGAGAAGTTTTTAATTGATTATGAATTTCTGGGAATTTAGAATTTCGATTATCGATTTACGAGAATCTGACCGTCATATATCTCTTGGTTCTGACTTGGAACCTTTAAAATAACGAATTGGTATTAGATGTAAAATTTGGGTTGAATCAGAGAAGAAGTGGCGAGATGATTTATGAGGATTTAATTTTGAGAATCGTATTTAATTGTTGAATACTTATTCATGGAAAATAATTGTGTACAGGGCGACGTACCGAGCTATTGCTCGACGAAGGAACTCGTATGCATGGTCGCCTAAACAGTACAGTGAGTGGACATTTATTTTAAATTAAATGTGCATGCAGTATATTATTATTTTTCCGAGTGAGGTTTGATTTATAATTTGAATTATTGAGTTTTATGGTTTTATGAGATTTTGTTTATTGAGTTTTATTTATGAATTACGAGGTTAGTATTGAAATTCCTTTCCGAGGGCTTTTAGTAGATTTTTGAGATAGTTATTTATGAGTTATTGAGTAGAGAAATGATTTTCGGGAAGTGACTGATTCAGAAAATATTTGAGAATTATTGATTTCGAATATCAGTTTATATGATAATTTACGAGTGCGAAGGATTTAGCAAATATTTGAACATTATTGAATTATCGAGATTTATTGAGCTTTGAGCTCCGCACTTATCAGCCTTGAAGTTAGATTGAGTTTTCTTTCCGAAAGCATTTATTGATTTACAGAGTATTTGATTTTATGCTTTCAAGGATTTATTGAGATATTGAGGTTTGATTTAGCGAGATAATCCTGAGTTATGCTTTCGGTAAATTTTTAATGTTTTATTGAAGTAACAGCGAGTTTCTTTCCGAAAGCAAGTAATTGAAAGAGGTTGTTTCCAGTTTCCAGTTTATTGAGGAGGCTATTCAGTTTATTAAGGAGGCCAGTTTTGGCGCATGCGTATCTTACCTAGTTGGCAGTCCCTTCTAGGTAATAGTCTGGTTGGCAGTCCCTTCCAGACTACAGCCGGTTGGCAGTCCCATCCGATGCGTCACCTGGTTGGCAGTCCCTTCCAGATGACATGAGGTAGTTAGTCGGCAGTCCCGTCTACTACCTGTGGTTAGTCGGCAGTCCCGTCTACTACTTGTGGCTAGTTGGCAGTCCCATCTATCCACCGCCTCCTATTCCGGTTGGCAGTCCCTTCCGATGCGTCATCTGGGTGGCAGTCCCTCCTAGATGGCATGAGATGACTAAACTGCAGTCCTTTCTAGTCATCAAACGAGCCTCATGAAAAGGATGTTTTTATAAGGATTGAGGATGAGATTTTAAGAGATTTCAAGATGTTCTTGTTACGTGATTGAGATTTCAGTAAAGAGGATGATTAAGAGTGTTTTCAAGATTGTTACTGCATGCGAGATTTTAGAGAATAACTTGGGAAAACATTAAGTTTTACTTATACATTCGAAAGTACTTATTTTTCGTCCACTCACTCTAACAGTTTTTAAATGTTTTCCCCTGGGCCCTTCGGTTTCAAATGTCCAATTTGCAGGCCAGTTTAACTTGAGGTCGAGCGTATATGGGGTTGAGGCATAGCTGTCAAAGCTTCCGCATTATAAAAGTATCGGTCATTTATTTTGTATTTGATTCTTTTGTACGCATGTACATTAGATTGCTCTAATAACCTATGAGATTAATGTTATTAAGTTCAGAATTGTTTGTGAAATGGGAGATGTTGTGATATAGGGAGCATGGTGGCTCCAGGAGAATAAGGATGGATGATTTAGAAGTGTGGATGTTTTTCTACAGGTTTTGGGTTGTCCATTTTTAGTGGAAGTTCTGTCAAATTTTTGGTAGAATTTCTTCTAAAGTGGGCCCCGCAGGGCCTCTTCGGATTTCACCTCAAGGTGAAATCCGAGGCGGGTCCTGTCAATATCTCCCTGTTAGGCACTGCCTTGATGTCATGCACATTGAAAAAAATGTGTGTGATAGTCTAATAGGGACGTTGTTGAACATTCCCGGAAAAACAAAGGATGGACTGAAGACTCGGTTAGATTTTTTGGAATTGGGTATAGGATTAGGATTGCAGCCTAATCTAGATGGTCCGAAAAAGAAGCGGTTGCCATTGGCAAGCTGGAACCTAACGATAGATGAGAAAAAATGTATGTGTGGCTGTTTTAATGGCATGAAGGTTCCTGAAGATTATTCATCAAACATTTCCAGCCTTGTTTCTATGGAGGATTTAAGGCTGACCGGACTTAAATCCCATGATTGTCATGCCTTAATGCAACAATTACTCCCCGTTGCAATCCGAGGTGTGCTGGAAAAACCTGTTAGAGTTGCTGTAATCCGACTTTGCATGTTTTTCAATGAAATTTGTAGTAAAACCATAGATGCTTTAAGGCTGCCAAAAATCCAAAGTGATCTTGTAGAAACTTTATGTGAGCTTGAGAAGTATTTTCCCCCTTCGTTCTTTGACATAATGATACATTTAACGGTCCATTTGGTTAAAGAAGTTGAATTTTGTGGACCGGTTTGTTTTCGCTGGATGTATCCTTTCGAAAGATATATGAAGGTGTGCAAAGGATATGTGAGAAATAGACGTCTTCCGGAAGGGTGCATTGCTGAATGTTATATTGCTGAAGAAGCGGTTGAGTTTCTAGCCGAACTTTTCTTCGACGACAAGACTGTTGGCATTCCAGAGGCTCCCATCACAGATGACAAACCCACCTCAGGTGCTACTATTGTGTCTGTTTTTGGCAAGGACTATGACCAAGCTCATTTGTGTGTGCTTCAAAACACCGATGAATTCATAAGCTATTTTCTGTAAGTCACTACCCCTTTATTTACAGTTTTATGTATTTTCTGCTTCTATTGGTTTTCCTATTAATAATCACTGATTTTGTGTGTAAGGAACACAAGGAGTATTTGAAGAGGGAGTTTCCAAAGTACAAAAAAAATGAAAAGTGGTTGGTCGATAAACAAAACCAGACTTTTGCTGATTTGGTGAAGGAAAGGGTAAGTAGTTTCAGTTTAATTGAAGTTTACATAGTAGAGAATTGTGGGTTTAGTGATTGTGAATAGCTTGTTTTAAACATTTTCTTTATTTTGCAGGTTGCTTTTCAACTTAATGAACCTGGTGCTGATATTCCTGAGATTGTGAGGTGGCTAGCAGATAAACCAGGGAATGAAGTACCAAAGTTTAGCGGTTATAGAATAGGGGGAGTGCAATATAACACAAAGATGCGCTATGATCTTCGTACTACACAAAGTAGTGGGGTCTACTTGGTTGCTAAGACACCTCAAGTAGCTAGTGCTAAGGATAAAAATGTGGTTACTGAAGACATGAGCTTCTATGGGGTTATTGCTGAAATATGGGAGCTTGACTATGATCATTTTAGGGTTCCGATTTTTAAGTGTGATTGGGTAGAGAATCAGAAGGGTGTTAGAGTAGATGATCTTGGGTTCACTTTGGTGAATTTGAATAGGAAAGGTGATGTAAAAGACACTTTTGTCTTGGGAAAATGTGTGGAGCAGGCCTTTTATGTTCAAGACCCTATAGATCATAGGTGGTCAGTCGTATTAAGTTCCCCAAAGAAAGATTACATCGATTCTGTTCAGGTTGATGAGCTTGGGGACACCGTTATTTCCCTCCCTCCAATTGCAAGTACAATGCCATCTATCCATTCACTAGATGACTTGATCGATGAGGAACCAGTGGGTTACATGCGTGTAGGAGACGAGGATATATTAGTTGATGGAGAATAGAACAGTTTGATTTATTTGTATTTGCTTTGGTTTTTATTTAATTTTTCTTTTCTTGGTGATGGTACTTTGGAATTCTGAGTTATTGTGTCCTTTTAACATATTCAAGCAAACTAAATTTGTATTTATCCCACTATTTATTGATGGCTTGTGCTGCGTACTTGTCCTGCAATTCCATACTTTTATTATTTGTTTTGATATACTACTTCTGAAAGTATTTAAGTTTAATGTACCTTGTGTGTGTGTAGATAATGGCCTCATCAAAATTTGCAAGTGTAGCGAAGAAGTCAAAGTCCAAGGAAAAGCGACACAAGCATAAGAAGACAAAGTCTTCCAAGTCTTCCACATCACCAACATGTTCTGATGCATCTTATTTGAAGAAGGGGAGTTCTAAAAATGCAGAAAATGAATCAACCGGAGGTCTCAAGCTGCTGAAACGGCATGCGGTTACCATGTCACGCATTACAAGCCGCAAGAGTCGTAGACAAAAGAAGATGGTTCTGTTTAACAGAAAAGGTACTCCCTGTGGGAAGGTGGCTAAGGAGTTGCAGTCCTATATAGGCGTATTGGCACGAAGGAAGATGCCAATAATAAGAGAAACATGGAAACAAGCAACAGCCGATGAGAAGGGCAAGATCTGGTCACGTGTTCAGGTACAAACTTGTTGAGTTTATATAACTATTCAATTTTTTTAGTAAATGAAGTTTATTACTGATGCTTAGCCTTGAAATAATGTTCACAGATTCCATTTGTGCATGGTCCTGAAAATAAGAAGATGGTAATGGACTTTGCTGCAAGCAAGTGGAGGGAATTCAAGTCTCGACTAACTTCAAACTACATTATTCCTTATCTGAATGACTCTGAGGCGTTGAAGTATCCTCCAGATGATTATCCTTTCATAAATGTAGATCACTGGACAGCTTTTGTCAAATCACGCACAACGCCTGCATTCTTGGTATGAAAGCAACAGATCACTGTTGTTTAATTTAGTTGTATTCCTATCTTGCATTTGTAAATATGAAATAGTTATTAAATGAGTGCTGGTTTTTGCAGGAAAAGCGTTCTGCGCAACAAGAAAGACGGAAAAAAAATAAATACCCTCATAGACTGTCCCGTAAGGGATATGCAGGGTTAGAGGAAGAGCTGGTTAGTAAAAACTTGTTTTTTAAACTACTTGTGTGTAGTTTTTACAATAAGAAAGTTGGCTGATTAAGTAGTTTTTGTTGTAGGTTGAGGAGATGGGTGATGAGGAAGTTGATAGGGCCACACTCTGGATCAAAGGACGGCAGTCCAAGGATGGCAGTTTCAAAGATGAAAGGACTAAAAAAACTGCTGACAAAATAGTAAGTATAAATAACCAATGTATGTGTATGCAGTTTGCGTAGGTAGAACATTAATGCTTGTACTATAAATATGTCAGGAATCATTGAAGAAAAGAGTTGCTGATGGAGACCTATCTGTCGAGGGAAGTGACGATGTCTTGACATTAGCGTTGGAGACTCCTGAACATGGGGGAAGAGTGCGTGGAGTAGGAGGTCGTATCACTCCCTCTTCCTACTTCCATATGCCCAAACGGAGAAAGGAGAGTTTAGAAGCAACAGTTAGAGTTAGTGTGAAAAAAATAATGTTAGAAGAGAAACAAAAGATAGTAGAGGAGGCAAGGGAAAAGATTATTGAGGATGCAAAGGAAAGGATTATTGCCGAGGAGCGGGCATTTTGGGCAGCAAAGTTTGCAGAACTAGAATCAAAGATAGGTGCAAAAGAAGATGGGAATTGTGTTACACCTAATAATACATATGTTTCTGGTCAAGGAAGTTGTTCACGCACAATAGATGAGGCTGCTCAAGAACAAGTACCAAAACCCGTGGAAGAACATTATGTGGACCATGTTGGTTTCAAGGCAGTGATAGGAGCTTTTGATCTTATTGAACAAAAGACCATGCATCGTACAAGGAAGGGATCAAAGGTCGTGAAGGAAGGCCTTTTGGATGTATCGCCATGCTCCAAGGACCCTACTGAGTTGACAAACATGGTTGACAAAGTAGTTGTCCAGTCTGCATTGGATAAGCATGTGAGAGAGACTTTGGAAGACAATGCTGTACCTAAGGAGCTAGAGCTTCAGGATGGAGCAGAATTTGTGGATTTGACATTGCTTTCCGCTTCAAAAAAGGTAAGTTAGTTCCACTTTACACCAATAATGGTAGGATTGATATGGTTGTTTCATTAAGTTAGGATCTGTTATAAATTCAAAGATATAGGCACAAAGTCTAATATTATTTTTTCTTCTTTTCAGTCACCTAGTGCTGAGATTAAATGCCAGTTGGCATTAGGTTCTGTTGACCATATTGTTGCCTATGCCACTGTTATGGAGTGTCATGATAGCTCCCAAGTTATTCATGGAGCTCCACTCGGTGATGGCAATATGCGTGTTTCCATCTATAAGGCGGTTGAGGAAAAAGCAAAGGTCCCATTCCCTGTTAAAGATGAAATTGAAACTGTTGAGCAAGCTATGGGGAGTTGGGTAGCATGGCCCAAAGACCTAATCATAAGGTCACTTGTGAAGGTAAGAAGTTAGTATAATTTGAGCTACTAAGATTACATTCACTTGTTAAAATAAATTTGCTTAATTTTAGATCAGATGTATAACATATACCTTGCATTTATATTTGTTCTAGAAACCTGTCTTGGATAATGCTGAGAAGAAGAGGAAAAAGAAGGAGATAGAGGAACAAGACTCAGAGGTTCAATTTAGCATGGCATCAATGGCATCTAAATTACCAGAATCATTGAAGATGTTATGCCAATGGGGTGAGGACAAATTCAGAGATGGACGTACCATCAGCTTCCACATAGAACCTGAAGTCTTTGGATTCTCTCGCAAGACCTTTATAATGGGATCAGATGTTCGACTACTTGCAAGCATGAGGGAAGTTTCTGGAACTTGTATTATTGTGTACCAAAGGTATAAAACATTCAAATTGTTCATTACATTTGGTTGCTGAATTTTATTGCTGAAAGTAATTTGTTTGGTGTAAATGGTTGACGCTTAGGTACCTCTATGAGCAGATGGTTGCTTATAAAATGGTGGACATGGTTGCATTTGTTGATCCTTCACTAATTGGTGCAAAAGGGTCTGGAACTGGAACTGTTAGGGCCAAACACATTAGAGATAGGCTTGTAACTGCAAAACCTGGACAGATGTTCATGTTGCCATTCAACTAGGGGTAAGTCCATGAAGGTTTTGTTTTCGTTTATTCTTTGCAATTAATTTTAGCTCTGTTGAACATATATACTTTATGTATGTAGTGATCACTGGATGTTGACAATTATCGATCCGGACCAAAGCACTGCCTATTTTATGGATCCTCTTAAAAGACGCTTGCCCACCGGAGATTGGATGAAGATTGTGGAATCGTAAGTCACTTGTATTGATCATACATATTGAGATCATTAAATCTATTTAAAAATAATTGTTGCCTTCTTTAGTTTTTCTGAAGTCTTAATTTTCTTGTTCTGGTATAGTGCAATAGCTATGTTCAATGCTAAAAGGCAGAAGAAAGGTCGGAGTTCAGTCTTGTGGAAAAATTTGGCCGTAAGTTTCATGCACCTAAGTATATTTTTGTCTTGAAAATACTGGATTTGGTTCATTTTTCGACTTGTTTACACATCATTTGTTTTTAGGGTATTCCTCCCCAACCCAGTAATAAGGAGTGCGAGTACTTTGTTATGCGTTACATGAGAGACATCATTGAGGATAAAGACCTGACATTGTTTCCAAGAAAGGTACAAGTGTAGTTTATAAATGTAGTCACTTTAACTTGGTTTATATTGACTCTTTTATGTCCATGCCTCACTTTCATATAATAAATTGATTCAGTGGGAGAGGAGAGGCAACGATCAATATACCCAAGCAGACATAGATATGATGCGAAATGAATGGGCAAAGTATGTCGTGAAGGCATATGTGTAGGAGCTAAAGGAAAGCACAAGAGGAAGTAGGTTGTTGTTGAAGGAAAGCATCATTTTTGTGCTTCTCTGCTGGTACAATATTCATGCACTGTGTGGCATGTTTTGTAACAAATAGTTTGTATTTGTATCAGCTTTTGATGTCCCAAGTAGATGGGCAAGCATTTGAATGCTTTACTTCTTTCAATATTGGCTTGGATGATTGGGAAATCCTCCCTTTTAAAGTTTGAATGTTTTTCTTCAAATAGTATGAGTTGGATTACTGATCATTTCATGGATTCCAGTGTCTTTTCTTTACAATTAGTCACTGTTCATTAGGTAAAATCGAGCATTATTATCAATGTACAAAATCGAGGAAAGACGATTATCACACAACATAATTTCTAATGTTAATAATGTTGTCTGAAGTAACAATTTGGATGTTCACACAATGAATCCTTATATAACATGCAACGGTTCTAACAAACATACGTTGTCTGATTTACAACCACACAACTGTAATAACTAGAGTACGTTATCTAAAACTAACACACAATGAATTCTTATATAACATGCAACGGTTCTAACAAACATACGTTATCTGATTTACAATCACACAACTGTAATAACTAGAATACGTTATCTAAAACTAACACACAACAATAAAATTTCCAAAAGTGAAGTGTGAGGATAATTCATACAACAAATAAAATAAAATGCAATTGTCTGATTGCCTTTCATACAACGGCTCGGAAACAACTTTCGTTGTGTGAATGATGCCAATGACATGTGCAGCATGACTGCGTGGCAACTGTGGCTGCCATCTGCCGAGAGAAGGCACAACGGTTTTAACCAAATAAGTGTTGACTGTTTGTGATTCATACAACGGGTTTCCACCGTTTAATCACACAACGCTCCGATACACAACGGAAATCGTCCAAATCACACAACGAATTTGGTCCGTTGTCTGTTCACTTTTTTGGCCTAGTGATAAGAAATAACATGAATTATAGCTTGACAATGCCATCCTAAAATCTATTAATTTGGAAGAAGACTGGAACTGACTTATTGCATGAACAAAAGCAAAGGCTTTATCTAAACCCCCAAGACTGACAATGCCATCACCCAACAGCCACCAACTTTAATAATAGCAACTGCTCAGCTTGATCCTTTTGAACATAAATAAATACCATCCTAGCAAGTTAAACCATACAAAGCCATATACAACAGCGCGCAGCAGCTAGCAGTACTATATTTCTAACCCTTATAAACCACCCAAAACCACCCACCACGGCTATGACTATGAGACTGATTCAATTACTGGTGATCATATCAGTAATTGCTTTGGCCATCTCTAGAAGAGCGCTGGCAAGTGATCCTTACATCACTTTCAATTACATACTCTCAGAAAACCACACCAGCACTGTTTGGCTCCAGATTTATTGCAGCTGGTCAACAGTCTCTTTTCTGCGAGGGCGTGCCAGCACCGTTCTGGTGAGATCGTCGGGGGTGTCCCTCGACCTGACTTCTTTTGAGCGACTGTAAACGAGGAGAGCACCAACCTTGTCGTGGGGGTCTTTTGTGCCTCGTGCTGGAGGACTTTGTCTTGTGTCACCAAGTCGATACTCAACGTTGTAGGTCGAGCGGAGCGAAATCAACGGGAAGTAGAGAGAACTTACCAAAGTGTGACTTTAGCTTAGCTGGTTTGCGAGGGCGTTACCCTTGCTTGGCTGGTTCCGTAACCGTTGTGGTCGCTGTACTACAGTCGGTTCCCGAGGAGACTAGGACCGAAGCACTTTGACAGAGGGTTTGGTGGCACTAACAGTCGGCTCTTGAGAAGACTAGGATTGGAGTGTGATCACCGGTAAGAGAAAGAGAGGAGTTGCTCTTAGAGAGGGGTTGCTCTAGAGAGGCTTGGATAATCTTAGAGATTGTTGTTGAATTGTGTTGTTTATTGTTACTTGTTGTAGCCTCTATATATAGGCTACCAAGCCATAGTGGTTGGCTGCACTAATTTTGCTGCAGCTATATCTCCACCAAGAACTCAAAATGGGACTTCGACTTCTTCATATCAAATGATCCACAATGAGTGTAGATCATTGTGGCAAAATTTCAGAGCTTTCTTCCATGTGGTTGGGCCGGAAACGCTGCTGGACTCCTTACAGGTCTAGTTTTCCAGTTTTGCTTTTGTAGAAAATTGGAATGATTGTTCGAAGGCTTTCCATTCAAAACTAACTCTCGCACTCTTCATAAGAAATGATTCTTGGGATGTATAGAATTATTCTGGAGAGTTTTAGCTCATTTGGATTTCGTTTGGTTAGTCTGCCGCCCTTCCTTCCTTGTTTAGCTCGGTTTCTCCTAGCCGAAGTAGGAAAATGTGCTGAAGTTGACTTTTCATTTCCATGCTTTCATCATTTCATTTTCTTGCAGCTTGCATAATCTTCCATAGTAGACTTTATTTAGTCTCTGAATAATATATTTCGACGATTCCGTTCCCCTGGTCAGCAGCTGACCAGGGATTTTGTGGTCAATGACCGTCCGATTGAGATCGGACGGTTGACAGCTAAGTGATGAGATCTGTGGTGAGAGCTGTCAACAGTCCGATTGAGATCGGACGGTCATTGACCATAAAATCCCTGGTCAGCAGCTGACCAGGGGATCAGGACTGTATATTTCGAACTTGTCGACAATATATAGCTTGAGTCATTGATATTGGCTCAATTTCTCCAAGACATGCCTTGTCAGGCAAAAATATTCATTTGGGGTTCAAATAAGCACAACTGTGTTTAAAGCAGCTAATAACATTTAATTTCCTGACGTCACTTAATGTGCATATTTGACCAGATGCGTATTTTTAATGTGCATATTTGGCTCATGCGAAGCCTTCATGTGTATTTTTATGAGAGATGCAGGCCTTCATGCAACCAGTTAGTAGTACCAGTTAGCTACCAAGGTTGAACACCCGACTGGAAAAAAAATTCCTTGTGAGATATTTGGCTCAGTTGATGGGCTAATCTGCATCTCTGATAAACCTTGCACATTAACAAGTCCTGTCTACATTTGCAATCCATCGATAAGAAAGTATGTGCTACTTCCAAAGTCCCTCTTCCTCACTCCTGACTTCTCTGATGATCATAATCTTCTTTCATTTGGGTTTAGCCCAGACCGCAATGATTAAATAGTTGTCAGAACAGTGTGGGGGAAAAAGTTCTGATGAATTGTCAGCTTGCATAGAGATCTATAGTCTAAACGTTGGAAGGAAATTGATGAACTTCCTGATATTCTTAAGGAGTCTGTGAACTTTATCAAATGTGGAGTCTGCAAGGGAATTGTATACTGGCTGATACCAGATATATATGAAGTCCATGCTCTCTGTTTGAACCTCAGCACTATGCTTTTAATGAAGCTGGAGCTACCCAATGCAATGATGGAGGGTGGATCTCAACTGTTGAGTCGATTCAAGGAAAATTTGTCTGTTTCACTGCCATACGACAGATAAGGTGGAGCATGTTGTTGACATCTGGGTTTTGGAAAACAACTCTTTCAAAAAGGAACACTTGGCAGTCTCAAAGGGAAGGGAGATTGTTCCAATTGGGTTTGGGCTGCATAATGAACTGATTCTTGTGAAACTTGATGAGCACAATGAGTATAGACTGCAGCTATATGATTTGGAATCAAATGAGATGACTGACACCGGTATCATAATGGCTGAAAAGCTGTTTGCTGATACTTATACTGAAAGCTTACTCCTGAGTCCTGATCAACAATCCTAATTGAAAAGCTTGGAAGAAGCAGTGAAACAAAATGAAAACTGTATTACTTGAAGTATCAAGTTTTATTCTCTGTCCTTTCTGTCTGGTGTCTAGTCTATCCCTTATGTTACCAGATTCATTTGTTCTGGCTTTGCGTTAAAGAAATACTGTGGAAACTGCTAGTTACTCTCATTACAAGTGCAGAGCTGCTGAAGAAATTTACTTCCTACTTCCTGTTCACAATGTATACAGCTATTCCAAATCAGTTGGCTAGATGGAGCCAGTCTTGATGTGTTTCTAGACATAGGAGTGATCCTACACATGGGACAGGGTTGGATATGTTTCTTTTGGGCACGTGACCCTGCATTTTACGAAAAGACTTGTACTACTTTTGCTAAAATGACAATCGATTTTGGTTGAAACTGTTTGTAGTATTTCTTAGGCATTTGTTTAGTATTTTTTTTCTGCCACTGTTTCTCAACAGTTTCTGTGGTGGGATTATGGTGTTGTTTTCTACTCCATACTGTGTTGTGGCCTAAACTACAGCAGATTGCCAGTGTAGAATAATAGATGTAGAGTATTCTTTAAAATCACCAGATTTAGAGGCTCAAACTTAACTCTCTCCCACAGCTCTTCCAAATCTGCACCACCATAGGTTTTAAACGTTCTCTTGTTTCTTTTCATCCATACATCCAAATTTACAACTAACAATCCACATCCCCAAAAAAGTTTGGCCCTTTTACCCTTACTGAAAGCATTATGCTTTACAGACCAATCTTCATTAGAGCATTTGATCAATCCACTCCTGCACACTCTTTTGCCATTCCCCACCACCAGTTTATGACAAAGGGTGAATTGATATAATTCTGCTGAAAAATATCCTTCATACCAGTTTGTGAGGGGAAATGGCGTGCTACTTTGGAATTTGCATTAGTAACTAAGGCCCAGTTTGGGATTGCTGTGCTGCGAGAAGAAGCACTTCTGATGTTGCTGCGAGAAGAAGCACTTCTGATATTGCTGTGAGAAGAAGCAGCTGATGTGTTTGGTAAACTGTTTTTAAAAGTGCTGTGTGAACCAAAAGCAATTTCTGAGTGTTTGGTAAATTGTAAGTAAAAAGTGCTTTGGTTTGGTATAATTACCAAAATAGGCATAAATGATAAAAGATGCTACTAAAATACATAACTTTGTTTTATGATTATGTAACTATACCAAATTAAATAATTTCTCATGTATTGTCCTTGTACACTAGTTTAAATTATCAATTCATCACTTGTATCTCAATATGTATATTAATTCTACAAATTATATAAGCAATTTTAGTTTTTTGTAATTTCTTTGCTTATATATTGCTTGGATCAAATAAAAGATTACATTAAACCCTTAAATATTATACAAATGAGTTGACAATATTACACAAAACATGCCCCCACCATGGTATACGGGAAACATTACACAAAATGTATTAAAGTCAATACAACTTTGCAACTAAATGCTAAGTAGATGCATTCATTAGACTTTGTACAATTGTATTTCTTAACATCTCCATTTCTTGTCTTCCCGGACCATCTTCTTCATATGCATTGTCTTCCATCTCTTCATTGTTGTCTTCACTTGAGTAATTTTCACTTTCATCAAAATCATGATCTTGTTGAGCATATCTTCTTATGTAGTTATGAAGAGCCATTAATGTAGGGCAATAACTATTTTCACTTGTTTATCATAAGGAAAGCTTGGCATATCACGTAAAATACTCCACTTTTTTTTTCATACCCCAAAAGTGCGCTCAATAACACTCATAAGTGAAGAATGTGCATGATTAAATAATTCTTTATGACCCGTCAGTTCATCACCTCTACGAAAATGTGGAAAGTGATACCGCTCACCTTTATACTGTCCTAAAAAACCTTTCATTTGTGGGTATCCGGCATCCACCACATAATATTTTCCTGGCATATATTTCAATTGAGCTATCATATATTGCATTTCAAAGTACAAACTGAGTATTTATAGATAAACAAAAATATGTTCCAAGTTCCGAACATTAATTTACATCCAAAATGTGAAACTCCTAACACACATTCTAATCATTTCTATCCTTCCCTTGCTTCATTTTCATCAATTATTACCATCCTCATCACGACGAGGATGGTGTCTTAGGGTCTTGACTTTGCAGAAATACATTGTAGCCCAAAAGTTTGCCAACTGTTATAAGAAGTTGATGAAAGTTACATGTCCTAAACAACTAATTTTCAGCTTCTCCTTCGACTTGAAGCATTGTTCCTCTGCCAAAAGAGCCATCATATTTGTAGTCTTGGCAAAGTTAACTTGAGAACTTGGTCTTCCTAAATTGAAAGGCACTTGAAACAAAAAACAAAGTCAAAAAAATCAGCAATATCCATCAAATTTCAGATTCTCTTAAACTAATTGGGATAACCATTTAGAGTAGTGTGTAAGACATAAATATACATTGAACCATATATATGATAAGAGATCAATTGTAGAAAACCAATGAAAGTTGAAAACAATCAGAAACACACTGAAGGAAGAAATTAAAAAATTACAATGAAACTTAATTTAAAGGACACTTACTATGAACAATGACATCATAAGAGACCAGTTAATTGTCTTTGGCAGAAAACCTGTTGAGAAAAAGAATTGGATAAATACAAATGTATGAACATTTGTTAGGAAGGTGATAGTACCTGTCATGGCCTTCCCCAATCAAGTGGTAAGTGTCCTTGGCAGAGAGAGCTCCAGTTTTAGCAACCAAAATAGATATCAGACAACAGGGTAAGCTTTTACCTTTGAAACAAGCAATGCAGCGTCTCAACTTTTAGTAGTGCTATGCTCCAGTTATATTTAACAAAAATGATAATGTAATAAAATATATAAGCAGCATCTCGTCCATTTTCATTGTTTCTAGCTTCCTGTGCAGATCTTATATTAGAAGCAGATTTCACAAAACCTTCTTGTTGCTAAAATATCCATGAAAAGACAAAATCTCCCAACAGAACTATATGTGGCCCAACTGAATAATTTAAACTAAAGTTGATGATTCACTATCAATATCTATGACATGCTTACTTAGAAACAAAGTAATAGCTCTTATAATTTGAGAGTGCAAGTCATACATTATATTTTCAATGGGCCATATAAAAAAAATAACTTACTTTTCAATTAAGAGAACCAATTTGCTGGAGCAGTTTCAGTTGGTTTAGTCATCTTGGAACACTTTCAGTATGAAATGAACAACCCATCAGAAAACAAACATTGACCAGTGTAGTAAGAGTAAGCCTAATTGAGTAAACCCTGGTACTTCGACTAGCAAAACCAACCAACTGGTAGATAATTATAATTCCCTTGAGTCACTTCTTCACCCTAGAAACTCTTATACAAGATAAGTATCGAAACCAATCTTATCAAAGAACGGAAATCAAACTAGGAAAATGTGGAGGGACTGGAATTGAATTGAAAGGAGTGATTCTTACTTACCCTGTCTCTGCCTGTTGAAATTTAGTACCCAAAATACCACAAATCGACCAAATATAGAAATAGGGCCGCAGCTCTTGTTTGGATTTGTGACTACTTGTTCTGTAGGGGACGCATATAGAGAAAACTAAGAACTTTAGAGGAGAGAAAGAATAAGAAGCGCAGCGAATCGAAGCCTATCGATCAATATACTATAAATTTGGGGAGAGATGGAGAAGGAGACGACTTACAGTGAGGTTGATTCGCTGAATCAATTCACCACTTTCGGCTTTGAAGATGTCAGAGCACAGAGCGAGTCGGAGCACAGAGCGATCTATCGAGCTTTGAAGATGTCGGAGCACAGAGCGATCTCTCGAGATGTCGGAGCACAGAGCGAGTCGGAGCACAGAGCGATCTCTCGAGCTTTGAAGATGACGGAGCACAGAGCGATCTCTCAACCTTTGAAGATGTCGAAGCACAGAGCGAGTCGTGAATTTTATGCGATCTCTCGAGCTGGAATGCGTTGACGGCAGAGGAAGCTGGGAAGAGACAAATGAGATGGTTAGAGTAACCCTCTTGGCTCAAGGTAATTGTTAGAAAAGGATGAGGATAAAATTGGTCATTTCATAAATTTCATTAAAAAAACACTATTCACTCCGTGTTTTACTCAGAAGCAGAATCCAAAAGCATGGTCTGGGTTGCTTCTCAGTTTTAGCTGCCGTGAGAATCTATTTGGACCAAAAGCAGCTTCTAGACAATTTACCAAACACCATACCCAAACCCCAAAAGCAGAATCAACTCCAAAAGCAGTTCCAAAATCAATCCCAAACTGGGCCTAAGGCTTAGTTTGGGATTGATTTTGGAGGTGCTTCTGCTTTTGGGCTTATGCTATGCTGTTGGTAAAATGTTTAGAAGTGGCTTTTGGTCCGAATTAATTCTCCAAGAAGCTGAAATTGACAAGCAGCATTTACCAGCTTTGGGAAGCTGATTCTGAGAAAACACGAAGTGAACAGTGTTTCATTAAATGAAATTTTCTCTTTTTTCCTACTATGTCCTCATCTTCTCTATGACTTTACCTTGACCCAGATAGGGTTTTCCTATTATGTCCTCAGCTCCTCTCTTCCCAGCCTCCTCTGCCGTCAAAACTCAAACCACCTAAGCTCATAGATCGATATCTTCTGTGTCTTCAAAAAACCCGATTCCTTCGCTCCTCCGCCACACGCCCCAAACCCAAAGCATTCCCGGACCCTAGCTTCTTCAACCTCCTTTCGTACTTGGTAAGCTCCTCATCAATTTCGTGTAATCACATCTTCGCAAGCCTACCAAGAACCACTCTATCACCGCCTCTCTCTCTCTCTCTCAAACCCAGCAGCAAATTGAGCCGAAAGTTTCTGTCTTCAGCGAATCAAACTCACTGTAAGTCCTCTCCTTCTCCATCTTTCCCCAAATTTACAGTATATTGCTGTTGCAAGCTTCTTTTGGGTTTTGAGTTTTGAACAAGAAAGCTAACATCTTGATGTTGAATTCTGACAAGGGGAATTTCGTTGTTATTTGCAGTCGTGTCCTGATGGGATTGTGATTCCTACTTCATCTACAAGCCTTCAACTTGGATTATTCGAGTAAGTTTTCGAGCGCCCAATGAGCCAAAACATAAGTTGATTATGGTGAAGGTTCAGCCAAACATAAGTTGATTATGGTGAAGGTTCGAGTTTCCAGTGAACCCTTGTTCTTAAATTTATTTTTATGCGGCATCTGCAGAAATAGGTCTTTTAAGGTTTTCTAACTGTAGCGAATTGGAACTTCGATTCAGGATTTGGCTTCCTGAAACTGCATAAAGCAGAACGAAGAAAATACTCATTACTATCATTTACCATAGGCATATGAGAATCTGAATACTGAGATTTGGGTCCAGGCAAGTTATCATTTGGTTTTATCATGTACAGAAATTTCTTTAGCATAGTGTTTCTGTTAATCAAATTAATAGAATTTGTAAAAGTTCTAGAAACACAGATTTGGGTCCTGTTCAAGATAGGTAACGAATATAAATGTGCAATTTACTCATCATCTAGATTGACATTTGGGTCCGGTTTAAGATACTTGGTGATCGCGGACTTGAGATTAACAATGGGGAAAAACAGTATTGCGACGGAGTTACTATTCTTTGAATGTTCAAGGATGTTGTACATAGATGAGTTAACAAAATGAATTGCCCCGCTCTGCAGGGATGCCTTTTGATTAAGAATCCATCCTTAGTTGTGTGTAGTTGCACCAATTAGTTGTAAGAAAGCTTTTATTCATCATATGAAGCTAATAAAGCTCATTATATACACTTTTTCTTTTCTGGACTTTTTTTATATTTCAAATAGGTTCTGTAGTTGCAACATTCACGAGGTGAAGTTTATTTAAATTTCTGTAGTTTACTTTGATATACATAAGGAGCAGATTCATGAATTTAGTATCAGTAAGGTTAGATAAGGCTGTAAGATTTGTTTTTTCTTTAGAAGATGATTTACATAAGAGAAGTGAAGGCTATAGTTTCCGTGTTTCTACAAAATGCAATGTACTGTAGACTTTTGTTATTGTTGCTTCTGTTGTTGTTGTTGTTGTTGTTGTGACCATGTGATACTATTGGTACAACTGAAATTATGTTTATGAGGATGCTTCCTGCTCCTGAATGCTGTTGCTATATCTTTTGTAGAGAGTCATGTCTAGTAGTAAAGCTGAAGAACCTGTAAATGAGCAAGCAGTTGCAAATAAGTTTGCTGCCATGAGGTCTGAACTCAACCAAATTTACTCTAAAATCACTGAGCTAGAGATGGACGTGAGTGAGCACTCATTGGTGATCAATGCCATCCAGCCACTCGACCCATCCAGGCGGTGCTTCCGAATGATTGGAGGTGTGCTGGTGGAGAGAACCATCAAGGAGGTCCTGCCTGCTGTGCAGCGTAACAAAGAAGGGATTGAGGAGGTTATTACTCGGCTGAATGAGGCTTTGGAAAGGAAGAAAAAAGAAATTTCTGACTTTGAGGCCAAGTACAAGATCCGGATAAGAAAGAACGACAGTGAGGAGAAGGATGATGGTGCTCGCAAAGAAGGAACTGCTCAAGGAGTCCTGGTCGGCCCTGCTGGTGGAAGCGAATGAATGATAAAGCTCTTCCACCACACTCATCTTGTTTTCTGAAACCTGTTAAACGTAGTGTGCTTTCAAGCGTACTAGGTGTGCTAGGGATTTGGGGTTTATGGTCCAGACTAGTAGAATATTACAACTCTTGCACTGAATCAATGGCTTTGTATTTGTAACCTTTAATTATGCGGTTCTTTCTTTTAGGAAGGATTGAGGAAAAACAAGAACAATCTTATCAAAATTATGCTTCAAAATTTTCGATATACAATGCTATTGAGTAGTGAGTTGAGCCAAAATATTCCATTATTCAACATAAAGAAACGAGTCAAATGACCCAAAATATACATTTTCTGTCCGACTGTCTTGGACAGAAAATCTTCAAATTTAACAGAACCATAAAAATACATCCTCTTTTGTAATTGTCTAGTTATCCGTCTTCTTCTTGGTTTTTTTTTTTTTTTTTTTGAAGGTGATCTAGTTATGTTTCATACCTACTCCCAGATTTGATGGTTCTCTTATTTCCTATTTCATAATTGTCTAGTTATGTTTCAGATGTAGAGGGCTAAGGGACAGCAATGTTCAAAGAGTGGAATCCCATCAGATTATTCCGGAGGTAAACTTATTATCTACCCTAGCAAAAGCACAGTAGTGATCACTAAAAAATGATATCTTAAAAGTGGTTTTCTGATATAATTAGACTACCAAAGGAGGCTAAGGATCCCTCCTGGCTTGATATGGATGTGGAGAAGATAAACAAATTTGGGGGTATATGTCTATGGTATCTTTAGTGTAAAGTCTGCTTATGCTATTTTCTTTGCATCCTATTGTCCGGATAACACTCTGTGGAAACTTATTTGGAACTTGCAGCTTCCTCCCAAACTGAAGACATTCACATGGATTGTTTGTCATGATAAAATCTTGACAAATGTTCAAAGAGCCAAAAGGAATTTGACCAATGACAACTCTTGTCCTTTATGCCATCAAGCTCCTGAGACTCTTGCTCACCTATTTCGAGATTGCCCTGCTGTTCAAGTGATATGGAATTCTTTCAATATTCCATCTTGCGTGGATGATACTTCTCAGATGAATTGGAATGGTTGGCTTATGGCTCATCTTCTGTGCAAGGTCAGTTTTAGCTACAAATTGCAATGGAATTCAATGTTTGTGTTCATTTGTTGGTATAATTGGAAATGGAGGAACAAGTTCATTTTTTAACCAAGTTTCCAATATCCTTCAATCCCAATCACTTGATCATCAATGCTGGTACTGAATGGGCTACTGCTCAGGCAAAGAAGTCCTCAAATATTGGTTATTGCTTAAATCTCTTGAATTGGTCCAGACCTCCTAGCGGCATGTTTAAACTTAATGTTGATGGTTCTAGGAATGCTAAATCTGGCAAAATTGGGGCATGTGGTATTATCAGATGGACTTCTGGTACTTGGATCAAAGGTTTTCAGGCCAGTTTGGCATTGGAGAGGTTCTACATGCTGAATCATAGAGCTTATTTCTTGTGGTATTGATATGCTGGAAATCAAATCTGACTCGACTCTTTTGGTCAAACTTGTTCTTGACAGTGATACTACATTATAAATTTATACCTCTTGGCTCTCTGATTTCGCTGCAGAACTTTGCTTGGGAGATTTAATGCTGTTTCTCTTAAGCATATATATATATATATATATATATATATATATATATATAGAGTGCAATATGGTGGCTGACTGCTTAGCTAAAAACAGTATCAACCTCGACTATGGAGCGATTGAATTTGCCGACCCTCCTTCTCATGCTTTGCAGGCTTACTTGGAAGATTTGGATTCTCTTGGCAGATCTCGGAAGATTAAAACTGGGCATGATTCTGGTGCCTTCTAGTCAGTTTTTTTTTTTTTCTTTTTTCCTTTTGCTGGCCTTTCAGGACCCTTGTTCACCAAAAAAAAAAAAAGGACTACTGAAAATAGAAGAACCACCAAGAAGGGAGAAGAAGGAAAACCGGGACCCATCCACAATTCTATAATGTGTGTACCTCTTTTAAATAGACGTGAAGTCTTCTTTCTTTTTTTTTTTTTTTTGTGTGGTCACAGATAGAAAGAATTTGCTAATCTTCTTTTGTGAGATGTACATAGGAAGTTTAGCTCTCAGTTATATGTATGTCCAACCAAAAAGTGAGACAAATCTGAAGGTTTCTTTTATGTGGATGTAGGATCAAAGTGCAGAAGCGCATATATGCAGCCTATTGCATGCTTTACCAATGACAACTCTTGTACCTTATTGTCTAAAAATCTCAACGCCTTAGTTCTTCTGCTATTTGTGTCCTTGTCATCATCAAAAGTTTAGAAAATAGAAATTGTTATGGTGAAGGAAGTATAAGACTTGAATTCTTACTTATGGCCTAATTCCCAGTCGATACAGATGGCGCCAAAGCATATGGTTGCATCATTCATGAACTACGTGTTCATTATGTTGTGATTTGCAGTTGTTAGGAGAATGGCTATTTATAAAGCTACTGCCTACTGCCTTTACTACAGTCTACAGAGCTCCTCTAGTGCTGACCGGGTGTTTCTGGTTTCTTTCTTGGAACAGGGGTAAATGTAACTCCATGTTTCTTTCTTATGATTGATGTTTCAGTTATGATCCTTCCCAGTCGATCAGGGGTGCTTTAGCTGAATTAACTAATACAATCTTGCACTATTATCATATAGGTAACAATTATAATAAAATTTGCAAATGAGAAGTTTTCAGTACATCACCCTTTTTCTTATACCCAGCTCAGGTACACCAACAAACCACCCCCCCTCACGTCCACTCCTCTCCTTCCTCCCATATCTTCACCACACACACCAATGACCAACCCAGCCACTCAAATTACTCCACCATCACTTCTTTGCCAGAGCCTCCATTCACCGTCACCTCCGCCTTCCACATTCCCCCAACCTCGGCCCTTGTATTCCATCCTACCCAACCACCACACAAAAGACCATTTTTTCAGACCACCCAAACTACTTACCTCGATTCACCGGCGATGATGCTCTTGGTTGGCTCAATATGGCTGAGCGACACCTCCGCATTCAGTGCATTCCGTCGCACGAGCATATTTCCACCATGTCCTCAAACTTTGGACCCGACGCATGTATGTGGATGAGCTGTTTTGAACAGCGTTTTCCGGCAGCAACTTGGAAACGGTTTGCTACCTCCTTTCTGGATTACTTTGGCGCCAGCAACGATGCCGACTTTCAGACTGCTCTCCCCCACCTCCAGTAAACAACGTCAGTGGATGATTTCATTGTTGCCTTCACAAAGCAACTTGGGGACGGTTTGTTACCTCCTTTCTACGTGTTCACATTTTAACTGTCCACTTTTTAGGTATATATGAGTAGATCTTCTCTGCGAATTTTCAGCTAAATTGATAATCATTAAGGCATTTAAAACTGCAATTTACAATTATGAACACGAACGGTTTAGGTTGGACAGATACGGTTCGTTTATTGATTTAATCTAGGTTGATACTTTAACGATCATCAGTTTGGCTGAAAATTTGCATGAATGATCTATACATTAGGACCTAAAGACTGAGCGGTCAAGATGTGGATATGCAGTCGAAAAGTGAGTCTATTAAGGAAATCCGCATATTTTTATATATGCGGAGGTTCTTAGGAGAAATATATATTGATGTATGAAATTGTAAGTCAAATTTGTATCTATGTAATGTCACATTTTGGGTTTGTATTATCAATAGCAGTGCTCGGAAGACGAAAAGAAAAAAAGAAAAAAAAGAATACATCATAACAAAAAAAATGTAATTCTATAGTTGTTTCTTGGATTGATGAGTAACGGTTGGTTTGGAGTTAGCATCTCCTATCCAATCTACTATAGTCTAATCCAGTTTGAAATCCTAATCCTATCTTGTCTACACTACCAAACCGTCCAAATGTAGGAGAAGTTTAAACCTCAGCCTAATTTTTTTGGTTCTCAATTTCTAGTTTGAATTATGTTTCCTTGTCCTACGATAATTAGGCTTGACCAGGTGTTTTTATACTTGTAAGAAGTCTGAATATTTATCTGATATTTTCAAAAATTAACAGCAAGTATTGTTCTGTTTCACGATTCATAATTTTTTTAACTTTATTTGGTTTTAGTTTCTGTCAGGATGAAGGACTCGCATACGAAAAATTTCATATGTGAAGATATCTTGATAAACATTTTAGCAAGACTGCCTGCCAAATCCCTCGTACGGTTTATGTGTGTATGCAAGTCATGGAGTAGTTTGATTGGCAGCTCAAGCTTTATTACCACACATCTCAACAGGAACATCAAAAATCATGATCATCTCTATCTAATTTCTCACCACTATTATAGAGGCGGGCCCCGCTCACTCATATCACTTTTTTCTAATGAAACATTTGAGCATTGCTTGGAGTTACAACATCCCTCGTGGACCAAAGAACGCTTTAGAGTATATGGTTCAAGCAATGGTTTAGTTTGTATCTCTGATAAAAGATTGAGTTCAACGAGTTCTATATGCATCTGGAACCCATCTATTAGAAAATCTATATCTCTTCCCAAGACCTACATCCCAGATCATAGCTACTTAGATTCAGAAATCTCCCTGTCATTCTGTTTTCACCCATATCATAATGATTACAAGGTGGTAAAGATGTTGCATGAATGGAACAAGGCTTCCATGGAAGTTGAGGTGTATAGTCTTAGCAACAACTCCTGGAAGGTGATTGAAATTACTCCTTGGTTAAATTCTAGATGGTGGTATCTCACAGGTTATGAGGTTTGCAATGGAATAGTATATTGGCTGATTTCTGGAGGTCATTATAGGATTGTGTCCTTTGATACAGTGAGGGAAAAATTTGGTGAGTTAGTGGTTCCAGAACCCATATTGCCGGTTAAGGGTGCTGTCAAGATTGAAGTGTACAAGGAAACCATATGCCTGCTTCAAGGTGAAACAGATGTTGATTTATGGGTTCTGCAAGAAGGGTCTTTTCAAAGGCTGCGTACTATTTTACTGCCTCGAGCAAATAGTTTCATACTAATTGGCTTATTTACAGATAATGGACTCTTGGTACAAGAACAATCAAGATCCACTGATGAGCTAGATTTGTTTGATCTTGAATCCAACCAGCTTAAAAGAACCGGAATCCTTTTGTGCCAACGTAAGCTCCCTACTTACATAGAAAGTCTAGTTCTACTCGATCATTGAAATCATTATTACATGTATACAACTGTTGGATTATTCAGATCTTCATGATATCTTACATTTTGTTTCTCAATCCTCTCCTTTGCCTTGTGTTTACTTCTCATAAACTGTTAAGTGGTGATTTTGCCTACACTGGCACAAAAATTATCCATCATGCATGCCTATGAGGTTTTGAAATAATGCATGTTTTGAACAGCAATAAGGAAAGAATTATTTGACTAAGAATATGTTTAAACTGGTTAGCTCCATTACCGGACGTCCTTAACTCCATATCCAATTTATTCTGTCAGATGAAAGTACGCTGAAGTAAAAGAAAACTATTTTAAATTATATTAATGGCGAATACAGAAATACTGAAAAGAATGGGTTTGAGCCCTAAAGGCTAAAACTGTCGGCGGCTTGTCGCCGTGTGTCGGCCCTTACTGTGCCGTGCATGGTGGTTTTTGAGGTGAGGGATTAGTCGGGGTAGGTGTGGAGGGGAAGAGAGAGAGGAAGAAAATGACGATGGTGGCGTTTCCGGAGGATGCCGAATGATGGAGATAATTATGGGTCGGGTCGGGGGCTGTTCGGGTCTGGTCAGGTTTTTCTGGAGAGAGTTTAAGGTTTCTAGTTTTGGGTTGTACCGAGAGAGAGTTCATAGAAGGAGAATGAATCTTTCTCAAACTACATCTCTATCGCCAAAAGTTGCTGGTGGAAAGGTTTGCACACAAATTAGCTCCCCGCTTCCATGGGCCATTTCAGATTGCAAAGAAAGTCAGACCAGTCGCTTATAACTGTCTGCAATTACTAGTCAATTTCAAGCTTCATGCTGTTTTCCATGTATTCTTGCTCAAAAAAGAGGATTGATGATGCTGCCCCAATATTTGCTACCCTACGCAATTCAACAAGCAGGGAGAAATCTAATGGAAGCCAAGCAAAGTACTGGACATGGGCATGTGTCATCACAAGGGTAAACCAATCACTACTTGGCTAATTCACCGGGAAGGCTTACTGGAGATAGATGCTACGTGGGAGGATGCGAGATCAATCACAACTCGCTATCTTGAGTTTTGCGCCTGAGGACAGGCTCTCTTTGAGGAGGAAGTAATTGTTGAGAGCTTTCCAACAACGATCACTATTTCATCTTCAAGGCCGATATCACTGCACAAGCCTAATCCAATTTTAGTAGCCGAGTAGTTTTAGCAGCATCTTTGTAGTAAAACTTGTGTGGTCCTAGCCACGTGTTGGCTTGTTGAGTTATAAGGAAAGTATCTTCCCTATATCATTAAAAATTAAGAAACTTTGAATTTTCATTATTTTCTCTATTCTTTCAGTTCTGTAGGTCAACATATACAAGTTATGTATCTCTTGTAAGTGCATGAATTAAAACTGTATATTTAATGATAAGAATATTTTGTGTATTTAGGCTCAAGAAAAGTCATATGTTTTTTCCGCAAATATTGGCTTGAGCAGAATTCGTCAGTAACTTTATTGTAGGTTTATGCTTGAGCAAAATTTTGCATAAACAATTACTCTGTGGTTTATTCTGATTAATTGGATGGTCAGACACAAAACTTGATCCAAAGTGCGGAGGCATAGGAGATGACGATATGTGTTGTTAGAGGCATTTGACAGTTTAAGTTCGGGATAAAATAAAAATGTGTGACAAATATTTTTGTGTTGGGTCTGCTAAGAGTATCTCCAACAGGTTTCCTATAACTTCTCTATTATAGGGAAGCAAAAATTAAAATCTACAAAAAAATTTCTACTCCAACTCCAACAGATTCTCTATTTTACAAATTTCATAATTCTTCCTTAAATCATTCCCTAAAATTTTGCAGATTGCTGTAAATATAAGGAATTTTGTTTTCTCTCTCATCACTATCTCTATTTTAGGGATACTTATAGGGAATCTGTTGGAGCAAAACAGTCCAAATTTTCCCTAAAATGAAGAAAAATCAAGATATGGGGAAACTGTTAGAGATGCTCTAAGACATTTGGTGAGTTCATTTAGTGGTAGCCCTTCTAACGAGGACCACTATAATAAGGACTAGTTGATAACTTTTGCGTTAGACATACTTTTTCATCACATTTCCGCAAATCAACGATTAGATGTTTAGATATTTACGTGTAGTTCATTTATGCAAAATTTCAACCAAATTGAAAGACGTTATGGCATTCATAATCGTAATTTATCTGTTATGATCATGAATGGTTTATGTTTGACAGATTTGGTACGTCCATTAATTTGATTTAGTTTTGTACTTTAACGATTGGCAATTTAGAAGAAATATTTTTTCTATTGGGACCTTCATATTTGCTCATTTGACCTCTCATCTCTTTACGCCTCCTATTAGCTTTTTAAAAAGTAAAATTTGCTAAGTAAACCTCTTTTAAATACCTAACTTAACTTACTCATAAAAGAAAATGTTTGGGAGCATAAAAGATGAATTAGTGCTCTCATAATTATTTATAGGATTAAATTCAGCTTACCCCCTCTGAAGTTTGGGGGTAATTTCATGTTAGTCCCTATCCTTTCAATTTAATCAATTTACCCCTCGAGTTTTTCAATTTTCCTCAACCGTGTCCATTCCGTCCAATTTGCACGTTAAGTTTGACAAAAAAAACCCACTTTAAGGGCTAAAATTGTTATTTCAAGGAAAAAAAATACCATCACCAAAAAAAAAAATCTTTTTTTGTCATGGTTTTTTTTTTTTTTTTTTAAATTATTTATCTCTATTGAAGAAGAAGAAATTTTTTTTTTTGGTATTGTTTTTTTTTTTTTAATTCTCTCTCATTTAAAAAAAAAAACCATGACCAAAAAAAAATTCTTCTTCTTCTTCTTCTCCTTCAATGAGAGAGAATTTTTTTTAAAAAAAAACATGACCAAAAAAAAAATTCTTCTTCTTCAATGAGAGAGAAATAAATAAAAAAACCATGACAAAAAAAAAACACAAGAAGAAATTTTTTTTTGTCATAGTGTATTTTTTTTTCCTTCAAATGACAATACAAAAATTGTCATTTCAAGAAGAAGAGAATTAAAAACCATGACAAAAAAAAAATCTTATTCTTCTTCTTTAAAGAGAGAGAATTAAAAAAAAAAAAACCATGACCAAAAGATTTTTTTTTTGTCAAACTTAACATCCAAATTGGACGGAATGGACACGGTTGATGAAAATTAAAAAGCTCGAGGGGTAAACTGATTAAATTGAAAGGACATGGACTAACATGAAATTACCCCCAAACTTCAGTGAGGGTAAACTGAATTTAATCCTTATTTATATACCACAAAATAAACTTGACATTATTCAAAAACAAAAAAACTGAGATAATTATTGAAAAAAGATAGTGTAACTAATTAACATAAATTTATCAGGTGTTTTTCAAGCCTACTATATCATGCTTAATTATGGATTTTCATAGCTTAGTTTTTATGGTTTATGGTTGCATGCTGGAATTTAGATAGGTTGCAATATTAAATTTGTTCAGTCTATGTTCTTTTATTATTTATTTTTGTCTTATATGCTGCTTCACAAACTTATTTGATTAATTTACATGAGGGCTCTCTATCCCCCGTTTCATGATCCTCAAGAGAAAGACCTCTGTATCATAGTTTTATTTTTATAGAATTCGCCAAGTTATTTTGAATGCATTTTCTCTTTATTTTTTTCTTTTTTAAAAGCTTTTATAAACAAAGAAAATGAGAAATATGAAATGAGAACTAAAATGGAAATGAATAATTAAAGTACTGTAAATGTGTTTCTATTATTATAAATCTTTTCCGAGAAAAAAAATATTTTCCTTATTAGTTTGCTGTCTTTATTTAAGAGGGGTGGAACTGTGAGCCCCGAAAAATATTTAAGGTAGTAAAGGAAACTTATTGTCTTTAACAGTCTTTTTGTATAAGGATACATATATCATTGAATAATTAAAAATTGAGGGAGGTCTGGTGGGTAGATTAAGAGGTCCCAATAGAAACTCTCTAGAAGAAAACTTCAGAAGTGATTTACTATGCATGCATACACATTTAATAGTTGATTTTATCTTATTGTAATCGAAAAGTAAGTCTCTCAATCCGTTGGTTAAAAAGTCCTCAACTAGTTCTCATTAAAAGGACTCCCTTCATTTAATAAGACCCTTAATTTTTACAAACCAGGTGTAACAGTAAATTCCGATTTCAGTTTTACGTGGTTCTTTTCATCAATTTTTCAACCCAATGCTTTCAATACTCCCTGCAGCGGTAAATCGATAGGCCAGGCCGCTAGGGTCGTTTAAGCATGAAAATCCCGAATTTGCTAGCACTTGGTTAGAGGCGAATGATTAGGGTTTTCCCCCCAAAGACGCACTCACTCAGCCAAAAAAAAAAAAAAAAAACACCACATGCCTAGAAAAATCGGCCGAAGTCTTGAAAACGACGTTTAGCGCAAGCTTCACCACTAACCAGCATCTCCCGTGTGGGGGCGGGACCCACAGCCTGGAAATGAAATGCAAATGCAAATGAAATTCAAAAGGTGACAGAGGGGTTCCGCCCAATCACGTTGCACCAATAGATCGGCTTGGTTCCTAACCACGACTTTAGATACGCACCCCATCACACGTGTCGCCCTAATTCACCAGTATCTCCAATTCAACCTGACGTCACCCCTCCCCCACGACCCAACTCTCTCTCTCTCCCCCTCCCAAACCCAACCCTTTCTCTCTCTTTCAGCTTTAGTTCTCTCTCCCATACTCTGGAAACCTCTCTTCTCTCTCTCTCTCTCTCTCTCTCTGTGATTCTGTGCCGGCGTCTCCGTCTTGCTTTTTTTTTTTTTTACTTCGAAGGCTCTGTCCGTTCGGAGCTTGATGTAAAGTTGCTCGGCGAATTCTGGCGATGTGTGCACCAAGCTCTGTGCGCGTCTCTGATTTCGGTTTCGGTTTTGTGATTTGCTGCTGTGGATTCTTCAGAGATGTTTGACTGGAACGACCAGGAGGTATGCCCTATCTTCTTCTTTTTTTTCTTTTTTTTTTTGGTTTATATTAAATTGTGAAATGATGAAAATTTTGTGTTAATAATTGAATTTTTTTTTAAATGTGTTTTTTGTGAAGTTTTCTGCTTTTTGTTGATGAATTGGATGTATGAAACACAGTTAATATGTGATTTTTGTCTATTTATTTCGTCGAAATTAGTAAGTGAGAGACTGGAATGAGCAGATGTGTATCAGTAAAATGCCGAGAATTTGTTCATTTTTTAATTATTATTATTATTATTTTTTTGAATTTTTCAGTGGCATTGGATAGTGTCTGAAGTAAAATGCAGTTTCATAATTTCTGCAGTTAGTTATTGATGTTGGATGTAGTCTAATTAAACAATTTAACTCTGTAATGAGAAATTAATTTCATCCTCAAAATCGCATTTTGTCGCTTTCTTGGGAGTATCATACATAGTGCAGAGCTAATTAGGTATGCCAGTTTAGTTTCAAGTGGGTAGAACAAGGATTCATTCCCTTGGTACTTTTCTGAAATCTCTGATCAATAGACAGTTGAAGGGAAATGGTGAGGACTGATGCCACTACCGCTGAACCATTTTTCACGTGTGTTGATAACCCCATCCTTTTTATATAGCCAGGGATAGTTGCAATATATACAGTATTAGATTCCAACCAAAATACCAACTCTGATCATGAGTGTATACTCCCATTAGTTGAGGGACCTGTACAAAAGCCCTTTTCTGAGAACTGCATAAACCACACTTTCATCTTGGATCTACTCTTTAAACCTAAAGTTGAGAGGCTTGAAAGAACAGTAGTCAATCTAACGAAATAAGTGAAATGTTCAGTGAAATATTCAGGAGCTTCAACGTAATGGAATTGCAGAATTGGGCTAAAGTATTGATTCATGTTTAAGAACCAGATTATATTATGAGGACAAACTGTTTGGTAGGGGTGAGAATTAGACCCGCCAAATCAACAAACCCAGCGGAGCAGACTCGATTGCATTGTGTTGGTCTCATTCCAACTTGGTTGAAATCTGGTTGTATATGGCTGACCTGAGTTTGAATGATGGGCTAAATCAAAACCTGTGAAGCTTTGTGAAAATTATTTCTTTTTAAGTTACAAGGGAGAACAAAGAGGAGTGGGGACTCGAAATTTGCCATTGGATGTTAGGGTAAATGCTCTGAACCACTACAGTTACAAGCTCCTACATGTTTTAATTGTGTCAAAGATTGCAACTATCTAGTCTTGAACTTAAGAGGCAACAAGCAAACACAGGTCTCCATGCTTCTTACTACAAACCTGCAACTCTTTTTGTGATAAATAGGTGCAATCACATACATATTGATCCTCATTGATTAAAAATTTGGATCCTTACCACTTGAATCTGAGGCTTCCTCTTTCATTTTTCTCGTGAAGATAATCATATTCATTATTTTTTATACATATTGATCCTCATTGATTAAAAATTTGGATCCTTACCACTTGAATCTGAGGCTTCCTCTTTCATTTTTCTCGTGAAGATAATCATATTCATTATTTTTTATTCACGCCTAATACATGCATGCATTATGGGCTGTTATCATCATGGGCTCATTTGGGCCTTTGATTCATTCAAATGTTTCATATTTAATGCTTATTTGCCATTCAGAAGGAAATACTTGAGCCTACTGAATTGATTTGAAGTTGGTTGGTTATACGCTATATGGACTTACCTATGATCTTGGGTTCTGGACTTTGGCTTAATCTCCAACCAACTGGACCCGCACTACTGTACTTCCAAAATACTGTGGATCTACTTCTGGAAGTATCCAAATTTCTGTTAAATCAACTCCCATGTTAGTGAAATGGGAGAAATTGTCAACCCAAACCAAGCTGTATAATACCCTAGCAGAGATTTTGGGGCTCCACCAATGAGTTTTCAGCCTGATAAAACATTTTGAGTAGTTGATGACCATCATCCTCTCAAATCAGTAATTAACAGCTGCATATACTTCATATTTTTATTTCCAGGAAGCTACCATGCATCACATCTATAGGGGAGCAAACATGGTTGATGTTGGTTTATCTAAACTTGGAGTGGGCCCTGAGTTTGGAATTAACTACTTGAAGCAGCTTCTTCCGCAAATCATGGGAGCTGTTTTAGATGATTTTGTGTGGATCCTTGAGAACTCGAGTGTTTATAAGAGCCATCTAGGCTAAGCTGCTTGCTTCTTTTTTTTTTGGTTATGTTGTTTTCGTTTGTTCTTTTTCCTGGGTATTTTAGGCCCCCACGTAACCAGAAAAATGAACTATTGGCATTGAACCGGATAGAAGTCAAATATTTTCTTCAGTTTGTTAAGATATACCTTATTTCATTGGCCTTTGAGAATAGATTATCTTTATCTCACATTATACCATAATTGGATGTCTCACTATGTTGAAGCTTTACAGTTATGCTGCTCTTATAAACCAACATCATTAGCTGTATTCCCAATTTACATCAGGAGCTGTGTAACTTAATGTAAAAGTTAACCGCAACATGAACTTAGCTTTATGGGATATCTAATCATTGTGTTACTTGTCATTAATCCTTATGCAACTTTTGATTTTCTCTCTTGTGTAGAAAAGATAATTATCTATTTTTACTCTGAATGCTCTTTTCAATGACCTTTTATCTAGTAATCTTTGACAATTCTTTGAATATTGTTTTTGTCATGTCTCATAGCAATGATTAATGATTTTTTTTTCCTTTCAGCTTGCAAATATAATATGGGGTGAGGGATGCGAGAGTGATGACCATATTGTGCCTTATCCCGAGGCAACTGATGATTACCGAGACAAGAAGGAACGTAACCAAGAATCTGATACCATCAAGTCTACTGAGCAGAAGGCACCTGGAGCCAAAGTTGATTTGCATGGTAGAAAGCCGGAAAGCAGTTCCAACTTCAAGACTGGTGAAGGAATTTCTACTTCTGGATTCGAAACAGACTCATGGCCTGACTTATCCTTATCTAGTTTTGAGAAAACTGAACAACAATGCATGGGTACGGAAACCCCCAACAACTTAACTGATAATAATAATTTAGGTTAGTCAAGAGTGGTAAAAAATTCATCCTTTGGATAAGAGTTTATTTTGGATAAGATATTGGATAAAAACAAACATTTACTGATTTACACACTGACACACAAACTTACTGAATTGGAAACCTAGTGTAAGTGCTGTACCAGTTTTTCAGTCTATTATATTTCTTGTCCTTTATTTTACCTTGTTTCCTATAGGATCTGATCTCAGTTTCTTCTAAAAACTTGAACACATTTCTAGTTGTGATAAATGTGAAATTAATTTCCTGAGGAATTTCTCTTCTTTTCGATTGAAAATTGACTCTTTACATCTCACCTCCATATTCTTACCTTCCCTCATCTCTGGGCTTTATATGCATTGTCTGTCTTTGGAAATAGCTGTTGGTATTCCCTGGAGCATCCATCTTTCCAATTGTTTTATGTGATGGATTTAGGACAAACAGAGAAAAATACAGATTTTGCTTATTAGGGCGATTGGTTTATTTGAGGTTTGATTTTCCTGTTACATTGGCTGGAACACTTGAAACTGAAATCACTTAAATAATTAGGATAGTGATGTATCTACGGTTCTGATGGGGATGATGGGGCAAAATGTTCGTATCACCGTAGAATATATACCTTAAACAATGATTATGGTAGTGTCTGTGTCATCAATATTATTTTGGCGTACTGTTTCTTCAAAAAGCTGAAAAGACAGGGACATGCTGGACTGTTTTGTAAGGTTGTCATTTTTATTATGTTCTTTCAACTCATGCAATCAAGAAGATTGAGTTTCGAAAAATGAAAATGCGCTTGTTATCTTTACCAAAAACAAAAAAAAAAATTTTCAACTATCAAATGGCAAGGAAGCTAAAATAACAGTAATTTGGTTTTGTGATTAGCTGATGTCGAAAATTGTGCTTGCAGAATTACAAACGCACCTACACGTTCATATTTTTTTTTTTTGGCTCTGTGATGGACGTGTATTATTTTCCATATGTTGATATCTAATATCCATCTGACTTTTTGACAGCTGAGGCAAATCAACTTGACAAAGCTGCTGAACTTTTTCAAAATTCCAATGAAGCTAAAGAACAATTTGTTGACTATGGGTGGGCTAATATAGGAAGTTTTGATGATCTTGATCAAATTTTCAGGTAATTCACAATAATGGTTATTGACATCTGTTAAAGGGTGCATACCATTCTTTTTAGAGATAGCATGATATGGAAAATATCCTAATAAAGACTAGTTTCCTAAAAATCATTTCCACACAAGTTTCTGAATTATGTAAAGTTAAAACAACTGAAACATTATTTGGAATTTGTGACTTATTATATTCTGAAGTAGACCTGATATACGGACAGAAAAAGGTCACCTGATTATGTGCTAAATTATTTCAGTTATCAAGACCACAGATAATGAATAAATTTCAATTCTGGTTGTGGTTTCTGTTTTCCATAGCTATTTAGCTTTCCATCTTTTCAGAGTATACAATTGTATATGACCCTTCTCACACATGATGATTTTGCAGCAATGATGACACTATATTTAGCCAAGTAAGTCTTGGAAATGTGGATGAGCTGTGGTCTTCTAAAGATGCGACTAATAGTCCAATCAAAGCATTTCCTGTGACTTCAGACTCACCAAGTTCCGGGTCAGGAGCACTGAGGAATGTGTCAGAGCATGCGGAAATTAAAACAGAAATTGTGCAGCAAGATGAGCGGGCAATTTCCCCTGGCTATGGGAAGACAGATTTTTCTGCATCTCATGGTCTACAGAATGACCCTGCAACTCTTGATCATGTAGAATATGCTGTGGGAAAAAGTAAGCCCACAGAAAAGGAGCAGGTACGATGAATGAATTTCAACATCAAACATTATCAGTTCAAAGAATGTTGTTTTCACTTAATTAAGCAAGCCAAGAAACTCCATAAATTTTATTTGATGTTCACAGACAGGGTCGGACTTGGGCAACAGCACCGTAACAAATTCTTACCAGGCTGCTGTAAATTCTTCTTCATCAACTGAAATTCCTGACAAGGTAATGTTGCGCTCTCTGTCTGTATCTCTCTCTCTCTCTCTCTCTCACGCACATACACACTAATTTTTCTGATAGTCTAGGTCGAATGTTGCTGCAAAACACTTATGAGTTATGACACTGAATAAGAAATTCAAGTGGGTTTGATTTCTTTATGAAATAATGATTAGGGTGTGCGGTAGCAGAAATTACTTGATAATTGAAAAGATTTTAATGTCTTTTGTAGTAGAAGTATGTTGAGGGAGGAGGAAGAGTAAATGTGAAGTACATCGTAAAACTGGCTGCTTAGGTCCATCTTAGTTTTGCCTGCAAAGATCACATTAAAACAGAATATTATTGTTAGTTCAAGTATTTGTTTTGTATGTATGTCAGGTTCTTCCTAGTGTTTCCTTTACATATCCAGGCTCTGCTACTCACTCTATAAGAGTGATTTTGCTTGTATTTATTAACACCTATTGTTTGGTTAGGTGTCCCTTTGGTTTAAGCAAAGTAATAGTTGGAATGTGAAGAGTATCATTGGTCCGTGATAAAAGTTGTAGTAAAGGCAGCAACCATAATATGTACAGGTCATATGTGAAAGGAAAGTTGTCTTTTATTATCATGGTATATCAGGCATTCAGGCTCTTCCAGATTTTTCCTTAGAAATATGGGCTTTGGCGGTGATTGGAGCATGATGAGTTTTGCAATTATTGTTTGTGAGTACTTTATTATATTTGATTCGCATGAAGTGGCATCAATGCAGATTTTTGTGTGCTTCTATGTCTGACTGATAACTAAAATGTTGGCCCCTTGATTGGTGTGACAATCACATGAGAAAGCAATGAACCTGTGAAATCTGATTCCTGATTATAAGTGAAATATTTCATACTGTGGTGGGACTTCAGCAAGAGAAGATTTTATTGATTAGATTTTAAACTTTTTTCATTTTAATTATACATTCCTTCTGAAATAAAGGTTAGTTTTCTGTGAGACAAACACTAGGCTACGTTACAAACTTTAGTTCATGAACATGAATGAAATTACGGTTTACGAGGTTCACTTGTTCTATTATTCTGGTAGTACGGTATGGAGTGCATACTGAAGATGAGACAATACAAGTAATTGAAATTTCCAATGGTTAAGATGCCATTTGCCATTGATATGCAAGTAGCAGCAAGTGTAAAATAATTTATAAAGAAATTAAAGATATATAGCAAGAGGATGCATTGCCATTTCTATGCCAAGTTACCCAAGTATCGTGATTATTATTGAGGAGCAGCGTTTTGATGGCATTTGGGAATAGGTTTTGCAGAGCTTCTATTTTGACAGAGTTTGTTTTTGGGTTTCTTTGTGGGCCACAGTTGCTGCAGGTGTCAGGGATTATCGACTTTTCCTTATTCCTTCTGATTGGGGAACTATAGACGATTGCTTTGTTTAGTTTTGCACTGGTTGTTTCTGAACCAAATTTAACCATTAAACAATAAATTCACTTTTCAAGTACTTTTTTGATGTTCAACTGATGAACAATAAACTTTCTGCTCTCAGATAAAAAATTGTTGGAAGTTATTGAAAGGGTTATTGTATAACGTACACCTCTTATATCTTGTAGGAAGTTTAGGACAGAAAGTCTTCCTATTTTATTACGTGTGGGTTTTTACTAGTACATGATGCATATGTAAAATGTAAAAACATGTGGTTGAAGGGGAAAGCTGTGTGGGCAGCAAACTATGATGACAGTCCAAAATAAAGGTTCCTACCTGTTTGATTCTTTCTAGTAGTATGAACGCCGTTTTCCTTCATTCTCCAATGGCGTGACTTTGCGGTAGGAGCTTCATTTTGGTGGCTAGATTAAGTTGAGGGACTTCTATCATATTGTGATTTTTACCACATTAGAGGTTGTTGTGTTAAAGGTAGCAGTTGAAAAACTTTGTCTTTAGTTTTATTTTAATTATCTAAGAAAGGGTTGCGTTTGAGTACCAAAGAAAGTTGATTTTGAGATTAAAGAAGAGTTGGAAGATTTCATTTGGCTTCTGTGGGGGCATCTTTGTCTGCTAAACTCTTAGACTATCCTTTTTCATTGTACACTTGGATATTGTAGGATATCATCTTTATTTGGATGTTTTTTCGTTGGCTTGTTGCTTGGTTCCTTCTTGTTGTATCTGTTCTTTAAGTCTTTTGACTTTTGTTCATTAATGTTATTCAGTTTCCCAATTAAAATATTAAAGTTCAATATACAAATTCGATTACTATAGACTGTTTAGTCTTGTTCTTTCACGTGCTAGTGCAGACAATCAGAACTGTTATAATCATCCTATAGCTTCATGGGAATATATCATATCTAGATAAATTTTCTCCCCACTCAGTCAAATTAAGAAAAATCCTTATTGATTCTAATTCCTAATTCAAAGCTTCAGTTTTGTTCTTCCAAATTGAGTTATATTGTTTTTCCTTCATATGAGCAGGTTTCCAGGCAGAGAAAATTTTTGAGGTCTCGTAAAAAGTTGGAGGACAAAAATGAGGGGAAATCATTGCAAGATTTTTATGGTAACTGGTCTTCAACAAGAAACCCTTCTGGACAATTTGATAACCAGTTGCCAAGCCTTATGGTTCAATCTTCTCCCACTTCAGTTCTTGGTCACAAGAGACAGCTTCAAGGACCTGAGTCTTTTCCATACCAGCCTGTGTCTAATCAATTTGTGTCTCAGACTATGTATGGGACTCTCACTAATGCATGCCAGGCTACACCGGTGCTTTCTCACACTCAGCCTGGGCAGATTAAGCATCAAAATTTTCTTTCTGGTTCAGACATTTCTCCGGGTAGTGCTAGAAACAAGTCAGCAGATACTTGTGCCAAGCCTCTAACTATGACTACTCAGGAAAAAATTGAAAAGTTAAGAAGGCGGCAACAACTGCAGGCAATGCTTGCTATTAGAAAACAACAGCAACAATTTAGCCATCAAGTCTCATGCACCAATCAGCCTACCACACAAAAGTGTCCCCAGGAAAATCAAATTCAGCACTCTGAGAGAGCTGATCTGGAAGTTGAAGATTTAAGCACTTTTCCTTCTCTGGACCCAAATTCACCCATAGAACAAGATGATTCAAATACAGTTTCTGCAGCAGTTGAATATTACTCAGCGGAGGACACAATACTCTACAGGCTTCAAGATATTATAGCAAAGGTATGTTCTGCTTGAAAGTGGATTGTTTTCGGTACATGTATTACTGGATCTAGTTACAATGCCAAAGTAATGTTTTACTACAGTTGGACATCAAAACGAGACTTTGCATACGGGATAGCTTGTTGCGGTTAGCTCAAAGTGCAGTGCAAAGGCATCATACAAGTGATACTAACAGTTCCAAGAGAAACAGCAAGGATGAGCCTGAAATTGTTGCAAAGGAGGAAATCGGCGGTTGTAACAGGTTTATAAGCTATCCCAGTTCTTGTATATATGCTTAATTTTCATTGGAGTGTAGGTGGTTATCCCTTCTATGCTAATTCCCGGAGTATACCCACTTTGAACAACATATATGCTTTTTAAAGTTAAAAAGCAAATGAAGAAGTACTCGTCCACGGTTATAACCCAACAAAACTAATGATAACTTGTTTCTAGTTTTTCTTTCATTCATTGCAGAGCAACAAAGCTGTGAAAAGTTTGTTAAGATTTTTAGTGTGAAGTGTGTTGTACATTCCTCTGTTTTATTTATTTATTTATTATTATTTTTTGTTTGTTTTTGGTGAAAAGTTTTTTATCATCTTATGAAAAAACCGGAAAATCAACGGTAGTTTACTTTCTTAGTGTGAAGCGCTAAGGTTCATTCGGGCGAGACATCTTACGATGTCATGATGCGCCCATTCCTATGGCCATTCCTTCAATACTTCTGGACGGTCTATCCGCCCTTAAGTGGTATTACCAGCCATCTTCGAACAGAGATCAGTCAGTAAACAACCTAGCCTTAGAATTTCAATATTGAGAAAGGATTGCAGTCCAAGATTCCGGTCAGCTAATCAAAATGTTATACATTCCTTTTGGTAGCTGAAATGATTAAGATTAGCAGTCTAGAGGAATTAGTGTGAAATTTTGTTCAGAAGGGATGTGGGGAGCACAGAAAGGATCATTTACTTGGTTAGGATCTTGTGCAGAAACGCAAGCAAAAGGTGGTTTAGCTCTTGAAAACATGTCAAAAGGAAGAAGGTTGTCAATAGCCAAGTGATTGTAACGCTTCCCACTTGAGAAAACTTCTTTATGAAGGTCAACTATTAGGAGTAATTATGAGGTCCATTAATCCCTTATGGACCAACGTGCTACCAGCTGGAAGCCCGAGATGCAAATTATAAGAAAATAAATTATTGGAGCAGAAAGCTTGTCAATTATGTTTGATATAACCTTGTAGTTATTCTTTTAAGTTTTTCCTGTTTTCATGATAGTATCTTTTTTTTTTTCTTATTCTGGGATAACCTATTTAACCTTACTAAGATGGGATGTTCACTGTAGGAGAGTTGGGCACTCTAATTAACAATTATTCTCCCTCTGTTCTAGTTGGTCTCCAGATTATTCTACAAAACGTTTTCTGAGTGATTGTTTATTCAATGTTGCAGGTACACCAGCCTGCCAGATGTTGAGACCGAGACCAATCCTATAGACCGAACTGTGGCTCATTTGCTCTTTCATCGCCCGTTGGATCTATCAGGAAAACATTCTGGTGCACCAGAATCACCTGCTTCTACTAAGATGCCATTTGAACGCAAAACAGCAGGCTTAGCGAGCTTGTCAAACGGAGTATTGCTCGACAGTTTGAAGAACAAATCAAACTTTTCTCATCAAGAATCTGGAAATTATTGCCCAGATCCTGAGCCCCAGTCTGCGGATCAGAACTTGCCTTGCATGAACAAGTCAGAAAACCTATCGAACAATGGGTCAGCAGATGGTGGAACCATGGAGGTCGAAGCCTCTAATTGAATGAATATGCATCGCAGAATTCTGTAAGGGTCAAATTCCTTCCTTTATCTCTCCACGTCTGTTAATAATTCAATACGTTTCATGTACATGGCTATACAGATGTACTGGTAATGTGGGGACGTTATGTCATTGTCAGCCAACTATGATCTTCATTTAGTGTGGTCATGGCGCTCGAACAACACATTACCGAGGGGGAGTATCCTATAGCATAAAGCTGCACTGTAAAATCAATTGGATACATCCATGTTTGAAAAATATGTTCAGTTTCAGTATGGTTAGTTATCTGTGCCAGACTGTTATTGGTCTGTCTTCTTAACGATGATATTGCAGCCAATAGCAGCTATGTGTACTATTTTTGTGTAAGACTCGATCGTTGGAGCCACATGACATATATCTAGCTAGTACTGACAGATTGGCACCTACCAAATCTGCTAGTTTGACTAGTATTTGTATATTCTTGAGTTCAACTTGATGCAGAGCGAAAAGTGGCATCAATTTAAGACGCATGTAGAACCGTGCATAGTTCTAAGCCTTTGTACTATTTTCTTTCTGTATGACCTGTTACTTCCATTTATTGCATCATTCACTAGTTCGGAATAATAATCAATTCAACTTCAAGCCGAGTTTGGCAACCACTCATCGCTCAAGGTCCGAAACAATCTCAAGACGTTGGAGTTCAATAACTTGTGCATGAAATAACATTTACTGTCTAAAATACGAACAATCTTTTATGAAGTTGCTAAGTTGCTAATGACAAAATTGTGCCTGCCATAGTTACCCAAGAAAGTTAAAAGATTGGGGCTGTGAAGTACTTCACTATAATGAAACGCTCAAGCCTCACATCTTGGTGCAATGAGATCAAACTTATCAAAGCCACGTTTAAACACAGACGGACATCAACACTGTTTACCAAAAACAAGGACTCGAGAGTACAAACGCCAAGTTGCATTTGAGGTCCAAACTTCGGCTGGTACCCCAGTGAGAAACAAAAATTTGATCTGCGCATCTTTCTTGCATTCACAGAACAAATTTACCAAGTTGGCTTCACATAGGCAAGTCAATAACAAAGATGAAAGCTGAAAGAGAGCTCATAAGATTATCGATCATTCGTGTAGCGAAGAGAGTCAGTCTCTAGCTAGTAATAAGAACTGACAAAAGTTATATAAGGCCATCCAGCCATACGGAAGGTTATCTGTTCGTCTTTCTTGCTCTCGGACTCGCGACCATTACAACGAAGTAGTCAAGTGAGTAATCAGATTTCCTCTTTTTTTTTTTTTTCATCTGTAGTTGTATGACCACGATTGAGTGAGTGGGTTATTTGATTTGTGAGTTTGGATTTGGTTCATTCTTTTGCTGCTCACTATCTTCTCTAATTTGGATGTTGGGATTGGCTTTTGATGATGCAGTTTTTTGTTGGATCCTTTGGATTGCTTGCTTTTGGTGCAAAAGAGTTTTGTGATCGGCGGTTTATGGTTTGATAAAGGGTGTGAGGATTTCTCAATTCTTGATGAATTTTGGTTTCTAGTTTTCAATCGAATTGGTTGCTAAGCAATTTTGGGTGTGATTTTTATTTTTTCTTGGTTTGCTCATTTGAAGATATTTGAGACTTGGATTTGTATATATTTGATTTAGAGGAAATTGCCTACTGTGAGGAGAATAAGGTCGAGAAGTTCGGCGGCAAGGTCAGTCCGTTTTGCTGCTGGAATTTTGAGATATTTTTTAATGTCATTTAAGGGTGTTGAATTTCTGTGCATATCATAATCAGCTAGACTGTTAGGTTACCAACATTGCTTTTTGTTCTGAGTTCAAATGAATTTGTTTTTTTGCGTTCAGTCATTTTCAGAGACTGGTTTTTCTTTTGTTTGTTTTTAGTTGCATATGGTTTTGTGCAATTTGTCCTTAGTTTCTTAGAGTATTCTTCATGTTCTTTGATTCTGGATCTGTTTGTTAAGCATTAATAGTTGTTTCTTCCATGTTTGGTTTATGGATTTGCTTCTGACAGCTGTTATCAATATATATATATATATATATATATATATGATTATATGTGCATATATATATATATATGTATATGTATGTGAGTCAATCTAGCAATGACAGATCAACCCTTTTGTAGTAGGATTTATATTAGGATTACAGGACCACTCCATTATGCAATTAGGTAGAGAAACCCCATTGTTTAGACCTAGCTAGGCCTCATGCTTCAAATTATGATCCATCAAACACCTACTAATCTACAAAACAGCTTTCGGACAAATTTACCACGGACTTGAAAACCAAGACATGGGTATATCTCTAAACATATAGCTGCATGCATCTGTCTATCTATTCATCCAAGTAATCACGTTTCACAACTCTCCTGCATCCCTATATGCTTAGCTTAGCCTGGCTTCTGAAATTGAATTATTTCACCTACTTGGCTTTCATACAAAATTCATCTAGACGTTTCCATTGTTTGTATCTAATTTATCCAAGTTTGGATTTGTTAATTTCGCACTGAAGATGCTAACGACAAAGTTGGGTTCTATTATATTGCATGCACACCATCTGTACTCCAAAACTGAAATGCCAGAAGCATGAAATAACCAAACATTAATTTGGTTTGTTTTATCAAGCATGAAATTTGCAAAGGCTATTTATCTTTTGGTGAGTTCATCATGAAAATCACTAGCTAGCTAATACAGATGCTAATGAAGTAGATGCCAGAGCATGCATGCTTTGGGCATTTACAGGGTTTCAGTTTTGCTTTGGTTTCAGTTTGCCTTGGTTTCCAGTAAGTGGTATAACGCAAACAAACACACTTATCTTATAAGTTAGTGAGGATGACCTCATGAATTGCATGCAGTTTCCTACCTGAAAGCTTTTTCTTCCATTTTGATAGAAATTCCAAACTCCAGACGGGCTTGAAGTTGGAGAAGAGAATATGACCAAAAACCGGACTCAGGATTCAAATTTATATCCATGAATAGCTCACTATTATGGGATAGCCATTTAAGACTAAGGTTAAAAGATATCCATGTACTGTTAGAGGGTTGTTGATCGTAGTGTTCAAAAAGGTGTGCACAGCAACTACTGCATAACAAAATATTGCTTTGTTGGATATAAAGTCCTTTCAATGGGTTTGTTCTGCTTTAAGTTGTCAAGAACTAAGTGAAGCATGTAATTTTCTCTTCTATAGTTTCAATAATCATGAAAAATAGATGGCAACCAAGAATTCTTCCTTCATAAGTAATGCATTGGTTTCTGGCATTATTGATCAACTGAATTTGCTACATGATAAGTTGCTGTTTTTATTATGTGTGTGTGTGTGTTTTTTTTTTTTTTTTCTTCTGCTTTTTAGGCAATTACCTGACCATCTCATTTTGAGAGCTTAAAAGCTTTTTATGCACACTCATTGCTTGGAGAATGATATGGTTTTTGCTGCTGTTACTTTGTTAAAAAATCAGCAACTTCCTATGCTTAAAGATGCTTTAAAAAATATATCTAATGGCAAAATAATATTATTTCTCCCTCCGACTCAAAATAAATCTGTCGTAAATTTAATTATTGTTTTCATTGCCTTTTTTCAGATCTTTATTTAAAAAGAAAAAGGCTTCTGTTTTTTGCTGCTGTCACTTTGTTCTAAGTTTTGAAGCATCTCAGTTTCCTATTTTTAATCAGTTATGCATCCTTTATTATTTCTTACTCAATTTTGATATAAAGTTTGTGTCTTTATGCGTCTTGAGTTACTATAGTGATGAAGTAGCTAGCTTTAAGCTTAATTTCAGAATTTCATTTTTGTTATGTGTAGCCTTTTCAGTTCCTATCCAAACAGGAGGAAAGCTCATTTTTCTATTATTGCTACTTTGTTAGTTGTTTTCCCATGTGAATATCTTATATCGAAATTGTAAATACTATATGATTTATTTTACACATTTGATATAAAATTACATGATTAGAGTCTTTAGGTTGATTCAACATTTCAAATTTTGATGATAGTTCTGGAATAGAAAGCACAAGAGGAAAAATTTAATCCCAATGTTTCGAAATTTTTATTATTTGACTTTTATTCTTCTTTTGTCAAAGTTTCAAATTTTTTTTTTGTTTTGTTTATAAATTTGTTCCATATTTGAATGACTATAGCTGATTGGTTTAGCTATATATGTATACACAGTCAACAGTTTGCTTTATTGAAGATGTATTTCTATGGCTATCTTTTGTTTCAATCAAGATGTGTGTGCATGAGTGTGTGTTCAGACCATCTCTGAAACTTCATTTGTATGCATGATCCCTTTTCATATATTTTATCAAACTCTAGGTTTCATATCTTTTGTGGCCTATTACCTTGGTAGAAAGACAGCAGATGTTGCCAAGTAAATTTGCATGTTCCTTACTAGCCTGATGTTATTGTGCTATTGTCTATCTCAATTTGAGCTGAGGTTTGACGGCATTTATAAAGACTTACTTAGCTGTACGCTCTCGTGTTTATCTATGCTTATTTATTTTATAACTAACTACTCTTGAAAGATATGAATTCACTGTGAAGTGACCAATGTGTGTCGAAGCTATTCCGGCTTCCAGAAATGAGTTGAATGTCATGATACTTGTAGCACATTGTGTGGAGATAGAACATAAAGACATCTGATTTGTGTGTTGGGGCTCTTTAATGTTTTCTTGAATATCCGTTCCAAGATAAAGCCACCTCTACACTAAATAATGTTCGTACTTGGGGACCCTAAGTACAAAAAATCCCCCAAGTACGAAGATTTTTGTTTGGGAATTAAATACTACAAACTAGATGTGTTGGTGCATTAAAAGAATGTCTGGAGGAAATTTAGTTGGTCATTCACACAGCCACATCCCAAGTTCGAAGATTTTTGTTTGGGAAGTAAATACTACACATTGGATGTGTTGGTTCATTGAAAGAATATCTTAAGTGAATTTAGTTGGCCATTCTATACAGCCATGCTGCGAACCATCTCTATCTCCCGGACTCCTCTGAGGTTCCTCTTCCAAAACCGAGCTCATCATTGTTCAATCCCAAACCAAACCGCATCACCACCATCCACCTCTTCCAGTTTGATCTCCTATTCTCTTTACTCGACGTCAGCAAAGCAAGAGAAGGAGGACAGAAATGAGGTTGTTTCGCTTTTCAACAGAGATCCAGCTGCCCCTCCAAGGCTCTTTGTGGTCCAGCCCCGGCTTCGTCCTGATTCTATCTTGCACGCTAAGCTCAACGAAGCTCTCAGCCTCGCCAACTCTCTTGAAGAACAGCGAAATGGTTGCTTCGAAAACAATATGTACGATAAGGAAACACCACCGCACGTTGTTGTTCAAAACCCAATAGTGAGGCACCAAACTCGTGCAGGTCAGCTTTCACATTCCTTTTTGATTCAATTCAGTGATTCTTCATTTAAATTTTGATTTAAAGGATTGCAATAATGTCATCTGTTTAGTGTCTGGAAAAATTCACAATTACACCTTGTGCAGATACATATTTTGGAAAAGGAACTTTGGAAGCTGTTAAGTGTTATTTGAATGCTGCAGAAGAAAAGGAAAGACTTTTTTTTCCTTTATTTTTTATTTTTTTTCTCTTCAGTTTTAATCCACATCGTTATGGAATGTTAATGTGCATTTTGAATTCAACAGGATCAAGTGGATGCTGTTTTTGTGAATACAACTCTGTCTGGAATTCAGCAGAGGAACTTGGAGGCAAGTACTGCTGCTTATTCAACTTTGTTCCTTTGTTTGGTGGATGGAGATATTGATTTTTTGTAGTGCTGTTTTGAATGGAAGAGAGTGTTGGGCAAACCAGTCTTGGACCGTGTGGGTCTTATAATAGAGATTTTCAATGCTCATGCTTGCACAAAGGAGGGAAAGCTTCAGGTATAATTGCAATATTTGGTTGAGTTAGTATGTTAGTGGGACTTTTGAATGACCTTTGTATGGCCATTGGCCCTTTTTTCCAGGCCCAGTTAGCAGCACTAATGTATAAGAAAACAAGACTTATTCGAATGCGTGGTCCAATTGGACGCTTAGGTTTTGGAATGGGTGGAGAAGCCGAAGTTGTTAGCGCCCGAGGGTATTGTATTCTTTAACTTGGAAAAATAAATAGACTAAACATTTACCTAAGTTAGTATAAAAAAAAAACATTTACCTAAGTTTGTGGCATATATAACACTAATAAATGATTTTGACTGTTGATGGGTGCTATTTCAGGAGAGGAAATGCTGGAGCTGGATTCATTAGTGGGGCAGGAGAAACTGAACTTCAACTTCAACGACGAAGGTTCATTTCCTGATACTGATATCTTATGTTATCTCTATGCTGGACACTTTGGTTTTTATGTTCCCTTGACTGCAAGTGGCTCTTTCTTAGCTTATGAAGTCAAAGAAATCATTTTTTTTTTTTCATAAGGTCAGATGTTTGACAAGTTTCTGCTAAAATATCATTGGATAGTTTACACCAATCTATATGGCATTTTGCACTAATCAGCCTCTTAAAGTCCTGATGATGAAAATTATTCTCTCATTTTTTGTTGGTTTTCTTTTTCTTTTCTCGATTGAAGTTCATAGTTTAGTAAATTATTGAAAACTAGTAGGAGTAAAGTGTCAATGACTACTATTTAGAATCTTGAAGGCATTTCCTTGCATAATTTCATCCACTTAATGTCACTATCATCTCAGAATTATAGAAAGGAGTAGTCTGCTACAGCAAATTCAGATGTTTGACAAGTTCCGTGCTAAAATATCATTGGATAGTTTACACCAATTTAAATGGCATTTTGCATGTCTCAGCCATTTAATATCCTGATGATGAAAATTCTTCTCTTTTTCTGTGGTTGTTTGTTTTCTTTTGCAGTTTTTCTTTTCTCGGTTGAAGTTCATAGTTGAGTACATTATTGAAAACCAGATCTTAGAAGTGAAGTGTCAATGACTACTATTTAGACATCTTTAAGGCATATATCCCTTGCATACTTACTTAATATCACTATCGTCTCAGAATTTTAGAAAGGAGGAGTAGTCTGCTACAACAAATTAAGGATGTTCGTCGTACTCGAGCTGTGCAACGTGCTTCTCGCAAGAGGCATGGAAGCTCTGGTCAAGGCTTAGCTACTGTTGCTGTTGTGGGGTATACAAATGCTGTACGTGGTCTAACTTGGTTTTATTTTTTTTCTTTTCTTGTTGCTATTACACAAGTGTCCCAACATATTTCACTTCTTGTGACAGGGGAAATCTACATTGGTGAGTGCCCTCTCACATAGTGATCTGTACAGTGATTCTCGGTAAAATATTTAACTTAATAAAGTACTCTTTTATAGATAATTATTTGGTTATCTGAGCCTTGATGTTCACGTTTAATATCTTATTGCTCATTATTGTATTTTTTCAGATTGTTTGCAACAGTTGACCCTAGATTGAGAAGTGTACTTCTTCCTTCAGGGTAATATGGTTGAAACTTGAAACTGACAACTATTTCTAGTGCTAATGTATATTGACATTTTAATGATGAGTTTTTATTGGATGACTTTCTAGAGCTTCTTTCTCACTTATTCTGAGTTTCTAATGTTCAGGAGGAAAGTGCTTGTTAGCGATACGGTAGGATTTATTTCAGATTTGCCAGTGCAGGTATGTAGAAACCATGTTCTCTGCTTTCCCTCATTTACTCTATCTTATCTTTAATCCTCTTCATTACTACTGTAAAACCTGCTTGTGCAGTTAGTGGAAGCTTTTCATGCGACTTTAGAAGAAGTTGTGGAGGCTGATCTGCTTGTGGTATGATCAGTTACTTTTCCTTTATTTCAGGGCTTATGCATTTACATTTTAATGAGATCTTATGACAACACATTAAGATGCAATAAATGAAGTCAATCTTTTGACATATCTCTGAGATTCTGTTTTGATACCGTCCATCATATGATATGAATTGACAATGAAATACATAGAACACAGCATGGAGATGAAATATTCACTAATAGTTGATGTGGTACACATGCCATGTCTAATGGTCGTAGCTTTATCCTTGCAGCATGTGTTGGATTGCACTGCTCCTAATCTTGAGGAGCACCGATCAACGGTGTTACATGTTCTTGAGCAAATCGGCGTATCCAAGGAGAAGCTTGAGAATATGATTGAAGTTTGGAATAAGGTGTCGGTACTGTTACCAGTTGTACACTTACCAAAACATAATGAAACTAAAAAAACTGATGCAATTGTATCTTTTTAAATTTTGCAGATTGACAGTGATATGGGAATGGGTGTTAATGAATCTCTTGATGATGGTGAAGATGGTGAGGTGAGCAGCCTCTCAGGAGGAGATGATGATGTGGAGTCTGAGCTGTCAACAGGAGCAGCAAACTGTAGGGCTGATGATCCTTTGTCTGAGCTGTCAGCAGAGAATCCCGAAGCCATGGATGACCAAGAACTCGATTCAGAAGATAACCAAGATCATTGGGGTGAAGAAGGTGGTTTCAGCATGGGCCCTAAGACTGTGAATGACCAACAAAGTGAGTACCCTAAGGAGTGGGCAGTGGAAAAGCAATTGCAATCACGAGCTCCATCTGGTCCACATGTTAGAACTTCTGCCATAACAGGAGTCGGCTTGCAAGAGTTGTTAGAGCTCATTGATGAGAAACTGAAAGTCCCAAATGTTCTGGAAAAGGGTGTATTTGATCGAAAATGGAGGCCCTCTTGTACAGAGGAGGCGCGTCTAGCAGTTGGACAATGATATATGCGTGTGAAGATGTTTGTTCAATTATGCTATCTCTGAAGAAAGACAGGCTTCGGATTGGAAGGCCCTATTGACAGGGGTAACCGACAACTATAGAGCAATTCTTCAGGAAGCAATGGTGGCTCATGGGAGAATAAATGTCAAGAAAGGACTGAAGATATTCTAGCATCAAAGTTTCTTAGTGTGAACATTTCTTCAAGCCTTGGCCGTTGGGCGGTTACTTCCGGTGCCCTTTGTGTGCTTTCTGTACCTAATAGAAAATAAAAGCAATTTTGGGTGAAGAAATGTGGAATGTCTCGGTTTACACACGCCTCTCCTCTTCTTGTAGTTTTTTTTTTTGTTTTGTTTTTGTTTTTTGTGTGTGTGATAGGTGGATAGCCTATCCTCTTATAATAAGAAAATGAAGAATAAATTACAAAGGAGGATTAAGCTAAAATCTCTCAAAAAAAAAAAAAACAAAATTAGACATACATGGAACTAGCGAGGACAGAAGTTCGGAAGACTTAACTGGCTTCTAACTCTATGTAAGACCTAAGTGGTCTCTATTACATTGTGCGAGGGTAAAAGGTGGAGTAGAGTCCCACCGAATTAAACTCGTAGAAGCAGCAGCAACAACTTGATCACTCTATTGTTGAGAATACAAAACCGTACAATTTTGTATTTTATATCTAACTAATAAATAGTTAGAGATCAATCAAGCCCTCATATGTAGCAAAAATATGACTATTTCAAGTTTTATCTCATACCCATAATCAAATTAATTAAACTTTAGTTTTGGAAGACAAATAGTTGAGTTAAATGAGTAGAATTTTTTGAACCTTGTATTTCTACCCTCCTTAAAAGTAATTCATTTCAACATGGTTGTTTGGTTTGGTTCAAGGTTTCAAGTTTCTTCGAAACTATTAAAATTTCTATTGAAATTTCCGTAATTTGGAAATACCGAAACGAAATTCATTTGCTATATCATTTCCGTCAGGAGCTTCCCAAAATTTTTTGAAATTTTCTGTACATTTCCACGAAATTCTTAATTCCCAAAATATATATATACACACAAAATATATTTAAAATTTACTCTGAAATTTTGTCAGAAATTTCTCCAAAATTTTTGTGAAATTTGTATGCCACAGACAACAAAGTTTTTTACTCATATTTTCATAGAGAAAATATGAAATTTTGAGGTTTTTTTTTTTCCAATCAAGTTGAATACAACAAAAAACTTTTTTGTTTTTATCTGCTACCAAAGTCATTTCCAAAATTCATGTACTTGGGAGCAATATAACATTATGTATGATACTAAGGCGTCATTTGGTTGCTGGAAAGAAAATTGGTTCCTTGGTCTTTCCCATGACCATGGGAAAGTAAATTTCCCACTAATTTTGCTACAAATGTTTGGAAACGCCGGAAAAGTAATCAGAAAATTTATTTTAATTTCATTTCTGATGTTTGGTTTGTGCATGAATAGAGAAAATAGGTATCATCAACTTTCCAATAATATATGTAGTATCAAAACATAAATAATTTAAGATTAAAAAGTTTCTTAGATAATTTGGTAATAACAACCGTTAAGGCGTTAAAATAATTTTTAGAATAAGCAATTAATGTGCAATCAATGCAGGGAAAGTATGAGGGAAACTGATTCCCTTGAAGCATTAGAGAATTCATTCCCCCCGCCCCCCCTCCATGCTGGAGCGTTCAATTCGAGATCGAAGTCATCTCATTTGTTGTCCATAGGGCTTGTAGTTGTGGTAATCATCTATGGATTCAATGTTTATTAATGCTATGTATGTGAATTTGATTGTATAAATGATTGAATTCAAAATGTAATATGATGTGTTGTTTTTCGGTTGGAAATGTGCAGGGAGCTATTCTTCCAATCGGCTATGTTTATAAAGGCTCGGGTTTGTGTCGAAATTGCTCGCGTTACGTTTGGTGATATTTATTTGTCGGTCGGTTAGAATTGCAAGGATTATGTATGGTCTTTTAGTAATTAGTGCATTTGCTTTATGTGCTGAGGTTTTTACTTATTTGAATTACTTGTTTCTATGTTTGTACAAGTAAGATTATTAAACGTAACTTTACTGATTGAAATGTTTGTTCTTGAAATTCAGGTGCCTTTGGGGGTAGCAAAGTAGTTAGCAGAGTTGAAGGTAGGTTTTTTTTTTTGGGACCTCTAACTTTTGTAGTTAGCGAAATAGTTAGCAAAATGGTTCTTTATGTTATCACTTCTCATATTGGACCACATTCTTTTGGGAAGAAGTGCACTTTTCTTTACACTATAATCAGATATTTTTTAGTTTATCAATTTGTATTTGTCAGATTTGGTACTAATGTCAGACTGCATTTTCTTCTATAAATAGGGGACTACTCATTCACGTCAGAAGTTCAGAGAGCGATATCTTTTCTGCAGAAAGCGTATAGTGGTAGGCTGGTAGTATGCACAAAGTTCTGCACATTGGCCCTGATACTTGTTCAGTTGTCTCTGCGTTGTTGAAAGAAGAGGAAACTGAATCATGGGGAGTGGAACCATATGAGCTAGAGGATGCTGATAGCCATTGCATAAGTCTTGTTTGCAAAGGCATTGTGCGTGTGGCTGACATCAAGTTCCCTTTACCATACAAAGCAAAGTCTTTCTCCCTTGTGATTGTTTCAGATGCTTTAGATTACCTCTCCCCAAAATATCTGAATAGGACTCTTCCAGAAATTGCAAGAGTGTCTGTTAACATCCAGAAATTGCAACGTTGATGGTCTTGTTATTTTTTCAGGTACCATCCTTTTATTTCTATAGCCTTTGAAGGAGTTGTAAAATCTTCCTATGTTCTGTAGATAAAAAAATTTTCAAAAGCTAATTAGGCATACACAAGGTAGCTGCGCTCTGGCAGTTCTCTTTAAGTTTGCATCAGATTAAAATGAATGTAAAGATGGTTAGCAATTTTTGTCCTTGCAGACACATGCACATACCCCAGCCAAAAGCTTTTGATCCTATGTGGATTTTACAGCTCTTGGCTTTTTAATCTTTTACCAACGATCTCACCATAATTAATTTAGAACTCTTAGAGCACATTGTATAGGTACTTAGGATTTAGCTGATGACGTTTCTTTCCCTTGTTCTCTTTCCTTTAGGACAGTTCTAAATTCAATACATATTTAGCTATACACCTTAGTTCGACCAAATGCTTATTTGGTATACTTTGAGAAAGATGAGGTTTATGATATGAGACTGTTAAAGATGAAAGATATATTGGTAATTTTTTTTTAATCCCGCTCTTACTTTTATTCTTAATTTATACTTATTTATATTATCCAATGTATTTATCTATCTTTTCACTTATTTGTAGTTAGCTGAATTATAGAAACAAGTTCAGTTATTTGCTGAGCTTCAACATAACGACATCGTGCCATTTATTGGACAAACTAGCAACGTTTCAAGCTACATAAAAAATAGTGCAATTTAAGGTTTGAAAGAGGAAGAGTGGGCCTATTTGATAACATTTTCGAAAATGATTTTTAAAAATGATTTTGAAAAAATAAAAATTTGAAAAAGAGATTTAATGACGAAAACTAAAGTCTAATTAACTTCTAAAGAAGATTTAAGACAACAACTTGCAGTTGGTTTAAAAAACTCTTAACATTAAAAGTGAGTAATAGATACATCTGGTCATGCGAAGTTGGATTATGAACCAAGAAAACAGCAAAATAATCAAACTTATCTGCAACTGCGCCCAGTTGCCTTCAATCTTCATCGAGGCATTTCTATAGCACCTGTTTTAATTTTTGCTTGTTTTTATGTTTTGATATGACACGAAGCATCTTGCAGAGCCATGCATTAATTGCGTAAGATATCCTTCTAACCCATGGAAAACAATTTCAGTAGTGTACTCTTTTTTCCGGTAAAGACATACTGTTTGCGTATATATATCTAAGCACCAAGATCAGTAAGCAGCACTAATATAAGTTAGCATGCATATTATTGCATAATGTGGAAAAAAAAGAAAAAAAGAAAAAAAAAAAAAAGAGAAACAAACAAACAAGGGTGATTGTTCTTATCTAAGGCTGGATACCTTCGAAGTCCGATCTTAAACTGTTATTATTATCCAAACTCTCTGGCTTGTCTGGATAAACTGTTTTTTGTTTACATATATCCTCTGTTATACTAGGACCCTCCCCGTTATTGCTTGTTGAATTGGGTGTGACACCAACCTCTAAAACCCCCAAAAAAAAAAAAAAAATCGGCTTGTTCTGTGGCACCTTCCTATTTCTCCTTGGATTAAGCTCAATACCGATGGTCCTGCTAAAGGAAATCCAGGTCCTGCAGCTTGTGGGGGTGTTTTTTGGGATTGTCAAGGTCGTTTCATTGGAGGCTTTAGCACTAGCTTTGGACACCATAATGCTTTCTTTTCTGAGTTCATGGCAATAATTATTGGGGTTGAATTGGATTTTCAGCTAGGTTGGCATTGTTTGTGGCTCGAATGTGACTCTATGATGTAGAACGAATGGCAGTCCGAATTGAAGAACAGTTTGATAGTGCAAAAGGAGGAAGACCCAAGTTACTATTGCAACTTGGTGTCAGATTCGATCGTGCCATAGCTTTCCCAAAAGGGAATCGCGCTAGGAACAAAACTCATCACTATGCCACGACGTGTGGGCTTTTTCGGGCTTTCGGGGTCATTTAGGTTCTCAAAACTGCAATTTACTGTTTTTCAAAATTTTCGGTTTCCTAATTTGTTTTGGATTTGTTTTATTTTTACCCGTGGGCTTTAGGGTCTCATTGTTAGCCACCCTAGGGTTTCTTTTCTCATATATAAGCAACCTTAAATGGCTGCAGAACCTATCTTTTATCTTTTTGTCAATCAAATTGAGAGTTTTCTCTTTTATCTCTGGTGGACTCCAGAATCTTGGTTTTAGGTTTATTGCTTGTAAACCTAGGTGATCTTTCCGACTGCGTCACTCTACAAGAGTGGCTGAATGTTTCTCTAAACCATCATTTGTCCCCCATGGCATTTGTGGATCCTAGGGGTGGGCTCGCGAAACCGAAAACCGAAAAAAACCGCACCGAAACCGAAACCGAGGCCGAATAAAACCGCACCGAAAAAAAACCGAACTGAACCGATTATGTTCGGTTCGGTTTTCGGTTTCGGCCCGGTGAAAACCGAACCGAACCGAAACACTGTTCACATTAGACAAAACGACGTCGTTTTGTTTACTTTTCGGTCAGAACCCTAGAGCAGCCGCAATATAAATAGTTTTCCCTCGGCCTTTCGCGACAATTCATTTTAGGTTTCTTCTCTCGCCTCTTTCTTCTCTACCGCTCTAGTCATCCAGGCTCTCTTACTCTTAGTCTCAAGGAGCCGAATCGCACTGCAAGGACGTCAAGCACAGCCTCATGGAGATCGCCAAGATCATGAAGACCAGAATGATGGCCAAGGATCTGAGCGGGACTGTAAGGGAGAAACTCTCGGTTGTGTGCGCGATCAACGACGAGGACTCCAACGATTTTCAACAAGAGATTACCGACGACGATGTTGAGGTGCTAGTATGAACCCAAGCTATTTCAGTTTCAAATTTCTCTGCTTTTAATGATTTGGGTTCAATTTTGTTCTGAGTTTGTCTTCATTTTGTGTTGGTATGAATTTCATGGCAGGGAATGGATGAGCTTGTTCGTGGCGGTAACTTGAGAAAAACTTCACGTTTGTGCTCCTGCAGCAAAGTAAGTATCTTTCTCTCTAGCTCAATTTCTTCTGTAGATGAATAAATGCAAAAAGACTTGTATTTTGGTTGCTGAAAATTGTGACATCAGTAATTCTATAACATAATCTTAATTATATCTCAATTCAATTGTTTCACCATGTCATTTCGGGGGAAGAAGTCCAGATCCGATCATGTTCTTTTTGCACTTTCAAAGATTAAGAGTGATCTGGAGTAGGTGCTACTGGTATGCATATTTTTTCCTGATTCTCTACATGTAATGCTAAAAATTTTGTTTGCCTTATAAATCATGTTTCAAATGCTCTGTACAGGTCATATCGGGAGACGAGGCATTGCTTCTGTACACTCAGATTGAGATTTGCAGTTGTTTGCTTCATTGTTTTTGTGCATGGTGTTCCATTTGTTTCAATTGGGTCGTCGGTGAAGCTCTGAAATGGCTGCTGGTTACATCCCAGAAGCCATATTTTTGGGAATACTAAAGTTGAGGAGCGTTGTGTTTTGATGACGTGAGTTTTGAATATCTGCATTGTTGATTTTCTTTGTTATTTTGGGTTTCTATTTCATTTTTTGATTTAAAGTTTTGAACTTTTTCATTTTGTGCGTTAAAGTTTTGATCTTTTACAATGTGGGAAAAATTGGTCAGGCAGAGGTGCCATTGTTGGTGATGATCTTCCGGGGCGTTCTGTGCTGGGTTGCAATAATGTTATTGGATATCATGCTGTGCTTGGTGTTAAGTGGCAGGACATGAAATACAAGGTGAATTTCGATATATAATGAAGTTAAGTTGATAGGATACTGAATTTTGAAGACCAAATTTGCTAATTTGTGCTTGTTTTATGAGGTAGTCATGGGATGAATGCTTTCTTGATGTTGGGGACAACAATGAGATCAGAGAGCATGCTTCAATCCATCGATCTTCAAAGTCAAGTGATAATACAGTATGTGGATGATGTACTCCACTGCAATATTTAAGGTCAGAGTCACCAGCTTCCCCTTCCAGTCAGTTTACTACAATAAACACTGCATGGAAGAAAGTACATTAATTGTGATGTAACTTATATTTTTCTCTGTGTCAAATTGTCATTCTTAAGACAGAAGATGAGGATTTGAATACTGCACAGCTTAGGAAAATCTCTATTCTCATTGATAAGGTTAGTTCAGTTTTGAGAATTTTGTCAAGGGTTTGATTTCTGTTTTCGTCTCCTATTCCAAAGTGTTTCTTCTTTCAATTAAACTAGGCTAGAATAGTATTGTGTTACCAGTACTATTAAGTGTTGGCCGGCTGGCCACTAATCATCAAAGTGTATACGCCCTGTTAGTGCACTTTATTAAAGGTTACAAGTATAAGTATACTTCCCAAAATAAGTATATATACAAGTATAAATATACTTCTGTGAGTTCTATCCTACATGCAGAATGTGATATCTAGTTGTGTTTCATTTGAAGGATCATTTTCACACTGCAGGGGCTGTTGTTGTTCATCAATTCTGTTATGTTGGTTTTTTACCACATGAATTGTGCTTGTCCTTGTTTTCTTCAGTTTCTTGGAGTCTCCAATTCCCAATACTGCTGCATTCTTTGGTGAAATTGGACTGTGGTGAACTTCACCCGGTAAGCCTATTGTTCATATATTTTCTGAATATTATTGGCACTTCTGATCATGAGAGTTGATTCTTGTTTGCGTTCTGAAACATTGGGTCAGATAAGATAAGTATGTGTATATATATATAATATATGATGATGGTAGTACTTGGTCCCAACTCTTGGTAGTTTTGTATATCTGTGGCATTTTATATTGATTTGGATTTAGAGATTGACTCAGATTGTGTGATCTGAAATGTATGCAGGAGCTGTGGCAGAGAATCACAAGCATAAGTTCTAGGACAGAAGAGGAATACTCTTTTTTGTTTTTGTTTCTTGGGTCTTTTGTTTGTGTGGGTGGTTAATAGGTTGCTCTTTTATTTATTTTTTTTATATCGAAAAGGCTCCAATGGCCTTGATTCCTAATTTTTGTAAGTAGACAGACTTGAATCCCTCCAGTCTACACCAATATGTTTGATGCAGAGTTTTATTTTTTGATGAAAAAGGGCCTAAAAGGCCAACAAAAAGAGAAAATAATGAACTATAAAAAAAACCTAAAAAAAAAAACACAAATATTAAATTATTTTTATTTTAAGAAAGTAGAAGTAAGAAATCTGTTTTAGTATAAAAAAAAAAAAAAAAAAAACCGAACTGGACCGGACCGAACCGATCGGGTCGGTTCGGTTTTCGGCTGCAAATTCTTAAAAACGCAAAACCGAACCGAACCGAACCGAAGTCTAGTTCGGTTCGGTTCTCGGTTCTAGCCTAAAACCGAACCGTTTGGAACCGAACCCACCCCTAGTGGATCCCCTAGCTTGACGGCGTGGCTAGAACTCGTGCGATGTCATTGTATTCTTCTCATGTTCTTTGAGAAGGGAACACTGTCTCCGATAGACTTGCTAATTTGGGTTTGTCTTCATCATCTTTGGTTTGGCACACTGCTCCTCATGCTGATATTATTCCATTCCTACGTATGGACTCTCTGGGTTTTCCTTATTTTCGTCAAGCTTAGCTGCTATTTTGCTACTAACTGTATGCTATAACCTGCAGCTCTTGTTTTGGGGTGTTGGTAAATTATGGATGGTGCAACCAATTCGTATGTCAAAATGCAACTTTGCTATGTTGATAAGGATGCAGCAAATCCAAGTGCACAAAGGGATGACCATGCAGGTGGTTTCCATGTATCTCTTTATTATATGTTCTTTGTGCACTAGATTTGGCTAGTTTTACTATTTCCTTGTTGTTTTGCACCCTTTGACAATGGGTTTCTTTCATTTTATTTTTATTTGTTTTGGGAAGGTTTTGGTTTGGTCCTCCTTCCCCTATTTGTATTTTTTATCTTACTAACAAATTTAAATGGAGGGACGGGCGGTGGAGTCTTGGATGTGATAGCCCCCTTTCCTTTGGGATTGTGGGGGGACGCTTGACGCCCCAAATCGGATTTCACAGGGGAGCTAAGATTGCCTATAAAATCAAAGACCCTCCCCAAGTCCCCCGCTGTTGGCACGGCAAAATAAAAATAAAATCAATAAATAAAAAAGAAACCGGTCTTTAAACGAAACATTAACTTATAAAATCCACTTAACAACAATCATTTAGGAAATGAAAAATGCAGTAAAAGTTGACTTCCTACAAACTAGTACTGCTCTACTAGTAATACATCTTTTTTCCAACCCGACTGTTTTTGATTTGTAGTTGTAATAATTAAGCACCAATGTCCAAGGCCAGTAAACAGCACCAATGTTGATTTTGTTCTAACTTCTAAGATGGTCTCTGGTCTACTCTGTTTTCTTCAATAATGTTTGTCGATTTTCTTCTATAATTGTATCTAATTTGCATTTCAGTAATTACACGCCAAGACAAAGTTCATAATTGATTGGTTTTTCCAAGCATCTCATATAAAATTGACATGTTGTGTTATAATTTCCAGGAAATTAAGATATGACAAGAAAATCGATTTGATGTCTGCAATGCCTTCTAGTTAATCAAACACGATAGACTTGATTCTAGGGAGATCTTTTGAAAGAAGATCCTTGAAATTGTTTGATAAAAAGTTGTCTGTTCTTAATAGGAAAAAAAAAAACAAGTGATTTCAGATATATCCACAATTGTTCGTTGTGAAATAGGTGGGTTTTCCTTACTTTCGTCATGCTTAGCCGCTATTTTGCCACTGACGATATGCTACAACCTGCAGCTCTTGGTTTGGGGTGTTGGTATATTATGGTTGGTGCAGCCAATTGGTATATCAAAATGTAACTTTGCCGTGTTGATAAGGATGCAGCAAATCCGAGTGCACAAAGGGATGGCCATGCAGGTGGTTTCCATGTATCTCTTTATTATCTGTCCTTTGTGCACTAGCTTTGGCTAGTAATTGTTGTTTTGCACCCATTTGACTATGGGTTTCTTTCATTTTATTTTTATTTGTTTTGGGAAGGTTTTGGTTTGGTCCTCCTTCCGCTATTTGTATTTTTTATCTTATTAATAAATTTAAATTGAGGGACGGGCGATGGAGTCCTGGATGTGATAGTCCCTTTCTTTCAGGATTGTGAGTGGGCACTTGACACCCCAAATCGGCTTTTATAGAGGAGCTAATATCGCATATAAAATCAAAGACCCTCCCCAAGCCCCCCGTTATTGGCACGGCAAAAATAAATAAATAAATAAATAAATAAGAAGCCAGTCTTTAAACGAAACAATACGTTATGAAATCCACTTGACAACAATCATTTAGGAAAAGAAAAATGCAGTAAAAGTTGACTTCTTCAAACTAGTGCTACTCTACTAATAATACATCTTTTTTCCAACACGACTGTTTTTGATGTGTGGTTGTAATAATTAAGCACCAATGTCCAAGGCCAGTAAACAGCACCAATGTTGATTTTGTTCTAACTTCTAAGATGGTCTCTGGTCTACTCTGTTTTCTTCAATAATGTTTATCGCTTTTCTTCTATAATTGTATCTAATTTGCATTTCAGTAATTACACTCCAAGACAAAGTTCATAATTGATTGGTTTTTCCAAGCATCTCATATAAAATTAACTTGTTGTGTTATAATTTCCAGGAAATTAAGATATGACAAGAAAACCGATTTGATGTCTGTAATGCCTTGTAGTTAATCAAATACGATAGATTTGATTCTAGAGAGATCTTTCAAAAGAAGACCCTTGAAATTGTTCGATAAAAAGTCGTATGTTCTTAGTAGGAAAAAAAAAAAAAAACAAGTGATTTTAGATATATGCACTTGACAGAATAGCTGATTGTTCGTTGTGAAACAGGTGAGTTCCATTAATGCATAGGAAACTAATTTGTAGGATAGCAAGATGGACAGCCAACCAAGGCTCCCTTTCTTTCCAACTCTTGTTTTCCAAAGACCCTGTTGTTAGTGCATGTATTAAAAACTGAGTATATCAAAACCTCTGCCTGGATTTTTTTTATTTAATTTTGAACCAAAGAGAGGGAGATATATGACGTAGTCGGAATGATAAACTAGGTTTACAAGCGATAAACCTAAAAGAGAAAATTCTCTATTTGATTGATAATATGATAGAAGATAGGTTCTGCAGCCATTTAAGGTTGCTTAAATAAGAGAAAAGAAACCATTGAGCGACTAACAATGAAATCCTAAAGTCCACGGATAAAAATAAAACAAACCCCGAAAGCCCGAAAAAGACCCCGAAAGCCCCAAAAAGGCCACAGGCTTGTTCCTGGCGCGATTCCTTTTTCGGAAAGCTATGGCACGCTCCAATCGGACACCGAGCACTTTCGTGTCTACTAGTCACTTTCCTTATTTTGCACGATCAAGCTGCTCTTCGAATTGGACTGTCATCCGTTCTGCATCAGTCTCCTCCACCTCCGAAGAACTCGACCTCAAGTTCTCTTCAGGATAAAGAACCTCATCTTCACGAAACTCATGCAAATCAGCCACATTAAAGGTGTTAGAAATGCCCATGGAATCAGGAAGGGCAACAACATAAGCATTGTCGTTGATCTTCCTCAGCACCTTAAAATGACCATATTTTCTGGGTTTCAGCTTGTTGTAGGTACCAATAGGAAATCTCTCCTTCCTCAGAAACACCATCACGTCATCACCCTCTTAGAACACTTTAACTCTTCGATGTTTATCAGCTGTAGCTTTATACAAGTGCAATAGATAGGCTAAAGAACACACCAGAAATAGTTTATTGAATCTCTTAGTCTGTTTGTATTTGTCATTTTCCGCTCTTTCTATTTCTCATGCTTGTAGCACAGAGACTCATCTAAGAGAGACTCATCTAAGTCGAGCATTTCTTTTAACATCAAATTTCTTTTGTTTTTGTTTACAATCTCTTAAATACTTTAATATTATGTAGAACATTATTGAAAAAAGAACAAAACAAAACCGAAACGAAAAGTTACATACATCTCTTCAAAATACATCCAAACAGAACCTTATGCAAACTGGTAAGGAAGATGTTAAGCAATACAAGTATTATGTCTAACCAAAAGATGTCAAACATACGTGCAGACAGGCCCATGTCGCAGGTAACTTCTATAAACTTCTAGCAGTTAATTCCCTTTTCATGCCAATTTTAGCTAAAACTAACATCAAACCATTTTCCCCCTTCTTCTTGATGAATTCAAGTTCCATTAGTGAAAGCGTATGGAGGAAAATAAGCTGACCAAGTCCACATGAATTTGCAGTGCTCAAGGTCAATTCAAGTAACCTTTATACATATATACTGCCACGACCCTCGCTATCTATATCAAATGGAAAACCTTGAACCTGCAAAGAGCATAAAGACAAGACTTACACAATCAACCTGGCATGTAAAAGTCCTTATTGCCAAAAATATAACTACAACATAATCCAGAGTTATTGTAAGACCCCGGAATTGTTATTAATTTCTTGGAATCTCTTGGAATTAATAAAGTGTTCGTTGGTACAATTTCGTGGTTCGAGGGTGGAGCGGAAATTATTTTGAACAATTATTCGCTCGGAATGCTTCGTCTCAATGGTTGACTTTTTATACATTAGGATTCCGTAAAAGTTTCCTTCACGAAAGTTGTAGAGCGCGTCGATACGAGTTCGTGGACATCGGAACGCAAAAATCGGAGTTCGTATGAAGAAGTTAAGGCATTCGGAAAAAGTTTCCATTTTTGTATGAAGCCCTAAACTTTTCAGAAATTGCAAAAAAGGTCAGATTTCCAAATTTGGAAACTGGCCTTTCTTTCTCTCTCCCCGAGCCCGAGTCGCCCTCTCCACTTCGCTGGTTGATTTCTTCGCCGTCCGGCCACCATAGCACGTCAAACAACTTGGGTTCTCTTCATCTCGTCCTCCTATACAAGTCTGTGGAAGAATTGAAGCAAGATTCGAGTAGTGGAAGGAGCTACATCGACTGGAACAGACAGTGCGGCGCTACAAATCGCCTTCTCAGAACTGGAGATTCCGGCCACCATAGCTGGTGATTCTTGAGGGCTTTTGGAGCCCAGAGGACGTAGATGTTTTCCCTAAGGTGGCTTGCATGGATTCAAGGCGTGGGGTTGAATTTTAGAATTGAAATTCTAGGGCTTCACCTGATTTCCAAGCTTTTGAGGTAAATTTCGGCCATATGGCTTTGATTCAGACTTTGTGATAGTTGGGAAAGTTGTTGTACATGTTGTGAAGAAGATTTTTGGTTTAGCCAAATTACCGGCGGGTTCCGGCCACCTCTTGGGCAGTTTCTGCCCCTCATTATGATCTATCGTCGATACGTGCATTTTGATATATAGTTTGTAATTTTCAGAAATCGTATGAATTTTACTGTTTTAGGGTTTTCAGTTCGATCGATTTTCTATCCTTGAGGATTTGGTCGTCCAATCGACTTGTAATTTTGATATATTGATAGTATAAGTATTCCGGATACCTCGGGTGGTCTCAGATGAAGTTTCGCCTTGATTGACATTACTTTGGGATTTTAGTGCAAACGGAGGTTCGAACTTTAATCGTTTTCGATTCATGTACTAAGTTAAGATCGTATTGTACTTAGGTGATTGACGGGGAGTATTCAATACCTCATCTGCTGTAAGATGAAGGTTCTTGTGAACTTCATTTACCCAAGTCAAGTGGCATTAGACTACGGAGCGCGTTTGCAATGAGATTGAAACGCTCACTAAGGTGACTACTTGATTGGGAAGAGATATGATGAACTATGCCCGCGCGTTTTCATGACAAGTTCCGGATCTGCAATTATATATCGCGGTTAGTGTTGATAAACATAATTGGAACCCTTGAAAGATAAGGGAAACCGCTGAACACCTGAAATCCGAGTTTGAGATGAAGGACCTTGGGAGAACATGGTTTTGTCTAGATTTAGAACTTGTATAACATGTCAATGAATGCTTTGGCATTTTGATAAAGTTAAGATGCACTCCCATGATCATCCGTAATCTTGACCCTAAGAGGGATACGTTTCGTCCCAGGGATGATGAAGAAGGGTTTAGTGACAGGACCCTCCCCGGATTTCACCCTGAAATCCTAAGTGGCTCTGCTGGGCCCACCTTATAAGAAATTCTACCAAAAAATTGACGGAACTTCCCCTAAAAATGGACTACCCAAAACCTGTAGAAAGACATTTTACACTTCTAAACCTTCCATCCTTATTCTCCTGGAGCCACCATGCTCCCCAAATCTCAACATCTCCCATTTCACAAGTACAAATCTCAACTTAATAACATTCATCCCACAGGTTATCAGAGCAATTCTAGAATAAAAGGTAAATAAACAAAACATGGATAAAATGGATACGCGGAAGTTGTGCTATTGACTATGCCTCAACTCCATGTACGCCCGACCTCAACTAACCTAGCCTGCAAACTGGGCATTTGAAACTGAAGAGCCCAGGGGAAAAGTATTGAAAACACGTTAGTGTGAGTGGACAAAAATAAATAATCAAGGTAATTTTAATGAAGCAAACTTGAATACTTTCCCACTTATTTAAATTTATAAAACCTCGATGCATGCAACGTTTACAAAACGTATTTCTTTAAACTCAAAATCTCGTGAAAACATACCAGCCCCGCTGGTTAAGAGAAATTGGACTAGCCCCGTTAGTCAAGTAATAATAGGATATGGGGAAGAAATATCACCATACGGGTAAAGGAGCCCCTTAGGCTCTACCTACCCTCGACTGCCACTCACACATAGATTGTGTGAGGAAGAGAACTAATAACCTCGACTACCACTCACGTGAGGAGGAGAATAAATCACCTCGACTGCCACTCACAAACACAAAGTAAGTGAGGAGGAGACACTATAGAACGACCCTAATATGGTGAAGAAAATAATCGAAAACTAGTAACTCCATAAAGCTTCCCCAATATCTCACGAGAAAAATAGTCTATTCCAATGACGTGGCCCTGCACGCCAAAATATTCTTAAATTCATAACAAATAGGCGAGACATAATCATAATCAATCTCTGAAAATCATCATTGAAAGCAATTCCACGAGATAAATCGAAATCAAATTCTGAAATCATCATTAAGGCATTTCCAATGCCAAAACCGAAAGTCGATAAATAAATAAGAGATATAACCCCATCGAAATCTCATTTCAAAAATCTTTTAAAAATCTCAAATTGACGAATAGAAATATATTACTAAATTCCGGAAATAACATTGGAAAATAATTCGTCGAGAATTACATAAATGATGATTTCAATTAAAATCATATATTGGAGATAAACTATCGAAGGCTCAAAATCCATTTATGAAACATAATTGAAATAAATCATAATTAATCTCTGAAAAATTAAATCATATTCCCGAAAATAAATCATAACTCCAAATCCGAGCATAATAAATTCGTATCCAAAATTCATATGGAAAAACAATGCCAAAATTATAATCCAAAGCAAAATATTATGTTCGATAAATAAAATGATAAATAAATTATTATTTCGGGAAAAATAATTGCATGCATCATTCTTTGAAAATAAAAGTCCACTCACAGTACTATTTAGGCGATCAAGCATACGAGTTACTTCGTCGAGCAATAGCTTGGTACATCGCCCTGTATACAATTATATTCCGTGAATAACTATTCAATAATTAAATACGATTCCCTAAATCAAATCCTCATAAATCATCTCTCCACTCTTCTCGGATTTAACCTAAACTTCACTACTAATATCAATCCATCGATTAGAGTATTCCACAGCGGAAACAAGGGAAATTCGAAGGTTGGATTTCCATAAATCGACATCCGAAACTCCAAATTTCAGAAATTCACAATTGATATCAAACTTCTCCAATTTCTACAAAAATCACATATATAAGCTCTATATCAAATATAGGATTTAACTAGCTAAAAAAAAAACACATAACATTGCCCTACACGCCTCCACGCGCGACCTACAGTGATGGCACGTGGGCTCTACGCGCCGCCTACCACCACATCCGATGGCCACCAAATTTTGGCAGCAACACCTACTCAACAAGCCTAACAACTTTCTCAACTGTGACAAAGTCAGAAAATACCTCGAAATGGTCAAACAATTAAGCAACCCAATTGTACAATAAATCTTCCAATTATGCTTTCTTCCTCCACGCTGCAAATCGTTGCAAGAGGTTTGAAGAGCATGAAGAGTGGCTCAATGTGCTTCTAATGGACCTGGGTTTGTGGCCGGAGGTGGCCGGATTACAGAGAAACCAGCGTTGACCACTTATGCTACAGTAACCGTATACTTCTTGGTGTTGGTTCTTCATTTTCCGGCCATGATGCCGTGAAATACCACCGTAGGCATCGAGAGGAGGAGGAGACGCAGCCAACGATGCAGTTTGCACATCGTCAGGTGGCTTGGAGGCAGAGAAAGAGAGAGTTGCAGAAGAGAGAGAGAGAGAGAGCACGGGGGGAAGGAGAGAGAAAGAAAAAGAAAATTACCGTGTAGCACAGTAGAAATTCAAATTTATACCAACTAATCATGAACAGTAATTTCCATTTTCCGCTTATAACTTTTACATACGAACTCCGATTTTTACGTACCACATATGCATCCACTCGGTTTAACGTCCTCTACAATTTTCATGAAGAACATTTTCTCCAACTTTGACCCGAACAAAAAGTCAACTTTTAGGACCATTAAAAGTAGGGCTGTCACTCGGTCGGTTCGAATCGATTATAGGTATTACCAACTTCAAAACCAAAGCTTTCGGTTTCAAAATTGAGCTACCAATTACCAACCAAAATTTTTGGTTTTTAATCATATCTACCAAATTCGGTATTTCGATTTTTGGTATTACCAACTTACTTTGTAATATAAATTAGAATGAACAAAATTAGGTTTTTCAATTTTATAACCGTAAACTTTGTATTTGTCTACTATTCATAGCTTTTTTTTGTATATATGACATCAAATTTTGTCTATTTTCAATAAAACTAGGTTATTTAACCATCTTGGACTAGGTTACTCAAAATACATTTACTATTAATTATGTAGTATATTGAGTAATGTTCATACAATTATGAAAAGTTTTATGTTTATTTCTTAATATACATGTATGTGTATTGAAAACCATAGTATATAAAGCTAATATTTAGATAATCGGTAGATTCGGTATTTACCAAAATCAAACCAACTTTTTCGGTAATTTTTTATTTCGGTTTTATGGGTCTCTGTTACCAAAAAGTCAGTTTACCAAACCTAAAGTATCGGTTGGTATTCGGTCGGTTCAGTAATTACCAAACCAAGTGGCAGTCCTAACTAAAAGTATCGAAACAAAGTAAAAAGTGGAAGTAATTGTCGTTTACCGTCCAAATGACTAGTAAACCGGTAAATTGAGATATGAGAAGTAACATTTAGGGTTTAGGAATTCTTCATGACATAATCGATTAAGGGGGAGTTTCAATACTTGGCCACATCCATGAGTTCTATCTGCTTTGGAATTTGCATGATTACGTTCTTTCCATTGGGTGCAATTGAGGTCCTCTATTCACACACTTAGGGATGACCGCCCCTAGTCCTGTGGCATCCCTATTCAAAAAAGGGGAGAAATATGATGTTAAATGTGATGTGTGATCTTTATGTGATCTGTTGGATTTACATGCTTTGTTTAAATAGTGGTAACATTATTCTATCTTGTGTATTTTACCAATTGTGTGATAAGTGTTCCAGGAAAATTATGGAGGATGAATTGTGATGTCTCTCCTATACTTGTTAAGGGGGGAGTTTGCGTTGATTAGATGTGTTTTGTGTAGGAATGCCAAAGGGGGAGATTGTAAGTACAAAAGTTTGTACATTTTATGTGTTGGCATTCCCATACAAAAGCAAGTAAAGCATCTTATCTTGTTTCATCATTAGAAGCTGGAAAAAGAAGCCAACAAAGTTCATCAAAACTGGTCTCGGAGAATTTCAGGTACTTGTGTGTTATGCATAAGCACAGGATTGCAATATGTGTTGCAATCCCCGAGTCAGTCCTAGTCAACCGGCCCTAAGTTTTTGGGAGTCCCATTTTGGAAAGTATCTTTTGGTTTTTAGATGTTATATTATAAAGATATTTTCTAAATGAAAAAAATAGTACTATTGAAGTCCTAATCGTTTTAGGATTTGGGTATTTTAATTGGATATGTTTTTATTGAAAGACCTTTCCTATTAGGTGTCCAATTAGGGTAAATCTTGATAATTGAGGATTTGTTTTCTCCTCAATATATTTAGAAGAAAAGAGCGTTCATGTTTGGGGACTTAGACGCAAGAATTCATGTTCTTCTTGTTTGCTTAGAAAAAGTCGCATAGGTACTTCGAAACACTTGTTCCATGTAGAAGTGTCTCATTCATCATTCATATACATGCATTGATTCTCTCGAGATCAGTGGAGAAGATTGGTGTTGCAAGAGAAGTGATATTTGCATATCGTTCAAGTGAAGAAGAAGGTCAAGATTCAAGACAAGAACCTCTTTAGTGAGTCTAAAGATTGTAGCCGCGTAGAGAGCTATATTTGTTTGTAAAGAACCATATCCTTCACTATTATTGGATTGATTTTATTTGGGTTCTCAAAAGTAAGAGCCCTGCAGTGTTTTTAATCTCAAAGTTGAGGTTTTCACTACGTAGCCAAAATTGTGCTTTCTATGTGAATTTTTTTATTTCTGCCCAGTAAGGATTGCACCGTGTCTATCAATCCCCGATTTCCAAAAAATACGTTATGTTCTTGTATTTTCATAAAACAATACATATTATATCAAATGAAGGAACCAGAAAACCCGATGGTACTGTACTACTGATCATATTTATATCACTATGTCTCTCTCAGAATTACACCTAGTCAATTTCATTATGGAGTCTAGTTTGGGTCCAGATACGGACATACGGTTAACTAAACGGACTGGAATGAGTTTATAAGGGTGGAGACAGAAAGGGTCTTCGAGATGGCTACCAAATTAGTTGCCTGAAAAAAAAAAAATGGTGGTGCAAACAAGCTACAACTATGACGATTGGATTTCTAGGACTAATCTTCCTCCTATTTATTGTAAATAAAGAGATTATAATCTATAAAAAGAAGCACGTAATCGACCACAATACAACCAGTTATAGAAGAAAAGATATCACCGTGTTACTCTTATTCTTAGAAAACCATAACACAAAAATAGAAACAAGGAATCAGTGTGCTATGTGATAATACTATACACATTTTTTCGATCACTTGAATTTATCAGAAGGATTAATACATTGAAGTACTCTAATTATGTTCTGCGTTTTCATTCAAGAGAGAACATCGTACACAGTTGGATGTGCTTTAAACATAGCTCCAGTCCAATGGAACAACTTTAGGCATGCTGAGTCGTTTACTTTTGGTCATAGAGTCATATCAACCTCCATCTCACTGACTCTCTAACTCTCTAAACATTGAATCAATGATCCCAACATCAAGCCAACCACACGTTGGCCAAGTAGGACACATAATTTTTCATTGTCTACTTAGATTGATGAATAATCGCAACTGCTCTCAAGCATATGTTGAAGAATTTGTTCTCTGATGAATGGCCTTTCTTTATAAGAAAGCAGTAAACTTCCAAAGACAGCCTCCTGGTGCTTCCTGACTAGTAAATAGGATTTCTTCCTGATATAAATGAGATTTTCTGAGAATTCTAGCCATTCCATTTAAGACTTTTCGGCTTTAAGGATTAACCATTTGTTATTGTAAATCTAGTTTTTCTTTAATCTGAATTCTTTTTTACCCTGATCTGACTGTCCAAGTTAAATCCTTGTCTTAGTCTCTACAATTTTTTGCAACTTGTTTGAGTCAGATGACAACATCACTGGATGCCAGAGAAAGGATAAAAAGGTAACTAGCATGAATGAGAGTTTAGGCTATGAAAGTATGAGGACGGCTGAAGCAGCCTCAGGAAAACAGTGAAGATGAAATCATATGTAGCTTGTATTTACGCAAAATTGAGACACTATATATCATATATCACATCTTAGAGATGCTAATAAAATAGAGAGTTAAATACTGTTTCCTCCTTGAACTTTTATCCAAAAAACACTTCAGTCCATGTTCTTCTAATTTCACACGTTTACTCCCTGTACTCTCAATTTTAGACCAATAGGTCCATTCTGTTACTCTCCATCAAAAAACTCTGTTAAATTGCTGACATGACAGTCTTTCTGCGGTAAAATGATATTATACCCTCACTTCATTTTTTTTTTTTAAGTTTTATTCTTTTCTGTTTATCTTTTCTTTATTTTCACCCTTAAAAAAAAATATATCTTTTCTTTATTTTCTCGGTGAAAGGCAGTTAAGCTCCACCCTCTCCACTTGCTTCAGATCAGTTCACCTGATGCCCGACCACAACGACGGCTTCTTCTCCCACTCTAAGCCCCCCCTGGACGAAACCCTAGGCCATTCTTTCTGCTATGTAAGGTCCTCAACTCACTTCCTTTCATTGACTCAGTCGGATCACTTTCTTTCCCCTTCCAACTCTCTCTGGTTCTCACCGCTGCACGAGAGTACGTCACCTTCACCTTCTTCCATCACATCGCCGCAATAAAAGTATGTATAAAATGGTGGAGATCGAGTCAAACAATCTGATCGTTCAAGAAATTCCAGAACGCGCGACCTGGTTCCTTGACCCGGAAACCCGCGATGGCAACCAACTTGCAACTTCTCCATCCGGTGACAATACGGCGGCGCACCGGTGCCGTTCGAATCCTCTCTTCGTCGTCAACCTCGTGGTGGCCTTGGATCATCCATACATTGAACGAGGAAGAAGAATCAAAGTACGTCAGGTCTGCCACGCTCTCATTGCTTCTCTCTCTTACAGTCTTACATTCATGTCACTCCACTCCATTTTTGTCATGATTTCTTGTGGCTTCCTTGCAGAATGGCCAGGTCAACAAGGTGATTGGACATATGATGAAGAAGATCGATATGGGTTTTTGATTCTCTGTTTCTAAAACTCTCTGATTTGGAGTAATGGTGTTCATGTTTGGATTACTAGTTTTGGGGTTTTGTGCATTTTGGGTTTTGATTTTGGGGGCATGGTGGTGGTGGAAGAGAGGGTTTGGAGAAGATGGTTGAGGTTTTGGTTTAGGGTTCTTGTGATGAAGATGAGAGATTGAGAGAAGCCCAGTTGGAAGTAGGAAACCAAGGATTGAATTGCAGAAAAGTGGTGGTGAATTGGGTAAGGATGAAGAAATTGAGAAGAATTTGGGTCAGTTGAGCAAGGTGAAATCAGAGTCAATTAAGGGAAGTGATTCTTCTGGAAATGCAATTCAATTGAGGAAGGTGAAATCGGAATCGAATAGATGGAGAGACAAACAGGAAAAAAAAAAAAAAAACCTTTTCAAAAAAAAAACCAATTAATTTTAAACAAAAGTCAGGGTAGAATAGACATTTTACTGCAAAAAGACTGTTACTTGAGCGGAATTTTTGGACGGAAGGTAACGGAATAGACCTATTAATTAGTCTAAAATTGAGAGTACAAAGAAACGTGTGAAATTAGAAGGACATTGACTGAAGTGTTTTTTGGGTAAAAGTTCAGGGAGTAAACAGTTTTTACCCTAAAACAAACATATAGATAAAGTAACAAGGCACATCACCAATTTACTTGACAGGCTAAAGAAACAAAATCCAAGTTACTGTTAGCTAACAAAGCTTACATTTATCAGGCATCACCAATTTTCAATTGGCAGAAAATTTTGTTTCCTGTTGTGTCCAAGTCGCTGTCCCTCATATCATCTCCATTTGTTGTCGAACCAAGTGAAGGAAAACGCTGAACAATTGGCAAACTGAATGCTGCTGATGAAGCATCAATGGTGGTGCTGTTCTCATGAGCCTCTTTAAGCTTTGTTGTTTTCTGAAGCTGTAATGCATATTCCAAATCCCACAGCACATCGGCCATTGTTGGCCTATCAGAAGCATCTTCTTGCAAACACTTCTCAGCCGTCTCAGCAAACATTCTGAGTGAGCTAGGATCAATCTGATTTTTCAATGAAGAATCAACAATCTGTTCAAGCAACCCTTTTTTCGTGCAAAGCATTCCCCATTCAGCCAAGTTCATTTGCTCTCTTGGAAGCGTTGGATCAATAGCAGGTCTTCCACATAACACCTCAAGAAGAACTACACCAAATGAGTAAACATCAGATTTTTCTGTCAATTGTTCAGACATCATGTACTCAGGATCAAGGTAACCAAAAGTGCCTTTAACATTAGTGCTGACATGCGTTTCATCAAGAGCTCTAGATCTCGAAAGGCCAAAGTCAGCAACTTTGGCAACATGGTTTTCATCAAGCAATATGTTGGTGGACTTGACATCTCGGTGAATGATTCCCCCAGCTGCACCTGTGTGGAGATAATGAAGACCCCTTGTTGCTCCAGTACAAATTTCAAGTCTTTGCTTCCAAGTCAAGCGAGGCACGTTTGAATCATACAAATGATCTCTCAACGTCCCTTTTTCCATGAACTCATACACTAGTATCATTTCAGACCTTTCATTACAGTAACCAATTAAGGAGACAAGATGGCGGTAGCGGATTTTCGATAACACTATGATTTCTGTTTCGAATTCTAGGAGGCCTTGGGCTGATCCTGACCCATGCTCATCTTGCTTGTAAGCTCGCTTCACAGCCACTTTTGTGCCATTGAAAAGAGTGCCTCTATAAACATTCCCAAAGCCACCCTTACCTATCACCAACTTTGTGTCAAAGTTGTTCGTTGCAGACTGAATTTCATTGAAAGATATCTTCAACCCGAGATAATTTAGATTGAGAGGGGAGCTGTGAGAACTCCCTCCTCCATTTGCAGGCATTGGTGACCAAACTGAAGTCTCCACAGGCTTTTCTGCCTTTCTGTGGCTAAAACCGAACACAAATCCAACTATTAAAACGCAGATGAGTGACAGACCTCCAAGAACTGAACCAACCACAGGAGCCACAACATTCTTCTTAGAATCTTTCACATTGGGAATTGGAGCTAATCCCTCCACTATCTCCAATATTTCCAGACCATTTAGAAATGCATTTTGTTCAGAAGCACCATTCTTAGGTCCTATGCTGATATTAAAGAGTTCAGACTCACTATAATTCACCACAAAGTCATAGTAGAAGGGAACAGCCGAAAGAATGTTGCCGATCTCCTTGCGAAAGTTGCCATTTGCATACAAGTTAAATATAATGTTACCAGGCTGACCAACAATGTCACAGAAGTGAGCCCGGACAATGTGTCTAGCTTTACTACTCACACTAAAAAACCATGTTATGTTACTAGTGACACTCGTCATCTCTCTAGCAGTCTGGTAAACCAAACGTGGGGCTACAGACTCATTAGATGCAACGAAACCATAAATTTGTCCAAAGTAATTTAAATTGAGTAAATTTTGAGAAGGGGCTTTCTTTGCAGAGTTTTGATCAGAAATATGACTATCATCTGTTTCCCAGTTTCTCCCTATTTTGTCATTTACTGGTGAGCCTCCAACGTTGAGTCTGTAAATTGTGTGTAAAGGGAGATTACTGATATAGTTCTCAGCGATGAAATCTATAGGGGCAAGGAATAACTCTATGGCATTTACAAATGCAAAAGATGATGGTTGAGGAGTAAAATATAGTCTAAATGAGTCTGTAAGATCAATTCGGAGAAAGAATTCCTTTATCACAGGGGAGTTGGTAGTGTTCTTGGCAGTGAAATTGTTCAACAGTGTGAAATACTTAGAATCCAAAACACCAAAAACAGCCGTGGAGAGATTATTTGAGGAGGAGGAGAAAGCTGAGAAATGCAAGCGTACCAGATAAATACCATCTTCAGTGATGTTGAACTGGTAGTAGAATGGTTTATTGAAACCTCTTGCTGTCTTATATAGAGGTGATATATCTAGCAACTGGTTGATGTCTTTGACAGCCTTGCTTTTGGAGAAAGTGAAACCGGACTTCGATTCCCCAGAGAAATTCGGGCCAGGAGTGAGGCGCACATTATCATGTGAACCACAGTTGATGAAATAATCATCAGCTAAAGAGAGAAAGTGAAGGGATGAGAGATTGAGGAGAAAAACAATCAGAGAGAGTAATGGGATACGAAGATGTTCCATGGCAAATGATGGACTTGGGTGTAGCAATGCTTAGAAGGACTATGGAGTTCAATGAGCATGTAAATTGTGCAAGACAGAGACGAAGCGTACGAAATGTCTGCGAAACTTGGAAAATTGAAATATCAACCATACAAATTTGGAAAATTCCAAGCCAGATAAACGTAAATTTATTCATATATCCCTAATACATTTCATCCACCGGCAGATAAGACAGAGGACATTTTGGGAGTTCTTCTCAGATTGCCGAAAACATTGAAAAGTCTTCTCTTTTGCTGTCTTTTGGCATTTGGATGAGAATAACAGTAACATCAATTAATGGTCCCAGAAAGAGCTCTATTTTTTTTTTTAATCGAACAAAGAAAAAGAACACTATGAGATTAGTCTAGTTGACTTCAATTTTTCAGCGCCTAAAACTATTGAATAATAAACAAGAACTAAACCATGCTCGTGGATGAAGATATCAGCCTGTACTAATGACAAACACCAGGAGTAGCCTGTAACTTAAATCAGTTTATATTGTGAAAACTTAATTGGGAATACACCGGCCTAGTGGAATAAGATTTTGAATGAGTATCACCTTAGAACCAAGCAATGACAACTATCTACTGAAGTTTCAAGACATTAACCTTTGTTCCATAGCTTAAGAAGTAGGAATTAAGCCAGTTTCAGCAAAAATGAGTTCCCAAAACGAAATTGTTCGTTCTTTCATATATCATATATGTTGAGAATATATACATCCCACATGGGAAAAATTATACATCTCACATGGGAAAAATGGGATTAAGGGTTTGGGCCACTCCATCCATTGCCAATTGGTTTTGGATGTGAACCCAGATTACTTTATCATGGTATCAGAGCGGGTTATCCACGTGTCCATGCTTAACGGCCACACAGGCTCCATGTCACCCAATGTTGTCCACGTGTATGGCTTGGAAATTCGCCACACGTGCGGAGGCGTGTTGAGAATATATACATCCCACATGGGAAAAATGGGACCTTGCCTATGAGTTTATAAGGGTTTGGGCTACTTCATCCATTACCAATTGGTTTTGGATGTGAACCCCAGATTACTTTATCAATAAGTAGTATCCTAGTTTGTATGGTGAACAATTTCTTACGATAGTCATGTTGGGCCAAAACTAGCAGATTAATTAAAACAGTGAGATTGGCTATTTCTAACTGGTTAGAAACTAAGGATACGTACAAATCTCTCTTCTAACATTTTCGGCTTCTCTGAGCTTTCACCAAGTCTTCTCGATGAAAATGGACAGACCGCAACATATATGGTGTCTGAGGGTGGAAAAAGATGGGATAATCAAGAGATTCAAGATGGCTATGAATGGTGCAGCTCACGAGATTGGATTGTTGGAGATGGGTAAAGATTGTATTGTAATCAAGGAGTTGATAACTAAAAAGTATGTAATGTATCACTGTACAAGCAATTACTGGGAAATCTGGGAAAGAAGAATGATTCATGCCTGGTTAATGCTAATTCTAACTGAGAAACTTTTTTGCGGTTTTCAGAGGAAAATGAAGACGCACGTGCGACTCCACACGATGGAAATCGGGAGTAACAGTCCTACTCTGAGAGGAGATGCGATGTCGCAGTTTGGGTTGGACAAGTAAGATTGAAAATTTCAAAGTACGACGTAACACAACCATCCCACATCGGAAAGATGGATTAGAACAGTAGTGTTTATATATGACTAGCGAGACAGCCCGCGCGATGCTATGGCTATATCATCGAAATTGTTCAATTTGATACCATTGAATTTACAAACATTAGGTATAGTATACATATATATTAAACATCGTTCTACATTATGCAAAATCTCGTACTATAGCCAGATTTCAAAATTATATTTGCATTGCACGTCATTTTACATGTTCCAAAATCCTAGCTTTTCCAGATCTCAAAATTAGACATGCTAACGAAGTAGGTGTATATGTAATTATGTACATATTACAAAAAGTGGTTAGACTTGGCAAAAAAAACTTGTCTATGTGATGTAGGACAAGAATGAGCCTGGTTTAGCAGGAAAATTAGAAAAATAAAGAAGCGGCGTGGAATTAAGAAGAGTGATTGGAAAATAGGTAATTCACGCATAATGAGGTTACTAGCTGCTACAATATCCAAAAAAAATTTGGTTTTGGACTTTTCAGGTTTCTCGTGCAAAAAGTCAAGTTTTGATTGTGAATCAGATTTGATCAACTTTTGGCTAGAATGTCTGTTTGAGACGCATGATACCTTTCTAGAATGGGAATGACGAGATCTTCAAGACTTACTTTAGTAAGCCCTATCAGATTTAGGACAAAATGTATCGTCTTCATTATCCGATTCGTGATTTAATCTTTTCTTTATCCTAGTCTTAAATTTGTTTTAGGATTCTTTTTATTTTTGGGTTCTTAGTTTCCTTTTAAATTTGGATTCTTTAGGATTTCTTATTAGATTATGATTTTAGGTTTTGGATGCCTATATAAGCACCATCATGCTTTGTATCATGATCAGTTTATCATATCAAATTTAATAAAATCTAGAGATTTTTCTCTATTTCTCTGGTGGACTCCAGAACTATGTCTTTTAGGGTTTATCGCTTGTAAACCCAGGTTACTTCCGACTGCGTCAGGTGGTATCAGAGCAGGTCTTTCTTGTCTCTTTTATTTACCTTTGTAGCAATGGTTGATGAACGTGCTCCAGTTACAAAAGTGATTTGGATGCCCTTACTGCTCAAATGGCAGCCATGAACACTCAAATAGCAGAATTTCGTGGGTTGTTGGAAGGAAGGAACAACAACAACAACTGTAACAGAGGTGGAGAAGGACAACGTGCTAGAGCTCTACGTTGTGATGGAGGTGATATTAATTATGTTTCTGAGGATCTCATAACCAAGGCTGATATTCCTTATTTTTCTGGTCACATGAGCGTGGAGGATTTTCTGGATTGGCAGATTGAAGGGGATAGATTCTTTGAGATCATGGAGGTTCCAAAACACAAGCAAGCTAAGATGGTTTCTCGGAAGCTAAAGAAGGATGTTGCTTATTGGTGGGATCAGTTGCAGAGTTCTCGTCAGAGGCAAGGAAAAGAGCGTGTTCGGACATGGAGGAAGATGAAAGGTCTTCTTAGCGAAAAATTTCTGCCTAGAGATTTTTCGATCAAGAATTACCCTCCTACGATTTTTTAGAAGAAGTTAAAGTCCAAAGAGTTTTCTTTGCCCGTTGAGATTATTAGTTTATCTGAAGAAAAGCCAGAAAATTTTCTAATAGAAGAAGCTCCACAAGAAATCATCCATGATGATCAAGAAGATGTTAAAGATGAAATTGCTCATGAAGACATGGTTATTTGTAATGATGAAGTCTTGGATCTTTAGGGTTTAGGGTTTAGTCTTGGATCTTTAGTCTTGCCTAAACCCTAAACCCTAAAGCCGAGATGAATCTACTAAGGTTGCGTATGAGAGCCAAAATGCATATGACAGACTCATCTTTGGCGTTGGGTTCATGATTGTGCCATCAAAATTTGCAGAGGATCAGGCCGATAATCTACAAGTTCAATTGTCTAATTTTTTCTCAGGTCTTTATCTACCTATTCTTGTCCTTTATTCAAGAGGAACTCGAGGGCAAGTTCTTTCATAGTGGAGGAGAATTATGTAGGATGAGAATGGGCCTGGTTTAGCAGGAAAATTAGAAAAACAAAGAAGCGGCATGGAATTAAGAAGAGTGATTGGAAAATAGGTAATTCACGCATAATGAGGTTACTAGCTGCTGCAATATCCAAGAAAATTTGGTTTTGGACTTTTCGGGTTTCTCGTGCGAAAAGTCAGGTTTTGATTGTGAATCATATTTGATCAACTTTTGGCCAAAATGTCCGTTTGAGACGCATGATACCTTTCCATAATGGGAACGATGCGATCTTCAAGACTCACTTTAGTGAGCCCAATCAGATTTAGGCCAAAATGTATCGTCTTCATTATCTGATTCGTGATTTAATCTTTTCTTTAGGCTAGTCTTAAATTTGTTTTAGGATTCTTTTTATTTTGGGGTTCTTTTTATTTTTGGGTTCTTAGTTTCCTCTTAAATTTGGATTCTTAGATTATGATTTTAGGTTTTGGATGCCTATATAAGCACCATCATGCTTTGTATCATGATCAGTTTATCATATCAAATTTAATAAAATCTAGAGATTTTTTTTCTATTTCTCTGGTGGATTCCAGAACTATGTCTTTTAGGGTTTATCGCTTGTAAACCCAGGTTACTTCTGACTGCGTCACTATGACTGTAGTTAGGACGAAGTATAAGCTGATTCTAGAATGTCAGATTCATCAGTTGCAGAAGATGACAGTTGCTTGGAAGTTTCAACTGAGTTGCTGCCACTGGAAGTCAGAAACAATAATGTTAATATGGAGGTCGGGTGAGAGCGGAGGCCATATTTTTTTGTATGCACAAACAGTGTCATGAAATTTATGAGGATATGATGATAGTGGTTGAGCAGACAGAAAATTTCTATGTTGAAGTCATTAAATATTATCAACCAGAACAAACTGCAACCCATCGTATTGGGAGTTGGCTTGAACCGTTTTGCTCTCCAAACCCTGCATACTCGGAACTGTGATGAAGTATATCATTTTCAAGGGGCCTAATGTCACGTAATCAAGCCTCCTGATCTGTATTGATCCTTCTTCATGCGCAAAAAAATTTCAGCAACTAATCCATGCAAACACACTCGGACACAAATCGACTCCTAATAATAGCAGGCAACTGATTGTGAAACAAAAATAAAAACAACAGTGCTTTTTTCTCACCAGATTTCAGTAACAATCTAAGCAAATGGTAAAAGTAGATGTAAATCTGGAGATCTAGAATGCATTACAAATCCATCAAATCCGCAAGAGGCATGAAAATAACCAAAAGAAATTTAAAAAAAAAGATTAATACGGTTTAGAAAAAATCGTAAAGGGAACTAATCAGACAGCAGCTCATAGTAACAAAAAAGTATGCATGCATGGAACCAATGTTCTAGCTGACACACAGTCCACATAGTTCGTGCATATTATAAGAAAAAAAAAAATGCAAATGAACAATTCCATTTATTATATGTCTTGTTTTGTGATCATTGTTCTGGTCATTTAGTTATAACATGCAAACAAGCAACACCATGATCTGATCATTGTTCTATGAGAAAACCAGATAAAGAACATATACGATTAATTCAAGAAAACCACTCATGCACTGAGGAATAAAAAAATTAAACCAATCCTAGTTTTAAACAGGTTAGGCAGTTGCATACTGAATTTTTAGGTTCAGAGTAATTATTTAAAACCCATAGTTGCAAAAAAATTGAAGAAATAAATGAGGTTAATACCAAAAACTGAGGAAAGATATACATGCCTAATTTTATTTGGATCTTGCTGATCTTGTGTAAGTATGTTGGGCTATTCTCATTCAACACACACATTCCCAAAGACACTAGGAGATAAGAGGCTGCGAAGGTCTAGGAGAGTATTTCTCCTACCTTCCCGGTGGTTCAAGGAAACAAGAAGAAGATTGTGGCAAAGAGGAAATCAAGGGAAATCATGCTCGTTGATCCTGAGATAAATGTGGCTTACATTTCATATCATTTAGGATGATTCTAAATTGATATGCATATCTTTCTGAAATCATTATCTGCATTACTTGGTGTTCTAAATGCATATCAAAAAAAGATCTTGTTTGCTTACAGTTAGGAAGATTTGATTGCATATCAAAATCAGTTTTAAAACCTTCCCGTGTTTATCTTATTTTGGTGATAAGAATAGATTTGATTGAGGGGGAGTCCCTCTCCAATATAAAAGGTTTTCAAACTGTGGTTTGAGTGTAGAGTTTTGGATCTGAGTATTGTTCATTGTGTGTTGCATAGTCCTCACAAACTGTTTTTCTGCAAAACTCTCTTTGATTGTTATTTACTTTGCTTGCTCACTTCATTCATCTCATATCTCATACTTGAGATCAGTGAGTCCTTGATACAAGAAGCAAAGGGAAGGTTGACCCAGTAAAGCCTAGAGTGAGTCATTTGAGTGTGTAGCATAGGTTGCTCAAATTGTAAACAAGTTAGCTATATTGCTTGTAAAGTGGTTGAGTTGAATACCACAACTTGTATCTTATAAAACCTTGATTTCATAGTGGATTGTTTTCAGTGTGTGGGCTACATAAACAGCCTCGCAGTGATGTTTCCTCAGTGGTGAGGTTTACACTGCATTAACAAGTTCTTGTGTTATGGTCTAATCGATTTCCATTACTTTGTTCAAGCAAGGTTAATTTATAGAAAACTGGTTCCATCTGGTGTTTTCATCTTGCAATATGATAGAAGACTGAAACTTTTTCCTCTACTCCTTTTGCTATGTCTTTCTCATCGAGGACAATTGTTTGGAAGGGTACTATGATTAGGAATACAAATATATTGTAATACCCCGAAAAAAAATCCAAATTAAATTCCGTGGATTTTTAGAAATGATTAAGCGGACTTGGGAGCGAGTACAAAGCTTGGAGAAGTTGTGGAATTAGTTCGAACGATTTTATTTTCGAAAACGTACGTTATTTAGGGGCACGCAAAAGTTGACTTTTTATACTAACGGAATTTGGGAAAACTTCCTTCATGAAAGTTGTAGAGCTCATCGATACAATCACGTGCATATGCGGAACGCAAAAATCGGAGTTCGTATGAATTAGTTATGATATTTTGAAAAAGTTTCCAATTTAGTATAAATTGCCATTTTCGGAAATTTCCGAAAATATTTTCAGAATTTCCAAAATTGGAAATTTTCTGCAGATTTTCTCTCCCACTGTAGCCACTTCGCCACCTTCGTTCTTCCTCCTCCGGCCACCTTTTGCTTCGATTCCAAAGGGAATCCTGCTCTCCTCAGTCCCCTATACACGTCTGTGGTGGTGATTCGTTGTGGGAAGCACGGTAGACGACGCTACAAGGCCGAGAAGTTGCACGGTGGAGCTGAAAATCGCCCAAATTCGCCGACCTTGGTTCTCCCAACTCCGGCCACCATAGCTCGAGTTCTTTGAGGGCTTTTCTATCCCAGAAGACGTGGATGCTACCCTCAAAACCTCTTACAGCGATTCGATCTGTGGAGATCGAATTTTGGAATTTCTGAAACTAGGGTTCTTCGGGTTTCAAAACCTTGCGAGGTAAAATTATACTTTTTGGCTCATAATGTGACTTTGGTCTAGTTATGAAAGTTTCAATTAGAGTTAAGATGAAGAACTTTCGTGTTGGGAGTTTTGTCTAATTTTGACTTTGGATGGGCGGTGGTGCCGCCACTGTGATGGTGGTTTCCGGCGACCTCCGGCCACCCCAAGTACAGTTTCTGTCCATTTTTGTGTTCTACGTGTCGATACGATCGTCTGCATATATAATTCATAATTTTTGGATATCGTATGATTTAGTTATGAATTTTACGATTTCGATCGATTTCTATCGTTCGATTTGTGATCTGTGAAGATCGGACCGTCCGATGGACTTGTAGTTCTGATATGTTGATCGTATGACTGTCCCGATGACTTTGTGAGGTCACGGGCGAAGATCCGACCGTTGGATCTTCGTATAATTGTGAAATAGTGATTCAGAGTGCGATTCGTGAGAATCCGACCGTCGGATTTTCATAAAATTTTGTGGAGATGTTTATAAGGAAGATTCAGGAAGATCAGACCGTTGGATCTTCGTGATGATTTTTGGAGGATGATCCTAAAGGCGATCCGTGAGGATCTGACCGTTGGATCATCATTTAATTTCGATCCGACCGTTGGATTGTTGTTTGAGTATGTTTATGAGTTGTTGGCTAAGTTATGATCATATTGGATTAGGTGATCGACGGTTTGATTTGGCAGACGATTCGTGAAATCGTTGTTTGAGCTGTTAAGAAGACGCAGCTGGATTAGAGGTGAGTAAACCTCACGTGGTTCATATTACGAACCGAGTACCTTTAATTAATTTATTTTCTGTGGTAATTGTGTGAAAATATTTATGGAATAAATATTTGTTTTAAATCATATGGACTTGATCAACTACGGTCCATATGTAAGTAAAATGATTTAATTATACAAAATGAATTTCCCGATTTTCTTGTGTGAAATATAGTTGGTATTAGTGGTCACTCCTGAGTGGGTGATTACGTATATATATATATATATATATTTATGTGATTATATACGAATTGGTGTGACATTAAAGAGTGTGAAATGGTGATGATTTAATTATTTTGGATTGTGATGTGACGTACCATATTTATATGTGATGAACATGATTAATGAGTTCTTGTTGATTTCAATTTGTTTTGAAAAGCGTTGGGATTTGTGTATTTTTGGAACATTTTAGTTCGTGGGTGGTTTATTTAAATGTGGGTCTTGTACCGGGAGTAAATGATAGGGATCAATTACGGGGAATCTTTCTTTTTAGATTCGTGTAACATTTTGGGTCCAATGTGACTCCTTTAATGTTTTGGTATTTATACAGCGGGTCCCAAAGACTTACGAGTCGAGGATCGTGGGTCACAAAATGTGATCGTGGGTGGAAAAATTGGGACTTCACGCCTTTTCACGCCTTTGGCCGGGTTTGTGTGGATTAGATTAGTTAGAGCGCTAACGTATGGTCAAGATGGACCAAAGTAGTGATATGTGGGGTTGAGTGTTTTTAGGACCAAGTAGTGGTTCGTGATTTGTGGATTGTGAAAATGTATCCCTTGTGGAGTTCTGTGATTAATTTATGTCTCTTTGCAGACGTATTATCATTGGTTGATTTTGAGAGTTAAATGATTTGAAATTTAATAAATCAACAGTTCTTTCTTGTTTACTCATACGAGCTGTAAAGCTTACCAGGTTTGGTGTTGTTGCAATCCCGGTACACTATTCAAATTGTGTAGCGGGTAATCCCACAGGTCAGGAGAATCGAAAAGGTGATCAGGCTGCTTAGAGTAGTGGTATTTGAGTTACAGCTTTATTGTGAGGTTGTTATGCTCATTGAGCTTACATTTAAATTTGGAGAGAGTGTGTTGTAATATTAAACTCTTGAGGATTTGGTTTATGTATTAGTGAGTGAGGCGAGGTGTGTTTATTTCTGAGAAAAAAATTCAGAACGTTTATTTGATTAAGTTGTTTATTTCATGTTTCGGATTTGAATTTATTATTCAAAATTCGGGGCGTGACAGTTTGGTATCAGAGCGTAAGGTACATATTCGGTGACGTGTCAATACTTTCCGAGTGATGGCCCGTCTGCAGCGGATCCCCATCGTGTGCTCTTCGGTATTGGCTAAGTCATTGGGTATGTGTGAGTGTTGGGAGTTGTTTAGGCTGCTAAGTCATTTTAGGAACGTGAATACCTTCCCTGTAGTATTGACTTGGTTAATATGGACTTGTATTTGACTTATACTGTGTTTTAAGTGTTATACGTGTATTAGCCAAGCATACTATACTTCTTAGGTGATGGATATTCGAAAGGGGTAGTACATAGAACCGTAAAGTTGTCTTGGAGGTTCGTATTAGAATAAGTTCAGTTGCCGCGAGTTATAATCTTTAAGGAATGGAAACCTTCGGATTTAACTCTATTGAGTCAAGGAGATTGTTTTATGGAAGTGAGGTTCTTTTGGATGTTGAAGTGGTTGGTTGAAGGCATGATGTTGACCTATGCACGTATCTAATGTGGATACGAGTATTAATCGATAGTAATTTTGCCTTCTTAAGTTGGACATACAGATGTTTTTGAATAGATTCTTGACTCATGAGGAGTTTGTGACTAGTGTTGTGGTTAGGAACGAGATTGTTGTGGTATTCTTCAAGTGTGTAATGTACAAAGCTAGTTGGTTTCTTCTAGTGCTTTGCCTTTTGTACACTGGCCTCCTAGAACTTTCTTTGAGTATTCGATTGGTTAACTGTCTTGCGCCTATCCCTAGTGATGGTAGAGTAAACCTATTCTACAGTTTTGAGTTGTGTTATGAAATGTGATTTGAGGAAATGTTGTGGGTGTCTTTTCCTCTATGCCAACAAGTTTGTTGGGGCAGGGATTTAGGTGCGGAAACCAAAGTTTGAGGTTTTGTTTGAGTGACGAAGATAATATTTTTGGGATTGTCTCTGAGTACCATAATGATTATGAAATCAGAATTGTTGGTAGGAATGGGACTAGTGGTAGTAATAGTGGTTCTGACTTTGAACCGAGTTTCGAGAATGTGTCACATTTACGTGGTTGATATTGCGAGCATCATTTTGGAACTATACCTTGCGATTCACAAAGAAAACCGGATTGGAAATTCTCCATTTGAACACCATGGGCTGACTATGACTTGTGGATATAGTTTTATTTAAGTGAAGGAAATTGATTTTTGTGGCCCTTTGTGTGGTGAACTAGTTTTCTTAAGTTTTGGATCGTAGTATGGAGATGGACCGAACTTGCGTGATGCTGCAAAAAGACATTTTTAATATGTAGTAAACGTTAACCAAAGATGTTATTGTTTTACATTTTACGTTTTGTAGAATTGTGAAAAAACCCTTATTCATGAAAGCTTAAACTATCATATTTCATTCGTCCATATGCAATCTCCACTTTCATTTTGATACACAATTGAATAGTGAATTTTGGCAAATATACACATTTCATAAAATAAAAGTTTTGAGTAGGAGCAGGTGTTTTAACCAAGCTTGTCTATTTACTTTTTTACAATTTTCAAAAAATTGTAATCAGGGAACCTTACGGGGCAAAATGTGAAGCACACTATTCATTCAATAGCAACTTTCCTCATCAATCTATATCTATATGGGGAAATGATCATTTACCTAATTTCAGCTTAAAAATTGCCCACTTGCTCCACTAACAGTTTTTTAACCCTGTTTACCCAAAATACTCTAGGAGATTATTTCCCTAATACCCAATTAATTCTTTTTTATTATTTTTTATTTATTTTTGGGACTTTTTTGCCCTATCCTTCTTTCTCACTTAGAGGGAGAAGTCATCCTCCACCTTGCCGGACTTCAGTGACCAGTGGGCAGCCGCCGACTCCGGTGATGGGAATCCGGCGACCGGTGACCTGGACGGTCACCAGAATCCTGAATCCGGCTACCGGACTGGTGTCGGGATTCCGGTGTCTGAATTTATTGCCCCCTAATAATACTCAATAACCATATTATTGCCCCCCAGTAATCATATTATTGCCCCCCAATACTCATATTATTGCCTCCCAAAAATCATATTATTGCCTCCAATAATCATATTATTTCCGTCCAGTGAATTGTATAAACTCCCAAAACCAAAATGAATACACTACAGACACAATTGATCATATTATTGCACCCCCCCTAGTAATCATATTATTGCCCCAAAATACTCATATTATTGCCTCCTAATAATCATATTATTGCCTCAATAATCATATTATTACCCTCCTAATAATCATATTATTCCCTCAATAATCATATTATTACCCTCCAATAATCATATTATTGCCCTCAAGTGAACCAAAATGAATACATTATAGATACAAAAAAAAATAAAAAAAATCTCAGGATACCGAAAAAAAAAAAAAAAAAATTCGCTGGGCACCCATCGGAGTGTGAGGCCGATGCAGGAGTGGTTGGGGCGTGTTTTAGGGTGACGGCGACGTTGGAGAGGAGTTGATTCGGGCTGAGATCGGAGTCGGATCGGCTGTGGGGTTGAGTTGTTGTAATGGGCCTTGGATCGTTGGATCTGTGGTTTGGGTGACGGCGACGCCGGAGGTGCATCAATCGAGTTGTTGGCCCGAAGCTGAAGGTGGGGCGCCGGAGCAGCCATGGCAGAGAGAGAGAGAGAGAAAGTCTGGTTCCGGTGACGACGGCGGTCGGAGGTTGAGTTCGAATCCGGATGCAGTGCTTCGATCTTGGGGCTGGCTTAGGGGACCCATGACGGTTGAGATATCGTCTCTGAAGGCGGTGGAGACTTGATGGAGGTGGTGGCCCGAAGCCGCCGGAGCAGCCATAGCACAGAGAGAGAGAGAGAGAGAGAGAGAGAGAGTCTGAGAGGAAAGAGTTTAATAGGGGGCAAAACTGTCACTAGAGGTTAGATTAGGTAAATAGGGTTAAAAAACTTTTAGTGGAGTAAGTGGGCAACGTTCATGCTGAAATTGGGTAAGAGGTCACGGCCCCTATCTATATTAATAATAGGACTAAATACTCGTTACTTCTCATATTTTTGCATGAAAAACAGTTTAGTCCAAAATTTTAAAATTAAACAGTTTAGTCTTTATTTTTTTCTAATTCTCACACAATAGGTCCTAAAATGACTATTGTACCCCTCACTTTTTATTTTTTTATTTTTCTCTCTTTTTATTTTTTTATTTTTTCTGCCTCTCTCTCTCTCTCTCTCTCTATATATATATATATATATATATATAGATACACACACACACACACACACACATATATACACACTGAATAATTGTGTGTGTGTGTGTATCTATATATCTATATATATATATATATATATCTATATAGATATATATATATCTATATAGATATATATATATCTATACATACATATATATCTATATATATAAAAAGAGAAAAAAATAAAAAGTGAGGGGTATAAGAGTCATTTTAGGACCTGTTGTGTGAGAATTAGAAAGAATAAGGACTAAACTGTTTAATTTTAAAAATTTGGACTAAACTGTTTTTCATGCAAAAGTATGAGGAGTAACGAGTATTTAATCCTTAATAATACTATTATTAAGTGAGCAGAGCTTGCTCTCCAAAACTGAATTTTTTTACCGATTTAACCCTTATATATTAAAAATTATGAAATATAATAAATCAGTAGAGATAATATAATAAATTGTCAAATAGAAAAATAAAAGAATTAAAATTAAAAAATAGCAGAAAATGTGGAAGTTGTACGATAAACTTTCTCACTACCTTTAACTTCTCTCCACAAATATAATGGGTGGGCCATGCTAGTATCTATACTATTATTAAGAGAAGAGGTTTTGTTAGTCAAAACTAAAAATTTTGACAGATTTAACCTTAAATGATTAAAAAACTTTGAGAATAAATTAAATCACAAGGGTAAATATGACAATACAAAATAGATTTTTATTACGAAAATTAAAAAGAAATGATCCCACAATCCCCACTTTTCTTTTCCACTATTTTCTCTCTGCAATAACTGTTTCATTACAATAATTTTTTTATTTACTTAAAAAAAAAAACAAAAATTATTATAATACATGCAGAGCAAGTAAAGATGTCCAGAACCTACAATGTCAATACAGACTCATTCTTTAGAGTCATATATTACATTACACTAAGTTTACAAATTAAACTGAATCAATAATCCAATAAGTAAACGCACCACACTCACTACACAGCGGAAGACTATCAAGTTTCTAAACCTATAACTGCAACAGTAGGATGCCTCCCGACTCCAATCACATTCATCCTAACCTGCAGGATAGACCCCTACATCATGGAATAGTGCACTGGGTTGAAACAACAAACCCAGTAAGCTTATGAAAGCTCGTGTGAGTAAATTCAAAACAACAAAGAAGAAGCACATGCTTAAACCATCTCAACCTAACAAAATAGTTATACAATTATCACAACAAAACATCAAGTTCATATCATAACAATGCTCATGTACGTTAATTCAAATCTAAAACCCACATGTTCTGACTCCTCTGATGCATTTAATTTTACATAGGTTCACTAAACAATCAAACTCAAGTAACGTTTTAAAACATTAAAACTCCAATAATCCAATATCATCCTCCATTTATCTCAACCAAATAATTGTCATCTCAGTGACAATTCAAAATATTGAAATCTCAACAACCACTTCTCGAAAATGTAAAGCATTTATAAATCAAAATCAAGTAAAAAGTAATCCTTGCATGTGAATTAATTCAGGAGATCACATCAAAAGTACATCAAGCAAATCATAGTAATCCCTGCATATCGTTTAGTTTAGGAGATTACATTAAAAACAATCAATGGAAGTCATAGTAATCCCTGCATATCATTTAGTTCAGGAAATTAACCAATCAATTCAGAAAACAATTATAATTTAGTTCAGGAGATTACGAAAGAAAACAAGCAAGCCAATAATAGAAATAAACTAAAAATCAATACCATTCATCTATTAATAACACCAAACACCACATCAACAATCTCAAACATCAATCACTCAACAATAATCCATAACCTTTTCATAACAATCACCGGCCACATCAATTATCACCACCTTGGTACTACTGGATAGATTATCACCACCTTAATTGGTGATCACCACTTTGGTACTACTGTATAGATCATCAACGCATTGGTTATCGCCACTTTGGTACTACTGCATAGATTATCATCACATTAGTCACCACCTTGGCTCTCATCACATGATATATAAATTCACCACTCTCAAAACAATATCAAAAACCTTTTCAAAATATTGTTTTTCACACCTCAACATTTTCACAAAGCATACATAATTCCTTTCAAAACATAAATCTAACAACATCGTCATTTCCCTTTTCAAACTTATTTATGTTCTTAGAAATCACCTCTCAATCCAATAGTGAAAAAATCATGCAAAACAATGTTTTTCACTTCTCCAAACAATTCCAACTATATTTCACAATCTACTCAAACCGAAAATCATTTGTAACAAATCCTTGTTTTTACTTACCCATGAACCGTTGGCGATCTAGTTCATATAATTTAAAACAAATATTAATTTTGCGATATATATGATTTTACAGATAATAATTTACTAACTATCACTCAACTAATTTATCACCAAAAACAATGTGAGATTTACTCACCTCCAAATCCCGCTGCGTATTCACACGCCGTACGAGTTAAAACAAGCACAACAATTCGTCCAAAAACAACCTCGCCACGTACCTAGTCATAACAAGGTTACATTTTAACACACGAATCACAACGCAATTAAAGTTCGAAACCCCTGTTTGAACTAAAACCTAAAAGTAACGCCAATCAAGGCGGAACTTCATCCGAGACCACCCAAAGTCTTTGGAACAATTACAACACAATTTTCTCCTGTGTTGGGTTTATATATGTTATCCACTAATAATCTTATATAAGGAACTCAGCTCCAGCTTGAAGAGCTTGTTATTCATTTGAATCATTTCAGCCACTTCATACGATAATATATATAACAAACCTACAAGTCGATTGGACTGCCAAATCATCACAGATCGAAGATCGAGACGATCGAAAAAGATAAAAAAATCCTAACAAATTCATACAATCTCCAAAAATCACGTATTATATATCAAGATGCTCGTATCGACGAGTATATGATAAATAATACCAGAAACTGCCCCTGACATGGGCAGGAAACACCGCCATGCGCCGCCGCCGGCCAAACTCAAAACCACAACAATCTAACCATCCAAAATGGGGTTTATACTATGAGGATCAAGTTTAATACCTGATGTTTTGGCCGGTTTGGCCTAGATCGGTCGGGATTAAGCCCGCAAGCCCGAAATCACTTTTCACTCGAGTTGCCTATTTTCCGGTGAAAATCATCCACAACCACGACCATGGATCAAAAGAGGAAGCTCCCATGAGAAGCACAAGACTAGTTTCATGCCTTGCCGTCGCTGGAGGGAAGAGTTCCGACCGGGTCGGATCCACCGTTAGAAAATTGGCGTTCGATCTCCGTCTGGGTTGCGTGTTGGAGCATGTCGCTGTCGTGGGGAGGAAGAGGAGAACGAGGGGTGTCAGTCTGGGTCGGGTCCGCCGCCTTAGGTCGCTGAAAAACAGTGTTCCGACTAAGTCGGGTCGGAGGCTTGCATGAGCGAGTCTGGGTTTGGGAGAGAGAGAGAACGGTTTTCAGAATTTTCCTGAAACTTTCCAATTTCTGAAAGTGAAATTAATTTTCTCAAAAATCCTATTTATAGCCAAATGTTCAAAAATGGAAATAACTTCCATTGCGCATAAATTCTTCGTACGATATCTGATTTTCATGTACCGCATGTCTATGAACTCGTATCGACGTGCTCTACGACTTTAGTGTTTGAGAAACCTAACGAATAAAAGTCAGCTTTTGACCCCTAAAAAATCAAGCGTTTCAAGTAAATATTCGTCTGAAATTTTTCTACTTCACCCTCGAACAAACTAATCATACAACATTCAACAAAATTAATTCCTAAAGACACTCAAAAATTAATAACTAATTTTCAGGGTATTACAACTAACCCATTTTGTACGTGGATAACTTCCCACTACCCTATTATGCAGATAATTCCCACTGCTCTCATCTACGGATAACTCCCCATATTTCTCTAACTTCAATAATTACCAAGACATAAATATTACAAAAAGAAAATTTAAAACAAAAAATATGTTTTACATATGCATAGCATATGCGGGCAAGACTAGTTATTATTAAGAGAAGATGATTTGTTAGCTAAAACTAGGACTGTCAATTCTAACACGACCAGATAACACGACTCGAAACCCGCACGAAATAAAGCGAGTTGAACCAGCAAGATTAAAAATCAGGTAGGCCGTGGGTCAACCCGTTATGACCCATTTAATAAATGGGTTGGCCACGGGTCAACCCGCAAACACGAAGTGAACCCGTATAACCCCATTATACTATCCTTCTTGAAATTTTAGACGTTAGGAATGTTTGATCATAGGATTAGACAATTTGAAATATTTTGCTTTATAATTATTGGATTTAATTATTTATGAATTATATATAATTATTTATATTATCCGTCTTGTGGAGTTTTTAGTGAATTTAATCAATTTATGTATTTTTTTTTTAGTTAAATGGGTCGCATCGATAACCTTTAAATGAGTCATTTTGTCTAACACGACACGACCTATTTATTAAATGGGTTAAACGGGTTAGAAACAGGTAACCTGTTTAATAAATAGGTTGGGTTTGAGTTTATATTTTTGACACGATTATTAAATGGGTTGGGTTTGGGTTTGTATATTGCGACACGACAAATACCTTGATCCGACACGACAAATACATTGAACCCAATCCGACACGACCCATTGACAACCCTAGCTAAAACTGATTTTTTTTTTCCTTTTTTTTACCTTTTCAACCCTTAAAGATTAAAAATATCATGGATAACATTTTATTCAATAGTGACAAAAGTATCAAAACATAATAAACAAAATAAAAAAATTTCTTAAAACTAAAACCCCACACCCATCGGGACGTGTTTCCAACACAATCCGTGTCTGCAAAGCCTGTGCGCCAAAAATTTGGCTGAAAATTAAAATTCCCTCCTTTGAAATAACGGAAAGCCCAATCTCAAAAAGTTCAAATTTTACGATCGTCAAACAACCTCTCGATCTCTCACACTTCTCGCCGGTGATCCCAATATCGAGCTTCTCAGCTCCATGCCTTCACCTCCAAGCTCCCCTCCCTCCCTCCCCCTCTCTCTCTCTCTCTCTCTCTCTCAAATTGCTTTCCCTCCGTCAGATATCTTAGTCGGAGGCCGTCGCAAGGACCGTTTCTAGTGATTTTGGTTAATGACAGCGGCGACGGTGTGGCGACGATAAAGAAAAACGTAAGATCGATTTCCGGGTCTTCGTTCGGCTTGGGTCAATTTCGTCATTGAAGGTATTCCTTTGTCGAATCTCAATCTCTGCAAGTTTATAATGCGAGTAGTTTTAGAACTTTCCCTTTTTGTACTTGGATTAGGGTTTGATTTTGTGATGGTGCGAGAGTTAGGAAATTTGATTGGGTAATGAAGTTGTAAGATTAAGTGATGGTAGATTTCGATTTCAATTTCGATTCAATTCAGTTACTTCGATTGATGAATATGATTGTGTCTATCTCATTTGGATCAGGAAATATGAGGTCTGACTGGTTTTAAACCAAATATGCTTTTCTTGTGATTTGGGTTTTGCTGTACTAAGCCAAATTACCTGTAGGACAATTATGACTCTCATTCCTGCAAATTTGGTACTTGCTTAAATTGAAAAGAATAGGAAAAAAATGTGTCTGCGTTTTGTTACTGCTACATCCCTATAATATACTAGAGATTATGGGACAATTCTTATACTAGAGATTCTGTTATCTGCATCATTCTGTTCTCTGATCTTGGTGCAGCCTGTGTAATATAATTCTAGCATGTTATTTATTACGAGACCAAAATTAGACAATGTTTTATTGTGTTTATAGAAGCACAGTGGCTGGCCCATTAACTTCATCAAGTTACTTTAATATATGTCGCTATTGGAGGTAAATAATGTTTTTCAGTTGCATAACTGTGGCTCACGTCAGTTGCTTTATCCTTTAGACTCTGAGTGCATCTTGTATTAGCCTGATTAGTTCAAATGTGCCTGCTATTGTGCTAGGCTCTTGTTGTCCTTATTGATTGAGATTTTTACCTAAACTCAATTCAACAAGAATTTGATAGATTTGGTTCATGCTTGAATTGCTAAATTGGAGGTTACAAAAAGTATTGATCAGATATGGACTAATTGTGATACATTTGCTGTTTTAGACTTTGAAAGTCTCGTAATGTTTTGAAACTTTTCAGGTCAGACATGGGCCTCGGTTTTGCAATTGTACCTTGATAATTGAACATGGTGAAGATGGCATTGAAGATGTAGCAGTTGTTAACTTATCTGAAGATGATCAAGGCCTGGTAGCAGGGCAGTTTGTGGCTTTCTACCGGGGAAGAACCTGCTTACTTTCTTAGCCTCTCAACTAATTTTGGAGTGTGAGGATCTAAGTAGCACCGATACGGGTACGAGTATCCGGATACGATACGGTGCGATACGTGGAAACGGCAAATCTTAAATGTAATAGGATACAGGTACGTGAAGGATACGTAAATTAAATATATTTTTTCATAAATATATATATATATATATAAATAAATTAGAAAGAAAAAAAATCTGCCGCATAGTCCATATCACAAACCATCTCATAGCACAATTCACAAAGATACAAAGCATCTGCCACAAACCATCTCATAGCACAATTCACAAAGATACAAAGCATCTGCCGCAAAGTCCATATCATAAAACCATCACTCCATCAGATGCACAACGACACAAACCATCAGACTATCCGAGTGATGAAAGTGAATCAAACCCACAAACCATCACAACTTCACAAGCCATAACCATATCAAAAACCATCAATAGCACAAACCATCAGAGTGATCAGACGCACAAACCATCACAAGCCATCTCGAATGAATTCAATCAAGAAGAAGTGAAAGAAGAAACTCCAGGTGATTTCCTTTTGGCAGACGTCTGTAGGATACGTTTTGATTGCTTCAGCTTTGATTGCGTCTCGAAGAGAAGATGCGAAGAGCAGAAGAGAAGAAGATGCGAAGAAGTGCGGCTGTTTTGTCTCCATTAGGTTTCGATCTGTTTTGTTTTGTTTTTTTCTCTATCTTAAGGAGAAAATGTCTGATATAACCCCGTGTATCCTATTTATTTACTGATTTACGTATCCAATGCAGATACGACCGTATCCGTGGCGTATCAAAATTAGGATCCGTTGGATAAGCGTATCCGGGTGTATCCGGGCTGTATCGCACCCGTATCCCGTATCGGTACGGGATACGAAGGCAAAATGCGTATCCGTGCATCCTAGGTGATGATCAAGGTTTTCCTGTATGTACAAAAGCTCTTGAAAATGCTAGGAATGCGATTCACGTATTCAATATAATGTGAAAATGCAGTTCATGAAAATGCTACATTTGAAATTGTGACTAATTTAAGTTTATCAATATAAATATATAATGGATAATTTTATAAAGAGGAAAATTCAGTCACCGTCCTCAAACTATGCTGCCAAGGCCAATTTGATACCTAAACTCTCAAAAGTATCAATGTGATACCCAAAGACATATTTTGACATCAACCTGATGCTTCCGTTCAAAATTTGTGACGGTTCCGTTAAAAAAGTGATGTGGCAAGCACATGAAGACCAAAAACAAAGAAAAAAAAACCAAGGGTTTTTTACTTCAACAGTGTCTGAACTCTTCGAGGACTTTTGAAATGATACCTGAACTTTCAAAGTGATCAAAATGATACCTGGACTCTAATTTTCTTGTCAACGGAATACCTACGTCAAAATTCCGTTACGGCTCCGTTAATTTTATCACGTGAGGCGCACGTGTGGCCCTAAAACAGAGCAAAATGGCTTATTTGCCCTCAATTTGTTTTGTTTGGTCTGACCAAGACTTTTTTCCTCCATAAATAGATGTAGTTGAACCCTCTAACCGTTTCCCTCCAAAAATCATTGACCAAGTTGGGCATGACTTAATTCACATAATCTGGGTACCAAATAGCATCAACAAATAAAACAGTACCATCTCCAAGGAAAATCTGGTACTATAAGTGAATGGAAATGAAAAAGAAAAATTGAAAACAACGAGCTTGTAACATAATAGATAGTCATTGCTCTAGAACTGCACAAATTGGTCAACCAAAAAGGACATAGCAAGTTCCCAAAGTTTCACAAAATGGTTGACAAACCAACAGCAATGTCATGTGTTTGTTCATAGCATCATAAGCTTACATACAACCTAAACAAAAACAACACCAAAAACAATGTTTTTTCTTCACAACCCTGCCCATTCAGAATCAGTTTGGCCTTGCTGCCTTGCCTTTTTTGCTGCAGGATTTTGGCTGCCTTGTGTTGGAGGATCATGCATAGTTTGTGAACTAGAAGGCCCTGCATCGGTTTTCATCTTCTTCCAACCGTTCCTAGACTTGATGATATTATCATTCAATAAGGGCCTCCCCTTTGAAGCTGGAACTTTTGCTGCCTACACAACCATGCCAGATTCAACACAACCAACAAGTCAACACAACCATATCCATATTGAACACAACCAACTGTTGGAACTTGTGAGATTAAGTAAGATGACTAGCAAAAAGAGAATCATGGTTTGGGTTATGGGGTTAATTCATATGTTATTTCATCTAGAGTCACCTCAAAAAGGTAAATTACATTGCAAGGTAGAACAGAGGTCTGCAAATTCTGAAATTGTGTTTCTGAGCTTTTGATGCAGCTACCTTTTTACTGAAAACTGTACATTTTGGTTCGGTATTTGAATTTGGTGTCTTCATAAAAGTTGCAGTAGACATCTCAAAGATCATTTTAGAATTGGAATCTCTTGAAAACGATTTTTCTATAATTAGTTATGATTTTGCAAAGTTATAGGTCTGCAAATTCTGAAATTGTGTTTCTGAGCTTTTGATGCAGCTACATTTTTACTGAAAACTGTATATTTTGGTTCGGTATTTGAATTTGGTGTCTTCATAAAAGTTGCAGTAGACATCTCAAAGATCATTTTAGAATTGGAATCTCTTGAAAAAGATTTTTCTATAATTAGTTATGATTTTGCAAAGTTATAGGTCTGCAAATTCTGAAATTGTGTTTCTGAGCTTTTGATGCAGCTGCGTTTTTACTGAAAACTGTACATTTTGGTTGGGTATTTTAAGTTGGTTTCTTCATAAAAGTTGCAGTAGACATCTTAAAGATCATTTCAGAATTGGATTCTCTTGAAAACGATTTTTCTAGAATTAGTTATAATTTTGCAAAGTTACAGGTCTGTTGCATTAGCAATTCTGCTGGAAATGCAACTTGGTTAGTCCCACATGGAAGAAGTTTTAAAGGCTTATACCCTTCATAAGGACACATTCTTCTAAAGACATAAATAGATGACAAGTCTAGGTGTGGGCTTTGGTGGGTTTTTCTATTGGATTTCCCATAGAAATATGCATATATTAAAAGTCAAAAGATGGCCGCAGGCCTTGGGGCTTTCTATTGATTAAAACTAATTCTATTTTTTGAACATCAGGAACAAGTCACTAAGCCAAGTGCTGAACAGGAAATCACAAACCTGCTGCCTTGACCTCTTCTTATTTTGCTTGAGTGCATTGGAACTCCCTTCTCCCTGAAATGAGAAGAGTCTATTAATATCAACTCCATGATGTGTAATGTAACCAGCATAAACAATTGGAATTACTTACTGTTTGTTGTGCTGCTGCTTTCTTTGCCTTTCTAATTGGGCAGCCCAATCTATTATGCCCTTTCTTGAAGCAAACTTGGCATGTCATCTTCGAGTAGGTTCTTGGCATTTTGGTTGTGTTAGGGGCTGGTGGTGGTTGCTTGTTCTCACCTGGCTCCTTAGTTCTCTTCATTTTGGGTCTGCCAGCTTGCTTTTTGTATGGGGGAGGTGCTATTGGGTAATCCACCGGTTCCCAATCATCCTCACCAGCAATAGGATGAATAATTGGATTGTATGACTCCATGTAGGTAGAAGGTAGTAGGCAATCGTCACAAAAGAGAACAGGATCTACCTTTTTGGTTCTAATGGCACAAATGGCATGCATACAAGGAATGCCACTCAATTGCCACCTCCTACATGTACATGTGTGCATCCTCAAGTCCACTGCATGCTTGCTTCCATGATCTCCCCTTCCAGTAATTTGGAACTCAAACTCCCCTGAATGATAGGCTCTGTAACAACTAGTCCTCTCTGCCACTTTTTCAATAATCTTCTTAATCCTTGGACCAACCATATCCTTCCATCTATGTGCTGCCACTCTTCTATTTGCCATTCTAACCATCAATTCCATCCTTATCTTCTCCAACATGGTTAATATAGGCTTGTCCCTTGCTGGAATTAGAGCTGCATTCCATGACTCACACAAATTGTTCAATAGCAAGTCACATTTTGAATCTTCCCTGAAATAGGCTCTACTCCACTGTTCTGGATTCTTGTCCTCAAACCATTTCCAGGCCACATCATCCAATTGTTGCAGCTCCTCCATGTGTTTCTTAAACCAAACCTTTGTGCTTGATCTAGCTGCATCCCACACAAGTTGTTTCAGCCCCTCTCCTGGATGCTTAGCCTTGAAGTTGTTGTACATATGCCTCACACAATGTCTGTGTTCAGCTCCAGGGAACAACTTGCCAATGGCAATCCCCAAACCCTTCTGCTTATCAATGATGAATGTGTAGGCTGACTCCCTTTCAATCCTCAAATCCCATTTCAGGTACTCCAGAAACCACCTCCAAGTATCTGTGTTTTCCACCTCAGCAATTGCATCGGCAATGGGGAACATCCCATTGTTTGCATCAACCCCCACTGTACACAACAACTGACCTGGGTGATGACCCTTTATATGGCAGCCATCCAACCCAATAATGGGTCTGCAACCTTCAATCCAACCTTTCTTGCAGGCAGCCAAACATACATACATCCTATGAAATCTCCTCACCTCCCCCACCATTTCAGTCTTTATTTCCACTGTGGATCCTGGGTTGCTCCTCATCAACTCCTTCTGGTAACTTGCTAACTTGTTATACTGATCTATATAATGTCCCTCATTCATTCTTTTAGCCTTGATTTTCCCCCTCGAAATTTTCTGAACACTCACATCCAAATTGAACTTCTTCTGGATATGGTTTTGAATCCCTTTCCTAGACCAATCTTCATCCACCAACAAGTCCGCTTGAACCTCCTTGGCTACTCTATTGTAAGTCAGGTGATGACTATGTGTAAGGTGGTAACAATTGTGTTTATCATTTAGAGTCTTGATGACAAGTGTGGATGGGCCTAGATCTGCAATGTTGCTTGCATACAACCAAAAAGGGCAGCCAAGTTGACACTTAACCTCAACTTTCTGTTTACTATTCTTCTGAAACCACAACCCTCTTCTACTCACTAGACCACACTCCCTTATAGCTTCTTTGAGCACCTCATTATTTGGAAACACATGGCCAAGTACAAACTTAGGCTTCTTCAAATCCACCCTTCTATTCCAACTCTTCAGCTTAATACCTCTCCAAGTAGGCATGGGAAGTGGATTCCCTTCCTCATCTTCCTCTGTTTCAGAACCTTGCAAACTGCCCAAATCTTCCTCTGTATCTCCACCTTCATCACTACATTGTCCTTTAAATCCCATGTCTTCATATTCTTCAACAATTGTGGGATTTGACACATTGGCTTCAAACTCCACATCATCTTCAGAATCTTGTGGATCATAATCACTGTCAATGTAGAAATCTGAACCCTCATAGCTGGTATCTGTGTCTTCAACTTGCTCATAAACCTTTGAACTACTCTTCCTGGTCTTATACCTTGGTACCTTAGTTTGTCTCCCCTTCTTCTTGGAAGCAGGTCTGCCAGAATCAACAGCAAGCTTCTTGCCTTTCTCAGCTTCACTCAACTTTTGTTTCTTCCCCCTTTCAGATTCACCAACCTTCTTCCCCTTCTCTGATTCACCAACCTTCTTCCCCTTCCCTACTCCTTTGTTCTGCTTCTTGCCCTTCTCACCTTGGTTCTGCTTCTTGCCATTCTTCTCTCCGAATTCAGCTTCCTTTGCTTCAGCTTGGCTTGGTTCAACCCGACTTGGTTCACCTTCAACTTGACTTGGTGGTGCTTCAAATTGGCTCAATCTCTCAGCTTCAGCTTCCTTTGCTTCAGCTTCAGTTGGTTCAACCTTACTTGCCTCACCTTCAACTTGGCTTGGTTGTGCTTCAAATTGGCTTGCTTCAGCTTTAGCTTCCTTTACTTCAGGTTGGCTTGGTTCAACCTGACTTGCCTCACCTTCAACTTGGCTTAGTTGTGCTTCAAATTGGTTTGCTTCTTCTTTAGGATGGCCTGGTTCAGTTTAGGTTGGTACTGCTTCAACTTCAGTTGGTTCGGATTCTTGTTGTTCTGCAACAAGCACACAAGGTAGCCGCCTTCCTTCCCACCTCTTTTGCACGGTATGTTTCACTCTAGCTCTTGGTCTTGGAATGTGCTTGTTGTATCCCACCTCAGCTTGCTCCTCAGCCTTATTCCTTTGCCCCTGTCCAATATTGTCATTTCCAGCTTGGGCCACACTTTCAAAAGCAAACAAGTCAGGCACCAAGTCACTAAGACCAGTAAAGGTGCCTTGACTTTGCTGCCTTCCACCCTCAGTAGCTTCCAAGTCTGAGTCTGAGTCCAAATTAATGACCCCATCTGCCCTTACCTTCTGCCTAACCCCTTCTTGCCTTGCATTAACATCTCCACCACCAACCACATTAACTCCACTTGAACCACAACCTGACACACCAAGCCTATTTAGCTTACTCCCTGCAATGTTTGCTTCCAGTTCCACCTTCCTTTTCTCTGCTGCTGTTAATCTATTCAAAGGATTCTCCCAATTTGGGTCCACTGGCCTCAAATCATCATCTTCTGCCTCCTTCTTCCTCCTCCTCCCTCCACCAGTAATGAAGACACTAATCTGCCTTGTCTTCAGTGGAATAAGCTTCACCATCTCAAGTGCATCTGCATCGTTTCTAAGTGGCATCCATCCCTCATTGCAGTAAGTCCTAGGCATCTTGTACTAATATGAAATTGGCTTCTCCCTGTACCCAAGATCCCAAGCAATGTTTCCAAACTCTGTCCATGCAATCTTATCAGGATCTAGGCCATCTAGCCAAATTTTCGCACCATCCTTGTTGAGCCTAGCCACTTTGTACTTCTTCGTACCATCAGGCATCTTGTCAAAGTAACCACCATGGTGTATAAATCCTCTGGAACTAAAATGAAATTGAAAAAGCATAAGATTAATGCTCAATCTCTCATCAAAATTGCTTCCCAAAAATTCCAGAAAAAGCAAAACAACTTCAAAATTGCTTCCCAGCACAAGATTATGTTTCCCAGAAATTCCAGAAAAAGCAAAACAAAAACAAAACATATATAATCCAAGTTCATCAAATCGAAATGGGTACCCAATCGAAACAATAAAAACTGTTTATGCATATTCAAACAAGAAGAATCCAATGCAAAACCAGTAAATGACGAGGAAAATACTACTTATCAATACAAGGACCCATCCCAATCTAGATTTAAATATTCTGCCCCAAATCCCCAAACCCTAAAAAATATTTTCATTTTAATCTAAACCCTAAATGGTAATCTGAGCTAACAAAACGGGATTCTCTGAAAACCATGACCAGTTCCATGTTATTACTGACTTTATCAAAAGAGAGAGGAATGAACACTTACTATCTTCTCTTTTGGGTCCAGATTCTCTAAAGAATCTCCACATCTTCGCCATCGATCACTTTTTGTCGGGAATAAAATTGAATGGAGCCCTTTTCCAATCTGGTTGATTCGCTTTTGTCGATCTTTTCGTTTTGGGAGCAATAGTTTGGGACTGATTTAGGTCTGAGATTTTCCCAAAGTGTGGTTAGTTTAGAGGGAATTGAGTTTTTGATCGACTTTAGGGGGGGAATCAGGAGAAAAGTCTGTTTTGCCCTCACTTTTTTGATCACGTGCGCCTCACGTGCCTCCGGATTACGGAGCCGTAACGGAATTCTGACGTAGGTATTCCGTTGACAAGAAAATTAGAGTCCAGGTATCACTTTGATCACTTTGAAAGTTCAGGTATCATTTCAAAAGTCCTCGAAGAGTTCAGACACTGTTGAAGTAAAAAACCCAAAAACCAATGTACCCTTCTTTTTTTGTTAATTCATCTTTTTTGTTTTTCTTTTTCCTTCGTCTTCTTCTTCTTCTCTGATGATCTGGGAACTTTCCCAGAAAACTTGACATCATCATCATCATCAGGAGAGTCGATGATGCTTAAGCCTACTTTACTACTACCCCAGCTCCTCTTAGGCCCATGAAGAGGTGGTCTTGGGGACCTAAAGGGGCTGCCTAGATTCGAAAACACCCTAAAATCTAGTGGCGAAGTTGGGCTATAGGACTCAACCCCACAAACAGAACAGGGAAAATGAAAAAAAAAAAATTGCTTTTCAAATTCGGTCCAAGAACATCAGACCGGAAATGTGACTCAGACCGAGCATTAGAAATTGGCATATGCCCCATTTGGTGTTGATCTTGATCCTTTTGAGTTGACCTGGTCCTCTTCCTCAGCATTATCTCAAAATCCCCAATTAAGCACCAAAAAGCCCTCTTTTTCTGTATCAAAACCAACGAAGTTCAAATCAATACAGGAACTAATCAACAATCAATAGCTTATAGTCATCCAGAACATCACAAGCCATGAGCTACATTGTACAAAACAAATACAACAAACACGATTAAACCTCTCACATACATAACCCTTTTTTCTTTATAGCATCAACCAAATTCCAAAAATCCTTCACAAAACCAATATATTATACCACTTGAAGCTCAATCTCTCACCTTCACATGAGAAAACCCAATGCGGAAACCTCCTTGCAATCTTTGAGCAAATGTCCTCGTCCCCAATTTCCTCATCCGCTCCAGCCAAAACTTGTGGCTCACCGCCGACGTCATCATCATCATGGCCACGGAGGTCATCGAAATTGAGAGGGCTCAGGAAAGGTAGATCAAGAAAGTGAACGAGAGGGGTCTGACGACGGCGGGTGTGGGCTCGGATCAAGTCGGCGATGGGCGAAGCGATTGGGGAGTCGAATGAAGTGTTGGGCAAAAATGAGCTAGGAGTTTTGTGGTGGTTCGGCGTCGGAGTTGAGGTGGGGAGGTTGTTGTCAGAGTCGGCGTCAGAGAGGTCAATGAATTCCCAGAGAGAGTCTTGATCAGAGTCTTCGAATTGCAAGAATTCGAAATCTTCGAAGCTGCTGACGGAACTTGCCATGGTTGATTTTGGTTTCCGATTTGAGAATGAAATTTTGGGGCTTATTCAGTTTAATTTTGAGAGAGAGAGAAAGAGTTGAAATTTTGGGGGTTCTTGTTCTTCGGTTTAAGTTGAAGATGAAAAACATACATTTTTTTTTAATATATATATATATATATATATATAACGAAATTGGTGTAAAAGTACGACTTTGCCCTTAAAAATCTGTCACATGTATGACACGTAATCATTTTTAACGGAACCTTCACAAATGTTGGACGGAAGCATCACGTTAATGTCAAAATATATCTTTGGGTATCACATTGATACTTTTGAGAGTTCGGGTATCAATTTGGCCTTGGCAGCATAGTTTGGGGACGGTGACTGAATTTTTCTCTTTTATAAAATGCTCATTTTCTTTTGTCTACTTTACAATTTTGGTTGCTTAAGTTAATGTACTGTGAAACGTAAAAGAAAGTTTGGGGAATAACTCAATGAAATGGAGAAAATATCCAGGAAAAAAAACCAAATTTGGGTGTGCAAATATTCTTCATGAGCCATTTTAAGGAGTGCAATTATGTCCATCCATGGCGTGCAAAAGTGTTAATTTGCAGCATGCATTTAGCTAGTTTCCGGCGTGCACTGGTGTAGATTTACGATGTGCATTTGTGTTCATTTATAGAGTGTACTGGTGTCGTAAATTGACATTTTTGAATTGGCAAGAAGGGATTTACAATGTGCTTTTAAGTTCATTTACGGCGTGCATTTTTGAAAAAATAAACTAAATTTTACGGTGCGGTCTATAAGGGTGCCCCACGGTACGTCGTAAAAAGTCATTTATGGAGTTTTTTGAGCGCCGTAAATGACCTATTTTCTTGTAGTGAAACATGCTAAAATCGGAGTTGTAAAGAAGAAGTTATAAGAGTTTAAAGTAAGTCGCAGTTTTCTACCTTTTCTGGAAAATATATAGATATTATAAATAGCAGTTTTCATTTCTAGTAACCGCCATTTTTGGAACGTTTCAAAAATGGAAAGTCGTCCCTAAACCCTGAAATTTCTCCTCTCGATGTCGAAATTTTGCTGCCTCACCGCCGTCTCGTCTGGCCACCTATGGCCATGACATTGGTACCGATCTCTTCTTCTTGAAATAACCTTTCCAACTTTATATGTCCTGCACCCTCTGATTCACCGTACACAACGAATCAAAAGAGAACAGCTTCGGCCCTTTTTCGGCATCTTTTCCAAATTTCAATTAAACTAGATAGGGAGACCTACTGGGCTTTGTTCGTCTTGCAATGCTCTACAAACCTGCCAAGTTTCACATCTCAATTCAACTTGAGGAAGACGAATTTGAGATTTGAAGATTTCCGGCCACCAGAGCTTTTGAGGTAAATTATGGGGACTTCATGATAGTTAGGAAAGTTTCTGTGCTTGTTGTGATGATTCTTTTAGCATACGTCTTGCAACCCAAATTGGAGTTCAGTGTATGGGGGCGCATGCCGCCTGTTCCGGCCTTCATTTTAGCTCGTCAGGTAGAGCCTAGAGTTAGGAACATATTGATATAACTTTTGTTACGATCGGAGAAAGTTTAGTAATTAACGATCAGAGTTTATGTAGTTTAGAGTTTTCGGGGTTTGATTTGTGTCAATCTGACCGTTTGATCGACGCCATTTTTTTATATGATGTTAAAATCATTGAGTACATGAAACCCTAGGAGTCTGAACCGATTTCGATGTGATTTTAGATTTTTAGGGTTTCCGATCAATTATTAAAGAGGGTTTCAGGGTTTTGTCTTAACTTCAAATTTAATTTCAATCCCCTGATTGGTCTTTTCTGAATTACCATTTTGTACAGGACGTTGAGTAGAGCCTTGCGTGAGGAGGAATTCGACTAACGGTTAAATTAGCTGTTTCGCTGAAGTGGACATTTGCTTTTAAATTATTATGTATGCAATATTATTTTCTGAATATTAATTTGTCGTATTTATTTATATTTATAGTAAATGAAGTGTGATATTCGAGTTTAAATTTATGGTTGAATTTTTGAGATTTCATAAATTATATTTTCGATGATTTGTGATAAGTAACGACATTGGTTAAATTGATGTTGTTTTCCTTTCCGAAAGTTTTGTTGATTCTTTGAGTTATTTCAAATTTGATTTATAGCAAGATGATGCCATTATGTGAGTTACTTAAGATTTTCTTTCAGGAAGATGATGATTTAATTTTTATCTTATTAAAGTTAATGAGTTTGGATTTATGAATAAGAGGAGGAAATTATGTTAATGCATGCATGCATTACCTGGTCAGCAGTACCCTCCAGGTAATAGTCTGGTCGACAGTACCCTTTAGGTAATAGTCTGGTCGGCAGTACCCTCCAGATAATATTCTGGTAAGCAGTATCCTCCTGAATATATATCTGGTTAGGGGTGTAAATGAGTCGAGTCGGAGTGAATACCAAGGTGATCATGTTCTGCTCATTTATTTTTTATCGAGCTAGAGTCGGGCTAAAGCTTGAATATTTTTTCCATGCTCAAGCAAGGCTCGGCTTGAATATTTTTCTTAAACCCGAGCTGGGCTTGGCTCGGCTCGATTCATTGAACGAGCTCTAGCTTGAATAGGCTCGGCCTGGCTCATTTGATTTTAAATTTAAAAAATAAAAAAGAAAGGAAGAAAATTTAAAAACAATAATCCAAATTTAATTGTTGCACAAGTATTGTTCTTTATTGTTATATGTTTTACTTAATTTCTATGTTACATTTCATGTACACAATTATTTTTCTTTTTCTCTCTGACCTAGCTGCACTACTCTCAATCTTTGGGAGATTAATCTTCCGTCCACTTCCATGGATGTCTTGAGTTGGAATTGCAGGAGAATCTACAACACAACTACTACAAAGGCGCTGAGGGATTTGATCACATAGAATCAGCCTCAGATTGTCTTTCAAAGCGTTGCACAAGGATCTAGGGTTTGCGCACTCGAAGGAGGTCTTGAGCGTTGGTCAGGCGAGAGGCCTGGCGTTATTCTGGATAGAGGATGTCGATCTGCATGTGTGTACTGTCTCTGCGAATCACATCGACGCAGAAATTAGGGGTTCACCTGGTGAACTGTGGTGGAGAATAACAGGGTTCTATGGTCATGCAAGGACAGGAGATCGTGGGGATTCTTGGCAGCTTCTCTGTGATTTGGCTGATTTAGATTCTCTTCCTTGGGTGATAATCGGCGACTTTAATGAAATACTGAACAATAGTGAGAAGTTAGGAGGGCCTTTGCGTAGTGAAAGACAGATGCGGGGTTTCCGTGATGCATTGGGATATGGTGATCTTGTTGATCTAGGGTTTCAGGGTGCAAAGATGACCTGGTGGAATTCTGAGACTCAAATACATTTGGATAGAGCAGTTGGTACCTCTACATGGAGTGACATCTTTGGTTATTCAAGGGTGAGGCACTTGTCGCTCAGTGATTCTGACCACGTTCCTATTCTGTTACAAGCTAGTTCTGTACCTCTGCCCAAGCGTCCTAAAAGGCTCAGGTTTAAATTCAAGTCATTTTGGTTGCAGCACCAAGAGTGTGATCCTCTTGTGTTATCTAATTGGAAAGCAGAAGATGGAGGTGCTCCTATGTTTGTACTAACAAGAAAGATCATTAACACGAGATGTGCTATGGAATCTTGGCAGCGTGATACATTTAGACTACGTCAAAATCAGATGGTGGATAGTCGAAGCAGATTGGAAGTGGTTATGAATGAGCCGATGTCTGAGGCAGTTTACAATGAGAAGAAAGTTTTAATGATTTCTGTACAGGATATTTTGTCACAGGAAGAGGCATTTTGGAAGCAACGGCCAAGGTTACTTGGTTGCAAGAGCATGATAGAAATTTGGGTTTCTTTCACAGGAAGGCAGCTAATCGGAAGGGCAAAAATAATTTGTTAGGACTGTTTGATCATGAGGGGCAATGGAAAGATGATGATGAAGGTATGGAGAATCTTGTGACTTCATATTTTTCAAAAATGTTTACTGCCACCGATCTTGATGTTGACGCAATTAATCTGACCTTAGCGGCAATTCAGTCGTGTGTTACTAGTGATATGAATCAAAAGCTATGTGCCCCGTATTCAGAAGAAGAGGTCAAGTGTGCTTTATATCAGATGTACCCGACGAAATATCCTGGCCCTGATGGTATGCCTCCATTTTTTTTTCAGCATTATTGCAAGGATATTGGGAAAGATGTTACTGAGGCAGCACAAATCTTTCTGCAGACTGGTTCTTTTTTAAAACAGATAAATTTTACTCACATTTGTTTGATACCAAAGGTGAAGAATCCTAAGAATATGGCAAACTTACGACCTATTGCACTTTGTAATGTTATTTACAAACTTTGTTCTAAAGTAATTGCAAACAGACTGAAGGTTTTCTTGCCATATATTATTTCTCCTTTTCAGAGTGCATTTGTGCATGGGAGACTGATCACAGATAATATCCTAGTGGATAATGAAGTAGCTCATTTTGTCCATAACAAAAGGGAAGGTCAAGTTGGGTATATTGCTTTGAAGTTGGATTTGAGCAAGGCCTATGATCGTATGGAATGGGTATTTTTGCGTAAGCAAGGTTTTGGAGAGATTTGACTTTGCTTCTACATGGATAGATGTTGTTATGCAATGTGTTTGCTCTGTGAGGTACTCTTTTCTGGTTAGAGGGACACCTAGAGGCCTGGTTATTCCAACTAGGGGTTTGAGACAAGGGGATCCATTATCACCCTATCTGTTTCTTATTGGTGTAGAAGGCTTCTCGGCATTGTTACAACGAAAGCAACGGTTGGGGTTATTACCTGGTATTGCTATTTGCTCAGGAGCACCATCTGTCAGTCATTTGTTATTTGCAGACGATAGTATGCTATATGCTCAAGCTACTCCAGAAGCTTGTTTTCAGATCAAAGATGTTATACAGACATATGGAAGGGCTTCAGGTCAGGTGGTTAACTTTCATAAAAGCTCTGTTGTATTTAGTAAGAATGTTGCAAATTGTGAGCAAGATAGAGTGGCTAATCTGTTGGGTGTTGAAGTGGTGGAGTCCCATGAGAGATACTTAGGTCTTCCTACTTACATAGGACGCAAGAAAATAACTACCTTCCTTTATATAAAGGAGCAGTTAGCTGAAAAACTGAAGTATTGGCAAGGCAAGATGTTGATTGGTGCTGGTAAGGATAGTTTGATTAGGGTGGTGGCTCAAGCTCTCCCTAATTATGCTATGAGTGTGTTTCAATTGACAAAGAATTTTTGTGAAGATCTTGAGCAGATGTGTGCTAGATTTTGGTGGGGGAGTGCAGATGATAAAAATAAAATACATTGGAAGAAATGGGATGATTTGTGTCATGCCAAGGAAGAGGGTGGCTTGGGTTTTCAGAGCTTATCAGAATTTAATTCTTCGATGTTGGCAAAGCAAGCTTGGTGGGTTGTCTCTAACCCGGATACTCTTGTGGCACAATTGTACAAAGCTAGATATTATCCTAATGGTTCTTTTTGGAATGCAGAAGAACATGCTACTCCTTTTTATTCTTGGCCTAGCATTTTTACTCGAAATTTATTGATTGAAGGTGCTCATTGGAAAATTGGGAATGGAAATAATGTTCTCATGTTGCAGGATTCTTGGATTCCTAATACTATTACTCAAAAACCACAGCTGTTGGGACCGATGCAAGATAATTTGGCCAAGGTGAGTGAGTTGATTATTCCTCCTAATTCTTGGGATGAGTATAAAATTCGTTCCACTTTTATACACTCAGATGCAGAAGCTATTCTAGCAATTCCTTTGAGTGCTAGAAGTCCGGATGATAGATTGACTTGGCATTTGGGGAAATAAGGTATGTTTACTGTCAAATCTGCATATCGTCATGCTTTCTCTAAAGCTGCATCCACTCTTTCTCCTTCTGTTGTGAGTAATAAAAGAGTGTGGAAGAACATTTGGCATGCCAAAATCCCTAACACAGCAAAGGTTAATGCTTGGAGGATTTGTCATAATATTCTGCTTACTCTAGACAGATTGGCATCAAAGAATGTTATTTTAGAATCTCAGAGTTGTGTTTTTTGCAATGAGGTGGAGACAATTATTCATCTTACCAGAGATTGTGCTTTCACTAGAGAAGTGTTGTCTACCAATTTGCAAATTGCTGGCAGTTGTTTTGGGGGGGGGGGGGGGGGGGTGGATTCTGATCAGATGGATGCTCTTAATTGGTTGAATTTGTGTGTTGGGAAGTTATCAAAAACAGCCTTTGATCAACTGTTGCATTTTATTTGGGGAATTTGGAAAGAAAGGAATGATAGGGTATGGGAAAACAAAATCACTTTAGCTTGTGATATAGCTCTCATGTCTTCTGTCAGACTGAGTAACTTTATTTTTCACAATACAAAATTACATGGTTCTTAGGGAACTAGGAAAATTTTGAAGTGGCAGTGCCCTCCTGTGGGTTGGTTGAAGGTGAATTTTGATGGAGCTTTTAGTCTAAGCTCTGGCAAAGCAGCAATTGGTTTCTTAGTCCATGACTGTCAAGGGACTTTTTTGGGAGTAGTGGGGAAGGTAGTTACTCGAGTTCAGTCTGCTGAACATGTCGAGCTCTTGGCTTGTAAGGAAGCATTTGGTTATGTGATGGAACATGGTCTATGTCCAGTAATTTTGGAGACTGATAGTTTGGTTTTGAAGCAACAAGTGTGTCAGGAGGAGATGCAAAATTATTCTATTCTTGGAAGGTTATATGAGGACCTCAGACAAGATTTGAAAGAGTGAACCAAGTTAGAATTATTCATGCTAGAAGAGAGGCAAACATGGCTGCGCACAAATTGGCAGCTCATGTTGCAGATTTTGATCAAGCTTTCTTTTGGTCTAATATTCCTTCCTTCATTCAAGATGTAATAGAATCTAAGAAATGTATTTCTTAATCTGTTTATTAGTTATCAATAAAGTCTAACACCATTCAACTCAAAAAAAATGTTTTACTTAATTTCTAAGATTCCCTTCCAATTAAAAAGGAAGGTAATAAAAAGAGTTAAAGATTTGAGATTAGGAAAATTATATTTTTATCTATACTATATATTTTCATGAGTTAGGCTTTACCAAACGAGCTAATGTTTAGCAAGTTCGAGCTACTCACTCATTTTTTTGTCGAGCTTAATATGGAGCTCAAGCTCGCTTATTTATCTTACGAACGCGAGCCGAACGAGCTAAAATTGAGCCGAATACGAGTTGAACACGAGCTGCATCGAGCCTATTTACAGCCCTATATCTGGTTTGTAGTACCCTCAGATGTGTCATTTCGTTGGCAGTACCATCCAGATACATGAGATGGCCAGTCAACAGTACCCTCTAACCATCGCCTCATAATATTCTAGTCTACAGTACCCACTGATGCATCGTCTAGTTAGTAGTACCCTCCAGATAACATGAGATGGTTAGTCAATAGTACCTTCTAGCCATTGTCTCCTCGTATTTTGGTCAGCAGTACCATCTAATGCGTCATCTGGTCGGTTATACTCTCCAGATGGCATGAGATGACTAGTTGGTAGTACAATCTAGTCATCGCCTAATCATGTGATGATTTGAAATGATTTTTGAGATGCTCCACTACTACAAAAGTGCATCACACAACGGTGGAAATCTGTTGTGTGATTTGGACCATGTCTGTCGTCTATCTCGGTGTTGTGTGATGAGCACACTCCAACAACGGTGAAACACCGTTGTGTGTATACCATAGACACAACGCATAAGTTAAAACCGTTGCACGATTCTGTGCATGCTAATGGCAGAAATTGAATGCGGTGCATTCAATTGTTGTTTCGATGGTCGTCAGACAACAAAAGTAAGTACACGCTGTTGTTGGTTAACTTCTCACACAACAGAAAAATAACATTCAGACAACGGAAGTAATACCATACTGTTGTTGGTTAACTTATCATACAACAGAAAAATACGGCAATTGTTGTTGGCTGTTCCTTCCCACAATAGATATCTGAAAGTAATTGTTGTTTGTGTGAGGCTCAATGTTGAGTTCTTCACAAGTCATACAACACATTGTTTCTATACCATCGTGTGATTTAACATCGGACAACTAATGCCTATTTGTTCTATTGTGTGAGTACTAATGTGACGACAGAATTTTATAAATACTGTTGTGTGATTATAAGTGGTTTGTTGTGTGATTGACGACATATGCGTATTCATACCACGTAATTTAGTTTACTATTGTTTGTTCATTATCGATTCTTTACCTGGAATATTTGCACAAAAGTAATGCTCGATATATTAAGTACTGAAGTACTCTAATACAAGCATGTATCAAAAGAGATAGCATTTATCAATCATCCATACATTCATCTATACCATGTAACAAAAAAAGAAAGCATTCTAGCTAGCTTGATGGCTGCTGCATTCTAACTAAAAATTAAAAAAAAGCAAAGGTTGATACAATATAAAACATGCACATATGCAGTTGCTGTATGTAATATATGTATCAGCAGAACTTAACAAAATGCTTTCCTTCGACCAAATGGCTCCTTCCAACTCTCCTGCAAGATCTTTAAGTGATGGGTTGAACTCTCATTCTCAACGTAGGGCAGCCTTTCGCCTATTTCAGCTCTCATACTTGCAGACAACAAATTGTACAGGTCATTTCTGTCACCAGACCACATGAAGATATATCACTAAAGTTTCAAGCTTGATGATGAAAATCAATACCTCCAAATCCAAACTTACAGTTCTATCAATATAAATGAAAGAACATACTTATATTTGAATGTGCAGTGAAGTTGAAGTACTGAAATGAGGATACCATATTTACATTTGCATGCTGTGCTTCCCTGAATAAGGATACCATATATTAGTTCCCATATGTTATACATGAATTATACTAGCAAGTCAACTGAAAAAGAACAGTCATGTGAGGCATGCAACTCACCAGTTCAATTAAGAAGACATTCCCTTTCATGCATAGACTGACACACACATTTCACAATTACATACTTGCGGTATCATGAAAGTGCCTTCTACAGACAAAATAATGACTAAAATTACCTGAACCTACCATGTATTATGAATTTTTTTTCTTTTCCTTTAGTTAGTTCCCAAAAGAGAAGCATAAATTTCGTAATTATCAATGACACATACCTATAATTATAAGTGTCGATTTCTTCTAAAGAGACGAGTTTAGACCTTACTTTCAGAAGCAAACTGTGGAGTGCATTTCACTCTAAAAACTAGGAACCATGTTACACTCAGTTTAACAAGAACAGAAACTAGAGGGGCAGGAAAAGTGGAAAGATGTAAAAGTGAGCACATAATAGAGGCAATTGTGTGCTCAATTATGTTACAGGATAGTAAAACTAAAGAATGGACGGTGATAATGTTGGCTGCTCACTACAACATTTACATTCAATTTGCTCATTCCATCTTCTATGCATTATATAGAATATAAGTGAAGAAGAGTAACACTATGCCTTTCATGCTTAACCCTAGCTTTAAGGCTAAAGAGAATATATAGGGAAAAAAGAGCAACTACATGCAACTATTAGTTTCTTACGAGTTAAAATGTCATCATAAGTATACAAGAGAGCAGCAAACTTAAATTGCAATTCAACAGAAAACAATAAGTGGAAGAAGAGAGAAAGACCTGAAGCTTTTTAAGCATTAAATTACAGCTAGTGCTCGCTCTAAAGGTGATAGTGGGACTCCCAGGAATAGCATTTTGCTCAGATCTCTTTGACTAACTCAGATTGATGTGAAAGCAAGTTTCTTGTGAGCTTTGAAGTACCCAATCAACCCATAGAACCTAAATTGAAGAAGCAGAGGTTGACAGTGAAAAAAACTTACAAACCAGAAAAGAAAGGAGGAGGAGGCATAAATTTGTGTACTCTTTGAAACATAAAGTCTTTGTGTCATCCTTCAGTTTGTACACAATATTTACCAAAATAATTGAAAACCGCATTGAAAAGTTCAGTTCCAAACTTCTAATTAATTGAAATGTTGGAGCCTAAGCAGACAGTGCTTGTATCTCAGACAAAGATGATATACTGAAAAACCAATCAATACTTTGATCTTTCAACTTACGTAAATAAATGAAAAATCTTCCAGCTACAACCAAACCGGAAAAAGATTGTCAACAAAACCAAATATAGTCAGCAGATATATCTGATAGAGAACCAGATATAAAGCAAGAACTATGGTAAGCAATTTATACTACTACAAAACTTATACTTAGACTAAACATTACAATCCAACTAAGAGAAGGCTATATGAAAACTCATCTCATCCAGCACAAGGTCATTTGAAACCTACCGAGAACAAAGATTAACCTCTAATGGAAGGTTCCAGTTATGTCCCTAAGACTCAATGGCCATTTACTCATCACTGCTAGTAAGGTGCAATATAGTCGTAACTCCTTAAGTATGTGTAGATTAGAAAACTAAATGCATCACATTCGGCATTGTTATTAGCATTCATTTCATTCTAGACAACAACAAATATGCATCTACAGAGCGGTGAATCATAAATCAAGTATTCGGTACCTGATTAGTAACAACCTTGGCCATGCGAGGAAACTCCTTCCTCATGATAGACTTGTGAACCAGACTGGCTGGCTTGTTCTGATTCCTAGTCTTAGTGGTGGCCAGCACCACTGACTAGTCTTTGCCTGTAGGCTGAATACTCACAGTCTTCTTGTTCGCCAAACCTAATCACCACTTAATCCAAATCAAATCACAACAAAGTCACATATTTCTAGGGTCTATGTTCAGAACAAATCAATCCTAGGGTTTGTTATTATCTCAGGCGGAGTGAAAATCTAATACAAGAAAACATACATGCCAATAGTCATGGTCAATCATAAGCAACCCACCCAAAGGTCCCATGATTGCTTCCATCTTTTGCTTTATAGTGCTTAAAAAATAATTGACGAAGCCCTTAAATTACTTAGTTGGCAGCTGGCACTATACAAGTCCTTTTAAACTTTTCTAATACAAAATTTCAAGTTCTCTTTCTTTTAGCATATAAATTCCAAGTTCTCTTCCTGTGTCTTCAAGTGATCACATTTAAGGAGTGTATACAAAGTCATCTATCATTATGAATAATAGAACAAAACTACAAGGCTGCATACAAATCATCTAAGTTAAATATTAATTTCACAACTGGACATAGCTAGTAAGGATTCATGAAGCTTTGCCTCAAAGAATTGGCCAACACCTCCAGAAGCATTTGTCAAACCCCTCTAGTAAATTAACGATTCCAAAGTTAGAAAAGATTACAAATTTACGAGTTTATGAAAGAAACTTAAAGAACACTATTGCACCAACCTTGAATTTGAGTAGGCAAAATGGGAGGACCTTGATGGCTTAGACTACTTTGTTGGCTGACCAATGTACCTTCTTTCATCAGATAAGTCATGAGCATCAGTTATACTATCCGGTGGAAAATACAAACAAAAAAATAGATATCAGTTGTACTATTGCTAATTCATGACAATTACAGCTTCATTAGAGAATTTTAATGACCAATATGACAGAGAAACAAACAAAGATCAATACTTTAAGCTCAGTGAGCGGAGAGAGAACAATACATGAGGTGTTGCAGTTGTTTGAAAGAATCCAAATCCTGAGCATTAATTACGGTTTTCAATTCATTCGATACCTCCACTGATGCTTCCCTAATAACTTATTTCTCTATCTGATCCATCACCTTCAACTATCTCTGCAACAATCAGCAGAAGAAGAAGAACAAGAAGAAGATGAGAGGGAGAGGGAGAGAGATAGAGAGAGAGAGACTTACATTCGAATTTGCCAGAAAACTTGAATTCCAAATTCCCAAATCAAAACGCTTGCTAGTGACCTTCAAGTACTTAGGATCTACCGTGCTAGCGACCTCCATGGCCGCATCGTTAAATGCTTGAATCACTCAGATTTATGAGAATCCTGAATTCGAAATTCCCAAATTGAAAATCAAATTAGGATTTGCCAGAAAACCTAGAACAAATTAAAGCTATTAAGCTAGAGTAGTAGAGAAAAGTGAACTGACTTATTGTCGAGGTCGCCGAAGAAGTGGAGATCGGAGATGTTGACGATGAGGCAGTGGTCCTTGCGGTCGAGGACTTCCTTGATGTCGTTCATGTATGTCTGTGAAATTCTCGTCGGCGAGCTTGTGGTGGCCACACTTTCTCCTCGCAAGCCCAGCACAGCAAGGCCTCGTAGAAGCAGCACAACACGCTCACCTTCGCCGTCTTACTCACTTACATCTTCTGCATATCTTCAATTAACCCTAGTTTGAAGGCGAGGAGGAGAGAGAGAAAGGAGATCTGGGGCACTCTATCTCCTGCGTTGCCCAAGAGGATTTGGATTTCAGGGAGAAAGAATAGAAGCAACAAAGGACAGCGAGGAAGGGGATTTGGATTTCGGGGGAGAAACAAAGGAGCTTGGAGTTTGGGACCGAGAATAGCTTTTGTCAAGAGGAGCTTAGGCTTAGAGTTTTTACTGAGAGAGAGAGAGAGAGGGGAAAGCATAGGTTTAGGTCTTATCTTTTTTTTTCTTTTTGATTGTGGAGGCATACTTTGTTCCTCCCATGCCACAACGGAGCAATTAAAAAACTGTTGTAAGAGAGTATACATAAACGATATTTGTCAAAAGAATGAGGGAAATTTGCCACTGCCTAGGTTTGGTGGGAGGATTTCAAATCGATTTGAGCCTTCAGACAACAGAATATCTACAATCTATTGTACCATTTTTTATATCATACACTAGGTATACTTAGTAGAAGGTGTCAAATTTTTACAACATTGGCGCCCAGCCAAAATTTGGCGCAAAATTTGGCACCCGATTCTAGTCATACAACATACACAACTATACCGTTGTAGCTTGCAATTCACACAACAGAACATGCATAATTGTGTTGTGTGATATAATTGGTGAACTTCTCTTCGGAGGGAATTTTGAGTTCAATGATGGCGGGATATCTAACGATAAATTTTGTGTCATTTAGATAACGGAACATGCATAATTGTGTTGTGTGATAGAACTCTGAAGAAAAAGTTCACAATTTAGTAGTATTCCCACAACAGAAGTTCATTAACAGCGTTGTGCAATAGAGTTCACGTTATTAGACGACAGTCAATTTTTAATCTCTTGTCTGATAGGTGTTGTGTGATGCATTTTTTGTAGTAGTGCTCGTATCAGTTTACAAGTAAAGTTGGGAAATCATTAAATTTCTTTGTTTACTTTTCTCGTGATTATTTATTTTCGTTCACTTACTCTAACAGTTTTTCTAAATGCTTTCCCTTGGACTTTTTTATTTTTCGTGTTAAATTTGTAGATTAGTTGAGATCGAGCGTGCATAGGAGTTAAGGCATAGTGTCCACCACTTCCATTCTTGTTGTAGGTTACACATTTAACCTACTTGTACCTTATTCAGTTCATTGTCTAGATTGCTTTGATTGTCAACTTTCAGTGTATTAACAATAATAATTTGGGACTCAAGATTTGAATTTAAGTTTTCTTGTATATCTTAGGGGTAGTTGAATTATTGAGGAGAGCATGTAGGCTCTTGGAGTTATAGTTGGCAATTGTAGAAGCGTTTATTTGTTTTCACAGGTTTGGTAGCCCATTTTTAGGGGTGAGTTTGCCGCAATTTTGGTAAAATTTCTCCTAAGATGGGCCCCTAATGGCCATTTTAGATTTCATTGTGAAATCTGGATCGGGTCTTATCATTTGTATCTAAATATTATGTGATTTATCCTTGTGTTCTCAAGTTTACATCTTACATATTCAACATTCTCAAAAGGAAAAAGAAGCTGTACAAGGATGATTGCTTTCATCTTGTTAACCATGTTGCTCATTGATTATCTCCCAATCGGATCGATGATCTCGGAGAAGATTGTGCAAGTCAACCCTTGGACGGATTCATTCGTCCCACTACTTTGCTCACTAGAACAAGACCCTTCATTGTCCTTGATAAATGCAATCCTATCTCGAACTGTCATTTCAATGCGATCAGTATAGTCCTCGTTGTTTTGTTGCGTCTTCAATGCAAATTGAAGCTCTCTCACAACATCGTCCATTGACGGCCGATTGATCCCATTATCATCCATGCAACGCATTGCGATGGAAACAAATTTATGTAAGCATCTCACTGCAATTTTACCCTTCAAATTTGGGTCAATAATTTGATCAAGTTTCCCATTACCATGACACTTCTTGGCCCATCCAGCCAGGCCAACTCGATTATTGTCCACGGTTGTCACGGCTGGCCTTCTAGACAACACCTCGCACAAAATCACACCAAATGAGTACACATCAGACTTCTCAGTCAATTGTTGACGTCGATAGTATTCAGGGTCAAGATATCCAAAACTACCCTTCACCTTTGTGCTAATGTGGGTCTTGGTGATTGTGCCATTCTTCGACAACCCAAAATCTGAAACTTTGGCTACCCATTTCTCATCTAATAATATGTTTGTGCTCTTCACATCACGGTGAATGATGGTGCCCTTAGTACCTGTATGTAGATAGTGCAAACCTTGCGCCGCACCAATACAAATATGAAGCCGTTGTTCCCACGAAAGAGGTGGATTATCAGTGTGGTAGAGATGGTCACCAAGAGTCCCACGTGCCATGTAATCATACACCAAGATCATCTCACCTTCATCGGCACAGTATCCAATAAGAGACACTAAATGGCGGTGACGAAGTCGAGAGAGCATCTCGATTTCCGTCCTAAACTCGCGGGCCCCTTGTGACGACATGGCTTTCAGCCGTTTGATTGCAACATGGGTAGCCCCATCCTCAAGAAATCCTTCGTACACATGGCCAAACCCTCCAACTCCAATGATGCGAGAATAGTTGAAGTTTTGAGTGGCGGCTTTGATCTCCGGTAGTGAAAAGTAATGACACAAACGGGACGGTAGATTCAACATTCCCGGGCTGGAACTAGACTCCTCGACTTTCCTTCCTCGCCTGAAAACTAAAATTCCAATACCAGAGAGAAGAAGGACTCCGGAGAGTACACCAACTTTGATGGTTAGCAAAGAAGTATGTGATTTACTTGTGGTTGAATCGGGGTTGGGTCCGGCAAGATTCCCATTTGAGTCACTGAGCTTGAATATTTCCAGCCCGTTCAAGATGGCACTGTTTTGAACAGTATAATAATCACTCTGTAGCGCTGCAAGTTCTAGAAAGAGGTTAACTTTCTTCTGGCTTTCAACCGGAGACATAAACATGCCCACAACGTAGTCTCTGTAAACTGGATTTCCATTAGCTCCACTCCATCCGATGACATCTGCAAGTCCTTCTGCAGTTTGATTGGCCATGTAGATTTGAAACGACCGACCTCCATAATCGGTAATATAAGATTCAAACTCACAGAAATGGAGTCTCACCAGGTAATAAAATTTGGGATCTAAGGGAAATACCCATGTGAGGTTATAGCTCTTGTTGGTGGTTTCGTTCCTCCCCATTGACCGACCTGTTGTGTAAACTGGTTTTGGGGCAGAGTATTCTGGAACTTTGGTGAAATTGAGCTCGATTGTATTGTTCTGTGGCCGCTCGCTCAATTTTTCACTTATTTCATCCAAATAAAATTCGTCGGCGGTCCAATTCCGGTACATTCCGGTGTCTGCGTTCGGCAAGATGGGGCCTCCGCCGACGTTGATTCGGTACACCATCTCCAGAGCTGTGTTGTTTTCGATCGGATATGACCTTGCGCCGGTGTCGACCAAATTCGCTAAAGAAGTATAGTAGAGACCAGTGGGCATGGACACGATTTCGATTCCGTTGATGAAAGCGTACGCATCTTTGCTTGGTGTGAAGGTGATCTCGAGTCTCTGTCCTGTCTCGATGTTTACACAGAATTCTCTGACCAGTGGGGACTCGCGGGAAGCGACGGAGGCGTTGAAGTCTTTGAGGAGAGTGAAGCCGGCGGCGGTGACGGAGAAGAGGGAGCTGGAGCGTTGGAAGTCCGGGGTGTATGTATCTGGATTGAAATGCAGGCGGATGAACTTTTGGCCGGGAGAGAGGGGAATTGAGTAAGTGAAATTGGAGTGAGAGAGCCGAGCTTTGGTGTAAGGGGTGTCGGTGGCGGTGGACGACCACGGGGCATCTATGGATTGGGATGCGTTACCAATTGGGGTGAATTTTGAGTCGATATCTCCACTCCACTTTCTATTGTCATTGGAGCTCGGTTGGCCGGAATTTCCGCAGGCCAGGATGATATTGTCGACCGGAGTGTATGGTGGCGACTGACCGGCGACGAAGAGAGTGAGGATGTGGAGAAACAAGGAGAGGTAGAGAAGAGTGATGATTGGTTTCATTGTAGTTGGAGAAAGATGAGAGGGGGAGCCCCACTGCTTCTGATATGAAATCATAAGCATGACCAATGTTCTGGTCCTTGTCTAGTCATTGGGCAAATTATAGGGTTTCTAATCACTGATTGTATTGGGTATATATTAAGTACCAGAGCTGCTGTAACAATGACTTGAAAGTCCTTTCATTTAGAAATTTCGAGTCCTTATTATTGAAGTGTCTATGTAATCATCAACTTCAATGCAAATTGAAGTCATCTTTTTCTTCAGGTCTGGTCATAATCGTTCTATTCCACATCGGTGAACAAAGACTTGTTGACTTGCAAAGTCTTTCATTAGGAAAGGACCAAAGGCAACTGTTACATTTGAAATAAATCTTGGAATTACAACGAAGACGAAAGGTACGTGTTTAGGACTATTTAACTGTTAACCAATCTTCGTATAAAAAAAACTGCTAATCTATCTGTTAGTAAATCTGGTCGCCCCAAATCTAGATGGATGAAGCCTATGCCGAGTTGAGTGAGTATCTGCTTGAATGAGGCCTTTAATCCTGTTACATTAGAGGGAGGTGTTGGTCTTATTGCTAGAGATAGTAATGGTATTTGTATGGGAGGCCGGGCTAAGTATATTGATCGTGCTTCATCAGTTGAGCATGTAGAGTTATTAGTGGGGTTTGAGGCTTTAGATTTTGCACGTTCTTTGGGTCTGCAGGCACTGAGATTTGGGACGGATTGCTCTGAGTTGGCTGTTTCTATTGATCTACCTTCAGACTCCGATCCTAGTGTTCGGTCGCTGTACCTGGACCTAAAGCAGCATATTCACCCTCTCTTATGATTAATGCATAATAACTTTTTAATTTTCTAATCCAACCATTCAAGTTGTATAATGTAATACAAAGATTAGTTCTGTAAAAAATTAATCAAATTGAAAACCTTTTAATTATTCATTTATATGAAATACATGGACGGTTCATCATAATAGCAGTAAGTGTAGTTAGAACCGTCCATTTATTTGATTCAATTAGATAATTAAACGATTTCTGATTCGATTGATTTTTTACAGAGATGATCTTTAAATGCTAATTTAAGATATGGACCGTTGGATTATAAATTTATTAAGTAAAAGTGAGTTAATCGATAACAGGGGTGAATATGCTTGTTCACCCCTAAGAATTGTTCATAAATAAGACAGAAGGTATGTGTTTGGAAGACATGCCAAATTTTTAAATCAAAAAAATTTGAGTCAAAAGTATAGTGTCACTTACTACATAGCTTGTTTAAATTATATTTCTTCTGCAAGGTGTGGAATTTACCAAAATAACTTTCAATTTTACCTCATGATATTGTTATAAAAATTAGGGGGGTGAAATTTGCACCCACAAATTTACAAACCACACCCCCTTTTGTTTTTTTTAATAATATTTCATGTCACCTATTTTTACACTTCCTAAAACACCCTCCCCCCTCTCTCTTCCAGAACACCACCAAGGTCCCCATTCTTCTTCCCACTGCTGGCCAAGTCCTCCACATCCACTGTTGGAACCGCCGTCAAGGTCGGCGCCGCCGCACCAAAATCGAAGGAGAAGGCGAAGCCCAAAGCAACGCGATCAAACCCCACAGAAACGTCAATAGGAACGCTGGCATTCTGAAGCCGATCTTCTCGATCTTCATTAAGGACTCCGCCGCCACCGCCATTATAAACCTCCACCACATCGCCACTTCACAACAACTGCGTATTGACCGTGAAAACCTCAAGTCCTAGCATTCTCATCATCATCGTCGTCGTCACCCTACATCTCAATTCCAATTACAACAATAATGTCATACATCTGTTAAAAAGCCTCCATACAAACGAATTAACAAACTTCATTCCCAATCCGTTCGATCTAGTATTACCTGGCACCATTTGTTGCATTTGATGGTTACAGTACTAGCTCATCCTGCGAAAGAATTTCATAAATGTCTGTTCTCAGATTCATTTCCTTATCCCGCATAACTTCTTGGAGATCTGACAGCTCTTTTGCAAATAGGGTGGAGTTCAATTTGAGAAAACCATCCAGCCATAGCTTCTTTGACCTACAAAATTTTACCATTGAATAAAGAAATAAGAAACCAGAAGTTGTCAGCAGGACAGTGCCACTTTATGACCTCATCAAGGAAGCAAAATCTTACCATGGGCAGGCATAGATAGCAAAATCGTCGCCCCATTCTCCCTCTGCCGAATCCAACAACCACTTCCCCCGCCATGTCACTCCCTCTTCTGGCGACGACTCCCCCGCCCGAGTATCTCAGGCCGATCCCGTCGCCTCGCTCCCGGTCTTCGCCTTCTCCGCCATTAAGCACAGCAGAGCCTCCTCCACTGCGGTCATCGCCGCCGACTATGCAATCTGCCTCTCGAAGTTCGAGCACGACGATCAGCTCCGACTACTCCCTCATTGCTGTCACGCCTTCCACGTATCGTGCATCGACACGTGGCTCCACTCCCAGCCGTCTGCCAGCTCTGCCGGTCGCCGATTTCAGCGTCTGACTCCGAGCTCATGAAGATCAGGAAGAAGACAGAGAGAGAGACCTTGGTGGTGGTCTGGAAGAGAAGGGGGGAGAGAGAGAGACTTTAAGGGTGTTTTAGGAAGTGGCAAAAGAGATGATAAGAAATATTATTAAAAAAATAAAATGGGGTGTGGTTTGTAAATTTGTGGGTGCAAATTTCACCCCCCAAAAATTAACTCTATTCCTCTACCCTACTTTTATCAATAAGACCGTATCGTTTGGGGACCTACTGGTCATGTAATTTCACTATTAAATCTGCTTCTCAGTTACTTATTCAACATACTGTTGCACATTCTTTGGCAGTTAATCAAGCAAAGGCTTCTTACTAGAGATGAGATTTTTTCTAATTATCATATTGATAGATCTTGTCAGTTTTGTCATTCTGATATTGAAACAATAGATCATCTACTTTTCTTTCATTGCTCTTGTACCAGACAGGTTTGGCAAAGCAGCTTTCCTTCTTTCTCTTTTGAGGATTGAAATTATTCATTTATTGAATGGCTGGATCATGTATCTTCTCTCAATTGGATGATTCATATTGCTCTTATCACAGCTTATTGTATTTGGCAAGCTAGAAATGATGCTACCTTTAGGGATAAAGTGTCCTTACCTATTCAAATCTTTTATGCAGTTTTTACCATGTTTAGTGACTTCAACAGATGTAATTAATCCTAAACCGACTTAGAAACATGCTTCTAAAGATCTTGTTAGATGGAAACCTCTGAACGGTCCTTTAAAATTAAATTTTGATGGTTCCGTTCTTCATGACAGTAAGAGTGTTGGTGGGTTTGTGTTTCGAAATACATATGGAAATCCTGTATTAGCTGCTTGAAACAATCTAGGATGTAATGATATTCTTATTACAGAAGCACTACCTTTACAATTTTCTTCATCTTGAAGTTGAAGGAGATTCTAAGCTCCTCATTGACAGCATAAATGGTCAGTTTTAAATACCTTGGAGGATCAAGTCTATTGTCCAAGATATCTATACTATTGCTGAATCTATCTAAGTGTCTATTTTAAACATATCAAAAGAGAAGCAAACGCTCTTGCTGATGTCATTGCGCACACTGGACATAGCTCTTCTCCTGAAGTTTGGAGCAACTCTCTCTTCCTTTATCTGCTAATCATTCTTTCTTTTTTGATTCCTTAGGTTTAGGTTGTTTAAGAGGTTCTGTTTTGTAATTTCTTTGTATTTTCAAAAATTCACCAAATAAAAATTAGATATTACAGTCATATATTACCGGATATGGGAAAATTGACAAAGCAACAGTGGAGGGACCAAATATAGACTCACAATTTAAAGCCAAAATCTACATCGAGATTCATCAACAGAAGGGGGATGAAAGTTGATTTCCATGTTGGTATTTGATAATTGCATACAAATAAGTTCGTTGGTTGGGTTTTTAGTGACAAAGTAATTAATTTCAATTTCACATCCAAAATCAATTAACAATGAATGAGGGTTGTCTTGTAGAGCATATTATCCAGTCTCTTGGAAAAAGTGTTGTGCTCCATTGAAAGAGGGTGGTCTTGGAGTTCGTAATATTATGGCTCTTAATAAGGCTTTCCTCCTAAAAAAAATTTGGGATTTCTTAACTAAGTCTACAGCAGCCGCTGCTTTTTTTTCTGCTCGGTTTCTTCAACGTTCAGGTCAGCCATGTTCTTACTATAAAAAATCATCTATTTGGGCTGGCATGCGACCCTTGTTTATGGGTATTTTCTACAACTCTAAATGGTTAGTGGGCAATGGTCGATCAATTGATTTTTGGCATGGTAATTGGCTTAATGGTTCAGTTGTTGATAGATTGGGTATTGTGCATCAGCTTGGCAAATTATTATGTGCCAAAGTTTCTGATTCCATCAGAGATGGCTCTTGGTATTGCTCTACAAATTTGATTGCAGAAATTTCTGCACTTTGGTCAGAAATTTCAGCTGTTAGACTTCCTTATTCAAACATGGAGGATAAGCTGGTGTGGTTGGATTCTTCTGATGGGAGTTTATCTTTATCTATAGCCTATGAGTTCAAGAGGAGTAAACAGGCAATTGTTCTTTGGGATAGATGAGTTTGGCGTCAATGCTTTCGTCCTCGAAACTCTGTTACTTTATGGAAATTTCTTCATGGTAAGCTTTTAACAGATGATCTCTTACTTCAGCGAGGCTTACCGAATTTCCGTATTAGCTAATTCGGAAGTGCTTGATAGTTTTCATGCAATGGTGGTTTATGCTGCATGATTGCTCTATTCATTAGTTTGTAACTTTTTTAGCTCAGTGCTCACTTTGAGTACTTTATTTCATTTTGTTTTCAGAGAGGTTTTGGTTCTTGTCCCCCTCTCTCTTCTTGTGTTTTCTTTTCATTTTTTAATAAAATAAAATAGAGGGATGGGCGGTGGGTTCCCGGTTGCGATGGCCCCTCTTTCTTTCGAGATTGTGGGTGGGTGTCAGTCACCCCAAATCGGTTGTCGCAGAGGAACTAATATCGCATAATCCTCTATTTAATAAAATAAAATAAAAAACAATTAACAATGAATGAAGTTGACCCAAACTCTTATAAACTCATAGACAAGGTCTAATTTTTCCCGGGATCTATATGCTCAACACTTAGCTAGCTTGCTCATGATAATATTCATAGCAAGAGAATTAATCATGTATTTGAGATGGATGTGATGGGAAGGAGGATGCTTAAAAGATTTGCATGTATGGTTGTATTTCTCTAAATTAAAAATTTGTGGACACTACCCGCAAAGACTTGCAGGTCAAAATTTGGCAGCACGTTATAGACATAGACCCTCATTATGATTAAAGATTATAGCATTTGTGCCCTTGCCATTGCCGTTAAGATATTCTCAATCCACATCAATTTGCGTTCTCATGAAAGGATCTTAGTGCACATCAATCAAATTCTTGTATCGCTTAATCCACAAATGTCTTGGTCTTTGGCATTTGACTCTCAGTCTTTAGGTCTCATAAAACCATATATATTGCGCTAGTTACATTATTTGACCGTAAATTGTATTTACCAATTAAAAAATTTCTTTGTCAAACAGTAAATTTACTGTCGTATAGTAAAAGATGGAACTGATAAAGAAAATTGTTTATTGTTTACATGGGTAGATTTCTAAGTTTTCTATCAAATAGAGAGTTTATTATTAAGATTATCAAAAAAAAAAAAAAAAAAAAAAAAAGTCGATCACTACTAGAAAAAGGCCCTAAGGGCACACATAAAATAGAGACAAATGAAAGATGTGTGCCTTTAAGTGAGCAATAGGCACAAAAGAAGATATGTGTGCCCTTTGTTAGAAAAGAAACACATGAAGTGTCCCCATTTGATAAAAATACCACATACACATTACAAATATGTAATTTTAATCTCCACATTCTCTCTCCTCTGTGAAAAGGGACATAAGAAGTGTCCCTATATGATACAAATACCACATACCTACTGAAATACCTATTTTATCTCAGTCTCTCTCCCCTTCCAATGTGTATTGCCAAGCCTCACAAGACAGAGAAAAGGGAGCGTATATAGACCCGAACTCTCTCAACTTCTTCACTATACGAATTTTTTGGACCAAAAGAACTCTACTCTTATCTTCAAATCTAGACCAAAAGAAAATCTCTTTATTCACACAAGTTCCTCCTCTTTCTCTCTCACGCTTCCATGAACCCTAGCGATCTCCTCGACCTCCACTACAGAGAGAAATTTGGTGTGACTTTTATCAAATTCGTGAAAAGCACGGGGAGGTCCATCGCCGAGCTTCTTTGCAGGCTGAAGAAGGGGAAAGGCTTCGAAATCGATTGGGTCGAGCTGCCTACAGTTCTAATGTTGGCCACAGATCTGGATTTAGTTGGTAATTTTCAATTTATTTGAATGAATTCGATTCAATTTGTCAAGTCCTATTCGGTTTCTGATTGAATCAGGCGGTAACTGTCAAATCTTGAAAAATGCTTGATGAACTGCTCCTTGTCTTTTGGGTCTTGAGGAACTGCTCCTTGTCAACTCTCACTCGCTCTCTCCGATACAATGACGACCGCCACGGGTCCTCCGCCGCCTCCGCCACCGCCTCCACTCTCCGCAGACCCCGCTGACTCCGAAACCCTAGACAATGTGCCGATGGAGACCACCTCCCATTCTTCAACCCAAATAAAGCCTCCGATGGGGCCTCCACCTCCCAAAAACCCTAGTCCACCTCCTCCTCCTCCCCAAAACTGAAACCCCACTCCACCCTCTACATCCACCACCGACTCCGAGACCTCCAAGCACCAATCCCAAGGCTTTGCCGTCCCTTATTCGATTCCTGAATGGAGTGGAGCTCCATGCCACCAGTTCCAGCTCGAGGTCCTTAAGGACAGCGCCATTGTCGACCAATTCAATGTGTAAGCTTCTTCTTCTTTCTCATCTTCCTCCTCTGTAGCTAATTTTAAGTACTACATTTCATTATATACTCCGAAAATCGTTGAATTTCTTTGCTACTGGAATAAATTTCAGGTATGAAAAAGGGCCTTACATGTTCGGCCGGGTCGATTGTTCTGGAGCACCCTACTATTTCTCTGTTTCATGCAGGTAAGCACATTTATCTCTTACATTCTAACTTGCTGTTACTATTTCTCGACTTTGTGTTGTATCTTGTTGTTAGTATTATCATTGGCTTTTTCAATAGACTTGATACATTGTTCAAGGTTCAGATAAATGTACTAGGACTTTGAGCTAAGTCGACAGTGGATACCTGTTAATTTTCTTATTCACTTCAAGAGAAGTGGAGATGCGTACATCTATGACCTTGGCAGTACTCATGGTACTTTTGTTAACAAGAACCGGGTATGTTTATGGAGCTAATTGCTTTTCGCAACCAGACCTTAAAACTTGAAATTTAGTTCATGAACTTTCTTTTAATACATTTTCTAATGCAATAGTAGATATGGTCTCAAATTTATCTGGACCAGGGATCAATTTTATCTTAAATGGTATTTGTATGATCCCTCTCTACAAAGGAAATGACCTCTGCCTTTCTACTATTTGGAGCTATGGTTTTTTGGTTTAATTGCATGTTTTGGTTAAGTAGTATTTCAATTGAATTTTATCATTGAGTATATTTTTTTATTCTACTGAAATGGGTAGGTGTTGTTTTCTTTGATTTCTAGTTTCATTATTTGTGAATTTCTGTTCTTTGTTCTGTGAATCAATTTGGAGGTTGAGAAAGTGTGGTTTTTGTTAGTCTAGTTTTATTAATTAATTTAAAGATTGAGGAACATTGGTGCATTTTCTCTCTCCCATATTTTTGTCAAATTTGATTTTTAATTTGTTTTGGGTTTCTTCAGAGGTTAGCATGAACTTTTCACATGATATGGATCATGAATATGAGAAAATTTGCAGGAGAATGAACCCACGAAGGTTTGCAAGCTTATTTTCTTCATTCTTGCTTAAAGTAAATGAAATATTACCATACTTGTTTTGAGATTTACACCTCTACTGTCTTGTTAGGGTTGTGGTTGATAATGAAGCCTGCATGTGTAGCTGTACAGAATCTTGACTTATGAGATCACTGAATGAATCGGTTCCATTTGTGGAATATTAATTGTTTGAGATTGATTAATTGCTACCATTCATATTTGACCCACTTATCTTTGTATTTATGAATCTATGCAGCCTGGATGGATTGAAACGACAATCTAATTTAAAATATGGTGTAGAAGTTGTGAAGTCAGATGAACAGGTTGTGTCCTTTTGCATGCTAATTCAATGAATCTTTGTTTTGGTGTTTTATTTCCAAAATTCTTAACTGTTGGCTGATTATTGAATGGGTGTTTGTGACCTTTTTTAGGTTCATCTTGTTAAAAGGAAGAGCAAATGCAAGCTGTCCAAACTGAATTGAACAGCACTGAAACTCGTATTCACAATCCTTTAGCATTAAGAAGTTGATAGCAGCATTTACTCAACTTGCAGGAAGCAATCTCAACAGATCAAAGAGCTGCAATCAGTTCCAATGGAAGGGTACGTGTCTTTTACTAGGACACTAGGATGCGAAACTGTAGGACAGTTTGTTTTTGAAGCATATTGCTGGTATCTATGATTCATCTCATATGTAATTGTTATGGACGTCTGGGAGAACAATGACCCCTTGTATATTGCAAAAGAATTAATGAAATTCTGTGTAGGAAGCTATTCTTTGGATTCAGTGTTTTTGAAATATTGCTTGAACAGTACATAGGCGAATGTGTAATGTACAGTACTGTAGGTGTGAGAATGTTAGACCTATAGGCACAGATGTTACATCTGCCCCCAATTGAAATAATAGTTATTTGTATTTATGTAAAAGGTGGTATACAAGGACCCACTAGAATATGTTTTTGTATTTGTGAACAGTACAAGTATATATCATTCAATATGTATTTGGATGAAGTTAGAATACATGGGGTTTATATGGGGACACTTGAGCTTGAGATATGTGTGCCATTTAGCAATAGGAACACAAGCAATAGGCACACACTTGATATATGTCTCTATAGCTCAATGGGGATACATATTTGTCCCTATAGGTATCAAAAGGCACACATATTATTAGTCCCCTTAGGCCCTTTTTCTAGTAGTGGATGCTGCTCATGTGTGTGTGTGGTTGTGTTTCTCTCCAATTCACTAGTTAGTCTTTGACCATTAGTACATTGGTGTGGAGGCCAAATTAGGTAGCTGCCTTGATTGACTAACGAGTCTTCTGCAATATGAAAAAGTCTTTATTTATTTATTTTTATATTGTTGGAGAGAAAAGATCTCACATTGGAAAAGTGACAAATAAAATATAACTTATAAGTGAGTGGATCTTATCCAATTGTACTGAAGCCTTTTGTGATTAAAACCCAACACCTATGAGGTGGTTAAGTTGGGACAATATCGATACAATGGTGGGTCACCGGTCACACTTGTCGTTGTTTAACATGGTATCAGAGCAGGTCATTCTCCAATTGTGTCTCCACGTAGGCACGTATCATGAGCCCAAATTGGGGTTCCTTGTATTGCCATCGAAATTACCAAGTGTCCAATGTGGGCCTTGGATTGTATTGATCAAGTCTCTGATATGAGACTTGTGTCCCAATTTCCAATGTGGAAATTAGATTAATTAATTTCACGTGCAGGCTTAGAGTTAGGTGGCACATGAGGGGGCGTGTTGGAGAGGAAATATCCCACATTGAAAAAGTGACAAATAAAATATAACTTATAAATGAGTGGATCTCACCCAATTGTACCGAAGCATTTTGTGATTAAAACCCAACACCCATCGGGTGGTTAAGTTGGGACAATATGGGTACAATGGTGGGCCACTAGTCACACTTGTCGCTGTTTAAAATATATTTTTGAAGATAATTGAGAAAAGTATGCACCAATCATATGCTGAAAAGGTTGGAAAAAAACTTTATTTTTGGATCACATTTGGCATGACCACACTTATCTATTTGTTTGGAAAAACAAGTCTCTTCATGTTGTGCCTTGAGGGAAATACTGGTTGGAAAAACAAGTGTCGTCATGTTGTGCCTGGAGAGAAATATTTTCTTCTGCTTACCATTGGTCACCAAGGAATACTTTTCTCTGGAAGCCTAGTCAACTTGACACCTTGTGCCATCTTCAACTTCATCTTGAGACCTTTGCCGCTTCTACAGAGCATTTTTCTCTTCGCAGGGATATTAACCCTTCACCTTTTTTTAGGAATTTATACCATTCATTCATTCTTTCAGGGATATTAACCCTTCACCTTCTTTTAGGGACTTTAGCCCCTTCACCTTCTTTCAGGGACTCGACTTGACACACATTTACGCAAGCGCACGTATTATTGTCAAGTAAGAAAAGTATTAAAATTTTGATTATAGTACCCTGGGGATTAGGCGTTAGACCTAAACTAGGTAATTGGCGCTAGATAACTCAAAAGCATACAAGGAAAATAAAAATAAAAAGATAAAATAAAAGCTATAAACAATCAAGGCACGAAGCCTTGGCAATGCACGGCTTAACTCACACCAAGCCTCAGCAAAGCTACTAACCGTCGGAGCTTCTTCCACCCACCTAGGTGGGTGCTCAACCAGGGTGCTTAACAGCGCGTGTATACACGCTCTGTTAGGATTTGTGTTTCCGTTATCGTTTGGACGTTTGGTGAGGAACACCAAAAACTGTTGACCTCAGTAAAATCATATTTACATGAATAAAATGGTCTGCACGTGCTATACAACTGAAAAAATGGGAGAAATCCCAAATCCAATGTTTCTGGTCTCAAACACAGGAGGAGAGATCCGCAAGTGGTGTCAAATAAGAGATCTGATGTCAATGTTTCAATCGTCGGAGACAGTGGTGGGTTGGCGAAAGATTATATCCGAGTCCATGCTGAGTTCCCGTCGCCGGAAATCTGAAGAGGACGATTGAAGCCCAAATGACTAGAAACCAAATTGGGGCATAGCAGAGGTCTTCGTCATCAACTAAGCACCAATCTGAATGTCGGTGTAGTACCTTCAAGAATCCCAAGAAGCCCTCCGCAGCCCGCGTTGTTACTACTGTGTATAGGACGCGATCTTGGTGGTGATTTCTCCGGGATTCGATGTCAGCGACGGGAAAATCCATACAAGTAAGAGATACTAAGAGATCGATCATCTTCTGCATTCTTTAGCATCCATGGGGTTGAGGCTTGAGGCATAGAAGAGAACTGGTAGTTGGGTACCCATTTAGCGGGTGGGAAAGACTGGGTATGGGTTAGTGTTTGTAATGCCAGATTGCCAACCTTATTGAAGATTGAAGATCTGGGATAGATACCCAGAACATGAAGATGAAATTTGAGTCAAAAAAAGATTTTTTTTTTAAATCTTCTTTTTTAATCATAAACTTAAAAAAAAAAAAATTCAGAATCATAAAATTAGTTCTGGTTTGAAAATAGAAAAATAAAATAACAAACATTTTTTTTATTTAGAAATAAAGTGATATGAGTATTATATACAAAACGAAAAACTAAAAATAAGTTATATGGGTATGGGTACCCTCAGACGTACATATTTTTATTTTTTATAAACTGTTTTGTGACAGTATATTGTAATTAACTATATATCATTCTCTCAAATTTGTCTGCTGTTATTCTAAATAAATCACAATGACATAAAATTAAAATGACAAAAAAAAGGTTGAAAAAAAATTGTGAAATTAAGTTCTCTAAGAGGACAGTGAACAATTGTATGAATTATTTTTTTAAATTTATTTTCAAACTTCTGAAATTCATAATAAAGAGATTTGATGCCTGAAAAATTTCACGAAATTTAGTCGCAACGCATATTTAATTATCGAGTTCTCAAATTGGACATTTACATTTAATAAATTTCCAACAAATATGTCCCAAGCTCACTTTTCTATGTTTTTTTTAATCAATTTTTATAATTTTAAGTTTCATAAATTCATAATAAATATTTTATGTGTTTCCAAAAACTCCCATGAGCTCATCACACAATTTATTTTCAAAATTTTAAATTTGAGATTTCTCCTCAATAAAAATTTTGAAAAATTTAAGATGTCACTATTAGGTTTGTAACCGATGTTAGTTTTGTAACTATTATGTTGATTAATGCTGTATCCACCAACAACCATGCCATTAATTTCACACGACGTATGTAACTACTCGGTGGATACATCTAAAGAGTCGAAAACAAACTTTATCAACTGATTTGGTTATTAGAAAATAATATCAATACGCCTAGTAGTGTTGTATATATAAGTTGTTCATTACATATAGGAATATGACTTTTAAAAGCGATTGTGTGGTGAAAACTTAATTTGGAGAAGCAGACCATTGGATGAGTGGATTACATTTTTTTGATTCCCAATTTTGATTATATGGATTGCACAAAATCCTTATATGCATACTAATGTGATCTAACTTGTTTAGTAGTTATATCGAGAAGTAAACCTTCCATGAGCAACAAGGTGGACTGGTGGAGTAAATAGAAATGATCAAAATCGACCGTTGGATGTTACCATGATAAGAAGAAATGGTTATGGTCAAAATTTCAGCCATTTTCTTCATCGTTTAGGTCTCGATCTACTAGGTCAACTCTAAACCCTAAATACCACATAAAATTAATATGCTCATAACCAGTCATTCGCAATTTCTTTTTTCGATCTGTCAGCTCTCACACTCTCGTGGGTATGAGATATATCAACCAATGTAAAACTTTTGGGGAAGTTTATCTCTTCGTGGTATAGCTCCCCTTAGGGATGTATAAGTGTATAAAGAGTTGATCGCTTTGTTTGATATCGAAATTACGGTGGATCGGGTTAAATTTTTTACTCAGTACCTATTGATACGCTATAAATAGATAGGTACTGTCACATTTATCGATTCCTAGTTTTGATTTTTTGGATTGCACAAAATCCTTAATTATATGACTTCTAATGTGGTCTAACTTGTTTATTATGTGTATAAAAATATAAACCTTTCACAAGCAACAAGGTGGAGGAAATAGAATTTATAAAAATTGACCGTCAGATTTTATCATGATAAGAAGAAATGGATATGATCAAAATTTCAGATATTTTCGTCATCGTTTGGGTCTCGATCTACTATGTCAACTTCAAACCCGAAATACCACACAAAACTAATATGCTTATAACCAGTCATTCACAATTTTTTTTTTCAATCTACCAGCTCTCACACTCTCGTGGGCATGAAATATATTAACCAATGTAAAACTTTTGAGAAATTTATCTTCTCGTGGTATACCTCCCCTTAGGGAAGTGTAAGTGTGTAAAGAGTTGACTGCTTTGTTTGATGTCAAAATGACAGTGGATCGGGTTACTTTTTTTACATAGTACCTATTGATATGCTATAAATAGATGGGTAATGTCACATTTATGGATTTTCTAGTTTAGATTTTTTAGATCGCACAAAATCCGTATATATGCCTACTAATGTGGTCTTACATGTTTATTATGTGTATAAAAATATAAACCTTTCACAAGCAACAAGGTGGAGGAAATCAAATTTATTAAAATCGACCATCGGATTTTATCATGATAAGAAGAAATGGGTATCGTCAAAATTTCAGCTATTTTCGTTATCGTTTGGATCTCGATTTACTAGGTCTACCCTAAACCATAAATACCACATAAAACTAACATGCACATAACTAGTCATTCACAATTTTTTTTTTTTGTTATCTATCAGCTCTCACACTTTCCTGGGTATGAGCTATATCAATCAATGTAAAAATTTTGGAAAGTTTATCTCCTCGTGGTATTGTTTCCCTTAGGAAGTATAAGTGTTTAAAGGGTTGATGGTTTTGTTTGATGCCGAAATAACGACGGATCGGGTTAATTTTGTACACAGGACCTACTAATACATTATAAATAGATGGATAATGTCAAATTTATTAATTTCATTTTTTTAGAATGAAATTGAAAATCGATAAATTTCACAAAAAGTTTATTACTACTAGGAAAAATTTAAGGTGGAATACATTTTTTATTTTTGAGCGGTAAGGTGGAATACATGAGTAAGGTAATATCAAATATTACTACTAATGTAATGTCAAATAATGGGTACATATCACTACTCAAAAAAAAAAATTAAGGAATTAAAGAGGAATTATTAGAAATTGAGTATATGGTCTCGGTGATTGTTTAGAGATCTCGGAAATATTTTCTAAATTTTTCTTGATGTAAAATCTCCATTTTATAGGTTTGATAATAAAAGACGCGAGGTGACGAATCCGTGAGAATTTTCTGAAAATTTTTCGGAACTTGAGCTATTTATTACAATTTTCTAAAATAATATAAAAATATTTAAAGAAAAGGAAATTAACACGGTGCAATCTGAGCCGTCTATAAACTCACCGCTTGACCTGAGCCATTGACCAAAATATAATTATTGGCTGTATATATCCAATTCAGATCGAAGAGCCAAGAAGCATCGAGTCTGTCGACCCGTTTTCTTGACCCGCGAAGCAACAACTGTATCTCCCAGGTTAGGCCATGTTGAGGCGGGGAACCAGTCCCTTCCTGTTGGAAAATATATTGGACTTGTCATTATCTAAAATGCATTAAGTTAATAAGCTTTGATTTAATCTGGAAATTGAACAATAGAAATACATATCTAGGACTCTATCCTGTTATCAATTGAGGTATATGTCTCTCGATTGAAGTAGGAATCTTATCTGTCAAATAACCTGATTGACATCAAGTATACATGATAAACATTAAGCTTCTGCTGATAAACTCTTTATCAAGCCTTGGACTCTTTATGGGATGAGCACAAGGCTAAGTTTAGGCCTCTATATATATATCAGGAAAAAGTCCCTATGTTGACTACGACTTGCATTAAGATCAGTCCCATTCTGAAAGCTCTAGTAGTATAACATAGAAGATCTTCTTCCTTACTGTTCTTGTTTTTGTTTGCTCGTGACTTTCTGGTATTGCTGTGGAGTGAGGCTGCTGCTGCTGTGCTTGCCTTACTGCTGTGAAGAATTCTTGTTGCTGAAAGCTGTAGCTGAGATGGCAGGACAAAGCATTGATCTGCAGAACAATGGTAATCTCCTAAGACAAGGCTGGAGACTTAAGTTCTTTGATTGTGCAGATGGTTCTCGTGGATTAGTTCATGATTTGGTATTGATATGATTATGATTCATTGCATCTTTTGGTTTTACAGATTGGTATCAGAGCAAGGTTTTTATAAAATTCATATCATACGTTTTGGTTTGGAAAAACAAAACAATCAAATACAATTTTCTGCAAGATTAAATATTTTCTATATATTCAGTAAAACGGGCCTTTAGTTAAGCCCGTACTTTAACCCAGGCCCAAGACCCGAATTCAGAATAAAAATAAAATTAAAGACATGCTTTTATAGATCGGATAGAGTTGGTCTTTGGCTGAGAATGGTTCTCACATTTTGGGGTTTCTTCAGTCTTTGGTTCTTCCGTAAGGGTTGAGATTGTTGGTTGTTTTATTCTCTTTTGCTTCCGCTATTAATCCCTGCTGATCTTGCAAAGGCCCAGGTATGTACTTTGTGAATAAATTGATCAACTTGCAATCGATCTGCACATGGAAAGTAGTATGTGAGAATTCATACTCAAATTGGTATCTGTTGGTTGTTGGAACTTGTATTGATTGATATATATATATATATATATATGTTTTGGTTATGCTTTTGAAGAATGATTACACGTATGGATGTTAGTGTCATGATACTGTGATTTCAAATAAAGCACAATTATCTCCCAAATTTAAGTTTTTGCAGGCTTGATACATTTTCACAGTAAATTTTGAGAATTAAAAATGATTCAACAAAATTAAATATAACTTGCAGTTTTATTTTATCTTATTGTCATATGAGGTTCTGGAATTAATCGATTATGTTGCACAAAGTAACTTTCACTGCAGATTCTAGAAAATGCCTAACAAGACAATGTTGTGTTGCTATTGTTAAAATTGCATTATTTTTGGCTCCCGAAGGAGTGTTCATATGTGTGATTTTAAAATCAGTAATAGCATTGTACATGTTTCATAGTTTTAACTTCTGCTATATTGAAACTTTTCTCTATCTAAAGATGTTGACTGCTTTCAATATATATATTAAGACTATTAAACATGGGATAATGATGTATGAAATCTAGTTATCAGTTTTTATACCACAAAGGTGTTATCTGATATACCTTTAGAACAAGGGATTGTTTTTAGTTGTGTTTCTGCCATACATTTTGTTACTGATGGTTGATACACATATTTTCTGCAGAATAAATAATACACATGTACTTACATTTTTCATTTTCTGTTTTGCTTTAGGAGTTGAGGTTGTCACCCTAGGGCAGGTTCAAGTGTTGAGTGGAGGAAACTACAGAAAATGGAGAAACCAAGTAGAGTTCTACTTAGCCATGCACCAAAACATGGACCTATGCCTTACAGATGAACAACCTTATGAGTTGGATGGAGAAAGCACTGAAGATGACAAGAAAGCCTATAAGGACTGGCATAGAGCCAACAAGATGGCCAAAAATGTCATCAGGTCTACTATGTCGGATACAGTGAGGGGCTGCATCGAAGAACCTGAGTATGCAGTTGACTTCTTGGAAGCCATTGCTCAGAAATTCAGAGAAAGTGACAAAGCTGAAGGTGCCAGACTCTCTAGGAAGTTCAATGACCTAAAGTTCAGTGGAAATGGGAGTGTAAGAACCCATATCATGGAGCTGATAGATATCAACAATAAGCTGAGAGAACTTTACATGGGAGTGAATGATGCACAGGTGGTGCATGTGGCCTTAGAATCCCTCCCAAATGCCTACAGCCATCTTAGGACAACCTACAATGCGCAAAAGGAAAAATGGACACTGAATGAGCTTATCTCAATCTGTGTAGATGAGCAAGAGAGGATTAAGAAGGAGTACACCCACTACTACTATCAACCTGATGGGGAAAAATAAAGGCAAATATCAGAACAAACTCAAACCAAAGAAGACCATCACTAAAGCACCCACTGAAAAGGCTGCAGCTGGAAAGCTACTGAAGATCAAGTGCTACTTCTGTAAGAAGTATGGGCACATGAAAAAGCAGTGTGAGGGTTTCAAGAAATGGATGATCAAAAAGGGTAAGAATTTATTTTCTGATTCAGATTCTATCTTTCCAAATTCAGTTTTTTCCTTGGAAGTTAACTTCATAAATGTTGAACCACATACTTATTGGTTGGATTCAGGCTCACCAATTCATATAACCAATTCCTTGCAGGGTTTAACAAGAAGGAGAGCTCCAAGGAAGCATGAAGACTCGGTCTGTGTTGGCAATGGCATGAAGGTAGCAGTCAAAGCCATTGGCACCTTAAAGTTGGACTTAGGTTTAGGAAAGTTTCTGGTTTTAGATAGTGTTTATTTCATTCCTTCTTTGAAAAGAAACTTGCTTTCAGTTTCTTTGCTAGTTAGGCTTGGTTGCAGACTTGTTATCGACTTTAGTGGAATAAAAGTTTTTCAAGGACATGATTATCTTGGATGTGGTACTTTTATGCATGACTATTTAAAATTAAATTGTTCTATTGCAAAACAAGAAATTATGCTAATTGAAAATAGGGAAAATTCCTTAAGTACTGACACTGTTATTGGTGTCAAAAGATCATTGTTCAATAACAAGTCTGCATACCTTTGGTATAGAAGGCTAGGGCATATTTCTAAGGAAAGACTTAAGACACTCATTAAGAACAAAATTTTACCAGAACTAGATTTTGATGATCTTATAGACTGTATAGAATGTTATAAGGGAAAATTGACTAACTCAAGAAAGAAAACTGCAGTAAGAAGTCAAAAACTCTTAGAACTTATACACACTGATATCTGTGGACCTTTTAAGCATAAAACTATCTGTGGAAACTCATACTTCATTACATTTACAGATGATTGTTCTAGATATTGTTACATTTATTTACTGTCAGAAAAATCACAAGCCCTTCAAGCTTTTAAAATCTTTAGAACTGAAGTGGAACTGCAGCAGGAAAGTAAAATTAAGATTGTGAGATCTGACAGGGGTGGGGAATTCTATGGAAAGTATACTGAGGCAGGCTAGCAAAAGGGTCCTTTTGCATTATACCTTCAGGAACAAGGCATTAAAGCTCAGTATACTACTCCATATAATCCACAACAAAACGGAGTAGCAGAAAGAAAAAATAGAACTTTCTTAAACATGGTAAGGAGCATGATGTGCACCTCGGGGTTGCCAAAATTTTTGTGGGGTGAAGCCTTAAGAACTGCAAATTACATTTGCAATAGAGCACCTAGCAAAGCTGTAGAGAAAACACCATTTGAGATTTGGTGTGGTAGGCAACCAAGCCTGCATCACTGCCATGTGTGGGGATGCAAGGCTGAAGCAAAAACACCAAATGCACTAACACAGAAATTAGAGTCAAAAACAGTGAGTTGCAATTTTATTGGATATTGTGAAAAATCTAAGGGTTTTAAGTTTTATGCAGCTCATCACACACCTAGGATTTTTGAGACATATCAAGCAAAATTCCTGGATGAAGTAGTGTGCAATTCATCTTTTGAAGACTTGTCTGCAGATTTTGATGAAATTTCAGTTGATGAGAATTTAGAAAATTTTTTACCCTTACTACAGAACCAATATGTGGCTGCTCAAACCACAGAAAATACAGATTTAGATCAAAATCTAGTTGATCCAATTAGTGAGGTACCACAAAATGAGTCATTAGCAGAACTGGTAGCTGAGATGCCCCATGACATGGTTTTAGATCAGAATCCAGCTTTAGAGCAACCTGAGTTTAATGACCCCCAACCTAGGAGATCTCAAAGACAAAGAAAACCCACTTTTGGAGAAAATAGTGATTATGTTGTGTATTTGCAGGAAACTGATGAAATTCTTGTAGAGGATCATGATCCAACTACCTTCAAACAAGCTGCTGAAAGTATTGAATCTCAGCAGTGGCAGTTGGCCATGGAAGCCGAAATGGATTCCATGAGTCAAAATTCAGTGTGGGAGTTAGTGAAACCAGATCCAAACCACAATGCTATAGGCTATAAGTGGGTGTTCAAGACCAAAAGAGATGAAAAAGGAAATGTGGAAAGGCATAAAGCTAGGCTTGTAGCTAAAGGTTTTACGCAGAAACAAGGCATAGATTATACAGAAACCTTTTCTCCTGTTTCCACTAAAGACTCCTTCAGAATTATAATGGCTCTTGTAGCTCATTATAATATGGAACTACATCAAATGGATGTAAAAACAGCCTTTTTAAATGGAGAATTAGATGAAGTAATCTACATGAAACAGCCTGTAGGCTTTGTAAAACCTGGAAAAGAAGATCATGTATGCAGACTTCGAAAATCAATTTATGGACTTAAGCAAGCTTCTAGACAATGGTATAAGAAGTTTGATTCGGTAATTTCATCTTTTGGTTTTACAGAAAACATTGTGGATGAGTGTGTATACTTAAAGACAGTTGGAAATAACTTCATTTTTCTTATACTGTATGTAGATGACATTCTGTTAGCTAGCACTCATATCAAATTATTAAAAGACACTAAAGCTTTTCTGTCAAATAATTTTGATATGAAGGACCTAGGTGAAGCATCTTTTGTTTTGGGAATTGAAATTAAGAGGGATAGAAAACATGGTTTATTAGGTTTGTCACAACATGCTTATATCTGTAAAGTCTTGAAGTGATTTGGCATGGAATCCTGTGCAACTGGTGAGGTCCCTATGTCTAAAGGAGATAAATTTACTAAGAATTCTAAAAATGGGGGGAAGAGTGGTGACATGGAAAGCAGACCCTATGCTAGGCTTATTGGCAGTTTGATGTATGCGCAGGTTTGTACAAGACCTGACCTATCTTTTGCAGTAGGTATTCTCTCAAGGTTTCAATCAAACCCTACTCACCAACACTGGGTTGCATGCAAGAAGGTCCTTAGATATTTACGGAAAACTAAGTCTCACATGCTAGTTTACAAGAAAGTGGAAAATTTGGAGCTGTTGGGCTACACTGATTCAGATTTTGCAGGTAACTATCCCAGCTCTATGAAGTCCACATGTGGATATGTTTTTATGCTTGCTGGAGGTGCTGTAGCATGGAAAACCATGAAACAAAAATTAATTGCCACCTCCACAATGCAAGCAGAATACATAGCTGTATATGAGGGAGTTTGTGAAGGCTTATGGATCAAGAATTTTTTGATGCAAACTAAAGTCCTTAAGTCCATAGTCTCAGGAGCATTAAAAATATTTTGTGATAATGAAGCTGCTGTCTTTTTTGCAAAGAACAGCAAGAGATCAAATAATTCTAAGCATATTGATCTCAAGTACTATAGTGTGAGACAAAGAGTTGATTTTGGTGACATAGAAGTTTTGAACATTGATACAGAAGCTCAACTTGCAGATCCATTCACTAAAGCTTTAACAGTTGCAAGTTTTCAAAAACACATCAAGAACTTGGGAATTTCATCTCAGTTGGATGCTTAAGCTTAGTGGGAGTCACCTCTCATTTTTAGAATTTATTCTTCTGTAATAAACTTTCAATTCATAGTTACTTCTCCAATTATCAATTTTTTTTGTGATTTTGTTTTGTAAGTTATCAATAAAAGTTGAATTCTAGTTATCACTTATATTCTGGTACCAAAATTCTGTTTTCTGGAAATATTGAGATGTTGATATGTGTATTATGAAGTGAATCGATTTCAGGTAAAGTAGCAAGTAAGAGATTCACCACTTCACGTACTTGCTGATGAGATTTTGAAATTCTTCAAAATCATGTTGTTGGACTCTGAGCAATGAAACTTGCAGGTAGACATATTAAATTTTCAATTGCTCTTATGTTTATCATTTTGAGCTTATGTGATGTATAGAAATTTGTGTGAGTGATCTTTAACTGTTTTGACTGTTTTGATCAAAACTAGTTCTTGATTCTGCATTAATTCTATGCATTGACCAAGCTGGATAAGACATGAGTTTTGTTCTTGTATTTCAGTGCACACTTCATTGTTGTTTAATTTTCTCATTATGGTTCAAATGCTGTGCATAAAGATACTGTCAGTCCAAGTGGGAGAATGTTGGAAAATATATTGGACTTGTCATTATCTAAAATGCATTAAGTTAATAAGCTTTGATTTAATCTGGAAATTGAACAATAGAAATACATATCTAGGACTCTATCATGTTATCAATTGAGGTATATGTCTCTCGATTGAAGTAGGAATCTTATCTGTCAAATAACCTGATTGACATCAAGTATACATGATAAACATTAAGCTTCTGCTGATAAACTCTTTATCAAGCCTTGGACTCTTTATGGGATGAGCACAAGGCTAAGTTTAGGCCTCTATATATATATCAGGAAAAAGTCCCTATGTTGACTACGACTTGCATTAAGATCAGTCCCATTCTGAAAGCTCTAGTAGTATAACATAGAAGATCTTCTTCCTTACTGTTCTTGTTTTTGTTTGCTCGTGACTTTCTGGTATTGCTGTGGAGTGAGGCTGCTGCTGCTGTGCTTGCCTTACTGCTGTGAAGAATTCTTGTTGCTGAAAGCTGTAGCTGAGATGGCAGGACAAAGCATTGATCTGCAGAACAATGGTAATCTCCTAAGACAAGGCTGGAGACTTAAGTTCTTTGATTGTGCAGATGGTTCTCGTGGATTAGTTCATGATTTGGTATTGATATGATTATGATTCATTGCATCTTTTGGTTTTACACTTCCGACCTGCCTCTTGATCGCCAATGTCTCTATGGTCTTTAGTTTGTCCATCGGTCGAGTTTGGAGGGAGAATCGAAGGCTGAAAGCTTCGACAGCTTCGGCGGTTCTTCGATTCAGTTTTCAGGCGACTCAGTCACAATTGGCGGTGCTCTTTTGCTCCGGTAACGGCCACGTTTTCCTCTTTTTCCCTTACATTTCATAGATACAGCAATCGAAATGAAGTAGTAAAGCCCATCAGCTAATTATTTCACTCTAAACATTTATTTCCTCTCGCTTTGTCTCTGTTCCCCCTCTCTGCAGCTCTTCTCATTCTCAGACCCAAACTCGACAACAAAAGATAATCAATTCCACCTTGGGATTATGAATGAAAAAGGAGGTTGAAAAACTATAACTTCCAGGTCAATCTCATCTAATTAGGTCCAGACAAATTTGAAACAGTTGAATCTAATGATTGAAAGTTTGAAACGCTAAATTGCTTGGCTGCACAAGAAATTTTTGGTTAGGTTTGCAGGCGGCAATGGTGATTATATGTTGACTTCCCTATCAATTAACACGATCGAAATTTAGTTCCTAAACCCATATATTCTAAATCAAACACGATTTGTTTCTTGTTTGGCTACTTCTTGATTCCGGCGATGAGGCAGTGTAGTCGACGCCCTCGACGATGAAGGCCTTGCGGCCGGCGTAGCGACTGTGGAGGAGGATCACCGCATTGGTTGGCCTCAGACACTTCACCATGCTGGCAGCCTCTCTCCTGGGTTCTTTCAAAGCTCTCACTGCTCGCGCTTGGATTCACCCAAAATTTTTCGTGACCTCTTTGTAAACAAGGAAGAAGAAACAGAGACCCGAATTAATTGTGATCCATTCATTGATTTTTTACCGCATATATTGAATACTTTTTTGGCCAACAATATTCGAAACAGTGAACATATCTCCGTCTATTAACTAACGAATGATCCAATGGCCTACATTGGCTAGTCGCGTAAGGAGGCCAGATCTCTTGACAGCACATGAGGTGACCACCCACCTAGGTGGGTGGAAGAATTTTCGACTAACCGTAGCCCAAATGACTTATGCGCAACGAAAGGTAGTCATTTTTTCTTTGGAAAAACAAGTGTTTTAATGTCGTATTTTTTCTTCTTTTTTTTTTTTTTACAAAAAAAAAAATTACTGGTTGTCAAGTTGCATATGATCACTTCTTAATCTCCTGGATTATCTTTGGTTTATAGTTCCCTCATGTTATGTAAACAACCATGTCAACATGGGCGTAGCTACCATAGGGCAAGAAGAATCAATTGACCCTTCTCATTTTTCAAAAATAAATATGATTGGTTGAAAACTTGAAATATTTAGATTTCTATCAATAGAAATGGGATATCGACTCTTCTGCTTTTGTCTTGATGTGTCTCACATTTCTTTTATAACACTGAACCTCTGATGATTATTGTGATCCAAGAATAGGAGGTATAAATATAGTAAATCATTTATGCTAACAATCAAAAGATTAAAAAAACCACGATCTTATATTTTTCTTTTTTTTTCTTTTCAGAATTGATCAACTCATGCATACATAAACATCTAACGATTGATTTGCAGTAATTTAATCAAAAAGTCGGTCTCCCACATCGTTGATTACAAAGTCATCAACTAGTAAAGTGGTTCTCATTAGAAGTGCTCCCTAATGATTTTTGGATGATTTTAGCTTCTTCTACTACTTCTAAAGAAGTACTTTTGCTTGAGAATGACATTGATGTGAATGATGCTAGTATTGAAACAGTTACTGTGATTGGTTCTAATAGAAATTTTTTTTTGAAAATTCTACGTATTTATCCTACAAAAGATTAGGACTGTTGAAGGAAATCGACTAATGTGTGCCTAATCAAACTAGGATTAGTTCCATGATTGTAATCCTATAATTCCTAGTCCTATTCAGAATAGTTTTTCTTATACTATTAGAACATATACTTTCTAATCCCTATATATAGGGCTCCTATTCTCAATAATGAAACACACAATTCTCTCATCAATCTCTCTCAAATCTCTCATTTTTAAACACGTTATTAGCACGAGCCCTAACCACAAATAGCAAAAAATCCTAAATCCGAATATAAATTCTTGAGACCTTTTTAGCCCCCACTACACAACTTGAAGCTCTCAACATCAGGAGTCTGGAACCAGTGGCAACACCACCAAAACCGGTCGGAAACATACCAAACCATCTGCCGGAAGCCAAAAACCATCCGCTGCGAACTTTCCACTGGTTCACCAAGTTTCCGACCTTCGATTGCCACCAAATTTTGTCATCAATAGGACCTCTATCCCAGGATTCAAGAATTGAAAGTGGAACTCCAAGAACAGGTCCGGAAGCCCCCCAACCAGGCACCATACCGACTAGTCCTCCTGCAAAAAAATTGGCAGAAACATTTTTTTGCCTAGTTTTCCCTGTTTCGGCCAATACCAACCACCACCGGCCATCCCCGTGCATCTAGCTATTGTCCTCAGCCCCTCTTCCATCAACGACAACTTATTCAAGCTCCCAAGCATTCAAGTTTCAAGGTTTCAAGCTCCGATTAACCAAGTAAGTTTTTATAATTAAAGTTCCCGCTTTCCGTACATTAATTCTTCTTTTTTTCTTCGAGGACTTGCAACCTCCCTTCTTCTACATCTCACCTTTTTGTAACGTGGGTTAGATTTTCAAAGTAGAACCGTGGGGAGTTCACACTATATACAAACTAAGAGTGTTCATAAACCACGGACTAAGAGCATTCTTGAGCATCGAAATATTGCGAACTAAGAGCGTTCGTAAGCTACCGACTAAGAGCGTTTGTAAGCATAAAAATTTGACCATTTAAACATCATTGTTTTGATCTAAATCCAAAGACATTTGTTATAGCTCTTTCTCACTAGGAAAATAGTTGAGATAAGTGGTTCTTAAGTGAGCTTTGCTCCATCGACATCTCTTCTTATTTTCTTGGTTATGGTCAATTGGAGTCACCAAAAAGGATTGAGTAACAATCATTAAGTCAAATATTGATTGTCATTATTTTGGATTAGAAACTTTTGACGTAATCATTGGCTTTCATTGAAATAAAGTGTCGATTTTGATTTGAACTTTATTCATTCAAGTATGTTTCTCGAAGAGCTAGAATGCGTCATGGATAGTGCTACTACACACACCGTACTTCGAAATATATAGGCAGTTATTTCTTGAGATGATGCCTACTCGATATTCAGTGACTATGATGGCAAGGTCATCTAAATTGATTCATGGTCGAGGACCAACTCAATTCTTGTTGCCACACGGCACAATCATTAATATCGCTGAAGCTCTCTACGCTCCTAGGGCCGAACTTTTGAGCTTTAAAGATATAAAAGCCAATGGTTTCCATGTGGAAACACATTATGAGAATGGACAAGAGTTCCTTTGCATCACCTCTAATGACTACGGACATAAAAGAGTCTTAGAGAAACTTATGTGTCACTCTAGTGGGTTGTATGCAACCACTATTTTAATCATTGAATCCACTCATGTTATGAGAGATGATTTATGGGATTCCGACACATATAGGCTTTGGCATGACCTTTTGGGACACCCAGATCATGATATGATGATCCGTATATTAAAGACTTCACACGGACATCCATTCTTCAGGACAAAGAGAAGTGAGAACCAACACTTGGTTCGAGGAGATGCATCTGCGCCTCATGGCACCAAGAATGTGCAAAACTAGCCACTTAGGGCCGACGTCGTCCAACCCCTACGGCCTCATCATGGCTTTGACGCCATGGACTCTTCTTTGACTCCTCTTTCTACTTCTCAAGTCAATTATGACTTTATGGCTCAACCAAAATCCTCATTGGTTATTTCTAAAGCCCATCATTCATTTTGCAGAGCCTGCTCTTTAGCAAAATTAGGATCGAGATCATCCTTTGCAAAGAACACTAAAGAAAACATTTCATTCTTGCAAAGAATCCAAGGTGATATTTGTGGACCTATTCAACCACTTTGCAGACCATTTAGATATTTTGTGATGTTGGTTAATGCATCGACACACTGGTCACATGTCAATATGTCATGCTTTTGTCCACAAGGAAAGCTGAATTTGCTAAACTCCTAGCCTAAATTATTAAGTTAAGGGCTCACCACCCTGATCATCCTATTAAGTCTATAAGGCTAGACAATGCTGGGGAGTTTACATAAAAAACTTTTGATGATTATTGCATGTCGATTGGGATTGAAGTTGAACATCCTGTTCCTCATGTTCACACCCAAAATGGTCTTACAGAAGGTGCCATTAAACGACTATAAATGGTTGCTAGAGCATTGGTAATGCACACTAATCTCCCTATATCTGCTTGGGGCTATGCAATATTGTATGTAGCTGTGCTTATAATTCGGCTGAGGCCCACTGCCACTAAACCTTTTTCTGCGTCCCAGATGGTGACTAGGTATGAGCCTGATGTTTAACACTTGCACATATTTGGGTGTGCAGTTTATGTGCCAATTGTGCCGCCACAGTGCACCAAAATGGGTCCTCAAATACGATTAGGCATTTATGTTGGATATGACTCTCCAACTATTGTCCGCTGCTTAGAACCCTTGACAGGCGATCTCTTTACCGCTAGATTTGTGGATTGTCACTTTGATGAGATAGTCTTCCCATCGTTAGGGGGAGATAAGAACATAAATGTTCAACAGGAACGACAGGAATTGTCATGGTCTGTCCCCACTTTGTCTCATCTTGATCCCCGAACCGCATAGTCCAAAATTGAAGTGTGGAGAATTCTTGATCTTCAAAACGTAGCAGATTCGATGCCTGATGAGTTTTTTGATATCGCTAAAGTAACGAGATCACACATACCTGCTGCAAACGTGCTTGCAAGGATTGATGTCCCTAAAATTAGAGGTCATCTCAAGGGCACCTGAGGATGGTGCCAACGTTCCCTCCTATGGTGACGTTGTGGCTAGGCCCACAGCTACTGCTAGGAAGCACGAGAGGCCCATAGGTTTAATGGATTCTTGCCCCAGAAAGAAAGCAAGTTTGGCACAAAATAATCCATTAATCATCGATGTTAATAATCCATCTCATGAGAATATTCCAGATTATGGTTATGTCCAAGAGACATCATTGGGGGACAGTCCAATGTCAGAACCAATTTCAGAGAATAGGGAGATCTCCACGAATTACACTAGTGTACATGAGATGATGAATAGAAATTCTATTGCTATTGATGATGCATTTGCATATCATGTTGGAAAAGGAATCATAGAATATGATGATATCTAACCTCGCTCTGTTGAAAAATGTCAACGAAGAGCGAATTGGCCTAAATGGAAAGATGTGATCCATGCTGAATTGGTTTCACTAGCAAAGAGACAGGTATTTGGGCATATAACATAGACACCCCCAGATGTAAAGCCTGTTGGCTATAAATTGGCCTTTGTTAGAAAACGTAATGAGAAAAATGAGGTGGTTAGATATAAAGCCAGCCTCGTGGAGCAAGGTTTCTCATAACGCCCAAGAATCGACTACGAGGAGACATATTCTCCGGTAATGAACGTTATAACGTTCCGCTACCTTGTCGGTTTGGTAGTTTCCAAAAACTTGACATGCAGCTCATGGATGTGGTTACAACATATCTCTATGGGCATGTAGATTAAGAGATATATATGAAGGTTCCAGATGGACTTCAATTACCCAAATCAAGTGGCTTTAAACCACGGAGAGCGTTTTCAATAAGATTAAAACGCTCACTATATGGATTAAAACAATCCGGACGGATGTGGTATAACCATCTAAGTGACTACTTGATTGGGAAGAGATATATTAACAATGAAATATGCCCATGCGTGTTCATTAAAAGAACAAGTTCCAGATTTGCAATCATAGCAGTTTATGTAGATGCATGAACCTAATTGGAACTTTAGATGAGTTAAAGGAAACTGCTAAATATTTAAAATCCGAATTTGAGATGAAAGATCTTGGGAAAACACGGTTTTGTCTCGGTTTAGAACTCAAGCACCGTAGTGATGGGATCTTGATCCATCAGTCTGCATATACTCATAAAATTCTAAGGCGCTTTAATGAAGATAAAGCAAAGCCAGTGAGTACTCCCATGATTGGCCGTACTCTTGAGCCAGGAAAAGATCCGTTTCATCCAAATGATGAGGACGAAGAATTACTAGCGGTTAAAGTGCCCTATCTAAGTGCAATAGGCGCATTATTGTACTTAGCTCAATGCACAAGACTGGACTTCTCACTGGCAGTGAACTTGTTAGCTAGATATAGCTCTGCGCCAACACGCTGCCATTGGATTTGTGTAAAAATAATCTTTCGATACTTAAAAGGTACGATTGATATGAGCTTGTTTTATCCCGACAGAGAGAAAAAGAATGACGAAAGGATGAGATCGGACCACATTGGCCCAAGTGCCACTGTCCAAAATGCCATGGCGGCGCCAACAACATTGCCGCCGCTGCCACCAAGGTGGGCCGGCCTCACCCTCCTCCTTACATCAAAATGAAAGTGATGTTTTCGTGGGTTTTGCTGATGCAGGGTATCTCTCTAACCCTCACAAAAGTTGCTCCCAAATGAGTTATGTCTTTACCATGGGATGCACGGCGATATCTTGGAGGTCTACAAAACAGACCCTTGTTGCTACTTCCTTCAATCATGCGGAGATTATTAATTGCTCTACATGAAGCCATGCGTGAATGTATATGGCTAAGGTCTGTAATTAGACATATTCGAGGAACTTGTGGTTTGAAGTCTACCATGGATGAACCTACATGTATTTATGAGGATAATGCAGCTTGTATTGAACAAATGAAGTTAGGTTTCATCTAGGGCTACAACACCAAGCATATATCGCCTAAGTTTTTTTATAATCAGCAACAACAATCACTTCTAAACATTGAAGTAAATCAAATCCGATTAGAGGATAATGTAGCGGACTTAGTCACTAAGTCGTTATCCAAATCCACCTTCGAGAAATATGTGAAGAGCATCGGATTGAGAAAGTTAACCGAACTCCCATGATTGTAGCAATCAGGGGGAGATATCGACATTAGGGGGAGTTATGATGTCTACATGTTCAATCTCAAAGAGTGAAGGACGTGACGTTGTACTCTTTTTCTCCTCCTCGAGCTTGTTTTTGTCCCACAAGGTTTTTCACTCGAGCAAGGTTTTTAACGAGGCAATGGATGAAGCGTCACCACCAAGTTTGAGCGGCACAAAGGGGAGTGTTGAAGGAAATCGACTAATGTGTGCCTAATCAAACTAGGATTAGTTCCATGATTGTAATATGAGAGAATGTTCTAGAATTCCTAGTCCTATTCGAAATAGTTTTCCTTATACTATTAGAACATTTACTTTGTAATCCCTATATATAGGGCTCATATTCTCAATAATGAAACACACAATTCTCTCATCAATCTCTCTCAAATCTCTCATTCTTATACAAGGACATATTTCTAAAGAAAGATTGCATCTTCTAGATAACCAAGGAATCTAAACTTGATTTCTCAAACTTGATTGACTGCATTGAATGTGCAAAAGGCAAGTATGCTAAACAGAAAAAGAAAACAGCAACTAGAACAACTATCATCTTGCAATTGATTCGCACAGATATCTGTGGACCTTTTGCGACTCAAACCTTATGTGGTAACAAGTACTTTATCACGATTATCGATGACTTCTCCAGATTTTGCTATTTTTATCTCATTTCAGAAAAATTACAAGTTTTGGAAAAATTTAAGATTTTTAAAGCTAAAGTAGAAAAGGAGTTGAATGCAGAAATTAAAACAGTCAAATCAGATAGATGGGGTGAGTACAATGGGAGGACACTAAACTAGGACAGCAAATGGGACCATTTGCCATGTTTATACAAGAACAAGGCATTCAGGCTCATTATACTACACCTAGTACTTTTGAGCAAAACGGAGTTGCAGGGAGAAGGAAGAAATAGAACATTTATGAATATGGTGAGGTGTATGATGTGCACCCCAGGTCTTCCAAGGATGTTGTGGGTAGAGGCACTTAAAACAGCGAACTATCTAACCAATAGAACACCTAGCTAAGCTGTTATCAAGACTCATTTTGAGCTGTGGAAGAATAGAAAACCAAGTGTAATGCATGCACACACACATTTGGGGCTGTAAGGTAGAGGCTAGGCCATACAATTCTCAAGAGTCCAAGCTTGATTCAAAAACCATTTCAACCTTTTTTGTTGTCCATCCAGAGAACTCAAAAGGCTTTAGATTCTATTGTCCATGACAGACAACTAGAGTTGTCAAAACAAATAACGTTGTGTTCATTGATGAAGTAAATTCCACTGACAAGTTTGAAGATTTTGAGTTTGATGAGTTAGCTGAGAGTGAACCTACTGTGGTTGATAAGTCTGTTTTAGAACCAGTAGTTGTTTTAGCTAATTTTGATACTCAAATTGCACCTGCAACTCAAAGCCATGTCAAAGTAGATATGGCAAATGCACCAATAGTTCAAGAACCTAAAAAATGTGCAGCCACCCCCACCTCAACCTATTCTTAGCAGATCACAGAGAGAAAGAAGGTCAACTCTGGATGCATTAGCTACAGATTTTCAGGTTTATTTACAGGAGGCAGATTTTGACATTGGTTTTCAAGTAGGCTATTGAAAGTGAAAGTTCTCACCAATGGGAGGAGGCTATGGTTTATGAGTTAAAGCCTATGCATGTCAACAAGGTGTGGACACTTGTTGAACAACCAGAGAATCACAAAGCAATTGGCTATAAATGGGTATTTAAAACAGAACGAATTCTAATGGGAGCATAGAGAGGTTTAAAGGCAGGCTAGTGGCTATAGGCATTACACATCAAGGGGGCATTGACTCTAATGAAACATTTTCTCCTGTTTCAACAAAGGATGACTTTAGAGTTGTCATGGCTTTAGTTGCTCCTTTTGACATGGAGCTGCACCAAATGGATGTCAAGATTGCTTTCTTGAATGGTGAGCTTGAGGAATAAATTTATATGAAGCAACCTGAGGACTTCATTGAACCTGGAATTGAAAAGTTAGTTGGTAGGCTAAATAGGTCCATCTATGGATTAAAACAAGCTTCAAGGCAGTGGTACTTGAAATTTGATGCAGTGGTCAGTGATTTTGGTTTCTAAGAAAATCAAGTGGATGAGTGTGTGTACATGAAGACAAAAGGGAAAGATTTTATTTTCTTGATTTTGTATGTTGATCGATGACATTTTGCTTGCAAGCACTAGTTTGAAATTGCTTTAAAACACCAAAGGGTACGGTTCTTGTTAAAAAAGTTTGATATGAAAGACTTAGGTGATGCAGGTTATGTGCTTGGTATAGAGATTAAAAGAGATAGAACAAGGCATTTGATTGGACTGTCACAACAGGGCTATATCAATAAGGTGCTAAAAAGGTTTGATATGAAAAACTGTGCAAGTGGTGAGGTGCCTATGTCAAAGGGTGATAAATTGAATAAGGAAAAATGCCCTCAGAATGAGATTGAAAGAGAGACTATGAAGACTAAGCCTTATGCACAGCTAGCTTGTAGGTAGTTTGATGTATGCACAAGTGTGCACTAGACCTGACTTGGCCTATGTAGTAGGTATTTTATCAAGATTTCAGTCCAATCCAGGCCCTGAGCATTGGATAGCAGCAAGAAGGTTTTGAGGTACCTTCAGAGAACCAAAGATCATCTATTAGTGTATAGAAGAGTCAAGGAACTTGATGTTGTAGGCTATTTTGATTCAGATTTTGCCAGTCACTTCCCTTCCTCTAAAAGGTCGACCACGGGTTATGTTTTCACATTTGAAAGAGGAGCCATTGCTTGGAGAAGGATCAAGTAGACCGTAATTGCCACTTCTACAATGCAGCCAGAATTCATAGCAATTTATGAAGCTGTTCGTGAGGGGCTGTGGTTAAAGAATTTTCTAGTTCAGACTAAGGTAGCTGACAACATCATTTCAAAACCAATGAAATTTTATTGTGACAAATCATATGTAGTGTTCTTTACTAGGAATAATAAGAGGTCTACTAACTCCAAACACATAGACCTTAACTATTACGGTGTGAGAGAAAGAGTCAAGCATAGGGAAATTGAAGTTTTGAAGATTGCAACTCTTTTCCAATTGGCCGATCCTTTCACCAAGGCGATGACAATGGCCGCATTCAAACAGCATGCTACTGAAATTAGAGTTTTATCAAGCTTAGATGCTTGAAACCAGTGGGAGTGTTTTATTTGAATAAGACATTTGGTTTTTTGTGTTGTTATTTTCTGAAAATTTTCTCATTATATTGAATTATAACTTTTAATTGAGAAATTGGAGTGCAATGAAATTAAGTTTTCATTTTGATTTGCAGCCCTACTGAGTGACACATGTACTAAAGTTCATGTTTTGGTTGATTAAATATGATATGGCTGGCTATCTGAATGTCATTCTCAATGTTCTATTATATTGCGGCAATGTGTACCTGTTCTATCTTGCTTACAGGTTATTAAAGTGAGTACATGAGGGAAAATTTTCAAACTGGAAGTTTTGTACTCGGGTTCATGCATACAGAATCTTAAAGAGGACCATCTCATGTGAAATGCAAAATTGGTACTTGTAGTTGTGTAGCTACTGTGTTTAGTTAACTAAATACAGTTTGTCTCTTGACTCTGTTATTTCAGCATTTTGACAGTTCATGTTATAAGTCTATAAAGTTTGTTATTTATCTCAATGCGCACTAAAGAATGTTATTATATATACCTAAGACATTATGACTTCTTGTTATAGAAACTATTCCCAGTCCAAGTGGAAGAATGTTAGAGTGCGAGTATCGGACCGAGAATATTTCCTTAAAGCATAACAACCGTTATACAAAAGCAAGATAAACAACATGAGATATATGATAAACTTAAACTTGGTAATATCTATCTAATATATTCTATTTAGACAAATACAAGAGGGTTATGCATTTTTTTTTTAAATCCTTAGCCCACCTCACCCTTACATATGTCATAACTTTTACAATGTTGAAATTATAACTTAACAACATGTCACAGCTCACCGACAAGAGGGTTATGCGTTTATATTGTATAACAATATAAATGAAGATATATGCAATAGAGGAGGATTGAAACTCTAACTCCTTGATGGGACTGAGCTTAGAGTGATCCACTTCTCTTTATAAATAGGAGTCCCTGTGTTAACTCTATATACGCTGAAAATACAGCAGCAACACCGTCTAGCTTTTCACATATTGAGTGCTTCACAGGAGGCTTTTTATTGAGTTCCTCATTCCAGTTTCTGCTCATTTCCAGATGGCTCTTCAAGAACAAGGTTGGCATTTTAAGTCTCTTGATCATGCTTATATCAACGTGTATCTGATATGTTCTGGTGTATGTTCATTGATATGTAAATGACATGTTTGAATGTGTTTGTGTTGTTAATGATTGATTGTATATTCTGTGGCAACTCCAAGAAGATTCAAGGGGATTGAAACGAAGTCAATAGCTGCCATGGTTGAATTTTCAAAGCAGTGCCTTAAAGCTTCATGAAGAAGGAAAAGCCTAATTGAAGCTTAGTGAGGTTAGCTGAGAACTATCAGTAAACCATCAAAGAAGTTTGGTTTTGGAAATTCACTGTGATCAAGCTAATTCATCCAAAATACATGAGTTTGATCATTAACATACAAAGCCAATACCCATGGCCTTTTTTATCATTTTTAAGCTTGGAAGCATCTCTTTTATCTTAAAATATTTGACATGAGTTGGAAGCAGAGATTGAAAAGACCTATTCTTCGTCGACAGATTGCATATGAACTAGAAAAGTGGTTATAACTGATCATGCATATCAAGTTGTCAACATGACTGCCAAGCTGCAATTTTCTCGTGAAGGTGGAAGTTCATCAGAGATAGTTGATAGCATCTGCGATCAAAGTCCCATGTTTCTTACATGGTTATCAGGTGTGAGTAAAATATGCCACTATTTGAATTGTCTAGCTACCTCACTGCTCGTCAAGGTAACTTAATGACATTCAAGCTTCATGGCCTATTTGGAGGCCTATATATGATCGGCTAAGTGTCCTCAGTTTGTACTTACCAGTTAAGCCAATGCAAGTGGCTTGGTCCTAATATTTTATCAAATTAATTGACTTTGTATCCTGCGTTCGTGACATCTGATTGCATGAAGTTGAAACAGAACTCATGAGATTTTTTTTTTTTTTTTGGAGAAATAGATAACTTCATTACTTATCCATAGCAAGAAAGCACGTACATCATACGCTGTCTCACACCAAAAGAATTAGTTGGCACAAGCCGCCAAACATATGACAGGTGACCCTCATTAACAAACAAAATACGCACAGTTCAAAGTGCCTAGCCAAATGAAACAAACTCCAAAACTATCTAAGTTCTTGCCATAGTAACCCTAACCGCCTAGAGACCTCAATTGGTGTACGATGAGAGAAGCTAACCTACATAGCACCAGACTCTACCTCAAATGCTAGACACAAAGAGAGGAAAAAACTTAGAGTTTTCCTTTGCCCTTATCCTTAGGGCCAGCTTTCTGAACAGTAGTAGCAGATGGGTAGGTGAGGCGTAGAGGAGTTATCCCCACCTTCTTTTGGGACCTAGGGCCCTTGTTCTTACTTCCAAGCGGCCTACCAGTCTTCTTCTTTAGCTTCACAAGAGCAACATCATCCTTAGCTTCAACTAATCCAAGGGCATCAGCATGCAATGCAAAGTGAGTATCTTACCCCTCACTATAGTCTTGAACTTCTTCGATGAGGGAACACAAGCTTCCTAGCGCCCTCGCTTCTTGTAGGTCAAAACTTGCTTCTCCACAGGAGTCCCAGTAGTAACAGTTAGGGCATCTGACCCAGGTTCAGACGCTATCATCGAAACCAACGCAGTAGCTTGATCCTGCAACCCAGCATCGCAGCTCATATGTACTAACTCTACCATGTTAGCCACGGTATCCTCCTGAGCAGTGGATTCAGAAGATGATCTTTCCATTCGCCAAATAACTGGTTTCATCTTCTTCTTCAGTAGGGTAGACGAGGGCATAGGCAGATCTCGACTATTCTGGGCTGAGAAAGAGAAAACTCCGCCAGAGGTGACAGGACTACCACCAAAATTCAAAACCCTAGGGGTCGAAATAACAATATTGGGTTCCTCACACTTCTCTCCAGCGTGCGTAACTAGTCCACACTGAGGGCAGCGACCCTGAAGATGTTCAAACTAGAATTCCAATATCGGCTCAACACCTGGAGCCAAGAAAACTCGACGCTCCAATAGAACAGGTTTAGAAACATCATGAGAGAACAGGATGTGGACGCTACCTTTGTTGAACTCCTTCTTGTCGTAATCCAAATAGCCCCCGAGAAGATTCCCAATAAGTATGAGGTTTTCCGGTTCCTCATAGAGAGGAGGGACACCAGAAACCCTAACCCAAATTCTGATGTGCTTCATAGGGATGTCCACAATGGAGAGAACACCATCACATTCTTCCAGGCAGACCGGAGCCCTATCATAACACCACACCCCACCCTTAAGAACCTTGTTTCGATCCCGGACAGAACCAAATGAAAACAGGAGGCGGTTATCTGCTCGTGCTTGAATCCTGAATTCCTTTTCCACCGTCCATGTCCGAAGGAAGTGGGATTTGAAAGCAGCGGGATCAACATGTTTGCGAGTGAGCGGCTTACCGAGGAGAAATGACTGAGAAGACCTACGAACCGGGCCTCCTCCAAGCTTCCCCAAATCAGGGGCGTTTCCCCCGTCAGCAAGTGCCAAAGAGGCAGCAAAGCTAGCAGTCACAACGTCAATGGAAGCCATTGAGGAGTAGAGATCGTTGAGAGATGACAAGACTGCCGTCTGGGGTGCTAGGGTTAGTAGAGAGAGACTAGGGTTCGAGAGAGAATCTCGGCTTAGTTTTCTGGTCTTTTGATTAACAGAACTCATGAGATGAAATAACAATATGATGATTTTTTTCCTTCATAAATGAGTCAGCACATAATATTGTGAAGAGTTTCTTCTCTTCTCTAGTATCTGTAGCAACATGTCATTCAAACCTCAAAAGCAAGACCCACAAAATGTAAGTGCTACAAATAGCAATATCTATGGAGATATCTTCAAACTTGTTAACTGACCCACAAACTAAACAGCCCTTGTATCTACAAATCAAAATCTGCCCTTGTATCTGGTGAAAAACCTATCTATGATGTTAGCTTCTTTTTTGTATGCCATAACTACATAAAGTGGCATACAATAAATCTTTTAGAAGGATCAGACAATGCAACGGTAAGTTTTGAGGGCACCAACAGCTCCACCACGGTAAGTAATCTTTACCACCTGTCCCTTCTCCAATCCATAGTAGCGTGCAAATGCATCGGTTTCCAGCATGAGAGGGAGCTGGGGAAGAAACATAAGAATCAGCTGGTTCAGTAATTTAATCAACCAAATTAGAATTGCTGCTTGAATTAGAAATAAAGAATCCATTTTCATCATGTCTTCAGCAGAACTTCTACCTTCAATATTTTCATGAAACACACATAAGATAAAGATGTGGCAAAGTCAGCAAGAACATGATGTAGGATTAGATTTATTCGCACAGCTGCCTATTTTCATCACCCAATTAACAGTCATTGCAATTACTTACTGCAATAACCTTGTGTTTACTACAGCATCAAATTTCACAGCTACACAAAATTGTGGCCTCAAATTCTTCAAGCTCCTTTAGATTAGTTAAGTAAATGCAATCAGTAATATGACAACAAAATCTTTATGGACTCAAGTTATGTGACAGTTCTACTTAGGATGAGACTACCTTGCTTCTATATTCTGCCCTTCTCCATAGATTTAAATGGAACAAATGCTAGTTATGCCATACATTTCTAGAATAAAAAGGGATGACGGTCAAGTGACACTGCATTCAAATCTGTTCTCTCTTAACTCACAAATACCCTTCCTCAATGACACTTCATTACCCTATACTCTAAGATATAACACTGAGAATCCAATTCACCCACCCAAAAATGGTTTCTAAGAATCCATGTGAAAATAAAGACTGAGTGCAAATTCACTAATTCTTGTAGGTTTACTAGTGACCAGCTTTAGGTAAAGTTGCTTTAGCATTGGATGGACTTCCAAAAGAGAAATCAACTTTCCATGCTATAAGCAGTCTGTGAGAAAAAAGAGATCATTTGATTGAATTCTATACTCCTAACAAATAGAGTAAAGCACTTCTACAGAAACAACAACCAAGGATCAAGATGTCACATGAACTCACTTGCTTCCTTTTGTTTTACTCATTCAAGACTAAACATTAACAGATTATGGCATAGAAGTTTGAAACACTGAGAAGATATGGCAAGCCTAAAATATCCCTTGCTGCCCCACCATCAGTTGAAGTAGTGACTGCCCCCTCATATGACATGGACTGTTAGATTCGTTCTACCTTTTAGGTGAGGTAATTATTTCCACTCCCCATTAAATATCATTCTTTATGGGCCAGAAGGAAGGACGGACAGTCCACATGCTCTTATCAAGCATGTAAATTAGTGTTCAAGAGACCTCCATACTCAATCAAGACAAACTTAACCATTTAAAGATTATCCTTGAACATAGGAATGATTATGTCAGCAAATAGTTACCTTCTTGTCTTCCAACTTGTACTTCCTTAGCAGATGTTTCTTTTCTTCAGCAGAAAGTATCTCATACTTTGGCTGTAAAACATGCTTTGTAACATTGACCAGCAGTTCAGAGATCTGAAGCAAAATCACAAGTGTTGTGGTAAAATTGAAACTCTTCAGCTAAACAAACAAAAAGAAAGAAAATAAAGAAAAGAAAGCATAGACAGCTGCATTGCTTGTATAAGTTTTTACATTAAACTTCCATCTAAATTGATATATCAGGAAACTCACATTGAAGACCATCAATTTAAATAGAACTTTAACTCTTGAAATCTTTATACTTATGAAAGGGAGGAAAAGAAGAAGAAAAAAAAATTACTAGCTAAAACAATATATTGATCTTCTTTGTTCTCAAGTCATATTTCTAAGTAACTAATGATCTTCTGGTAGTTAACCTATCTAGCTAGTAATGTATCTATATAGTGCTGCAGGACTACTAGTTTGTGCTTTCTACTTGTTCAGTTTATGACACTAGGATTTTGATTCCTCTACTTTGCATATCAAGTTATTCAATCACTGTACCAGTTCCAATAGCTTCCAAAGTCATATATGTGATCCAAGCCATAAGCCAGAATGTTGCCAAATGCGACGTTGATTTAAAACTAACAAAATGACTGAAGGACAGAGGAGCAATATTTAAACAGAAATGTTCTACATATTTTTGTTTCAGAGCAAAAGCAGACAAAGGAGTGAACTTGTCAGTTAGGCAAAGTTGTCCTTAGGCCTTTCAACATCTTTACAGTACAATAACGTAGAATAATTAAGAGGCAACTTACGTGAAAAGTTTCAACTTTGTAAGGATAGTTTTCCAGTTCTTTTCGAGCATAGGAGTTCATTTTACTTTGCAGGACAAGCAGGAGAGAGCTTATATCTTTGTTCAGGAGGTTAGCATAAATGGCCCGAACACTGGCTTTTCTGATTTCATCAGTTCCACAGAAGATGACCATAATCTGCAAAGAAAATCGACTTTCAATGCATTACCACTGCAACAACCACATGTAGACACTTTGGAGTAAATATAAACCAAATATGTGGTGTGGAAAAAGAAAAAGAGAATACTTGCATACAATTGCATGATGAGTACAAAAAAAAACATGTAGATAACTATAGATTTCATCAATTGTTGAAGCACTACATGCCAACAATGTAAAATAATTAGCATTTAGATGATTTCTTACTTTCTTAGTGACTAAGCCTCTAAGAACAGAAAAGGAAATTGAGGTTTACATGTCATTTAGCCATATGAAACCCGGTTTATTTGTCGACCAAGCCAGTGTCTAACCAGAGAAACTGAATTTGACTCCAACACTTATAATTTTCTTAGAATCATCGGCAAATATCAAGTTTACAAGAGTTCCTTATTTCATTATTTATCCATAGCTATCTCACATCATTATCAATAAATCTATAACAACAAATTTATCATACAAAGAAACAGGAACTGAGGCTTTGCTCTGTAAATCTATGAATACAGAGAGAGAGAGAGAGAGAGAGAGAGAAGAGGCACCTTGTTCTTGGAATTGGAGCGGAGAGAGGCGCAGATGGTGAGGCGGTCGAGGTCAGGGTTTTGGCCGAACGCGGTACGGAACTCAGTGAGCGAGCGAGTGAGGTCCGAGTCGGCGACGTTGTAGCCTCGGTCGCTCAGCATCTCCATCACCGTACGACGAGACACGTAGTACCGGTAGCTCTCCAAGCTCCCTCCACCGACGACGTCGTGGCTCGTCATGCATCCCGCCCGGCCTCCTCCACCGCCACCCGAAACGGCGTCGTGCAACACCACGGCAGCCATTCTCTCTCTCTCTCTCTCTCTCTCGTCTCTTTGGCTTTGCTTGTGAGTTGTGACTTGTGAGAGTGAGGGAGTGTTTAGGTGGAGTGGGGAGGGGGAATATCTAGTGTACACTTGTACAGCTCATTCATTATGTGTCAGAGAGTGTCTACTCGCCTCGACTACTTTTGAATTTTGTTACTCGCTCTTGTTCGTTGACACGCTCCTATAGTGACAATTTGGTTTTGATGCATGACATATAGTAGAATTTTCGAATATTTTCAAGCCAACATAGATCTCTAGTCTTCTTCTCCAAAAAAAAAAAAAAAAACCATAGATCTCTATCCTTATGACCTATAAGGTCGAAAAATTTAATAAAGTATTACATATGTTTGATGAAAATTTTGTATATTAATTGAACTCCATGTAAAAACTTGTTTAAAAAGTATTTCAGACACATATTTCCATAAAATACTTAGATTAGAAAATTTTTAGAATTTCAAAAAATTTGAACAAGTTCAAATGACTGCATTCAGACCGGTATCTAACATAGAAATCCTAAAAAACCCCTCCAAAAAGTTAACCATTTCTTTGCAGTAGTATACTAGAGGAGGGACCGAGCTAGTTGGCTGTTATAGATGGCAGATTACCTGCTGGAAGAGTTGATAGTTAGAATCCTAACTAGGTTGCTGATCAAATCTTTAATCTACTTTCACCTACGTTCCAAAACGTTGATGTTTCATCATACTCTGTGGCCTACAATTCGCCAAAATCCATTTGTTGCCTCTGAAAATCACCTCGGCCTATACAGCCGAGGGATCAAGGAACAACTGTCCTTCTCGATGAATAGATGCGGAGCGTGCCAGCACACGGCCAGAAGGCCAAGTGTGCAACTATAGGTGTAGTGAATGTAGATCTGACTTATCAAGCAGTTGTTAGTCGAGGAAGGAACTTATTCTCGGCTGTGGTTCGATGCCTCTAGATTAAGGACTTGGTGGCTGAAAGTCGGGTGAGTTAGGTGTGTTTGTGAGAGTATGAGTAAATATAAGATTAATAGCTACTAAGTGACAACGAACAGTAAATAGCACGATCAAACAAGTAAAGCATAAAGACAATAAGGAGCAAATAAAAGATAATAACAACGAAACTAAAATCTGGAATGGCTGCAAATTATTAACTATTGTTTGAAAGAAAACAAAGAGAACAATTCAAAAATCGATACTAGGCTACAAGAAAGGTCAAGTAATTGAGATTGTAACTAGCAGAGCAAATAAACTAAGGAAACAGACGGCAATTCTACCTAAGTAAAAGATAAGACGAAATAAGAAAAGCTTGATGGCTTGAGTTTCTGGAGTTGTGTGTGTAATGTCTTCTATCGATGCTTCTATTTATATCAGCTGCTCTGTGATTTGAACTGATCTCTTGACTCTTTAAAGTTGAGTGGAATTCGGCCTCCTCTTGGCTCAATGACTCTATCTTGATTTGGCTTCAATACTTATCGTCGGCTGGCTTGACGCTGGACTCTATCCGGATTGGCTTTGATGGACGTCATCAACGGCTGCAATTTATCTTGAAGTAGGCTATCTTAGATTGAACTCTCCTCATCGGCTGACATGAACTTCAAGTCGATTGAAATACTCTTCGATCAAATTTCATCTTTATCGCTTATCGGCCTCTCTGACAATCGGCCATTATCTTTCTAAGTTGAGTTCGGATTGGAAACCAATTAGAGTATTGGCCAATGGGCTTTTAGACAATAATCCAATGACTACGGGCTGGCCGATAATCAATGGCCTAACTTTCGAAACCCTCTATCGGCCTAGTTTTTATGTGACTCGTCTTGGACAAAATGAATTGTCCAATTATTCATCGGCCAACATTTCTGGCAATCGGCCCAAATTACTTGTAGATCGGCTCATTGTAATTATAAATCACTCAATAACTATATGCACATTAGCTACGTCCGAGTGGCCATGCAAATGTGGGTACAAACATTGCCCCCCCAAGTTTCTTAAGCATCGGCGAATGTCGCCGAGTGGTTGAGAAATTTGAGTCAACCTGGCCCCCTAATCGACTTTGAGAAAATTTGAGAAAATGAAATTTGAGTAGGTAAGTGAGTTGTTCGTAGTAAGCCAAACCAAGTTAAGTAGGACAACAAAGAAATATAGCTTTTGGTGGCCAACAATTTAATAGATACATGGAAGCCAATGAATATTAATTTTCAAATCGGCCAACAAAAAAATAAATAAGCAAATCGGCTAACGAAATCCAACAATTAAGTTACTCGAGCGTGGCCGATGGGTAGAACTAGAGCTGGCCAACAAGCGAGAGTGGCCATGGAAGCCAACACATGAAAAAGTTCAAGTTGGCCAATGAGTTCAAGTAAGGGAGAGTAGGCCAACAAAGGACTTCAAATTTTAAGTTGGCCAAAGGCATGAGGAAATTCAAGTCAGCCAACACAAAAGAAAATGGCAGCCAACCCAAATTGAAAGTGGCAGCCAACTCAAGAGTTCAAATTTTAAGTAGGCCAACTAAAAGAAAGCAAGCCAACAAGAACAAATTTTGAGTTGGCCAACAAAGAGAGAGGGTCAGCCAAGCATGAAACAAAATTTCAAGTTGGCCAACAAAGAAAGAGTCAGCCAACACAAAAGAAAATGGCCATTGAAAAGAGAAGTGGGTCAGCCACTTAAAGAAAAGTTGGTCAGCCAACGTGAAGAAGAATTGGCCAACTCTAATAGCAAAAACTTGGCCAGCCAATTACCCGTCCCTTTTTTTTTTTGTCTTTGTCCTGTTCATTCTTTTCACTTTTTTTTTTTTTTTTTGAAAACTGGAATCCAATTTTATCCACTTCGGTTTTTTTATTTTTTATTTATCCCTTCTTAGCTCCTCACGACCACACATGAAATTCCTCTCCTCCTTCCCAAACCATGAAACAACCTCTGTGAACTGAAGATTTCGAATTTATATTTCATATTTCCCTCAGACTCGGCAATTCCTTCATTATGTGAACTGTGTAAGGAGGCAATATTGAATATTGGCTTTATTATATTGGTGGTCAAAATCCAATTTGAATGGCCCATGGTGATCACGTGGGCAAGGCACCCATAGGTTAATTAGGATAGGATATATATATACATATATGCCACCAGTATTGTAGATAGAGAGTTAACTAGGTATTGGTGTATTGGGATTTTGAGTAGAGAGTTTATCATCAAACTCTAATTGTATTCTCTCCAATTGATTATAGTGGAATTTCTCGCCGACTCCAAAGTGGACGTAGCTCAATCACATTGATTGAGTGAACCACTATAAATTCTTGTGTTCTTGTGTTTGCTTTCTTTTTCGTTGTTCGGTTGCTCATCTAATTCCACATCAATATTGTGTTTGTTACGCTTCCGCACAACAGGCAAATGGATCATCACCACCACGAAAGGTATGAAATTTTTGAATTTCGTTTTTGACATTGAAAACCAGAAAACTCATATCTGCCAAATCTGATGAATATTTCCTCTGCAGATTTCGAACTAAACATCTTATAGTCATATCTTCCATTGTTCTAAAGTTGAAATCAAGGTTAGGTATCTCCTGATTTTGAGCGAATCCCATTTTATTAGAGCTATTTGGAAGCTGGGTACCCTTTGACTTCTCACTGCGCAAGGTCCAACAAACTGCAGGTATGATACTGGTATTCTTTGTTGAATTATAAGCCCAGATTTGAAGATGAACAGAGCTTTCACTTATTACCAGAAGCCATTTTCTTATGATCTAATTATAGTCCACATACTCTTGCTCTCTATTCGAATTCCCAGGCATATAAAGCATATGCCAATGAACTAGTGCATGACTGCAATTATATGAAGCCACCAAGTACTTCTCGCAAGTCCCCAAATCTGGTCTGATGTACCATGACTGCAATTATGTGAGAATTGTTTTCATTGTTTTCTCGCAAGATCAATAATTACAGTACTGTGTCAATTGTTTCAACTAACCAACTTTATCTTTCATTACTTAATTCATAATTATATGACCAGATGAAGTTGAGTGGCATCAAGGAAAGTGAAGTAGGCCATTAATGCCCACCAGGGAACTTTTGACCAATTTTTTTTTTTTTTTTTAAAACGTAATTCAATGAGCTATTCATGGCCGTGAATCCTCAGCTTGCAATTGAGGCTTTGATGCCCAGTCAAACCCCAACATTAGTTACTAACGAACAACAATTATATGAGCTATTTGTTGCAACATTAGTTAGCAAACGCCCCCCCCCCCCCCCCCCCCCCCCAATGCAATTAATATATGTTGCATTGTTGTCAATTGTCCCAGCTTTATTTTGATGCAATTGCTGTCAATTAATTGCAATTGCAATTATAAAATGCGCAGCAATTATATGAGGCCCCTCCCACATGCAATTAATATATGCTGCATTGTTGTCAAATTCCCAGTTTTTTTCATTAATCAAAGATGACTTTTGACTTTGTTTTTAAAGACCCACAGTCAAATAATGTAGTCAGACACAACTTCATAATTATCATGACCCTATGAAGTATAATTAATGCCAATTTGTGAACATGGCATCTTTTGACTAACTTTGCCCATACTTGCTTTAATGCAATTAGTCACACACAAATTTTCTTTTCCATGTGCAATTGGCCATATATATATATATATATATCGAGAAAGTCGTGGTCATATGCATGTGATATGCGTTTGCCCCCCCCCCTCCCCCCCCCCCCCCCAAAGTTTCGTGGTTTTCGGCGAATAGCACCGAATAACTAGAAACTTGAAGTACACCGAGAAACATGATGTGCTAACTAATGATGCTCTATATCTTGTAGGATTGGATCGGCCAAGCAATGGCTTCGAGAGGAACCGGAGAAGAAAATTATGAAGGCAAACAGAAAAGTATTACCAGGCGCTTATTTGCATTCGCAGAAGCACTAAGTCAAGCCACTGAAAAGAATGCCTCGGCCGTCATGAATAGAATAACACAACGAGTCCCGAATGAAGGTGGGGTACGTCAACTTGGCCCAAGTTCTCATAGTGAGATACCGGCCGATGTGGAAAAAGTTTTGAGCCAGCATGAAGTAGATGATTCTAGCTACTTCAGTGAAGGAAAAACATGGGGAGCAAAACTAGGAAAATGGCCTAGTGAAACGGGCAATTGGATTCCTCGGGTAGAACGAGTCGAGAAGCGATTTGGGGATGTATAGAGACGGCTTGGGATCTACGACGCCATTAAGCTTTCCACCATTACCATTCCTTGTGACCGTCCTTTGCTGGCTGCCGCTATGTGTTTTTGGAGTTCTCAAACAAACTCTCTGGAGCTTCAGTTTGGTGCACTTAGTCCGACCTTGATTGATATAGCAGCCATTATAGGCCTGCCGCCACATGGGCAAGTGGTGGACATTGTATTTGCAAAAGGAAAGTTTAACATCGATCTTGATGGTGAGCTAAGAGATCGAAATAAGGGCAGACCAGCCGTTGCCAATTATAATACATGGATTGAGGTGTTTAACAGCGGCTTGGTGAGGAAGTCACCTGAGAGTGATGGCAGCCCGAAGGAGAAAGAGGAAAGCCAACAGGAGACAATGGTAGTTACTCCTGTAGAGCATGCGGCGTTTCTTGCCTTTTGGATATGTAAGTTCTTAGTGTGCACTACTTCTAAAAAAGTGAATGTGGAATACTACAAGTTGGCTGAAGCATTAGCAAGCAAAGAAGTGCAAGAGAGTGATCAGCCATTAGCTCTTGGTCCATTTCTGCTAGCCCACTTGTATAGATGTCTTCACCATTGTGTGACTGAAGGAGTGAACCCAAATTGGCCTGGGCCATTGTGGATTTTTCAATTGTGGCTGCACACTTATTTCTCTGCGTTCAGACAGCCAGGTATAGCATTGGCCGCAGACACCACTCTTGGACAACAGTTGGCTCCGCTTGAGTTATTACCTCATTCGACAGAAGAGTGTTTTGAGATTTTGTTCAGGTGTCCAGAATTTTCTGCAGAACAGTAAGCCGTTTGTGTCAACAGGAAGTATCCACCCTATCTTGCCGTGTATATCAGCCAACACGCCTCAGAAAGCGAGACGAGATGGGAGACTGCGTGTTCGGCGTGGAAAAGTGCAATAGGTATGAGGGATCTCTTCTGGGGTGCCTTGTCTGGTAAAACACTCAAGTGTGGAGTGGAGTTATATGCACCATCCTATTTCAGTCGTCAGTTGGGATATTATCAAGCCATACCTGCTCCGGTTCCAGAATCGTCAAACCGATATAGTTCATTGCGAGCTGTTTTTTCCAACGAGGACGACATTGAGCAGAATAATAAGGCGTTTGTGTACAACATGAGCTTTCCCATGAAGACAAGAGTAGCAACTAGCAAGAGTTCCTCCCAGTTCAGAGAGTGGTGGGCGAGACGAGTAGGTAGCCGTTTTAAAGATGGGTTGGTGTCGGCTAGGCGATCGGCTTTTGCAGGAAATCCATGGGCACAAGAGAAGCCGAAAGCTGTAAGGCGTGGTAAAATAACAAGCAAAGTAGCTTAAGTTGTTGCCCCCCCCAAGTGTACTTTCATTTATGCACATGTTGTTAATTTGTTCACCAACTTGGGGTTTGTTGATTGTAGGTGGCCAAGAGTCTTTGAAGAAGTGTGCTAAAAGTAGCACAAAGAGAAAGGTCACTCATAGTGCGGCCACTGAGGCGGCCAAAGGTAGGCCGAAATCAATTTGAATTGCAGTCAGCCATTATGTAAGGAATCATAGCCGATGGCTAATGGTATTTCGGTTTTGTCTCCTTTGAATAACAGATGGTGCCACCATGTCTTCAACGTCTCAATCTCCTCCAGTGAAACAATCGGCAAAACAAGACGAGCAATCCTCTGAGAGCGAAGAATAATTGTGCGTGGCCAAACGAAGTTGCCTAGAGACATTCAAGGTATGACACAGCAGCAGAGTGAATAATTGGCTATTAGCTTGAGCATAAATATGACATACTTTATATGATGAATTTGCAGAGGGCCAAGGTCCAAAATGCCATTCCTAGTGAAACAAAGGAATCCGTGGAACTAACCATTGATAAAGATGGCCAACTAAGTAGTGACGAACCTGTGGGGGAGATAATTTCTCCTGAAAGAATGGCTGAAAGCGAAGTTGTGGCAATGAATTTGGAGGAGACACTTGTGCTCACCCAAACTTCAACGCAAGCTAGTATTCCCTCTTCGTCGCTTAGTGAGCAACATCTGGTGTTGGCTAACGAACTAGTAAGTATGCACCAAACATGTTTTGTGATTACTTCCCTTTTATTATGTTGAAGAACTGATTGTTAGTGGCTGACATTGTAGGAAGGTAATCAAGGGTTTGAAGCCGAACTTCAGGCTTTCATGAGGGCATTTTCGGCCGATGCTCTAATCCAACCAGAATGCTGCTAGGCCATTTCGCAATTACCAACCGCTCAATTGACATCAAGGGAGGAAGTTGATGGGGCTCTGAAGGTGGTAAGGGAAACGTTAGCGCAGCCATTAAAAGAAATTGTGGAAACAGACCAACTATCAAAAGTGAAAGTGGCCATGGATTTGTTGCTTGGAGCCAAATACTTTGCCCCTCCCAAGGTAGCTCTCCTTGGTGAGAAGCTAGAAGTGTTGACCCAACAAATATCCCGTGTAGCTGGTTCATACCAAGAAATAGAAAAAAGGAGACAACAAATCTTGACTTGTGAGCAAATGAAGAAAGCCTTGCTGGTTCCCGATTTTGGGTGGTGTATGGAACAAAAAAGGGTTGTGGAGTCTCTTGAAGGCAAGATAAATGAGTTGGAAAGTCAATTGGTGTCCTTGAAACAAGAGAGACAAGAAGTGGGGGAAAAGGTCCTTCAAAGGAGTAAGCAATGTTTCCAAAGCCAAGGACAACTGAAGAAGATAGAGGCCGACTTGAAAAATTCCGAGCCTAGGTGTATGCAACTTGAGAGTGACCTTCAGGCCACTGGTTGTACCTTAGAAGCTCTTAATTCTTTATTAGCCGAGGAATGATGATTGATGTATGTGGCTCTTTTGTCGGCTATTGGCCGGTTTTTGTAAACATGTGAAAGTTATGGGCCGACGAAAAACTTAATTAATTATTTGCTTGCCGGTAGATTATCATAAACATCGTTGGGTCATGGATAGATAATTTCTTGTAGTAGTAAATACAAGTGAAGTATAATGGTCAAGCAAACAAACTGGAAATCTGTTAAAAATAATCTTTTCGGCTTAATTGCATCGGCCAGAATCAAGATGGCCTAAACATATATACATTATAACCTAGTGGCCATCTTTTGGTTACGCCATTATTCAGCAGCTCGCGCTTCCCACATTCTGGGATAATATTTCTTTAGGTATTGGCCATTAATAGGCATTGCGTGTCGTTCGCCGTCTTTATCTCGCAAATGATATGCTCCTTTGCCGAGAACTTTGTCAATAATAAATGGACCCTCCCAATTTGGTGACCATTTTCCAAATATGGGATCCTTTGTGCCGATGGGTAACACTGCTTTCCAAACCAACTCGCTTTCGCCAAAACTCTTGTATTTGGTCTTTTTATTGTAAGCACGAGCGACAGCCTTCTTTTGAGCTTGAAGCCGATCATATGCATCCAACCGCGCCTGGTCAAGATCCTCTAGTTCTTGCAACATTGCCTGACTATATTCGTCGGCTGTGAGATTGTTTTGCATTGCGACTCTCAATGATCTGACTGTCATTTACATCGGTAAAATTGCATCATGTCCATAAGTCAGAGCAAAGGGAGTTGTCCCTGTAGCCGAGCGTTTGAAGGTCTGATAAGCCCATAAAGTTTCTGATAGAAGATTGTGCCAATCACGCGGATTTTCCTGAATCATCTTTTCCACAATTTGGATGAGGACCTTATTTGTGGCCTCAGCCTGTCCATTAGCCTGACCATAATAGGGTGTCGATTGCTGCATTGTAATCTTATACTCGGCCATCCGTTTGATGACGGCTTCAGCTATGAATACCGATCCTCGGTCAGTTTTTATAGTTTCTGGAATACCGAAGCGGTGAATGATGTTTTGCTCAATGAATTTGATCACCTCGGCACTACTTATGGAGGTGAATGGAATGACTTCAACCCATTTTGTAAAGTAGTCTGTGGCTACCAGTATCCATCTGTGCTGTTTGGAAGATGGGGGAGAGATTTGGCCAATTATATCCATTGCCCAGCCCCGAAAAGGCCATGGCTTCACTATTGGATTCATGGGGAAAGCAGGAACTCTCTGAATGGATCCGTGAAGTTGGCATGGAGCACAGCCTCGAGCATACTCAATACAGTCTTTAAGAATAGTTGGCCAGTAGTAACCATGTCTCCTAATTAACCATCTCATTTTTATCCCAGCCTGGTGTGCTCTGCAAATACCCTCATGAACTTCAGCCAATACTAGCTGGGCATCTTCGGAGCCGAGGCAACGAAGAAGAAGGTCATCATCAGGACTTTTCCTTAGCAGTTCACCATTTTTAATTGTGAACTTGCTAGACAACATTCTAATTTTTCAGCTCCCATCGCCATCAGTTTTCATCAAAAGGTGTTGGATTATGTAAAATCTCCAATCACCAAGTGGCACGTCTAGTTCAAAGACATCGGCCGACATACCTCTCTCGGCCAAAGATGGCAACAATTTTCTCTTAATTGTGATGATTTTGTTCGTTTGGCCTGCTGGAATGCTGACGCCGGAAGCAATTTGAGCCATTTCATTCGCTTCATGATTGAGTTCTCGCAGAAGATGGTGAAATTCCACATCATGAAAACAACTAAGCAGTTGTTGTGCGGCGGCATAATAAGCGGCCAACGAGAGATTTGAACATCTAAAAACTTGGAGCATTTGATTGATGACTAATAGTGAGTCCGCAAACACCTTAACTCTTGTTGCTCCAAGTTCTTCCAATACTTCCAGGCCAATTATTAAGGCTTCATATTCGGCCTGGTTGTTTGTGCAGTTAAAGTCCAGTTTGAAGGCATATTGATGCTTTTGGCCGGTTGGAGATTCAATCACTATTCCTACCCCGGCGGAGTCACTGGTGCTTGAGCCATCAATATATAGTAGCCAAGGCTTGTGATACATCTGGCCGACTTGTGCAGTATCTATTTCAACGTTCTCCATATCTTCAATTTCAACAGAAGGGTGGTCAGCAAGAAACTGAGCCAATGTCTGGCCTTTGATTGACTTCTGAGCCACGTATTTGAAAGTAAATTCAGAAAGAGCCATTGTCCATTTTCCAATTCAGCCTTTGATGATCGGCCGAGTCAACATATATTTAATTAAATCCGTTTGTGAAATTATATGAACAACTGATGGTAACATATAATGTCGTAATTTAATCGCCGAAAAGTAGAGCACGAGGCATAATTTTTCAATCGGCGAATATCTTATCTCAACGGGTGTGAGGATTCTACTCAAATAATGGATGGCTTGCTCTTTTCCTTGATCATTGTCTTGAGCCAACATGCTCCCAATCGATTCAGCTGTGGCCGCTATGTAGAGCTTCAACGGCTTTCCTTTCTGTGGAGGTACTAACACTGGGGGTTGTGTTAAATACTTCTTGAGTTCGTCAAAAGCTTGTTGGTGCTCTGGCTCCCACTTGTATTCATCTCCAATTTTCAACTTAAGTAGAGAAGAGAAAGGCCGTAGTTTACCAGCCAAGTTAGAGATGAATCTTCTAAGAAAATTAACCTGACCAAGGAATGATTGTAGCTGTTTTTTGTTAGAAGGAGCGGGTGCGTCGATAATGGCTTTAGCTTTATTTTTGTCGACTTCAATTCCTCGTTGGTGAATGAGAAAACCAAGAAATTTCCCCGCTGATACTCCGAAAACACACTTTTTTGGGTTCATTTTAAGTTTATGTTTTCGCATACGTTTGAATGTTTGCTCAAGTTCGGCTAGATGTCCTGATCGGGTTTTTGATTTAACAACCACATCATCTATGTACACCTCTACGGTTTTGCCAATTAAATGGTGAAAAATGGCATTCATGAACCCTCTGGTAAGTTGCTCCGGCATTCTTTAAGCCGAAAGGCATCACTACCCATTCAAAGGTTCCAACAAAGCCTGGGCACCTGAAGGCGGTTTTATGGACATCTTCTTCGGCTACAAATATTTAATTATAGCCGCCATGACCATCCATGAAATATAATATTTCATGTTTGGCCGCTCCATCAATTAAGAGATCGGCCATTGGCATAGGATATTCATCTTTTGGAGTTGCTAAATTTAAGTTTCTGAAGTCAACGCATACTCTCATCTTGCCATTTTTCTTTCTTACAGGTACAGCGTTGGAAACCCATTCCACATATCTAGCAGGTCTAATAAATTTAGCATGTAGTAATCTTTCAATTTCCTCTTTCATTTCAATTTGTACCTCGGCGGAACATCGCCGAGGAGCTTGTTTGTAAGGTTTACAATCATCTCTAAGAGGTAATACATGTTCTACTAGGCTTCTATCGAGCCCGGGCATTTCATAGTACTCCCATGCAAAACAATCCTTATATTCTCGTAATAAAGCCTCCATCGCTGCTCATAGTTCTAGATCGAGAAGTCTACTGATAGAGATCAGCCGAGGGTTATCTTCATCTCCCAAGTTGATTTGGTCTAAGGATCATGAGTTTCGGCTTCAGTATCTTCTAATTCGGCCGGGGCTGGGCCGATATCTCCAAACTGCAATTCTTCTTCCTGTTGTTCTGCAATATATTCCATCAAGTTGATGGCCGAGTTAGACTTGGTAGTCCTGTCGGCCCAATAGGCCAGCAAACGTCCTAAAATAGATCGGACTGCGGCCTTTCTTTCTAGAGACCTTGGGTCTCTAGACATTGATATTGTCCTTGAAGAGGTCAACCAGGGTTGGATGTTCTGCATCTTGCAAAACATCCTCACTCCCTAGGTTGACAATTTTCTGGGCCTTAACTTGGGTAGGTCGGCCCTTGCTATCTTGTCCACTGAAAGTGAAATAACCAATATCGTCCTCATAAAACCTTGCTTCTACTACATTGGTGGGTACTTGAAATGGATTATTGTCTGCTGGAATGACCTCAATTTTGTCTCCATGCCAGAAGATCAAAACTTGACGCAGGGAAGAAGGTACACATAAGTTCTGGTGAATCCAATCGCGGCCAAGCAACGCATTGTAATGAGCAGATGAATCGACCACGAAGAAAGCTGTCATGTTTTTCGTTTCCCCCACTATGACATCGAGTGGGAGGATACCTCTTGGCCTGCTCTTCCCGCCAGAGATGTTGCTCACTTTGATGTCTGAAGGTAGCAAATCGGATTCAGTTCTGCGTAATTTCTTCATAACGGCTGTAGGTAACACATTAACTGCTACACCATTGTCCACCAAAACTTTCGTTATTGGATATCCTTCTATGTAAGCCGTGATGTACAACGGCTTCAAATGCTGAGCCATTTTGGCCTTTGGTTTTGTGAGAACCACACGGCCGTCTTCATCCTTCAACTGGGCAACGGCTTCATCAATCTTAAATTGAGGTTGTTGATCGGCAACAAAGTCGCCGATCAGTTCATTTGACTGACCTGGTTGAGCTCTGAGTTCTGAAGAAAGGACATAAACCATGTTGATGTCCATTGTATTACCTTCTCCTTTTCCAAAGGCAGCCTCGCCCTTGTAAAATTGGGATAAGGTTTCCATGTCAAAAGCTATGTCATCTCCTACGTCGTAGTCGATTCCAGCTTCATTATCATAGTCACCTTGTTCCTCTTCTTCCCCATAATCGACTTCCTCATCACCCTCGTCTCCATAATCGTCTTGCTTACCATTGTTCGTGGCAGCACCTTCTACCATTTCTTCATCCTTCAACTGCTTATTGAGACTGGCTTGCTCTTTCTTCAATTTTTCAATGGCCTCGGTTGTCAGCTTGGTGGATGCCTTCTCTGTCTCTGCTTGCCACTCGATTGCACGAGCCCGTAGGTATTTGGACAAATTATCTAGTAATTTGCTCTCGGCGGACGTGAATCCATAAATCTCAACAGCTGGATGTTGTTTATGGTAGGTGCGGAGGTAAGTCAGGTCAGCATCAGAAATAGGTAAGTTATCAGTATTGGCTTCCAATTTACAATTCTCCATCATTGCCTGATAACTAATTTTTAAGCCGATGCTAGAATCCTCAGTGATGAGGTATGACTCTGAAGACAGATCTTTTTCCAACATTTTCATCATCGCACTTTCCTCCTCAGTTAGGCCATAAGTGGCCAATGCTGAATACATCCTATGATATTTTTTCATCATCCCCAGATCTTGATTTGAGAACGGCGGATCCTGTCCTCTTAGTATTCTTATGGTAGGGACTTTTCCATTTGGCGTCTTATCCATAGCCGCCTTTTGCACTTCCTTCTGTTGTTCAATATCCTTAGCTTTGGCATCGGCTTTCGCTTGCTCTTCAGTCGCAAAGTCTTTCTTTTCTAAATAATCATCAAGTTCCCTTGCGAGCTGGACCTCTTCTGACGTTATGCCATAGGTTTCCTCAGCCGAGTGACTTCTATGAAAACATCTAAGGAAATGAAAGTCGGGTTCTGAAACTGGAATTTGAGTGACTATATCCTTCTTTTGGATTCCTTTGCGATGTGCTTGATACAAAGCTTTTAAACCAGGTGTAATGAATCGGCTATGGAAACCCTGCCGAATCAGAGCATGATCGGCATCAGAATTTGCTACTATTGTATTGAGAATATAATCTTGACTCCTTGGAAGCCCATAAATTGCAAGGGCTGAATGCTTCTGGTGAAACTTTCTCATTGTTTCTAATTCAGCCAACTTAAATGGAGGGTTGAGATGTTTGAAGACCTTAACCCCTTCTTCAGTAAACCGCAGATGGGGTAGCTTTGGGAAGCTAAGGACATTTTCAAAATGGTCACCGATGGTCTGAAATTCCATAGGTTCTCCTGAATCCTTATGAAAGTCCTCTCTTATTATAGGGGCTTCTTTGTTAACTGCTTCAGTAGAGCATCTGACTTCCTGCCCTTCTGACCCTTGCTGCCTTGCGGCCGCCACTTCCCTTTGCATACGTCTCTTGTGAGTTTTTGTCAAAGGGGAAAATGGCTGATCTCTGGCCGCTCGACCATACCACCTATTATCATGAGTAACTGGTGGCCGATATGTCCTATAAGGTCTTCGGCCTCTATTTCTAGCAAAATAATCTTGGTCATAAAATCGATCATCTTGGTCAAAACCTGATCGTCGTCGGCCATTGAAACTATCAGCAAAATTTCCCTCAAGATCATCATCCTCAAAAGTCAACCTTCTCCTCACCGAAAGTCATCCGCTTTCGGCGTTTTCAGATTCCTTTATCCTCTTAAACACACTTTGGGAAGTTTATTGTCCCTGATAACATCCCTTGGGACTGTGAGGGCCAAAGAGCTTAAGTACTTCATCCTCGGCCATATTGGCCGTGGGAGTCCCTAATTCATTGCCAGCATGTTTCCCTCCTGAATCTTTCTTCTTACTTTCTTCATAATTAGTTGGGGCTTTTAACCCAGGCTTTACCCTGTCGATCAGTAGCTAACTCTTGGTTCTTGATTTGCAGAAGATTATTAAGAGTTACTTCACAGTTGCAAAGGCTGCACAGAATCACAGCACTGGCCGGCGGTACTTTTGAAGTAGATGACGATGAGGCCTTTAAAGTCGGTGGCATTGTCATATCGTATGCATCCTTATCCTGACTATCATAAAATGGTTCCCTCCTTTGGTCATGAAACATATACCACCTTCGGGCCCTAGGATCAGACAAGTTCATATTTGGCCAATTCCTCCTGTGACCTCTTGGGAAGTTGACGTACACCATGTTGACTGGAAAAGGGTCGGTATCGACAAGCTGAGCTGGTTTGCTCTTCTCCAAAAACTTCAGCTTTCATTTTTCGATGAGATCTTGCAAAGTATCACGGTAAACCACACAATTGTTAGTAGAATTCTTCCATGAATTGTGAAATTTACAATAAGACTTATTTCTAGTTTCATCGGCCTTAGGTATAACATGGACGTTTGGCAATTTAATTACTTTCTCAGCAAGAAGTTGATCAAAAATTATGTCAGCCTTTGTGATATCAAAAGTGTAAGTGCGGGTAGGTGTCAATCTTAAGGGTGTGCCATCTTTGGTATGGTAGGTTATCGGCTGAGGTTTATCCTTGATTGGGTTTGTTGGCTTGGGAAGGGATTTACAAACCACTGCTTTGTTTATAAGCAATTCGGCAGCATTGATATCAGCCGAATCTTCTTCCTCGACCTTCAACCCTTCGAAATTGACCTCCATAGCATGAACAGTAGGATTCTTATAATAAGTTCCCTTTGAGGCTGATCTAGCTTGAGTCTCTTCTCTAATGATTGCCTCATATCTAGCCATGCTAGTGGTTAATTCAAAGATGTCTCTAATATCAACTCCCTCATATTTCTTGCGCAATTCATAATTCAGACCTTGCTGAGCTATTCGAACAAACTCTAGCTCTCCCAGATTGACTCTGCACTTATTTCTTGCAGCCTTAAATCTATCTAAGAAATCTTGGGCCGACTCATGTGCTTCTTGATACATTTTTGCTAAATCAGCGATTGTGATTTCCGGTTCGGCTATGTAGAATTGCTCATGGAAAGCTCTTTCCATGTCGGCCCAGTTTTGAATAGAATTAGGAGCCAAGTTGACATACCAAGCATGAGCAGGGCCGGTCAGTGAGTTCTCAAACCACTTCAACTTCAAATCATCATCTCTAGAATGCTTAGCACATCGCGCTGTGAACCGAGAAATATGTGCTATAGTTGATTGGTAATCATCTCCACTGAATAAAGGAAAGTCGGGAAATTTGAATCCCCTCGGATGGTCTCTGTTTTCAACCCTTTCCGGATATGGTTTGGTGTATCTCGGCCTGGCCGTTCTTCTAGGAGCCGGCCCTACAGTCTCTTCACAGATTCTCCTTATTTCTTCGACTGTCAACCCATTCCTAGGTGGATTTTGTCCTCCCAAACCGTTGTTGTTATTTATCGGCTGTTGCACATAATTATTGGCCATTCCAAATTGGGGTTGAGCTTGAAACGGCTGTCCACCAATAGGAAACTGAGCTTGTAGTTGTGGAACATAAGCATAAGCTTGCTGCCATAGAGGTTAAAGTGTTTGGTTGAGTTGGCCTTGTTGATTTTGTATCAGTAAGGTTTGCAAAGTGTTCTGACCATTCACCATAGCCGCCATTGTTTGGTTCAGTTGCTCAAGAGACGTTTGCAATCCTCCGATAGATCGGTTAGTATTCTCTCCCAAAACAGTAGCTAACTGATCTACCAACGTTCTATTGTTGATTTCTCCTCGGGCAGCGAGTTCATTCGTCTGCAATTTAAAAACCTCATTCAATACTTTGTACATATACTCGGCTGACACTCCGGCCGGTCCTAAATAATCAGTTTCCACAGTATCTCTAACTCTACAGTCTCGTGCTGCGTAGATGATAGCACCGGGAGTGGTTGCATTATTTGAGGCACTCTGAAAAGCATTAAGTGGTGAGTCTCTAGACGAACTTTCAGTAGATTGTCTGGCCAAGGCTAAGTCAGCGGCCGCTCATCTCATGTCTTCTTGCCTTGCAGCAGCGTCAGCTGCCGCAGCTTGTGTGGCCTCCTGTCTTGCGGCTAGTTCGGCCGATGTAGTCTTTGCTGCTTCTTGAGCTCTACGTTCATCGGCTGATTGTTTTGCCGATGAAGCGTCTGAAGTCTCATTCCCACTTGACTCAAGTGACATTTTGATTGGAGTAAGATCGAGCTTCGGTCGTGATGGACAAAAAGCTTAATTATGTCCTGACTCTCCACACCGAAGACACTTCTTTCCCCTGTTTACACTGTATGGGTTGTTTTGTTTTTGTTGACTAACCTCCTTCCCTTGCATTCAACCTTACTAAGGAAATAGTAATCTTGGTCCTACTGGGCGCGCCAAAAGATGTTGCCTCTGAAAATCACCTCGGCCTATACAGCCGAGGGATCAAGGAACTAATGTCCTTCCCGATGAATAGATGCGAAGCGTGCTAGAACACGACCAAAAGGCCAAGTGTGCAACTGTAGGTGTAGTGGATGTAGTTCTGACTTATCAAGCAGTTGTTAGCCGAGGAAGGAACTTATTCTCGACTGCGGTTCGATGCCTCTAGATTAAGGACTTGGTGGCTGAAAGTCGGGTGAGTTAGGTGTGTTTGTGAGAGTATGAGTAAATATAAGATTAATAGCTACTAAGTGACAACGAACAGTAAATAGCACGATCAAACAAGTAAAGCATAAAGACAATAAGGAGCAACTAAAAGATAATAACAATGAAACTAAAAACTAGAATGGCTGCAAATTGTTAACAATTGTTTGAAAAAAAACAAAGAGAACAATTCAAAAATCGATACTAGGCTACAAGAAAGGTCAAGTAACTGAGATTGTAACTAGCAGAGCAAATAAACTAAGGAAACAAACGGAAATTCTACCTAAGCAAAAGGTAAGACGAAATAAGAAAAGCTTGATGGCTTGAGTTTCTGGAGCTGTGTGTGTAATGTCTTCTGTCGATGCTTCAATTTATATCGGCTGCTCTATGATTTGAACTGATCTCTTGACTCTTTGAAGTTGAGTGGAATTCGGCCTCCTCTTGGCTCAATGACTCTATCTTGATTTGGTTTCAATACTTATCATCGGCTGACTTGACGCTGGACTCTATCCGGATTGGCTTTGATGGACGTCATCAACGGCTGCAATTAATCTTGAAGTAGGCTATCTTGGATTGAACTCTCCTCATCGGCTGACATGAACTTCAAGTCGATTGAAATACTCCTTGATCAAATTTCATCTTTATCGCTTATCGGCCTCTCTGACAATCGGCCATTACCTTTCTAAGTTGAGTTCGGATTGGAAACCAATTAGAGTATTGGCCAATGGGCTTTTAGACAATAATCCAATGACTACGGGCCGACCGATAAAAAATGGCCTAACTTTCGAAACCCTCTATCGGCCTAGTTTTTATGTGACTAGTCTTGGACAAAATGAATTGTCCAATTATTCATCGGCCAACATTTCTGGCAATCGGCCCAAATTACTTGTAGAGCGGCTCATTGTAATTAGAAATCACTCAATAACTATATGCACATTAGCTACGTCCGAGTGGCCATGCAAATGTGGGTACAAACACCATTTCAAAATAGGTTGTGAGCACAGCAAACCTTCCACCGCATACTCCTCCTCCTTACTGCCTTGAAATTCGAGTTTAAATCGTGACACCTGGAGAAGCCCTTGTCGTCTCCGGAAAATTCCTCCACCAAGAAGGTTAAGTGGCCCTTCCAACAACTCGGACGAGTTAATATAGAGCTATTGAGCACCTGCAATGGTCTGATTCTTGTGGCTCAAGAAACAAAATGTACGTATGGAACCCATCCACTGCTTTCTTCAACCAATTTTCTGGTGTTCCCTCTAAATGTCATTCTCTGCTCTACTTTGGTTTTGGCCAAGTCTCCACAGTTGACGAATATAAATTTATTGCCAAAGTTGGTGACTATGTTTGGAATAAATAGAAAATGCCCACATATTCTCATCCAAAGTCAACATTTGGAAAAGGTTTAGAGCCCCTCTCTTTTCCAATTTTCCATATAAAAGGGACCATTATAAATGAGGCACTTCATTGGCTTGGCTCCCATGATGATAGGGTTATCAGTGCTTTTGAATTGGTGGAAGAGGAGTTCCGAAGAATGTTGCCGCCTGGCCACGTTAATTTCTTGTCTTTTAATTAAACATCTATAGGCATTTGAAGGCTGCTTGTCTGCATATGATGAGACCAATATTTATTGTGGCTCTGTTGATTTGTGGGTCATGAGAGATTATGATGTTGTTGATTCTTGCACTAAGCTATTTAACTTGAAGGTTTCCAATTAGCCAGAGGGTTCATGCCAATCTTGGTTACGAAAACGGGTATATTTGTGAAGATATACCCTCTAAATAGAGCATGAGATGACTAGTCGGCAATACCTTCTAGTCATTGATCGCCTATTTTATCATGTGATTATTTGAAATGATTTTTGAGATGTTCATATCAATTTACAGTTTCAAATAATTTTCTTGATCGCTACTAGAAATCTGTTCATTTACATCATGTCATTTAAATCGGTCAGACTTGCACATGATGTAAAAAAGTAAGTTAACATCGTTTTAGAAAAATACCGATTTAAATGTATACTATTAACATCGGTTCTTAAAATGACCGGTGTTAAAAGTTTTGTTTGAAAATTTGCGGGAACCTCATTTTCGTGAACTCGCTAAGTGTTTAAGTGAATTGAAGGAAGCGGGTTCTAAAACCTAAAATTTTCACACTTAGAAAAAAATAGAGCCCCCCAAAGCTGAAACAGAAACCCTAAGCTCAGTCTCGAGCTCCTCCCAAACTCGAGCTCCTCTCTCCTCACTCGAACTCGCCGCTCTTGTTACCTACATCGCCTCCTTCATCTACCTCCTCGGCTCCTTCATCTACCTCCTCCGACCCCGACCCCGACCCCAACTTCCTCCTGCTTTCTCCCCCCTCCTACCCCATCTTCTGATGACAACTATAATCTGTGATTGAAGGAGGTTGAATTGGTTGGACCCCGACCCCGACCCCGATTGCGGTTTCTCTAACTATAATTTTCGACGACCGAACTCGAAATCGAAGATGGGGCACAACCAAAACGCCATTTGATGCCCAGATCTAGAGTGAAGAGAAGCAAAATGAAAAGCGAAAGCAAAACCAAAGAGGGGTAAAGGTCGAGGATAATGGATGCGAAGCTAAACGAGCTAACTCACAACTTTGGGTGTTTCAAAGCGGCGCTGATCCGTAATAATTTTGCACTTAGGTTGAATCGTAAAGGTAGCTCCTTTTCACTGAAATTGAATACCCTTTTGGCTCTTTTTTGCCTCAATGCTACTCTTTCTTTCTTGCAGGCAACTCCTACTTTTATGAAACTGTGCCATGATTATAATCATAATCAAAGTAGCAATCTAGAACGATGGAAGATGCTCCTCCGTACCCCATATTTGTACTATTCAAATGTCTCCAAATTCCCACTCTTTGCATCATCTTCACCATTTCGACAACTCAGGCTGGTGCTTCATTGTGTATAATAGCTTCCCCTGTTCTTGATATTGGGTAATGATTCTTGTACACTTTTCTGCTGTCTTTTTTTTCTTTAAGGTTTGTACTAATGTTTAAAGTTCTAGTTTTGTTGCTTTTGTTAGATTTTATACTCCATTTAAAGGAAAAACTTGATGGTTAGCAGTGTCTAAGTCTCGGTTTTTAGTGCTTTAGTGATGAGTCTTGTTATGCATAGTGAAAGTGGTGTTTTGTAAGATGGAATGATGTGAAGAATTAATTGGGTTGGTGTTGATTTCGGATGGTTTTCTTCGGTTGAAGTTAAGTAAACAAGCGACGGGCAGCAATCAGCAAGGGCTTGTGAGAAGGCATGTTTAATCTTTCTGTAATGCAATTCATTATTTGGGTTTTGCACTGTTATTGATTGTATGGCTGGAGTTTTGTTTCTAATTTTGGCAACATGTGTGGAGAAGGCACACTGTAAGTTAGATTTTTTCGCTCTGCTCTTTCAGTAACTTTTTTATTCATTCTCTGTATTTGTTTGACTTTGATGGTTGTATAGTCTTCAACTAATTAGTGTTTCTTGTGGTCTGTTTTGGCAAGTAATGCCCAAGTAAGTCTATTTATAACAGAGTGATCTTGCTTTTAGTTAAGGGTATTAGTTGTACTTCTGACATGAAGGATGTTATAGGTGTATATTGAGAATGATACAATATATTGTTAACTTCGGCTAGTTTCTGAGATTCGATATGCTACATCAAGAAAAAATAATCAATGATTTAAAGTCAATTCTGAATCACCAATATCAAAGGCCGTTCCCCATTTTAAGTTGTCAATTTTATTTCATAACAGTTAAGAAAGAAAAAGAAATAGGTTGTTAGATATATGAAGCCAACACATGTTCATGAGGTTGCTTATATCTCGAGATATATTCCTGCTTCTAGAATAGGTTAGCTTTGTGGAGTCTCATATGCAGATTGCATGTTTTGCTACCTCTTGTGCATAACTCCTGTATAACTCCTTACTTGGAAGCTGAAAGTGCATGCATTCAAAAAAAGCAGGATATATCGCAGCTAAAGTATGGCAGTGCTTCTAATTTGAGCAATACAGATATTGAAATGCTCGAAGATTGTGATAGATTGGACAATGAATCTATTGTGCATGAGAGTGAAACTAAAGGTATGCGATATGTCTTGCTTCCCCCTTGATTATTTCTTTGGAGTTTTTGTTTTTACCCTAGTAATTTTAGCAAGGCCTATCTAACAGTCACTGGTTACAGAGAATTCAAGTACATTTGGGTCAGATATTGTACCTTTGGATGAAGCCCTTAACTTAGTTGCCTCAAGACTGATAGAGGACAATGTTTCTGCTAAAACAATGGTTCAAGATGAAGGTATCCAAGCAGAAATTTGTGAAGAAAAAGCTAAAACTGCTAGTGGAACTCACAGCTTCCAATATGAGGTTGAACCGTCAGTTGGGGTTAGGGACTTGCTTTGCACCTGTTAATGTCTAAAAGTCTGGCGGTAGCCGGACCTTAGTTAACGCTGATCCGTTGGGCGGATCGATACTTGTGTTAATGTTGTAGTCCCCGTTATCTATCAAATGAAATACAACGGGCGTCAGAGGGAGACCGCGCTGGGCGGTCTTCAACTCTCCGATGCCTAAGTTAGTCAATGTATTTATGTTGAAAAAGTAACAGTAGGTAAGTATTGAATGCGTAATTAATGAGGAGAGAGGAGAGAACCTTTTATAGGTGAGGAAGAGACTGATCTTGTCTTTGTTTTCGATGTGGGACTGATATGCTTCAGTTCCCAGTTTCAGAAGCTTCTGATGTCATCTTGGCGCGGCGCGTGGCGGCGCGTCGGTGCCGATCTGGAGGTGGTCCGACGCTGAGGTTGTAGCCCGTCTGGCAGTATGTCTGCCTGTCATTCCTTTGGTTGGAACTAGTACCTTTGGCGGTACAATGAGCATGGCCCATTATAGCTAATTATGCTTGCAAATGTACATGTATGTACAAGTCCCCCAAGTCCCCAGTCAAGGAGGGCAATCTTGGTTGGGGAGTTGTTCGTCGGTTTGAAGCGTTTTTCTCCGCTAGACTTGCAAGAGCATAATTAGCGTCAGTGCGTTGTCAACCGTTGGTTTTACTGAGCAAACGCTTTGTACCCTTTCGGGTGGGCCCCTGCTGGGCCCCCCAGGGAGTCCCCCACTCCCCAGCGAAGATAGACCTCCGGATGGTCGGTAAATTGTTTGATGAGGGGGAGCTGCACGGAGCAGAGGGTGTTGGGTAGCGAGCCCAATGTTTTAGTACCCAAATGACGGGGGTCAACTTGCCTGATCAGGGCAGTCGTAGACTGTGACTAGTCCCCGTGTCCCGTAGGGACGGTCTGACGGTAACGCCGCGTAGCGGTCGTTGTCAGAGTGAGGCGTAGCCTCGGGATTTTCCGTTTGGCGGACATCCCCCCGCTGGATGCAGCAGGAAGCAGCGTCCGATAGACGTGCCTGGCGGTATTTTTGCAAGATGAAAAGGGGTTCCGCCAGAGGTGTGTAGCGAAAGACACCGCGCTTGCAGGATGGCAAGGGAGAAGTCCCGCTGGCAGGGCTTTGTTCGGCGGAGACTTCGTCGCTTGAGAAAATGACGAGGGAGAAGTTCCGCTGGCGGGGTTTCGCTCAGCGGAGACTTCGTCGCTTGGAAAATAACAAGGGAGAAGTTCCGCTGGTGGGGTTTCGCTCAGCAGAGACTTCGTCGCTTGGAAAATAACAAGGGAGAAGTTCCGCTGGCGGGGTTTCGCTCAGCGGGGACTTCGTCGCTTGGAAAATAACAAGGGAGAAGTTCCGCTGGCGGGGTTTCGCTCAGCGGGGACTTCGTCGCTTGGAAAATAACAAGGGAGAAGTTCCGCTGGCGGGGTTTCGCTCAGCGGGGACTTCGTCGCTTGGAAAATAACAAGGGAGAAGTTCCGCTGGCGGGGTTTCGGTCAGCGGAGACTTCGTCGCTTGGAAAATAACAAGGGAAAAGTTCCGCTGGCGGGGTTTCGCTCAGCGGGGACTTCGTCGCTTGGAAAATGACGAGGGAGAAGTTCCGCTGGCGGTACTTACGAAGTTGTCCCTACGGTGGTTAACACGTGTCGAATCTATAGCGGGTTAGCGTGCGTAGGCTTGCCTCCAGGCCTGTCCGTCTTCTGGCCTTTAATGACAGTAACTGTAGGTTTCGTAACCAAGGTAACGCCTCGAGTACTCCGGAGAGTAAGTGGAGACTGATGACACGTGTACGGCTGGTATGTGATGCCGTTATGGAGCGGACAGCCTAGGATGCGTTGATGCAGACATAAAAAGGGGGGGGGGGGGAACCTTGAGAGATTTGACAGTTTGTGAAAATTTGAAAACCTAGTTATCGTCTGCGAGCCCTGCTTTTCCGAGACCGGAGAGAGAGAGTTTACCGAAGTTTTGGGTATACGATTCCCGGAGAGAGTACGATAATAGCCTCTCAGGACTGCCGTTCGCCACCGTGCCGAAGACTTTACCACCGAGGTTGGTACCTGGAACTTCCCCTTTTCTGCTCTTTTTGCTTATGCTAATTTCTGGGTTTTGTTGTGTTTGTTTTTTCTGGGTGTGTTCTGAGGTGTGAAATGGGGTTTTTTGTGGGGGGTTGAATGATGGTTGGCCAATGCGTTTAGTGGTTAAGGGTTTGGATAGCCGAGTCTGGGTTGAGTGCGTTTGTTTGAACTTTGGAGTTTTCTGGGTTTTGTTCTTGATTATTTTGGCTATATCTGATGCACGAATAGGTTAGATCTATGTTTGTGCTAACTGATGTGGGTTTTAGGGTTTTGGGATGGCTAGCGTTATAGAGATTTCGAGCAGTGAGGATTCCGGGTCTGACGTGTCGCTCAGCGCGGCGGATGGGGTTTTTATTGATTCGTTGCGTCCGTCTGCCCATGCAGGAACCTTACTGCCAGAACCGCTAGAAGTTGAGCCGCTACAGACTATCCTCTGGGAAGCAACTATGGCTCGTGGTTCGCGTCCAGAGAGCTCTAGGGCGGGTGAGGCCGCTGCTGCCAAGGTTAGGCGCGACGAACGCTTGGCAAGCAATAGTGCTGCTAGCGGCTCCGCTGGGGAGGAAGAAACAGCGGAGAAAAATGTTGAGTCGGCGTGGTTCCTCCCGGATGGGACAGCCGTTGACGAGGCAGGAGGGGGGATGAGCGGTACTGCTGTCACTCGACTGAAGCAGACGTTCCGGTTGCCGGGGTCGGTGAAGCTGCGCCCACCGACGGCTGATGAGAAGGCGTCGATTCTCCCGGCGGGGTGTGCGGCCGTGCACGAGGCGATATTCCGCCAAGGAGTGACATTCCCGCTGGTGCCCAATCTCCAAATCCTTGTGTGCGAGTTTGGCCTTGCCCTTGGTCAGATCTGTCCCAACATGTGGCGGTTGATGTTGGCGATGAATTCCCTCTGGCGGTTATCCGGATGCGAGGGGCCTACTGTGGCGGAAGTGCTTCACTTCTACGAGCTAGTGTACGTGAAGCGCCAAGGCTGTAAAGGGCAAGTGAACTTGAGCCGCCGGCAGGGAGCGCCCAAGTTGATAGAAAATTTAAGGGACTCAATGTCCTATTGGCGGGGGACCTTCTGCGTTGCTACAGGCGGTTAGGAGTACCACGCTAGGTCGAATGAAGAAGAGCCGTCATTTAGGATTAAGTCTGAGTTCCAACCTATTCGAGGTTGGTGTCCGGTGTCCGCTGAAAATGTTTGGCGTGCTTACGTGCTTGAACTTGTATTCTTACTAACGACGTGTTTTTTTTTGTGCAGCGGGACTTCGGTATACGCTGACGCGCGAAGAAGAGTGCCGCGTGGCGAGGATCAGAGGTTGCTGGCGGAACCGAAACTTGCTTGATTTCCGCCTGCTAACTGGTTGGGAGTTACTGGTCGACCTGCGACTAACACGCTCCATTGGTAAGGAGTCTTCCCTGTCGTTTCGTATTATACCTTTGAATTGTCTGACTGGTGGCTCTCTTTTTTTTTTTTAGAAACTCCGCCGGGCAACAAATCAAGTCGCGACGCATTTGAGAAGGCGATGGATCGGGCGGAGATAGAAAATTTTTTGGAGGCCATGTATGCCAAGGGTCTGGCGGCCCAGCAGACTGTGGTGAACCCGGAGACGTTGGCGCTGAGCCAGTCCGAGGTTCCGGTGGTGATGGCGATGCCGCACCAGTCTCACCTTGGTGAAGATGGTCTGCCTACGGTGCAGTCGGGGACTCAGACGACCGCCGAGGATCAGAGGGGGAGCGCTGCGGTCGGGCCACAGAAGGAGCGGATGCCTGCCCAAAGGCGTGGTCCTCAAAAAGTGGTTCAACCGGCGGAAGGTGTCGTTGTGACAAGGGAGGAACCGCCAGTGAGGCCGACGAGGACCGCCGCTGGGGGCCAGAGGGCGCTGGAGAAAAAGCGCCGGACGGCTGAGTCTCCTGACGAGGAAAGGGGAGATGAGGTGGAGGTGGTTGGGGCCCGCCGACAGAAGAAGGCCCGCCAAGCTCCTGCAAAAACTGCGGCGGTGGAGGGAGAGGCGCCCGCCGTCAGCGATCTGGACTCCTTCGCCGAGTATGCGCCATTCATGACAGAAGGGGAGCGGGAGTTCCTCTTCCATCTGTGCGAGCGGCTGGGGTTCGGGGGTCTGGCGGGCATATCGCGCCCGACGGCAATTGACCAATCGCCCTTCAGCTCGGCGTTTGGTCAAGTATCGGCGGGGTTACACGATATGTTCGTGGCGGCGTCTAAGCAGCCCCGGATTGAGGAAGAGCTCAGGGGAGAAATCGGAGGTCTCCAGAGGGAGTTGGCGGAGGCCAAGAAGAGACTGGCGGAGGTCGAGCGGGGACTGGTCAAGGCGGAGTGTGATTATGCGGACGCCCGCGGCAAGCTGAATGCGGCCATCCGACGGGATCTAGAGAGGAATGAACAAGTCTCCAAGTTGGAGCAGGAGATCGCGCTGCTGCAGGAGCGGATAGCCGCTAAAGACAAGAAGCTCATTATTGTGCAGCGGGAGTCTGCCGCCAGACTGGATGAGATGAAGCGGCTGGACGGTGAGGTTGGCCGCCTGAAAGCTGAACAGAGTGCCTCTGCAGCCGCCGCTGTTGAAGCGTTCAAGCTGTCGGCGGAGTATAAAAAGGCGATGACTGAGGCGGCGAAGGCTGGCGCCCGAGCAAACGTAGACATGTTGAAGCGGAAGGGTGCCATTGACTTTGTGAAGGCGTCACAGCCTGACGTGCCGCCGGTCGAGAGTGTCCCGGTGGAGACAGAAGTCGTGCCTGCCCCAGCTGTAGGTACTCATTCGGGCAGCGGGGAAAGTGGCCCACATCCGACGGAAGGGTCCCAGCAAACTCCCCAGCAGACCCCGTCGGAGGTGTCACGTGCCGGATTTCTGGAGGCACACACCCGAGCCGACGGCACCATAGAGACCCCCAGTCCGACAGCCCGAGGGTCCGATCAAGCGAGCCGATCGGTCGCGCCGCCAGCCGTTGAAGCAGCAGAGGCCGAAGCCAACCGCTGAACCTATCTGAGACCTCCAAAGTTTTTTTGTAGCCGCTGAGGCACATTAGTTTGTAAAGAATTTTTGTGGAATAAAGTAAATTTCTGACTTGGTTTGCCATGATGTGTGTAGTATTTTTGAGTTATATTTTTCTTTTGTCGATCAATGGAACATTAAAGGAATTAAGATTGGTCCAAGTGCACCACGTAGCGGACGGGGTCCGCCGACGATTGCTGGCGTTGCCAGTTGCCCTCAGTGCTAGACTTGGTAACAATGGTTTGAATAATTCCTCGTTTCATTGATGGCTGACTGATCAGCGTACAAAAGTGGGGTAGTACCCGTTGGGTAGCTTCCCTTAGCTAAACATTTGAACAAAAAATTTAGCTAAGTCAAGATGCGCATGGGTAGCGGTCTGACTATTTGTAATAATACCGAAGGTGTTCAGCATTCCAAGGGCGGGCCGATGTGACGCCGTCCTTGTCCATCAGGTAGAAGGTGCCTGGGCTAACGACTTCCACAATTTTGTATGGGCCCTCCCAAGTTGGGCGGAGTTTTGTTGGTGGCGGAATGACTTCCTTCATGACCGAGTCCCCCAGTTGGAGGTTCCGGGCCCTGACTCTGGCGTTGTAAAAACGTGATACCCGTTGCTTGTTTTGTAGATTGTGTAAATGGGCCTTGAGTCTCTTCTCTTCTAGGAGGTCCCTGTCCAAATTGACGCCGGCACTGTTGGTCTTTGGGCAGTAGCCTTCGACTCTAGCGGTAGGGTGAGTAACTTCAATGGGTAAGACAGCCTCTGTGCCGAACATCATACAAAAAGGAGTTTCTCCGGTGGCGGAGGATGGAGTTGTTCGGATGGCCCACAGGACTTCTGGGAGTCTTTCCGCCCATAAACCCTTGGCGTCGTCGAGCTTCTTCTTTAACAATTTTTTTATTATCTTGTTTGCCGCTTCGACCTGACCGTTGGTCTGGGGGTGGGCGACAGATGCAAATCTCAACTTGGTGCCTAGGTTGGTGGTGAAGGAGATGAGCTCGTCATTGTTGAACTGTGTGCCGTTGTCTGTGATGATTGTGCGTGGGACACCGTAGCGGCAATAGATATTCTTCCAAAGGAAGTGAATTACCTGGGCGGTAGTTATTGCCGTCAGTGGCTCTGCCTCTACCCACTTGCTGTTGTAATCAATGGCAACAATGATGTATTTGAACTGACCCTTGGCAGTTTGGAACTTTCCCATCAGGTCAAGGCCCCACGTGGAATGAATCCATGGGCCCACGATGATTGATAGTGGTTCCGCTGGTGCGTGTGGGAGATCTGCAAACTGTTGGCATTTGTGGCAAGACCTCGAAATCCGCCGAGCGTCATCGCCAAGTGTGGGCCAGAAGTAGCCTTGTCGCATTGTGCGGTTGGTCAGGGATCTGGCGCCCGAGTGGTTTCCGCATTCCCCGCCATGGATTTCAGTTAGGACAACCCTTCCCTCCTCTGGGGTTAGACAGCGGAGGTTAGGATGGGTGAATCCCTGGCGGTAGAGCTTGCCGTGCTGGATGTTGTAGCGGGTTGCTCTTCGTTGGAGCTGTCTTGCCTGGACCTTATCTTCTGGCAACGTTCCGTTGCGCTTATATGTGATGATCTCGTCCATCCAGCTAGGGTTGACCTGAATGTTGAAGATTTCCGCCAGGGTCTTTGTGATACTTGGTTTGTCAAGATACTCCACCCTTGTGTCCGCCGGACTCTGATGTGGTTGGGCGGTTGCCAGTCTAGCCAGGGAATCAGCCTTAGCGTTCTTTTCCCTGGGGATTTGTGTGATTGTGTGAAACTTGAACTTTTTTAGCAACGTTTTGACGTACCCCAAATACGCCGCTAGCTGCTGGTCCTTGGCTTGGAAGCTGTCGTTGACCTGGTTGACGACTAGTTGGGAGTCGCTGAATATGTTGACGCTGTCAGCTCCTGAGTCAATGGCGAGGAGTAGGCCGGCGATGAGCGCCTCGTACTCCGCCATATTGTTTGAAGCTTTGAAGTTGAATTTCAACGCGTATTCTGCGTTTAGTCCCCCGGGTCCGGTTAAGATGACTCCGGCGCCGCTGGCCTTGGCACAGGCGGAGCCGTCCACATGTAGGTCCCAATCTGACTGTGGGGGAGTTGCCTCTGCACTGATTACTATTTCGGTTCCGGGCTTGGTTTGAGTACCGGGTTCCGGGTGGCGCTCAGTAAGTTCAGCGATGAAGTCCGCTACCGCCTGGCCCTTCATGGCGGTTCTTGGCTTGTACTCTATGTCAAATTCGCTGAGCTCAATCGCCCACTTACTGAGGCGCCCCGAGTGTTCAGGGTTCTGCATCACCTGCCTCAGCGGTTGATTGGTTAACACATGGATCGTGTGAGCCTGGAAATATTGCCGGAGGCGTCTGGCAGCCATGATAAGTGCGAGGGCTAGCTGTTCCAATGGTGAATACCTTGTTTCTGCTCCGTTCATACCTCTGCCGGCGTAGAATACTGGGAGTTCATCCTGGCCCTCCCGCCGAACAATGGCGCAACTTATTGCCGTTGCCGAGACCGCCAGATATATGAACAGTGTCTCTCCTTGGACAGGGACAGAAAGGAGAGGGACTGCCGCCAGATATTCCTTTAGGCCTTGGAACGCCGCCTGACATTCTGGGTTCCAGTCAATGACCTTCTTGTGAGTTGTTTTGAGCAGTTTGAAGAATGTGGCGCACTTGTCAGTGAGTCGAGAGATGAATCGAGAAAGGGCGGTTAACTTGCCTTGGAGACACTGGATGTCTACCTTATACTTCGGGTCCGACAGGTTAAGGATGGCCTGTACCTTATCTGGGTTAGCCTCGATACCTCGCTCGCTGACGATGTAACCCAGAAATTTGCTAGCGGTGACTGCAAAGAAACATTTTTCTGGGTTGAGGCGCATACCATAGGCCAGGAGGATGGTTACTATGATCCTGAGGTTTGCCACATGTCCACTGGCCTTTATGCTCTCAACTAGCATGTCATCCACATAGACCTCGATAATTTTTCCCAGATGCTCAGCGAACATGGCGTTCATCAACCGCTGATAAGTTGCACCGGCGTTCTTCAGACCAAAAGGCATGACATTGTAGCAGTAGAGGCCTTTGTCGGTGGTGAAGGTGGTGCATTCTTGGTCGCTGGGGTGCATTTTGATCTGATTGTATCCGGAGAAGGCATCCATCATGCTGAGGAGTTCATGTCCGGCGGTTGCATCGACCAGCTGATCGATACGAGGTAGCGGGAAACTATCCTTTGGGCATGCCTTGTTTAGATTTTTGAAGTCGACGCACATCCGCCACTTGCCGCTGGGCTTTTTCACCATTACCAGATTTGAGATCCACTGAGGGTAGATGACCTGGCGGATGAATCCAATGTCCCGTAGTTTGGCGACCTCCTGTCCGATTGCCCGGTATTTTTCCTCATCAAAAGCCCTCCGCTTCTGCTTGATGGGATAAAAGGAAGGTTTGATGGTCAGCTTATGGGTGATTATTTCAGTGAAGATGCCAGGCATGTCCGCATAGGACCATGCAAAGACGGTGGCGTTATCACGTAGGAACTGAGTGAGCTCTGCCTCTACTTTTGGATCTAGATGGGCGCCTATGCGGACTGTCCTCTCAGGATGCTCGTCTGAGATGCAGACGACCTTCAGCGACGTGTCCGGGTTGACCGGCTCCTTCATTACATATTTCTCCTCCTCATCTCTAGGATCCTCAAAGATATTCGGTGGTGGTGGGTCATTACCCACTGTCAGGATTTCATGGCGGCGCGTCGACCGCGCTACAGTTGTTGAATAGCATTCTCGTGCCAGCTGTTGGCTTCCCCTCACACAGCCTGTGCCGTTGGGCGTGGGGAACTTCATGAGAAGCATGTATCCGGCAATGATGCACTTGAGCTTATTAAGCGCTGGTCGACCAATGATGGCGTTGTACGAGCTGAAACAGTCGACAATGATGAACTCCGTGTGCACCTCCGCCATACAGGGACTAGTGCCAATTACTAGTCGCATATAATCCGACCCCAGTGGTTGTGTGATGTCACCGGAGAAGCTGAGCAGTGGCTCGTGATCCTGGAGTAGTTTCTTGTTCCGCTTGAGGTGGTCGTAGCAACCCCTGAAGATGACATTGACAGCGGATCCGCTATCTACCAAGATTCTTCCCACCGAGAATTTGCCAAGAATGGCATCGACTAAGAATGGGTCGTCATGGGGTAGATGTACTCTGCGCTCCTCCTCCTCTGAAAAGGTAATAGGTTCCCAACCTGATTTCGGTAGTTTGGCGGATCTTTCGTAGCGGATGTTGCAAACTTCCTTTGGGTGGTTGGCGCGTTCATAGCGCTTTCTTGCCCTGTGATACATGTTGTTGATTGGAGCACCGCCATCGATGGTGTTGATGCGGCCCAAGGTCTCAACGTTGGCAATCACTGGTGGTGGTTGGCGCACCTTGAACTGCTCCAACTTGCCGTCACGGTATAAAGTCTCAATGGCTGTTTTGAGAGCATTGCAGCTGTTTGTATTGTGGCCGCTGTCCGCGTGGTATTTGCACCACTTGCCGGTGTTCCTGGGTTTGCCTGTTTTTGGGTACTTTGGAGGGGGTGGCGGTGGGATCTGATCCTTGCACTGATTGTAGATATCTTCATATGAGGCCATTAGGACCGTGAACACTGCATACCGCTGTGAGGACTCCGTCTGCTTGTTGTTGTTATCCCCATGAGTTGGACGGTTTCCCTTGTAAAAATGCTGCCCCTTCTGCCGCTTGGTTTGGTGGTGGCCCTGCTGCCACTCTCTTTTCTTGTCACTTGGTGGTGCTGTGGGGGGCTTGTCAGCGGTTTCCTGGTAACTGGAAGATGGTTGTGTTGACCTTGCTGGCGTTGCCGGCGGTGGGGTTTCTCCATATGTAATGAATTCCGCCTGGGCGTGAATGACCGCCTCACTCATGACGTGGTCGTACGTTGCATTGGGATGGTTGTAATTGAGGTGATAGAGGAACGGTCCCTTGAGGAGTCCCTTCCTGAAGGCCGCCGATGCCATAGTCTTGTCTAGGTCGCGGCATTGAGATGCTGCCGCCCGCCACCTTGTGACAAAGGCCTTCAGTGATTCGTCCTCCCCCTGTTTAACGCTGAAAAGCTGACTTGTATTGTGATGTCCGGCGGACAGTAAGATGAAGCGGGAGAGGAAAGCATGTGACAGTGCATGGAATGAGCCGACAGATCCTGGCGGACATTCAAAAAACCAGTTCATTGCCTCGCCGTCCAGTGTTTCGCTGAACAGATGGCATAAGGTGGCGTCGTCGAACCCCTTGTTGTTGGTGACCTTCTTGAAGGTGTCCATGTGGACAAAGGGATCGGTCATTCCGCCATATTGTGACATCTTTGGGGTTTTTGCATATGTCGGTCTGACGGCCTGCAGGATTGCGGCGGAAAAGGGGCCGGGTCTGGAAGTAAATAGCGGGTTCCGGGTTGACGTCGGGACACCCGTCTCCGCCCGAATCAACCTCTGCTCCAGTTGGTGCATCCTGTCCAATAGCTGGGCGGTTGCATCGCCGGCGGAATTGGCCTGACTGACTTGCCGAGTTGGCTTGTGCCTAGGTATGGGCGGATCATCCCCAGTCCTTGTCCTGGCATTCGAGCGGTTGGTGTGCGGAAGTGATTCCGCCACCTGCTCTAACATTAGTTGAGGTATGGGCGGCGGTCCCATTCCCGACAACCCAGGTGGGTTCAGCGGTACATGCATTTGTACCACCGGCCCTGGCGCCATTGTGCCGGCGCTGGGTCGACTACGCCTGGTGCTGCGTGAATGCTCGCTCTGTGCCGGGCGGTCGGTGGCCGCCAAAGTGTTTTTTAGTTCCTCAAAACGTGTCATGAGCGCGGCCACCTGTCTCTGGGCTTCGGCCTTCTCCTTGCGCTCCTCCTCACGCTCTCTGTTTGCCTTATGAAGATCCGCCAGTGCTATCTCGTACATGGTGACGAGATCCTGGCCTGACGGGCGGCTGATGCCTGGATTTGCCTCACCGCCGGGGTTGGCTGGGGTTGTGAATAGTGCGCGGTTAACGCCGATCGCAGGGTCGGAGGGTTGGGGAAAGGCGGGGAGCTCTGCCTGCTCCTCAGCGTTTCCCCCGCTACCGTTAGTCATGGTGATTGTAGCGGGATGACCTTTTGTTCAAAAAGTTCCCACAGACGGCGCCAATGTTAATGTCTAAAAGTCTGGCGGTAGCCGGACCTTAGTTAACGCTGATCCGTTGGGCGGATCGATACTTGTGTTAATGTTGTAGTCCCCGTTATCTGTCAAATGAAATACAACGGGCGTCAGAGGGAGACCGCGCTGGGCGGTCTTCAACTCTCCGATGCCTAAGTTAGTCAATGTATTTATGTTGACAAAGTAACAGTAGGTAAGTATTGAATGCGTAATTAATGAGGAGAGAGGAGAGAACCTTTTATAGGTGAGGAAGAGACTGATCTTGTCTTTGTTTTCGATGTGGGACTGATATGCTTCAGTTCCCAGTTTCAGAAGCTTCTGATGCCATCTTGGCGCGGCGCGTGGCGGCGCGTCGGCGGCGATCTGGAGGTGGTCCGACGCTGAGGTTGTAGCCCGTCTGGCGGTATGTCTGCCTGTCATTCCTTTGGTTGGAACTAGTACCTTTGGCGGTACAATGAGCATGGCCCATTATAGCTAATTATGCTTGCAAATGTACATGTATGTACAGCACCTTTGACAATTGGCCCAACTGCAACGTTGGAAGTTCTAACAGAAAAGATGATGGTATGAAGCACTTTGGATTGGAACTGTCTTTAAGAAGTTCGAATGGTTCACACAAGGAAGTGACTGAGGAGAGGCCTGCACCGAAACATTCTGATGCCTCTACCTTTTCACAGTGAGTATTTTGGTTCAAGTCCAATGATGAACTTCAGCTATCTTACATTATTAAAGCATGTGTTTGGTTTTCTTAGAGTGGCAATAGTTACACATTTCTTTCTACGACCCACCCTTAGAAAGAAAACAAAATAATTTGTAACATGTTGCCCGTTCTTATAATTGCATGTCATTTTGTTTCTAATTTTGTATCTTCATTTGACTACAGGAGGCAAGAGCTGTCGAGAAGAGAAAAGAAAAAGAGTATACAGGACATATAAGGTGTGCATTCTTTGGTATTCTTTATGTGCAGGGTGCTTAGTGTTGGTCCATAAGTTTTTTGTGCTTCCTGGTTGATTAATTGAACTGTGTTATTGTTGTTTTGAATTTTTGTTATTACCCTTTTGAATTGGAACCATATTATTGAGATTCAAAGGACTATTGTTTGGGTGTTAACAACTTGAAATTATGATTTTCCTTGTCAGAGGCAGTGGGCTGATGCTAAAAGAGAATTGTAAGAAGAGAAAATAATGCCCTCACTTGTACTTGACCGCGATCAGACCATAAAAAATGCCATCAAATAGGTTGAAGAAATGAGAAAAGATTTGTCTAATGCACTTCATGCTGCTGCATCTTTTGAGAGACGTTAAACTCAAGACATTTTCAAGTCACTTTTCTGGTATGATTACGTCTTATCCTCTGTCTTCAACTGTTTCTTTGTGCTGATGGATAGTAAAGATAATACTAGAGTGCAGAACAAGATAGAAACTAAAATGCCCTTTACAATATCATTTTGTGTTACTAATATATATCACTAGTCACTGCACCATCAAACTGTTCAATCTGAGAAAGGGGTTAATAGAGACTTTACTTTTAGGAGTGGGCAGACAAGTATAACAAGACTTAATTAAGTGATGACATCATTTTTCTGCCCTTACGTATCTAGATTTTCACTGTATTATGAGAGTTGGATTTATTTTATAGTTTGCCGTGTCTACTATGCCCAAGATGTATGTGGGACACATGTATACCTGATAAGAAGATGCTTAAAGATCCAATGAGGCTGTATGCACCTGGCCGTCTCTATCATATTGTTGAGAGAAAACCTTGCAAGTGTTGTTCATTTGAAATAAACGTTGGCAAATATCTGCTTGACTAAATCCAGAAACTTAGATTTCAATTCCTCTCTTTAATGCCAATTCAGATCATGCCATCATTTGGATAGAGAGAGAAGCTCAAAGGGCTCTAGATGTAAGTACGTTTCATTACAGATTTAAAGTATATGATAAAACTATTTGATTTATTATATTAATTTTCACTCTGCTTTGAATTGAGTTGCCCTCTATGTTTATTCTTCATATTAACATACTACTTGTGTGCATTATATAGGACAATGAGTTGGTTTGGTTGAAGCGTGAAGCAAGGCTGAAAGGAGGATTCTATGTCAAGCCAGAGTCTAAGCTTTCGTTTATTATTCGTATCCATGGGTAAGTCATGATCCTTAATTTGTTTATAGATTGAGATCTTTATAGTTGTGGTTCTTTTCCTTATACTTTTAATTATTATATTTTCAGTATCAATGCCATTGATCCAAAGACAAAGAAGATCTTGCAACTTTTGTGATTGAGACAGGTACTATATACTCGTTACCTTTGGAAATATTGATGGTTACCTGCATCTAGGAGTATGAAAATAAGAATTTGTAGGTGATCTTCATGCATTTTGGATTGAATATATAGCTGGTAATGCTTTGTAGAGTTAGGAAATTATATAGATTGCTGAGAATTTGATTATTAATGTTAGTGAGCCTTTGAATGATTTGGAACCTGCTTGTGGCTGAGAATTAAGTTGAAACTTTGAACTGGGGGTATATTTGCTAATTAGCTATATTGTCGTGCTGATTAGCTTTCCTTTGATAGTTTAGTGGCATATGCATTATTATGAAGAACATTTTGGTTTAATTAAGTATTAGCTTGTTTATCCCCATTGTGACTTATGTTCTTTAATACATTTCTAGTGGGCGGTAAAGACGCGCAAATCATATAGCCAAGCTCAAATTGACGAGGTGCGCATTGAAGTGGCTGATTATATACAGAGTTGGGTGTAGGACTTGTGGCTACGAAGAAATTTTTGAGTAAGGCTAGCTAGTTTTTTCTTTGAAGGAAAGTTTGGTGTATATATGTAGAACTGATATAGTTGGTTGCTATTATGTTTATGGGCAAGCCTTTGTAGGTTTTGGGGTTTTATTTTGTGAATTATGTAGAATCATGAATGAAGATGAGAAAATTAATGGAAAACCCCAATTTTTGGATGATGAGAAATGTATTTCTAGATCTTTTCCAACCACCACCAGCTAGATGATTATTTGCACATCATTCTTATATATATGAACTAATGTATATAAAGGGGAAACAAAACACTAATGTCAAAGAAAACGATGTCAATCCAGAGATTACAAATCAGTACCTAAAACTGGACTGATGTCTCATGATTATGAACATATCGAAATGTCACCCAAAAATGATGTCTACAAAACTACTAGACATCGTTTCAACTAACGAAAAGCGATGTTCCTAGTAACATAAAACATCACTCTTAATAGATTAACTGATGTTGCCTAAAGGTACATACATCGTTCTCAGGAGAATAAGGCGGCAAGATGCACGTAAAAATGGACACGAACAAACAAAAAATTTTAGAGACTGATGTCTACGAGTGTATTAGACATCAATTCTAAAATTGTAATCGATTTAAATGTTCACTTAGGTATTGTTCGAGATATACTTTATAAAGCATAAAATGTGAAAATTTGAAGAATTAAATAAAGTTAACATATAAGATTATGATGATTATAATGATTATACATCGATTTGTTTTTTAGAATCGATGTTGGTTGTTGTTTGAGACATCAGTTAAAAACGCTCTTATACTGATGTCTATATCTTTTACATCAGCCACAAAGACATCGATCAGAATTTAGTTTTACATCAGTTCTGGACTGATGTAAATGAACAAAATTCTAGTAGTACTCGTATTGCATGCTTGGTTTTTATATGAAAGTAAAGTTTGGAAATCATTAAATTTCTTTGTTTACTTTTCTTGTGATTATTTATTTTCATTCACTCACTCTAACATTTTTTCTAAATACTTTCCCTTAGATTTTTTGATTTTGCGTGCCTAGTTTGTAGATTAGTTGAGATTGAGCGTGCATAGGAGTTGAGGCATAGTGTCCACCACTTCCATTCTTATTGTAGGTTACACCTTATTCAGTTCATTGCCTAGATTGCTATAATTGTCAACTTTCAATGTATTAATAATAATAATTTGAGACTCGAGATTTGAATTTAAGTTTTCTTGTATATCTTAGGGGAGTTGAATTATTGAGGGGAGCATGTAGCTCTTGGAGTTATTATAGAAGTGTTTATTTGTTCTCAAAGGTTTGGTAGCCCATTTTTAGGGGTGATTCTGTCACAATTTGGTAAAATTTCTCCTAAAATGGGCCTCGTAGGACCCCTTCAGATTTTATGGTCAAATCTGGAGCGGGTCCTGTCATTTGTATCTAAATATTCTGTGCTTTATTCTTGTGTTCTTAGTTTTACATCTTACATATTCTACATCCTCAAAAGGAAAAAAAAAAAAAAAAAGATCTACTAGGATTGCTTTAATCTTGTTAACCATGTTGCTCATTGATTATCTCCCAACCGGATCGATGATCTCGGAGAAAATTGCGCCAGTCAACCCTTGGATGGATTCGTTCGCGCCACTACTTTGCTCACTAGAACAAGACCCTTCATCGTCCTTGATCAATGCAATCCTATCTTGAACTGTCATTTCAATGCGATCAATATAGTCCCCATTGTTTTGTTGCATCTTCAATGCAAATTGAACCTCCCTCACAACATCGTACATTGACGGCCGATTGATCCCATTATCATCCATGCAACGCATTGTCATGGAGACAAATTTATGCAAGCATCTCATTGCAACTTTACCCTTCAAATTTGGGTCAACAATTTCATCAAGTCTCCCATTATTATGACACTTCTTGGCCCATTTATCTAGGCCGACTCAATCATTGTCATGGTTGTCACAGCTAGCCTTCCACACAATACCTCGCACAAAATCACGCCAAATGAGTACACATCAGACTTCTCAATCAATTGTTGATGTAGATAGTATTCGGGGTCAAGATATCCAAAACTACCCTTCACCTTTGTGTTAATGTGGGTCTTGGAAAGGGTGATTGTGCCATTCTTCGACAACCCAAAATCTGAAACTTTAGCCACCCATTTCTCATCCAATAATATGTTTGTGCTCTTCACATCTCGGTGAATGATGGTACCCTTTGTACCTGTATGTAGATAGTGCAAACCTCGCGCCGCACAAATACAAATTTGAAGCCGTTGTTCCCACGAAAGAGGTAGATTATTAGTGTGGTAGAGATGGTCACCAAGGGTCCCACGTGCCATGTAATCATACACCAAGATCATCTCATCTTCATCAGCACAATATCCAATAAGACACACTAAATGGCGGTGACGAAGTCGAGAGAGCATCTCGATTTCTGTCCTAATCGATTTCTGTCCTAAACTCGTGGGCCCCTTGTGATGACATGGCTTTCAACCGTTTGAAGTTTTGAGTGGCGGTTTTCATCTCCGGTAGTGAAAAGCAATGACACAAACGGGTCGGTAAAGTCAACGTTTCCTGGCTGGAACTAGACTCCTCGACTTTCCTTCCTCGCCTGAAAACTAAAATTCAAAGAACAGAGAGAAGAAGTAGGACTGCGGAGAGTACACCAACTATGATGGGCAGCAAAGAAGCATGTGATTTACTTGTGGTTGAACTTTTGGGGATTTGCTGCGCTAGTGGAGGTGAATCGGGGTTGGATCCGGCCAGATTCCCATTCGAGTCATTGAGCTTGAAGATTTCCAGCCCGTTCAAGATGGCATCGTTGTAAACAGTATACGAGTCTCTCTGTAGCGCTGCAAGTTCTAGAAAGAGGTTAACTTTCTTCTGGCTTCCAACCGGAGGCATGAACATGCCCACAACGTAGTCTCTGTAAACTGGATTCCCATTAGCTCCACTCCATCCGATGACATCTGCAAGTTCTTCTGCTGTTTGATTGGCCATGTAGATTTGAAACGACCGATCGCCATACTTGGTAATATCAGATTCAAATTCACAGAAATGGAGTCTCACCAGGTAATAAAACTTGGGATCTAAGGGAAATACCCATGTGAGGTTATAGCTCTTGTTGATGGTTTTGTTCATCCCCATTGACCGACCTGTTGTGTAAACTGGTTTTGGGGCAGAGTATTTTGGAACTTCGACGAAGTTGAGCTCGATTGTATTGTTCTGTGGTAGCACGCTGAATTTTTTACTTATATCATCCAAATAAATATCGTCGGCAGCTTCCCAAGTCCGGTACATTCCTGTGTCTTCGTTCGGCGAGATGGGGCCTCCGCCGACGTTGATTCGGTACACCATCTCCAGAGCTGTGTTGTTTTCGATCGGATATGAGCCTGTGATGGTCTCGAAGAAATTAGCTGAAGAAGTATAGTAAAGACCGGTGGGCATGGACACGATTTCGATTCCGTTGATGAAAGCGTACGCATCTTTGCTTGGTGTGAAGGTGATGTTGAGTCTCTCTCCTGTCTCGATGTTTAAACAGAATTCTCTGACCAGCGGGGACTCGCCGGAAGCGTCTGCGGTGACGGAGGCGTTGAAGTCTTTAAGGAGAGTGAAGCCGGCGGCGGTGACGGAGAAGAGGGAGTTGGAGCGTTGGAAGTTCGGGTTGTATGTATCTGGATTGAAATGCAAGCGGATGAACTTTTGGCCGGGAGAGAGGGGAATTGTGTAAGTGAATTTGGAGCGAGAGAGCCGAGCTTTGGTGTAAGGGACGTCGCTGGCGGTGGACGACCGCGGTGCATCTATGGATTGGGATGCGTTACCTATTGGGGTGAATTTTGAGTCGATATCTCCACTCCACTTTCTGAGGTCATTGGAGCTCGGTTGGCCGGAATTGCCGCAGGCGAGGGTGATATTGTCGACAGGAGTGTATGGTGGCGACTGACTGGCGACGAAGAGAGTGAGGATGTGGAGAAACAAGGAGAGGTAAAGAAGAGTGACGATTGGTTTCATTGTAGGTGGAGAAAGATGAGAGGATGAAGTTGAAGAGGGGGAGTTCCGCTGCTTCTGATATGAAATCATAAGCATGACCAATGTTCTGGTCCTTGTCTAGTCCTCGGGCAAATTATAGGGTTTCTAATCACTGATTGTATTGGGTATTATATTTAAGTACCAGAGCTGCAGCAACAATGACTTTTAAAGGTCTTTCATTTAGAAATTTCGAGTCCTTAATTATTAAGGTGTCTACGTAATCATCAACTTCAGTGCAAATTGAAGTTGAGATATCTTTTTCTTCAGGTCTGGTCTTAATCGTTCTATTCCACATCGGTGAACAAAGACTGATCGACTTGCAAAGTCTTTCCATTAGGAAAGGACCAAAGGCAACTGTTACGTCTGAAATAAATCTTGGAATTACAACAAAGACAAAAGGTATGTGTTTAGGACTATTTAACTGTTAACCCATCTTCGTATCAAAAAAACTGCTAATCTATCTGTTAGTAAATCTGGTCGCCCCAAATCTAGATGGATGAAGCCTATGCCGAGTTGAGTGAGTATCTGCTTGGATGTGGCCTTTAATCCTGTTACATTAGAGGGAGGTGTTGGTCTTATTGCTAGAGATAGTAATGGTATTTGTATGGGAGGCCGGGCTAAGTATATTGATCGTGCTTCATCAGTTGAGCATGTAGAGTTATTAGTGGGGTTTGAGGCTTTAGATTTTGCACGTTCTTTGGGTCTGCAGGCACTGAGATTTGGGACGGATTGCTCTAAGTTGGCTGTTTCTATTGATCTACCTTCAGACTCCGATCCTAGTGTTCGGTAGCTGTACCTGGACCTAAAGCTTCTTCTTGTCAATCTAGCTGGCTGTTACTTTAAGCACATTTATACAGAAAATAATGGAGTTGCTCACTATTTGGCTGGTTGGGCGCTTCATTCCAAGGATTCTTCTTCTTTTTAATCTCTTTCATTTTTTTTGGTGGATCTGTTAATTTCTGATTGTACTTGAGCCAATAAGCCCGATTCAATAGTGTTTACAGTTCTTCTCAAAAAATAAATAAATAAGACAGAAGGTATGTGTTTGGAAGACATACCAAATTTTTAAATCAAAAAAATTTGAGTCAAAAGTGTAGTGTCACTTACTACATAGCTTGTTTCTGATTTACTGATTATATTTCTTCTGCAAGGTGTGGAATTTACCAAAATTACTTTCAATTTTACCTCATGATATTGTTATAAAAATTAACTCTATTCCTCTACCTTACTTTTATCAATAAGACCGTATCGTTTGGGGACCTACTGGTCATGTAATTTCACTATTAAATCTGCTTCTCAGTTACTTATTCAACATACTGTTGCACATTCTTTGGCAGTTAATCAAGCAAAGACTTCTTACTAGAGATGAGATTTTTTCTAATTTTCATATTGATAGATCTTGTCAGTTTTGTCATTCTGATATTGAAACAATAGATCATCTTTTCTTTCATTGCTCTTGTACCAGACAGGTTTGGCAAAGCAGCTTTCCTTCTTTCTCTTTTGAGGATTGGAATTATTCATTTATTGAATGGCTGGATCATGTATCTTCTCTCAAGGATGATTCATATTGCTTTTATCACAGCTTATTGTATTTGGCAAGCTAGAAATGATGCTACCTTTAGGGATAAAGTGTCCTTACCTATTCAAATCTTTTATGCAGTTTTTACCATGTTTAGTGACTTCAACAGATGTAATTAATGCTAAACCCACATAGAAACATGCTTCTAAAGATCTTGTTAGATGGTAACCTCCGAACGGTCCTTTAAAATTAAATTTTGATGGTTCCGTTCTTCATGACAGTAAGAGTGTTGGTGGGTTTGTGTTTCGAAATACATATGGAAATCCTATATCAGCTGCTTGAAACAATCTAGGATGTAATGATATTCTTATTACAGAAGCACTACCTCTACAATTTTCTTCATCTTCAAGTTGAAGGAGATTCTAAGCTCCTCATTGACAGCTTAAATGGTCAGTTTTAAATACCTTGGAGGATCAAGTCTATTGTCCAAGATATCTATACTATTGCTGAATCTATCTAAGTGTCTATTTTAAACATATCAAAAGAGAAGCAAACTCTCTTGCTGATGTCATTGCGCACACTGGACATAGCTCTTCTCCTGAAGTTTGGAGCAACTCTCTCTTCCTTTATCTGCTAATCATTCTTTCTTTTTTGATTCCTTAGGTTTAGGTTGTTTAAGAGGTTCTGTTTTGTAATTTCTTTGTATTTTAAAAAATTCACCAAATAAAAATTAGATATTACAGTCATATATTACCGGATATGGGAAAATTGACAAAGCAACAGTGGAGGGACCAAATATAGACTCACAATTTAAAGCCAAAATATACATCGAGATTCATCAACAGAAGGGAGATGAAAAAAGGAGTACAAGTTGATTTCCATGTTGGTATTTGATAATTGCATACAAATAAGTTCGTTGGTTGGGTTTTTAGTGACAAAGTAATTTCAATTTCACATCCAAAATCAATTAACAATGAATGAAGTTGACCCAAACTCTTATAAACTTATAGACAAGGTCTAATTTTTCCCGGGATCTATATGCTCAACACTTAGCTAGCTTGCTCATGATAATATTCATAGCAAGAGAATTAATCATGCATGTATTTGAGATGGATGTGATGGGAAGGAGGATGCTTAAAAGATTTGCATGTAGGGTTGTATTTCTCTAAATTAAAAATTTGTGGACACTACCCGCAAAGACTTGCAGGTCAAAATTTGGCAGCACGTTATAGACATAGACCCTCATTATGATTAAAGATTATAGGATTTGTGCCCTTGGCATTGCCGTTAAGATATTCTCAATCCACATCAATTTGCGTTCTCATGAAAGGATCTTAGTGCACATCAATCAAATTCTTGTATCGCTTAATCCACAAATGTCTTGGTCTTTGGCATTTGACTCTCAGTCTTTAGGTCTCATAAAACCATATATATTGCGCTAGTTACATTATTTGACCGTAAATTATATTTACCAATCAAAAAATTTCTTTGTCAAACAGTAAATTTACTGTCGTATGGTAAAAGATGGAACTGATAAAGAAAATTGTTTATTGTTTACATGGGTAGATTTCTAAGTTTGCTATCAAATAGAGAGTTTATTATTAAGATTCTCAAAAAAAAAAAAAAAAAAGTCGATGCTGCTCGTGTGTGTGTGGTTGTGTTTCTCTCCAATTCACTAGTTAGTCTTTGACCATTAGTACATTGGTGTGGAGGCCAAATTAGGCAGCTGCCTTGATTGACTAACGAGTCTTCCGCAATATGAAAAAGTCTTTATTTATTTATTTTTATATTGTTGGACAGGAAAGATTCCACATTGGAAAAGTGATAAATAAAATATAACTTATAAGTGAGTGGATCTCATCCAATTGTACTGAGGCCTTTTGTGATTAAAACACAACACCTATCGGGTGGTTAAGTTGGGACAATATCGGTACAATGGTGGGCCACCGGTCACACTTGTCGCTGTTTAACATGGTATCAGAGCGGGTCATTCTCCAATTGCGTCTCCACGTAGGCACGTATCATGAGCCCAAATTGGGGTTCCTTGTATTGCCATCGAAATTACCAAGTGTCCAATGTGGGCCTTGGATTGTATTGACCAAGTCTCATATTGTGTCCCAATTTTCAACGTGGAAATTAGATTAATTAATTTCTGGATCACGTTTTGCATGACCACACTTATCTATTTCTTTGGAAAAACGAGTCTCTTCATGTTGTGCCTTGAGGGAAATACTGGTTGGAAAAACAAGTGTCGTCATGTTGTGCCTGGAGAGAAATATTTTCTTCTGCTTACCATTGGTCACCAAGGAATACTTTTCTCTGGAAGCCTAGTCAACTTGACACCTTGTGCCATCTTCAACTTCATCTTGAGACCTTTGCCGCTTCTACAGAGCATTTTTCTCTTCGCAGGGATATTAACCCTTCACCTTTTTTTAGGAATTTATACCATTCATTCATTCTTTCAGGGATATTAACCCTTCACCTTCTTTTAGGGACTTTAGCCCCTTCACCTTCTTTCAAGGACTCGACTTGACACACATTTACACAAGCGCATGTATTATTGTCAAGTAAGAAAAGTATTAAAACTTTGATTATAGTACCCTGGAGATTAGGGGTTAGACCTAAACTAGGTAATTGGCGCTAGGTAACTCAAAAGCATACAAGGAAAATAAAAATAAAAAGATAAAATAAAAGCTATAAACAATCAAGGCATGAAGCCTTGGCAATGCACGGCTTAACTCACACCAAGCCTCAGCAAAGCTACTAACCGTAGCCCAAATGACTTATGCGCAACGAAAGGTACTCATTTTCACTTTGGAAAAACATGTGTTTTAATGTCGTATTTTTTCTTTTTCTTTTTTTTTTTCACAAAAAAAAAAATACTGGTTGTCAAGTTGCATATGATCACTTCTTAATCTCCTGGATTATCTTTGGTTTATAGTTCCCTCATTTTATGTAAACAACCATGTCAACATGGGCGTAGCTACCATAGGGTAAGAAGAATTAATTGACCCTTCTCATTTTTCAAAAATAAATATGATCGGTTGAAAACTTGAAATATTTAGATTTCTATCAAAAGAAATGGGATATTGACTCTTCTGCTTTTGTCTTGATGTGTCTCACATTTCTTTTATAACACTAAACCTCTAATGATTATTGTGATCCAAGAATAGGAGGTATGAATATAGTAAATCATTTATGCTAACAATCAAAAGATTAAAAAAAACACGATCTTATATTTTTCTTTTTTTTCTTTTCAGAATTGATCAACTCATGCATACATAAACATCTAACGATTGATTTGCAGTAATTTAATCAAAAAGTCGGTCTCCCAAATCGTTGATTACAAAGTCATCAACTAGTCTTCATTAAAGTGGTTCTCATTAGAAGTGCTCTCTAATGATTTTTGGATGATTTTAGCTTCTTCTACTACTTCATCTTCTGCTTCTAAAGAAGTACTTTTGCTTGAGAATGACATTGATGTGAATGATGCTAGTATTGAAACAGTTACTGTGATTGGTTCTAATAGAAATTTTTTTTGAAAATTCTACGTATTTATCCTACAAAAGATTAGGACTGTTGAAGGAAATTGACTAATGTGTGCCTAATCAAACTAGGATTAGTTCCATGATTGTAATAGGAGAGGATGTTCTAGAATTCCTAGTTCTATTCGGAATAGTTTTTCTTATACTATTAGAACATATACTTTGTAATCCCTATATATAGGGTTCCTATTCTCAATAATGAAACACACAATTCTCTCATCAACCTCTCTCAAATCTCTCATTTTTAAACACGTTATTAGCACTAGCCCTAACCACAAATAGCAAAAAATCCTAAATCTGAATACAAAATCTTGAGACCTTTTTAGCCCCCACTACACAACTTGAAGCTCTCAACGTCAGGAGTCCGGAACCAGTGACAACACCACCAAAACCGGTCGGAAACATACCAAACCAGCTGTGGGAAGCCAAAAAGCATCCGCTGCAAACTTTCCACCGGTTCACCAAATTTTAGACCTTCGATTGCCACCAAATTTTGTCATCAATATATAGGACCTCTGTCTCAGGATTCAAGAATTGAAAGTGGAACTCCAAGAACAGGTCTGGAAGCCCCCCAACCGGCAACCATACCGACTGGTCCTCCTGTAAAAAAATTGGCAGAAACGTTTTTTTGCCTAGTTTTCCCTGTTTCGGCCAATACCAACCACCATCGGCCATCCCCGCGCATCTAGCTATTGTCCTTAGCCCCTCTTCCATCAACGACAACTTGTTCAAGCTCCCAAGCATTCAAGTTTCAAGGTTTCAAGCTCCGATTAACCAAGTAAGTTTTTATAATTAAAGTTCCCGCTTTCCGTACTTTAATTCTTCTTTTTTTCTTTGGGGACTTGCAACCTCCCTTCTTCTACATCTCACCTTTTTGTAACGTGGGTTCGATTTTCAAAGTAGAACCGTGGGGAGTTCACGCTATATACAAACTAAGAGTGTTCGTAAACCACGGACTAAGAGCATTCTTGAGCATCGAAATATTGCGAACTAAGAGCATTCGTAAGCTACCAACTAAGAGCGTTTGTAAGCATAAAAATTTGATCATTTAAACGTCATTGTTTTAATCTAAATCCAAAGACATTGGTTATAGCTCTTTCTCACTAGGAAAATAGTTGAGATAAGTGGTTCTTAAGTGAGCTTTGCTCCATCGACATCTCTTCTTATTTTCTTGGTTATGGTCAATTGGAGTCACCAAAAAGGATTGAGTAACAATCATTAAGTGAAATATTGATTGTCATTATTTTGGATTAGAAACTTTTGACGTAATCATTGGCTTTCATTGAAATAAAGTGTCGATTTTGATTTGAACTTTATTCATTCAAGTATGTTTCCCGGAGAGCTAGAATGTGTCGTGGATAGTGCTACTACGCACACCGTACTTCCAAATATATAGGCAGTTATTTCTTGAGATGATGCCTACTCGATCTTCAGTGACTATGATGGCAAGGTCATCTAAATTGATTCATGGTCGAGGACCAGCTCAATTCTTGTTGCCACACGGCACAATCATTAATATCGCTGAAGCTCTCTACGCTCCTAGGACCGAACTTTTGGGCTTTAAAGATATAAGAGCCAATGGTTTCCATGTGGAAACACATTGTGAGAATGGACAAGAGTTCCTTTGCATCACCTCTAATGACTACGGACATAAAAGAGTCTTAGAGAAACTTATGTGTCACTCTAATGGGTTGTATGCAACCACTATTTGAATCATTGAATCCAATCATGTTATGAGAGATGATTTATGAGATTCCAACACATATAGGCTTTGGCATGACCGTTTGGGACACCCAGGTCATGATATGATGATCCGTATATTAAAGACTTCACACAGACATCCATTCTTCAGGACAAAGAGAAGTGAGAACCAACACTTGATTCGAGGAGATGCATCTGCGCCTCATGGCACCAAGAATGTGCAAAACTAGCCACTTAGGGTCGACGTGGTCCAACCCCTACGGCCTCATCATGGCTTTGATGCCATGGACTCTTCTTTGACTCATCTTTCTACTTCTCAAGTCAATTGTGACTTTATGGCTCAACCAAAATCCTCATTAGTTATTTCTAAAGCTCATCATTCATTTTGTAGAGCCTGCTCTTTAGCAAAATTAGGATCGAGATCATCCTTTGCAAAGAACACTAAAGAAAACATTCCATTCTTGCAAAGAATCCAAGGTGATATTTGTGGACCTATTCAACCACCTTGTGGACCATTTAGATATTTTGTGATGTTGGTTGATGCATCGACACATTGGTCACATGTCAATATGTCATGCTTTTGTCCACAAGGAATGCTGAATTTGCTAAACTCCTAGCCTAAATTATTAAGTTAAGGGCTCACCACCCTGATCATCCTATTAAGTCTATAAGGCTAGACAATGCTCGATCGGGACTTTACATCAAAAACTTTTGATGATTATTGCATGTCGATTGGGATTGAAGTTGAACATCCTATTCCTCATGTTCACACCCAAAATGGTCTTACAGAAGGTGCCATTAAACGACTATAAATGGTTGCTAGAGCATTGGTAATGCACACTAATCTCCCTATATCTGCTTGGGGCTATGCAATATTGTATGTAGCTGTGCTTATAATTCGGCTGAGGCCTACTGCCACTCAACCTTTTTCTGCGTCCCAGATGGTGACTAGGTATGAGCCTGATGTCTAACACTTGCATATATTTGGGTGTGCAGTTTATGTGACAATTGTGCCGCCACAGTGCACCAAAATGGGTCCTTAAATACGATTAGGCGTTTATGTTGGATATGACTCTCCAACTATTGTCCGCTACTTAGAACCCTTGACAAGCGATCTCTTTACCGCTAGATTTGTGGATTGTCACTTTGATGAGATAGTCTACCCATCGTTAGGGGGAGATAAGAACATAAATGTTCAACATGAATGACAGGAATTGTCATGGTCTGTCCCCACTTTGTCTCATCTTGATCCCCGAACTGCACAGTCCGAAATTGAAGTGTGGAGAATTCTTGATCTTCAAAACGTAGCAGATTCGATGCCTGATGAGTTTTCTGATATCGCTAAAGTGACGAGATCACACATACCTGCTGCAAACGTGCTTGCAAGGATTGATGTCCCTAAAATTAGAGGTCATCTCAAGGGCACCTGAGGATGGTGCCAACGTTCCCTCCTATGGTGACGTTGTGGCTAGGCCCACAGCTCCTGCTAGGAAGCACGGGAGGCCCATAGGTTTAATGGATTCTTGCCCAAGAAAGAAAGCGAGTTTGGCACAAAATAATCCATTAATCATCGATGTTAATAATCCATCTCATGAGAATATTCCGGATTATGGTTATGTCCAAGAGACATCATTGGGGGACAGTCCAATGTCATAACCAATTTCAGAGAATAGGGAGATCTCCACGAATTACACTAGTGTACATGAGATGATGGATAGAAATTCTATTGCTATTGATGATGCATTTGCATATCATGTTGGAAAAGGAATCATAGAATATGATGATATCGAACCTCGCTCTGTTGAAAAATGTCAACGAAGAACGGATTGGCCTAAATGGAAAGATGTGATCCAGGCTGAATTGGATTCACTAGCAAAGAGACAGGTATTTGGGCATATAACATAGACACCCCCAGGTGTAAAGCCTGTTGGCTATAAATTGGCCTTTGTTAGAAAGCGTAATGAGAAAAATGAGGTGGTTAGATATAAAGCCAGCCTCGTGGAGCAAGGTTTCTCATAACGCCCTAGAATCAACTACAAGGAGACATATTCTCCGGTAATGAACGTCATAACGTTCCGCTACCTTGTCGGTTTGGTAGTTTCCAAAAACTTGACATGTAGCTCATGGATGTGGTTACAACATATCTCTATGGGCATCTAGATTAAGATATATATATATATATATATATGAAGGTCCCAGATGGACTTCAATTACCCAAATCAAGTGGCTTTAAACCACGGAGCGCGTTTTCAATAAGATTAAAACGCTCACTATATGGATTAAAACAATCCAGACGGATGTGGTATAACCATCTAAGTGACTACTTGATTGGGAAGAGATACATTAACAATGAAATATACCCATGCGCGTTCATTAAAAGAACAAGTTCCAGATTTGCAATCATAGCAGTTTATGTAGATGACATGAACCTAATTGGAACTCTAGATAAGTTAAAGGAAACTACTAAATATTTAAAATCCAAATTTGAGTTGAAAGATCTTGGGAAAACTCCGTTTTATCTCGGTTTAGAACTCAAGCACCGTAGTGATGGGATCTTGATCCATCAGTCTTCATATACTCATAAAATTCTAAGGCGCTTTAATAAAGATAAAGCAAAGCCAGTGAGTACTCCCATGATTGGCCGTACTTTTGAGCCAAGAAAAGATCCGTTTCGTCCAAATGATGAGGACGAAGAATTACTAGCGGTTAAAGTGCCCTATCTAAGTACAATGGCGCATTATTGTACTTAGCTCAATGCACAAGACTGGACTTCTCACTGGCAGTGAACTTGTTAGCTAGATATAGCTCTGCGCCAACACGCTGCCATTGGATTCATGTAAAAATAATCTTTCGATACTTAAAAGGTACGATTGATATGAGCTTGTTTTATCCCGACAGAGAGAGAAAGAATGACGAAAGGATGAGATCGAACCACATTGGCCCAAGTGCCACCATCCAAAATGCCATGGCCGCGCCAACAACATTGCCGCCGCTGCCACCAAGGTGGGCCGACCTCACCCTCCTCCATTACATCAAAATGAAAGTGATCTTTTCATGGGTTTTGCTGATGCAGGGTATCTCTCTAACCCTCACAAAAGTTTCTCCCAAACGAGTTATGTCTTTACCATGGGATGCACGGCAATATCTTGGAGGTCTACAAAACAGACCCTTGTTGCTACTTCCTCTAATCATGCGGAGATTATTAATTGCTCTACATGAAGCCGTGCATGAATGCATATGGCTAAGGTCTGTAATTAGACATATTCGAGGAACTTGTGGTTTGAAGTCTACCATGGATGAACCTACATGCATTTATGAGGATAATGTAGCTTGTATTGAACAAATGAAGTTAGGTTTCATCCAGGGTTACAACACCAAGCATATATCGCCTAAGTTCTTTTATAATCAGCAACAACAATCACTTCTAAAGATTGAAGTAAATCAAATCCGATTAGAGGATAATGTAGTGGACTTATTCACTAAGTCGTTATCCAAATCCACCTTCGAGAAACATGTGAAGAGCATCGGATTGAGAAAGTTCACCGAACTCCCATGATTGTAGCAATCAGGGGGAGATATCAACATCAGGGGGAGTTATGATGTCTACGTGTTCAATCTCAAAGAGTGAAGGACGTGACGTTGTACTCTTTTTCTCCTCCTCCAGCTTGTTTTTGTCTTACAAGGTTTTTCACTCGAGCAAGGTTTTTAACGAGGCAATGGATGAGGCGTCACCACCAAGTTTGAGCGGCACAAAGGGGAGTGTTGAAGGAAATCGACTAATGTGTGCCTAATCAAACTAGAATTAGTTCCATGATTATAATATGAGAGAATGTTCTAGAATTCCTAGTCCTATTAGGAATAGTTTTCCTTGTACTATTAGAACATATACTTTGTAATCCCTATATATAGGGCTCATATTCTCAATAATGAAACACACAATTCTCTCATCAATCTCTCTCAAATCTCTCATTCTTATACGAGGACATATTTCTAAAGAAAGATTGCATCCTCTAGATAACCAAGGAATCTAAACTTGAATGACTGCATTGAATGTGCAAAAGGCAAGTATGCTAAACAGAAAAAGAAAACAGCAACTAGAACAACTATCATCTTGCAATTGATTCGCACAGATATCTGTGGACCTTTTGCGACTCAAACCTTATGTGGTAACAAGTACTTTATCACGATTATCAATGACTTATCCAGATTTTGCTATTTTTATCTCATTTCAGAAAAATCACAAGTTTTGGAAAAATTTAAGATTTTTAAAGCTAAAGTAGAAAAGGAGTTGAATGTAGAAATTAAAACAGTCAGATCAGATAGAGAGGGTGAGTAAAATGGGAGGACACTGAACTAGGACAGCAAATGGGACCATTTTCCTTGTGTATACAAGAACAAGGCATTCAGGCTCATTATACTACACCTAGTACTTTTGAGCAAAACGGAGTTGCAGAGAGAAGGAAGAAATAGAACATTTATGAATATGGTGAGGTGTATGATGTGCACCCCAGGTCTTCCAAGGATGTTGTGGGTAGAGGCATTTAAAATAGCGAACTATCTGACCAATGGAACACCTAGCTAAGCTGTTGTCAAGACTCATTTTGAGCTGTGGAAGAATAGAAAACCAAGTGTACTGCATGCACACACACATTTGGGGCTGTAAGGCAGAGGCTAGGCCATACAATCCTCAAGAGTCCAAGCTTGATTCAAAAACCATTTCAACCTTTTTTGTTGTCCATCCAGAGAACTCAAAAGGCTTTAGATTCTATTGTCCATCACAGACAACTAGAGTTGTCGAAACAAATAACGTTGTGTTCATTGATGAAGTAAATTTCACTGACAAGTTTGAAGATTTTGAGTTTGATGAGTTAGCTGAGAGTGAACCTACTGTGGTTGATAAGTCTGTTTTAGAACCAGTAGTTGTTTTAGCTAATTTTGATACTCAAATTGCACCTGCAACTCAAAGCCAGGTCAAAGTAGATATGGAAAATGCACCAATAGTTCAAGAACCTGAAAAATGTGCAGCCACCCCAACCTCAACCTATTCTTAGAAGTTCACAGAGAGAAAGAAGGTCAACTCTGGATGCATTAGCTACAGATTTTCAGGTTTATTTACAGGAGGCAGATTTTGACATTGGTTTTCAAGTAGGCTATTGAAAGTGAAAGTTCTCACCAATGGGAGGAGGCTATGGTTTATGAGTTAAAGTCTATGCATGTCAACAAGGTGTGGACACTTGTTGAACAACCAAAGAATCACAAAGCAATTGGCTATAAATGGGTATTTAAAACAGAACGAATTCTAATGGGAGCATAGAGAGGTTTAAAGGCAGGCTAGTGGCTACAGGCATTACACATCAAGAGGGCATTGACTCTAATGAAACATTTTCTCCTGTTTCAACAAAGGATGCCTTTAGAGTTGTCATGGCTTTAGTTGCTCATTTTGACATGGAGCTGTACCAAATGGATGTCAAGATTGCTTTCTTGAATGGTGAGCTTGAGGAATAAATTTATATGAAGCAACCTGAGGACTTCATTGAACCTGGAATTGAAAAGTTAGTTGGTAGGCTAAATAGGTCCGTCTATGGATTAAAACAAGCTTCAAGGCAGTGGTACTTGAAATTTGATGCAGTGGTCAGTGATTTTGGTTTCTAAGAAAATCAAGTGGATGAGTGTGTGTACATGAAGACAAAAGGGAAAGATTTTATTTTTCTGATTTTGTATGTTGATCGATGACATTTTGCTTGCAAGCACTAGTTTGAAATTGCTTTAAAACACCAAAGGGTACGGTTCTTGTTAAAAAAGTTTGATATGAAAGACTTAGGTGATGCAGGTTATGTGCTTGGTATAGAGATTAAAAGAGATAGAACAAGGCATTTGATTGGACTGTCGCAACAAGGCTATATCAATAAGGTGCTAAAAAGGTTTGATATGAAAAACTGTGCAAGTGGTGAGGTACCTATGTCAAAGGGTGATAAATTGAATAAGGAACAATGCCCTCAGAATGAGATTGAAAGAGAGACTATGAAGACTAAGCCTTATGCACAGCTAGCTTGTAGGTAGTTTGATGTATGCACAAGTGTGCACTAGACCTGACTTGGCCTATGCAGTAGGCATTTTATCAAGATTCCAGTCCAATCCAGGCCCTGAGCATTGGATAGCAGACAAGAAGGTTTTGAGGTACCTTCAGAGAACCAAAGATCATGTATTAGTGTATAGAAGAGTCAAGGAACTTGAGGTTGTAGGCTATTTTGATTCAGAGTTTTCCAGTCACTTCCCTTCCTCTAAAAGGTCGACCTCGGGTTATGTTTTCACACTTGCAAGAGGAGCCATTGCTTGGAGAAGGATCAAGTAGACCCTAATTGCCACTTCAACAATGCAGCCAGAATTCATAGCAATTTATGAAGCTGTTCGTGAGGGGCTGTGGTTAAAGAATTTTCTAGTTCAGACTAAGGTAGCTGACAACATCATTTCAAAACCAATGAAATTTTATTGTGACAAATCAGATGTAGTGTTCTTTACTAGGAATAATAAGAGGTCTACTAACTCCAAACACATAGACCTTAAGTATTACAGTGTGAGAGAAAGAGTCAAGCATAGGGAAATTGCAGTTTTGAAGATTGGAACTCTTTTCCAGTTGGCCGATCCTTTCACCAAGGCGATGACAGTGGCCGCATTCAAACAGTATGCTACTGAAATTAGAGTTTTATCAAGCTTAGATGCTTGAAACCAGTGGGAGTGTTTTATTTGAATAAGACATATGGTTTTTTTGTGTTGTTATTTTCTGAAAATTTTCTCATTATATTGAATTATAACTTTTAATTGAGAAATTGGAGTGCAATGAAATTAAGTTTTCATTTTGATTTGCAGCCTTACTGAGTGACACATATACTAAAGTTCATGTTTTGGTTGATTAAATATGATATGGCTGGCTATCTGAATGTCATTCTCAATGTTCTATTATATTGCTGCAATGTGTACCTGTTCTATCTTGCTTACAGGTTATTAAAGTGAGTACATGAGGGAAAATTTTCAAACTGGAAGTTTTGTACTCTGGTTCATGCATACAGAACCTTAAAGAGAACCATCTCATGTGAAATGCAAAATTGACACTTGTAGTTGTGTAGCTACTGTGTTTAGTTAACTAAACACATTTTGTCTCTTAACTCTGTGTTATTTCAGCATTTTGACAGTTCATGTTATAAGTCTATAAAGCTTGTTATTTATCTCAGTAAGCACTAAAGAATGTTATTATACCTGAGACATTATGACTTCTTGTTATAGAAACTATTCCCAGTCCAAGTGGAAGAATGTTAGAGTGTGTGGATCGGACCGAGAATATTTCCTTAAAGTATATCAACCGTTATACAAAAGCAAGATAAACAACATGAGATATATGATAAACTTAAACTTGGTAATATCTATCTAATATATTCTATTTAGACAAATACAAGAGGGTTATGCATTTTTTTTTAAATCCTTAGCCCACCTCACCCTTACATATGTCATAACTTTTACAATGTTGAAATTATAACTTAACAACATGTCACAGCTCACCGACAAGAGGGTTATGCGTTTATATTGTATAACAATATAATTGAAGATATATGCAATAGAGGAGGATTGAAACTCTAACTCCTTGATGGGACTGAGCTTAGAGTGATCCACTTCTCTTTATAGATAGGAGTCCCTGTGTTCACTCTATATACGCTGAAAATACAGCAGCAACACCGTCTAGCTTTTCACATATTGAGTGCTTCACAGGAGGCTTTTTATTGAGTTCCTCATTCCAGCTTCTGCTCATTTCCATATGGCTCTTCAAGAACAAGGTTGGCATTTTAAGTCTCTTGATCATGCTTATATCAACGTGTATCTGATATGTTCTGGTGTATGTTCATTGATATGTAAATGACATGTTTGAATGTGTTTGTGTTGTTAATGATTGATTGTATATTCTGTGGCAACACCAAGAAGATTCAAGGGGATTGAAACGAAGTCAATAGCTGCCATGGTTGAATTTTCAAAGCAGTGCCTTAAAGCTTCATGAAGAAGGAAAAGCCTGATTGAGGCTTAGTGAGGTTAGCTGAGAACTATCAGTAAACCATCAAAGAAGTTTAGTTCACTGTGATCAAGCTAATTCATCCAAAATACATGAGTTTGATCATTAACATACAAAGCCAATACCCATGGCCTTTTTATCATTTTTAAGCTTGGAAGCATCTTTTTTATCTTAAAATATTTGACATGAGTTGGAAGCAGAGATTGCAAAGACCTATTCTTCGTCGACAGATTGCATATGAACTAGAAAAGTGGTTATAACTGATCATGCATATCAAGTTGTCAAAATGACTGCCAAGCTGCAATTTTCTCGTGAAGGTGGAAGTTCATCAGAGATGGTTGATAGCATCTACGATCAAAGTCCCATGTATTCATGTTTCATACATGGTAATCAGTTGTGAGTAAAATATGCCACTATTTGAATTGTCTAGCTACCTCACTACTCATCAAGGTAACTTAATGACATTCAAGCTTCATAGCCTATTTGGAGGCCTATATATGATCGGCCAAGTGTCCTCAATTTGTACTTACCAGTTGAGATTTTTTTTTTTTGGAGAAATAGATAACTTCATTACTTATCCATGGCTAGAAGGCACGTACATCATACGCTGTCTCACACCAAAAGAATTAGTTGGCACAAGCCGCCAAACATATGACAGGTGACCCTCATTAACAAACAAAATACGCACAGTTCATAGTGCCTAGCCAAATGAAACAAACTCCAAAACTATCTAAGTTCTTGCCATAACAACCCTAACTGCCTAGAGACCTCAATTGGTGTACGATGAGAGAAGCTGACCTACATAGCACCAGACTCTACCTCAAATGTTAGACACAAAGAGAGGAAAAAACTTAGAGTTTTCCTTTGCCCTTATCCTTAGGGCCAGCTTTCTTAACAGTAGTAGCAGATGGGTAGGTGAGGCGTAAAGGAGTTATCCCCACCTTCTTTTGGGACCTAAGGCCCTTGTTCTTACTTCCAAGAGGCCTACCAGTCTTCTTCTTTAGCTTCACAAGAGCAACATCATCCTTAGCTTCAACTAATCCAAGGGCATCAGCATGCAATGCAAAGTGAGTATCTTACCCCCCCCCCCCCCCCCAATATAGTCCTGAACTTCTTCGGTGAGGGAACACTAGCTTCCTAGCGCCCTCGCTTCTTGTAGGTCAAAACTCGCTTTTCCACAAGAGTCCCAGTAGTAACAGTTAGGGCATCTGACCCAGGTTCAGACGCTATCATCGAAACGAACGCAGTAGCTTGATCCTGCAACCCAGCATCGCAGCTCATATGTACCAACTCTACCGTGTTAGCCACGGTATCTTCCTGAGCAGCAGATTCATAAGATGATCTTTCCATTTGCCGAATAACTGGTTTTGTCTTCTTCTTCAGTAGGGTAGATGAGGGCATAGGCAGATCTCGACTATTCTGGGCTGAGAAAGAGAAAACTCCGCCAGAGGTGACAGGACTACCACTAAAATTCAAAACCCTAGGGGTCGAAATAACAGCATTGGGTTCCTCACACTTCTCTCTAGCGTGCGTAACCAGTCCACACTGAGGGCAGGGACCCTGGAGATGTTCAAACTGGAATTGCAATATCGGCTCAACACTTGAAGCCAAGAAAACTCGACTCTCCAATAGAACGGGTTTAGAAACATCATGAGAGAACAGGATGCGGATGCTACCTTTACGGAACTCCTTCTTGTCGTAATTCAAATAGCCCCCGAGAAGATTCCCAATAAGTATAAGGTTTTCTGGTTCCTTATAGAGAGGAGGGACACCAGAAACCCTAACCCAAATTCTGATGTGCTTCATAGGGATGTCCACAATGGAGATAACACCATCATATTCTTCCAGGCAGACCGGAGCCCTATCATAAGACCACACCCCACGCTTAAGAACCTTGTTTCGATCCCGGACAGAACTAAATGAAAACAGGAAGCGGTTATCTGCTCGTGCTTGAATCCTGAATTCCTTTTCCACCATCCATGTCCGAAGGAAGTGGAATTTGAAAGCAGCGGGATCAATAGGTTTGCGAGTGAGCGGCTTACCGAGGAGAAAGGACTGAGACGACCTACGAACCAGACCTCCTCCAAGCTTCCCCAAATCAGGGGCGTTTCCCCCGTCAGCCAGTGCCAGAGAGGCAGCATAGCTAGCTGTCACAACGTCGATGGAAGCCATTTAGGAGTAGAGATCGTTGAGAGACGACAAGAGTGTCGTCTGGGGTGCTAGGGTTTGTAGAGAGAGACTAGGGTTCGAGAAAGAATCTTGGCTTAGTTTTCTTGGTCTTTTGATTAACAGAACTCATGAGATGAAATAACAATATGATGATTTTTTTCCTTCATAAATGAGTCAGCACATAATATTGTGTAGAGTTTCTTCTCTTCTCTAGTATCTGTAGCAACATGTCATTCAAACCTCAAAAGCAAGACCCACAAAATGTAAGTGCTACAAATAGCAATATCTATGGAGATATCTTCAAACTTGTTAACTGACCCACAAACTAAACAGCCCCATCAAATCAAAATCTGCCCTTGTATCTGGTGAAAAACCTATCTATGATGTTAGCTTCTTTTTTGTATGCCATAACTACATAAAGTGGCATACAATAAATCTTTTAGAAGGATCAGACAATGCAACGGTAAGTTTTGAGGGCACCAACAGCTCCACCACGGTAAGTAATCTTTACCACCTGTCCCTTCTCCAATCCATAGTAGCGTGCAAATGCATCGGTTTCCAGCATGAGAGGGAGCTGGGGAAGAAACATAAGAATCAGCTGGTTCAGTAATTTAATCAACCAAATTAGAATTGCTGCTTGAATTAGAAATAAAGAATCCATTTTCATCATGTCTTCAGCAGAACTTCTACCTTCAATATTTTCATGAAACACACATAAGATAAAGATGTGGCAAAGTCAGCAAGAACATGATGTAGGATTAGATTTATTCGCACAGCTGCCTATTTTCATCACCCAATTAACAGTCATTGCAATTACTTACTGCAATAACCTTGTGTTTACTACAGCATCAAATTTCAAAGCTACACAAAATTGTGGCCTCAAATTCTTCAAGCTCCTCTAGATTAGTTAAGTAAATGCAATCAGTAATATGACAACAAAATCTTTATGGCCTCAAGTTATGTGACAGTTCTACTTAGGATGAGACTACCTTGCTTCTATATTCTGCCCTTCTCCACAGATTTAAATGGAACAAATGCTAGTTATGCCATACATTTCTAGAATAAAAAGGGATGACGGTCAAGTGACATTACATTCAAATCTGTTCTCCCTTAACTCACAAATACCCTTCCTCAATGACACTTCATTACCCTATACTCTAAGATATAACACTGAGAATCCAATTCATCCACCCAAAAATGGTTTCTAAGAATCCATGTGAAAATAAAGACTGAGTGCAATTCACTAATTACTTGTAGGTTTACTAGTGACCAGCTTTAGGTAAAGTTGCTTTAGGATTGGATGGACTTCCAAAAGAGAAATCAACTTTCCATGCTATAAGCAGTCTGTGAGAAAAAAGAGATCATTTGATTGAATTCTATACTCCTAACAAATAGAGTAAAGCACTTCTACAGAAACAACAACCAAGGATCAAGATGTCACATAAACTCACTTGCTTCCTTTTGTTTTACTCATTCAAGACTAAACATTAACAGATTATGGCATAGAAGTTTGAAACACTGAGAAGATATGGCAAGCCTAAAATATCCCTTGCTGCCCCACCATCAGTTGAAGTAGTGACTGCCCCCTCATATGACATGGAATGTTAGATTCGTTCTACCTTTTAGGTGAGGTAATTATTTCCACTCCCCATTAAATATCATTCTTTATGGGCCAGAAGGAAGGACGGACAGTCCACATGTTCTTATCAAGCATGTAAATTAGTGTTCAAGAGACCTCCATACTCAATCAAGACAAACTTAACCATTTAAAGATTATCCTTGAACATAGGAATGATTATGTCAGCAAATAGTTACCTTCTTGTCTTCCAACTTGTACTTCCTTAGCAGATGTTTCTTTTCTTCAGCAGAAAGTATCTCATACTTTGGCTGTAAAACATGCTTTGTAACATTGACCAGCAGTTCGGAGATCTGAAGCAAAATCACAAGTGTTGTGGTAAAATTGAAACTCTTCAGCTAAACAAACAAAAAGAAAGAAAATAAAGAAACGAAAGCATAGACAGCTGCATTGCTTGTATAAGTTTTTACATTAAACTTCCATCTAAATTGATATATCATGAAACTCACGTTGAAGGCCATCAATTTAAATAGAACTTTAACTCTTGAAATCTTTATACTTATGAAAGGGAGGAAAAGAAGAAGAAGAAAAAAAAATTACTAGCTAAAACAATATATTGATCTTCTTTGTTGTCAAGTCATATTTCTAAGTAACTAATGATCTTCTGGTAGTTAACCTATCTGGCTAGTAATGTATCTATATAGTGCTGCAGGACTACTAGTTTGTGCTTTCTACTTGTTCAGTTTATGACACTAGGATTTTGATTCCTCTACTTTGCATATCAAGTTATTCAATCACTGTGACCAGTTCCAATATCTTCCAAAGTCATATATGTGATCCAAGCCATAAGCCAGAATGTTGCCAAATGCGACGTTGATTTAAAACTAACAAAATGACTGAAGGACAGAGGAGCAATATTTAAACAGAAATGTTCTACATATTTTTGTTTCAGAGCAAAAGCAGACAAAGGAGCGAACTTGTCAGTTAGGTAAAGTTGTCCTTAGGCCTTTCAACATCTTTACGGTACAATAACGTAGAATAATTATGAGGCAACTTACGTGAAAAGTTTCAACTTTGTAAGGATAGTTTTCCAGTTCTTTTCGAGCATAGGAGTTCATTTTACTTTGCAGGACAAGCATGAGAGAGCTTATATCTTTGTTCAGGAGGTTAGCATAAATGGCCCGAACACTGGCTTTTCTGATTTCATCAGTTCCACAGAAGATGACCATAATCTGTAAAGAAAATCGACTTTCAATGCATTACCACTACAACAACCGCATGTAGACACTTTGGAGTAAATATAAACCAAATATGTGGTGTGGAAAACGAAAAAGAGAATACTTGCATACAATTGCATTAGAAGTATAAAAAAAAAACATGTAGATAACTATAGATTTCATCAATTCTTGAAGCACTACACGCCAACAATGTAAAATAATTAGCACTTAGATGACTTCTTAGTGACTAAGCCTCTTCGAACAGAAAAGGAAATTGAGGTTTATATGTCATTTAGCCATATGAAATCCGGTTTGCTTTTCAACTAAGCCAGCGTCTAACCAGAGAAACTGAATTTCATCATTTCATTCATCTCTTGCTCCAACACTTATAATTTTCTTAGTTAGAATCATCAGCAAATATCAAGTTTACAAGAGTGCCTTATTTCATTATTTATCCATAGCTATCTCACATCATGATCAATAAATCTATAACAACAAATTTATCATACAAAGAAACAGGAACTGAGGCTTTGCTCTGTAAATCTACGAATACAGAGAGAGAGAGAAGAAAAGAAGAGGCACCTTGTTCTTGGAATTGGAGCGGAGAGAGGCGCAGATGGTGAGGCGGTCGAGGTCAGGGTTTTGGCCGAACGCGGTACGGAACTCAGTGAGCGAACGAGTGAGGTCCGAGTCGGCGACGTTGTAGCCCCGGTCGTTCAGCATCTCCATCACCGTACGACGACACACGTGGTACCTGTAGCTCTCCAAGCTCCCTCCTCCGACGACGTCGTGGCTCGTCATGCATCCCGGCCGGCCTCCTCCACCGCCACCCGAAACGGCGTCGTCCAACACCACGGTAGCCATTCTCTCTCTCTCTCTCTCTCTCTCTCGTCTCTTTGGCTTTGCTTGTGAGAGTGAGGGAGTGTTTAGGTGGAGTGGGGAGGGGGAAATATCTGGTGTACACTTGTGCAGCTCATTCATTATGTGTCAGAGTGCTCCTACTCGCTTCGACTAGTTTTCAATTTCGTTACTCGCTCTTTTTCGTTGACACGCTCTTACAGTGACATTTTGGTTTTGATGCATGACATTTTTTTTTAAAATTTTTATTTTATAATTGTAGGGTGCGCCAAACCTTGCAGTAGTGCAAGACAAGGATGACACGTGTCAGCCCCAATAGCAAGACATGAACCTGTGTATAGTAGAATTTTCGAATATTTTCATGCTCAGGAGCTAGCTTTAGAGGCCAACTAACATAGATCTCTAGCCTTATGACCTATAAGGTCAAAATTTTTAATAAATTACTTTTTTTTTTTTTTATGAATAAAAGAAATTACAACAAGAAAAAAAAACCTCTAACAAAATCCATTCTCAGCTGATCTAGATAGACCAATAATATATAACTAAGTAATTCAACACCATGCTCATGCTTACCAATGAATTGTAACCAAGAGATAATACTTCCATTCCAACTAGTTGGGTCTAGGTTTGCAGAATGAACCCAGACTTGTTTAGCATAATGACATAGTCGAAATAAATGGTCTATAGATTCAGGTTCATTATTACATAGAGGACAATTTAGAAGAATATTATGATTAAAGGGAGCCAGCTTGTCTCTAGTCTTCAATCTATTTCTAAGAAGCAACCAAGAAAAAATCTTAATTTTAGGAGGAATTTAATAAATTACATTGATATTACATAAGTTTGATGAAAATTTTGAATATTAATTGAATATCATGTAAAATGTAAAAGTAAAATAGAATTGGAATTGGTCTACTCATTTCATTTCATAACCCTTTTATATAGGGAGAGAATTACAATGGAAAGAACAATTACAATGATGACATTAACTACTGATTGGTTCGTAATCCATGCTGATTGATGTTAATCGGTAATTGCTTGATTCCCTCTCCGTCAATCACTTTGACGAAGGCACACAATATGTTTTTCTTTTAACACTCCCCCTTGTGCCAAGTCAAAGACGAAATGGTGCATGAGTTGTTGCCTCACTAAAAACCTTGCCAAGTAACAATAAAAACCTTGTGGGACAAAAATACACCTTGGTCGAAGGAAAAGAGCACAACGCACCTTTTACATTTGAGTATGACATGTGTGTGTTAGACTCCCCCTGACGTCTACACCTCCCCTTGATATTTACATTAATCTAGGGAGCTTGGAAAGTCTTCGCATTCCTATGCTTTTCACATGTTTCTCAAATGTGTCCTTAGGCAATGATTTGGTGAACAAATCTGCCACATTCTCCTCAGACCTTACTTGATTCATTTGAATCATGAGGAGAGTCTGTTGTTGCTGATTGTAGGATAACTTTGGCGATATGTGTTTTGTGTTATCACCCTTAATATAACCTAGCTTCATCTGTTCGATGCAAGCTGCATTGTGTTCGTAAATGCAAGTAGGCTCTTCAGTGGTAGAACTCAAACCACTAATCTCTCGAATATGTGCAATGATAGTTCTTAACCATACACACTCACGAACTGCCTCATGTACAATAATGATCTCTGAGTGGTTCGAGGAGGTAGCCACAAGGGTTTGCTTGGTTGATCTCCAAGATATCGCCGTGTTCCCATTGGTAAATACATAACCAGTTTGGGAACGACCTTTATGTGGGTCAGAGAGATACCCAGCATCAGCAAAACCAACCTAAACATCATTTGGCGTTTCGGTGTAGTGAGTGGCACTTTCGCCATCAATATTTTCTTCAGGGATTGCAGTTCCATCTGCGGCCCCTCTTGTCTCTTTATAGGGAAAGAACAGTCTCAAGTCAATGGTTCCTTTTAGGTATCGAAGATGTTCTTAATACCATTTCAGTGACGCTGCGTTGGCGCTGAGCTAAATCTAGCTAACAAGTTCACTAAGAATGTAATGTCTGGTCGAGTTAATTGGGCTAAGTACAATAATGCGCCTATTGCACTTAGATAGGGAATTTCAGCTCCCAACACTTGTTCGTCATCTTCCTTTGGACGAAATGGATCTTTTCTTGCATCCAAAACTTCGACCGATCATGGGAGTGCTAGCAGGATGTGCTTTGTCCATGTTATATCGCCTGACTTTTGGACATATGCAGACTGGTGGATTAATATTCCACAAACTCGGTGTTCTAGTTCAAGGCCTAGATAGAATCGAGTTTTCCCAAGATCCTTCATCTCAAATTCGGATTTCAAGTAGCTCGCGGTTTCTCTTATTTCATCAAGAGTACCTATTATGTTCATATCATCGACATATACTGCTACAATTGCAAATCCGGAACTTGTTTTCTTTATGAATACGCAGGGGCATAATTCATCGTTCTTATATCCCTTCCCAATTAAGTAGTCACTTAGACGGGCATACCACATCCGCCTGGATTGTTTTAATCCGTAAAGTGAGCGTTTTAACCTAATTGCAAACGCACTCCGTGGTTTAGAGTCACTTGACTTGGGTAATGTAAGGCCATCAGGCACTTTCATATATATCTCTGAATCTAGATCCCCATAGAGATATGTAGTCACCACATCCATGAGCTGCATTTCCAGTCCTTTGGATACTACTAGGCTAACTAAGTAGCGGAACGTTATAACGTCCATTTACGGGAGAGTATGTCTCCTCGTAGTCAATTCCAGGGCATTGTGAGAAACCTTGCGCCACAAGGCGAGCCTTGTATCTCAGGACTTCATTCTTCTCATTACGCTTTCTGACAAAGACACATTTATGTCCTACAGGCTTTACAATTGGTGGGGTTAGCACTACCTGACGAAATAGCTGTCTCTTTGTCAGAGAATCTAATTATACCTGGATTGATTCTTTCCATTTAGGCCAATCTGCTCTTTGTTGACATTTTTCAACAGAGTATGGTTCGATATCATCGTGCTCCATGATTCCTTGAGCAACAGTATATATATCATCAATGTGTATGGAAGATCTTTCTATCAACTCATACGCACTCTCATAATCCTTTGAGATTTCTTTGTTCTCTGGAATCATTTCAAACATCGGAGCGTCCTCCAGTATTGATTCATGGACATAACTATAATCAGAGACAATCTCATGAGTGGGATTCTATACATTGATGATTGGTTTGTGCCATACTCGCCCTCTTCTTCCTTGGGTGAGTGTCAATCGAACAAAGTGGCCTCCCCCTCTTCCTTGGAGAGCCACGGCCTCAACCACACCTCCACTAAGTGCGGTTGCAGTGCCTCTATATGCTGCACCGTGCCCCTTGTTGGGGACTTCTAACCTTGCAGGCACATTTGCAGCTGGTATATATGATCTCGTCACTTTTACGATATCAGTAAACGCATCAGGCATCGAATCTGCTACGTTATGAAGATCGATTATTCTTTTCACTTCACTTTCACTATGTGAAGTGTGGGGATCAAAATGAGACAGAGTGGGAACAAACCACGACAATTCCTGTCGTTCCCTTGGAAAATCCTTTTTCCTATCTCCCCCTAACGACGGGAAGACTGTCTCATCAAAGTGACAGTCCGCTAATTTAGCGGAAAAGAGATCGTCTGTCAAGGTTTCCAAATAGCGTATAATTGTTGGGGATTCGTATCCAACATAAATACTTAATCATCTCTGAAAACCCATCTTGGTGCGCAGTGGGGGGGGGGGGGGGCAATAGGCACATATACTGCTCAACCAAATATGCGTAAATGTGAAATGTCAGGCTCATATCTAGTTACCAACTGGTACGCAGGTAATGGTTGGCTAGCTGTGGGTCTGAAACGAATAAGTAAAGCTGCGTGCAATATTGCATAACCCTATGCATATATAGGCAGGTTGGTGCGTATAACCAATGCCCTAGCCACCATCTGTAGCCTTTTGATGGTGGCTTCTGCGAGACCATTTTGTGTATGCACATGGGGTACAGGATGCTATACATCGATCCAAATAGATATGCAATAATCATCAAATGCTTTTGATGTAAACTCTCCAGCATTATCAAGCCTTATAGACTTGATAGGGTGATCAGGGTGGTGAGCCCTTAAACGTATAATCTGTGCTAGGAGTATTGCAGCATTTCTTGTGGACAATAAAACGACATGTGACCAGATTGTCGAAGCATCCACCAGAACCATAAAGTACTTGAATGGTCCGCATTCTGGATGGATAGGTCCACAGACATTTCTTTGTTTCCTTTGTAAGAATGGAATGTTTTGTTTTATATCTTTAGCATAGGAAGGTCTCGATCCTGTTTTTGCTAAAGAGCAGGCTTTGCAAAACGAGTGATGTGCCTTTGAAATAGTCAATGAGGCATAATGGGAGGGAGGTAGTGCTTCTGGTACTTCATAAAGCAATGACTGCATTTGAGCAATCCTAGAATCGACACCTTGCAGTGTGGCGGATTTTTCTCCCATTTTTCACTCGAAAGAAGAGATGTCCGTGTGAGTTCTTGAAAAATACGGATCATCATGTCACGACCTCGGTGCCATAGGCGGTCATGCAAAAGCCTGTATGAGTCAGTGTCCCACATTTCATTGTTGGTGACAGTATAGGATTCAATGATCCGAATCGTAGTGAGGTACAGTCCACTAAATTGACTCATAAGTTTCTCTATGATGTGTTTCCTTCCACAGTCATTAGATGTAATATCAAGGTATTCAGTTCCATTCTCACGGTGTGTTTTTACATAATAACCGTTGGCACAATTTGCTTTGAAACATTAACAAGGTTCGATTAGCTCTTGGTGCATATAGAGCGTCTGTGACTTGAAATGTTGCGCCATTAGGCAGCAAAAATTTGGCAGTTCCTCGCCATTTTATTAGTTGTGATAATCCAATCTTCGTAGTCACATGGGAATTATAGGCTATTAGTTCAATGAATAATTGCCTATGTCTTAATATTATGTGGGTAGTTCCACTAACATCTAAGCACTCAAGTTCTCCTCCATTCATTCCTACAAATAAATGGGAGGTATTTAGAAAATATAACTCATATTCTTTAGAGTATTTCTATTTGCGTAGAATGGTATTCTTTTCATTCTAATAATATTTCTTTTTTCTAGATGTATTGCTTTACATCTTTATAGTGCTATTTCGAACCATGTAAATATGTGCATAGAAATAAATTTGAATAAATTCAGTGCTTCAGAATAAAATTCAAAATTTTTTTTTAATAAGCCAACGATAAGCAAATCAAAGGTTTTTGTTCAGAAATCTAATTCATCAAACCATTCTTTAAGACCAAATAATAGTCTAATTAAAAATGAGGCATTATGCCTTCACAACTATCTTTGGAAAATAAAATGAATAAAGCAGATCAGTCAAGATTCAGAGCATCCATTGACTTAGCAAGTTCCTCTTTGCCATTGAAGTCTAGGTCATGACCTCTTTCTTCCATATAGTGAGCCTCTTGTTCTTTAGACTCTCTATACCTCTTGTAATTGGCTACTACTCTGTTGTTTGCTTGGCAGTTCTTGTACCAATGCCCAATGAATCCACACCTATAGCATGGTTCATTATCAACTCTTTCCTTTTGCATCTTGTTTCCATGTTCCCCATGTCCCTTTCCACGTGGTGCATGGTTGCCACGTGGGTAGGGATCAGCACATCTAAACCCCCTTGCATTGGAGTTATTTCCACCTTTCATTTTTCCATAATTAGCCTCGGGAATTTTCTTTGTTCCAGTGGGCCTGGCATTGTTAGTCAAGAGAATCTTATTTTGTCTCTCAGCCACTTGCAGTAGGCTTATCAACTTATTTAAGGTTGTGATTCTTTTGTTGTCATAATCCAACTGATACTGGTTCGCTAGTATAAAAGCTGAATTAGGAAAGGTAGTAAGAGTCTTGTAGATCATATCATCTTCTGTGATTTCCCTTCCACAGAAATTGAGACGTGCCTTTAAGCGCAACATGTCCTTGTTGAAGTCATTGACCTTTTTATAGTCAAGCAAGCGGATTCCATTCCACTGAATAGCTAGTTCTGGGAGTAACGTGTCATGAATGTTCCCAAAATGTCATTTAAGGGCATCCCACAATTCTTTGGGTGTCTTCAACTGAAGGTACTCCTGGCGTAGGCTAGGATCAATATGTCGCCTCAGAAAAATTAAGGCATCTGCTTTCACCTTATTAGATAGTTCATCATCTTTGGGGTCAGTAATGGTGACAGTGTAGTCTTTTGCCACAAAGGCAGTTTCCATATCGGAAACCCATCGATGGTACTCAAGTCCTTCTGAGTCCAAAATGTCAAACTCAGGTCGAGTTGGATCAGCCATCTACATAAAACAAGAGAGAAGATATAAATTACGCAGTCATAAAGTGATACGCCCAAAATAGACGCTCAATTTAACCCTGCAATGATGTAGTCGTCAGTAGTAAAGGATAAGCAAGGATCGTTCGATGCCAGAGATTGAGGGTAACTATATTAATCACACAAAAGAAAACAAAACTAAACTAAACTAAAGAAAACGTCAAACAACAAAAAGAAAAGAGAGAAAGATGGAGGGACAGAGAGGAGGATTGCAGAGGCGTTGCAATCCTGAAACACACTAAACTGGGGGTTTTTGGTTTTCACGAAAATAAACAGAAAACTAAGTAAAGAACACGATTTTGAATTTAAGGTTTTAAATGATATGGATGAAGATGTTAGGAACTCGGAAATCCACCACCAAAATATGCTTGAGACAAATTTATCATCCTAGTTTCAATTACTAAGTCATGAAAAAGGTTTCAATCAAGAACAAACCATGAACGCATGCGAGAGTTCTTCTTACTTCCCTAGATTACTTAAGCAAGATGAACGCACCATTACTAAGCCTTTAGAGTAAACAATCAAGGTATAGAACGCTATCCTATCAACAATTCATTCTAAGCATTAATCACATGTACGTGGAAGTTTGATTGAACAAGTATGCAAAACTAGTGTGGAACGCCTACCTAGCATGCAATCCTTTTTATTTGGTTTCACCTATTGTCCTATAGGTTTTACTACCATTGAAACAAGCATTATTAACCGTTTAGGAGATTAAAATACCTATTTCTAGCCCCACTCACATGATCATAATATTTTATGTGCGCATTCATAAAACATAAACATGCAAGAGTTATCTGTAAACCAAAACCAAATAAACAATTTCACCACAAAGCAATCACGAAACTAGGAATCAAAATATTGTCAAAAACATATCTTAGGGGCTTCAAACCTCGCCCCTAACAAAAGTAGATTAGCCACACATTGTCTCAAAATTCACAACAAGAAACATATAAATTTGAATTACAAGAAAGTAAAAACCGTAAAGGGCAGAAGATGAGAGCCACGAATTCACTTTTAGGCAGCCTTGAACGCAAGAACACCCCTCAAGATGGTACACGGCAAGGCTTGATGAAGATGGATGATGGAGTGCACGGTTTTTGCTCTTGGAGGACTTGGGAATTTCAAGATTTTGTGTGCTAGGGTTTATGGCAGAAGATGGAGCTGTAGGGGTCTTCTTTTCAACGTGTTTAGAGCCTCTATATGTGTAGAATACTCAGCCCAAGTTTCCTTTTCCAATTCTACTTTGAAAGCCTCCCCTAGTTGCTTGAGGATTACTCTGATTGGTGCACAATTAAATGATTTCCAAGCCATAATAATCTTCTAAAAATCTTGAGGAATCCTTATAGGACTCTCCTTCATATTTGCAGCAGCAATAACCTTCCAAAAATGCACCCAAAATTCGTCCACAAAAGATTTCTGCCAAACAGTCCTGTTTCGACTAGGATTCGATTTCTTACTCTGAAGCTTCCTTCTTGGACAAGAAACAACTTCGTCTTGACAAGTTTCTGGATGTTTCTTGACTCCCACGTGTTCTATGACATCATATCATCCATAATGATCAATAATCTACTGGAAAAACTCCAAGAAAATCGCCGGAAAAGATCTCCCAAAAGGCTTCGTGAAAAGCTAACAGTTTCTGCCTTATCGGGAAGCATACTTCGACTTTGATTTCCTACTGCCTCGTTGATTATTTTGACCTGTTCTTTGGCTGTAGTTGAAGTATAACATCATGTCTTCAAGGATCGCTGGCTCTTTCTTCAAAGGTGCATCTGGAAGGGTGCAAGAATTGCTCCTCAAAACCGTTCCCAGAAAGCTGATTCTGAAACTGCAGTTTTCTGCTTTGCAGCAACTGTTTTGCACAATGAATTCCGTGGACTTCCCTAGTAATTTCTGGCCAAAAGGTTGATCAAACTTGGTCCTCTGCATCAGTACTTCATGTTTCATGGCTTCGTTGCTCCCTTTCAGCTCTTATTTCTCTTGAATCACTCCACGAACTACCTAAAAAGAAAACAAAGTTAAAACTGACTTTTTAAAGGAAATAGCTAAGAAAAGTGTAAAGGTTTCACATTATATTTATTGCATTTTATGCTCCTATCATAAAGACATCCACGTAAATTATTTTCCAAACGTATGAATTAGATTTCAAGACCAATATTCGTAATGGTCACATTTTTTTTCGATGCTATGTGAAAATACTTTATCACAGTAAGTGTGTGTATAATGCGCATGGATTTTCATTATCATGGCCAAACAATATTGATATGTTGCATTAAAAATAATCATAGCACATTTAAATATAGCATATAAAAATAAACTACATGGCATGCTCAAATTTCACAAATATACAACAAATTATATACTACACATAATAATAGCAATAATATAGCATGCGTAAAATAAAACGTAAACAATAGCATAGTACGAATCGTGCGTAGGCATAATTTATATAAGCGTAAAAAGAAAAACATGCTCAAAATTTCATAAACAATATATAACAATATATATAGATATATATGGCATGCTCAAAAATAAAATATATAATCATGCCTAAAGATAATCATATAAAGCATAAATGACAAAGCATGCTTAAAATGATTAATATAATCTAACTAAACATGCTCAAGAATTTTATAATAAAAACATATATAATAAAATCTAAAGCATGCTTAAAAATAGAAAAGATAAATCAAATTCACATGCTTGGTTAAAAAAATAAATAAATAAATAAAACATACTTGATTTCGAGAAAATAAAACAATCCTAGCGCACGCGCTTGTTGATGCAGGCGTGCGTAGCGATGTTTGTGTGCTTGAGAAAAAAAACTGGTCCGCTTCCTTTTCAGCAGTGGGCTTTGATCCCCTTTTTTTTTTTTTTTTTTTTTCTGGGCCTGGTCTTTTCTTTGTTCTTTTCTTTTTCTGTTTTTTTTTTTCGTTTCTGGGCCTGTAGGGCCTGCTCCTTTTTTTTTTTTTTTTTTTTTTTTTTTCTGTTCTGGGCCTTCTGTTCTTTGGGCCCTTTTTTTTCTTTTTCTGGGCTGGGTCCTTACTTCGGCCTGAGTTGCCCTTTTTTTTTCTTCTTCTTCTTCTTCGCATTTTTTTGCTGGTTTCTGGTTCGGAGGTTGGTGATTTACAGGTGGTGATTTGCAAGTGGACAGTAGCGAAGGCTGTAGGGGGTGGAAGCGAGCAACTGGAGATGATGGCTAGATCGTGCGCTGGCGAGGGTGGGGCGCTGCAGGGGGTGGAGGCGAGCGACTGGAGAAGACGGCGCCGGTCTGTGGGGCTGGACGAGGCCGGCTGTGGGAAGCAGGCGCGAGGGCGATGCGTGCGGGGCAGTGGGCTGGAGTCGGCTTGGCGGTGCTGGGATTGGGTGAGGCTACAACGACGCAGTCGGACCGAGCGGATGACCCAGATGGGTTCTAAGTTCTGGAACCGGAACTGGGATGACCCAGCAGGTACGTGTGGGCTGGCCGGTCTGGACGAGCTGGTGGCCGAACTGGACGTTGCTGGGCTTGCTGCTCTTGGGGGACTGCTGGGGAATGCCGCTGGGATTGGTGTGGAGGGAAGCAGACGGCGTGCAAAGCTAGCCTATCTAGCCGGCCGAAATTTTTTTCTGAATTGGGTGGCGGCAGAGAAAGAGGAAAATATGGTTTTCTTCTAGGGTTTTTTTTTTCGATAGAAAGAAAACTAGAAAATTAGGATTTTTTATTTTTATCTTTGGCTATTTGCTCTGAGCGTGCTGATAACGTGTAAAAGTAAAATAGAATTGGAATTGGTCTACTCATTTCATTTCATAACTCCTTTATATAGGGAGAGAATTACAATGGAAAGAACAATTACAATGATGACATTAACTACTGATTGGTTCGTAATCCATGTTGATTGATGTTAATGGGTAATTGCTTGATTCCCTCTCCGTCAATCACTTTGACGAAGGCACACAATATGTTTTTCCTTTAACATAAAAACTAATTTTAAATGTTTTTAGAACACTTTGATAAAAAAAAATAAAAAAAAATAAAAAAATAAAAAACTTTTTCGAACACCACTCACATATCAATAAGGTTAAATACTTAGATTAGAAAATCTTCAATATTTCAAAAAATTTGAACAAGTTCAAACGACCGTGTTATAGACCAGTTCTCACATAGAAACTCTAAAAACCCCCTCCAAAAGCTAACCATTTCTTTGCAGTAGTATACTACAAGAGCAAATGAGCCAATTGGCAGTTATAGATGGCGGATTACTTGCCGAAAGACTTGATAGTTAGAATCTTAGCTAGGTTGCCAATCAAATCTCTAATTCGCTTTCACTAGCGTTTCAAAAAGCTGGTGTTTCATCATACTCTGAAAGTTCTCTATTGTACTCAAATAGGGCATTTCTGCCTCTAACACATCTTTGTCTTCATCTTTTCGATGAAGATGACCCTTTTTAGGATCAAGACTACGGACAATCGTGGGTGTGCTTGAAGATTTGACCTTGTCAGAATGCTTAAACCTCCATCAACATGGTGCTCAATTTCCAAACTGAGATAAAATCGTGTTCTCCCAATATCCTTCATCTCAAACTTGGATTTCTACTGTTCAGCTGTTTCCTTTAACTCTTTAAGGGCTTCCAATGAAGATCATGTTACCAACATGAACCGCAATGGGATCCGGAACTTGTTATGAAAATGCGTGGGCATATCCCTTCCCAATCAATTAGTCATTTTAGTGAGTGTTTCAAACTCTTTGCAAACGTGCTCGGTGGTCTAGAGCCACTTGATTTTGGTAAATGAAGTTCACTATGAACCTTCATGTATATTCAGTATCTAGGTCCCCATAGAGATACGTAGTGACCACATTCATAAGCTGCATGTTCAGTTATTCGGAAGCTACCAAATTGACAAGGTAGTGGAGTGCAGTGACATCCATTACGAGAGAATATGTCTCCTCGTAGTCGATTCCAGGGCGTTATGTGGGAAGCCTTGTGCTATAAGGCTAGATTACCATCTCTTTTTCTCATCACGCTTTCTAACGAAGACCTATTAATTAATCGGTTTTATGTTAGGAGGTGTTGGCATAACTTGCTCGAAAAACCTTCCTATTCGTTAGAGAATCAAACTCAACCTGGATAGCATCTTTCCATGCATGTAGGCCAATTTTATCTACGTTGGCATTCATTCATCAACAGAGCGTGTCTCATTATCATTGTACTCAACAAACTCATGTGGTAGGAAGGGAGAGGATCCTCTCCTAAGATCCTTATCTACCTTACGTGTCTAAGCTTTAAACAACAGAGTGATAAGTGTATATAATTACATCTAGCGGTTGGTATCAATTTTGGACATCAATTTCTCCCCACTATACTTTTATTTTAATTTTTTAATCCTTGCTCATTGCTCATTTCACGACCAAGTACAGCGCTCCTCTATCTTCTTCATCTAGTTCAAACCCAGGCTGCCCCTTCATCATCTTCCTCTAAAATCATGATCATAGCAGAGTTAATTTTCAATTGTTCCCTTCCTGATTTTATCTCACTCTTACAATTATTTTTCTTTGTTATTCTTATTTGATGTTTTTATGTTTCTTCATTCTTCTTATTTTTCTTTGCAGTCCCATTCCTATAAAAAAAAACACCACAAAGTTTCAATATTTCAATTTTTCGACAACACACAGAACACCAAAACCAGTTTTCCGACTGGCCCAAGGTGAAAGCTCTCACCTTTAACAACCCTTTGGCCTTTACCAGAACGTGACGAAGTCCCCTGTAATACCCCGAAAAATCCAAATTATTTTCCGATGACATTTTTGAATGATTTCGTGGTCATGGGAGAATGTACGAAGCTTGGAGAAGTGTGGAATTAGTTCGAACAATTTTATTTCGAAAACGTTTATTATTTAGGGGCACGCGAAAATCGACTTTTTTTACGTACAGAATTTGGGAAAACTTCCTTCATGAAAGTTGTAGAGCTCGTCGATACAATTGCGTGCATATACGGAACAAAAAAATCGGAGTTCGTATGAATTAGTTATGATTTTTCGAAAAAGTTTCCAGTTTTGTATAAAGCTTCCATTTTCGGAAATTTCCAAAAATAATTTTCATTTTTTTCCCTTTTTGGAAAACCGGTTTCTCTCTCTCTCTCCTGAGCCGCGTCGGCCTCCACCCTTCGCCGGCTTCGTTCTTGCTCCACAGACCACCAAATCACTCCAAACTTCTTCCATCGTGTTCGCCTCTTCCTTGCGCAGCCGTCTGTGGCAATCTTGCACGGCGGTGCGGCCTGTAGCGGCGGCGGCAAGCTTGTTTCGATTTTAGTCAACGCCGGTTTTCTCCTAGCTCCGGCCACCAAAACTTTCGATCCTTACCTTCCTGAACTCGCCTCAACCTGCTGATCATCATACTAGAAGGATCACACCTGAGTGACCGGTTTCACGTTCGTCGGAGCTCGGCCGGTTTTCGATCGAACACCAAAACCTTTCGATCGTGATATCTCGAGTTGTAGTGCATCGTTTTGATTGATTCTTGAACCAGTGAGTTCACCTTGATGTTCTTAACAACTCTCCAGAAGAAATCGAGGCCTGAAATTGAAGTTTTTACGTCGAAATCAAGCTCACCGGTTTCTGCGTTTTTCGCCGGATTCTGGAAAATTTCTGACCACCCCTACTGTTTTAGGTAATTTCGACCCCTTCCGGTCATTTTCAGACTTCATGCTAGTTAGGAAAATTGTTGGGCTTAATGAGATGAAGAGGAGCAGCCTGGCCCCGACACCATTGGCGGTGGTCGGCGGCGGTTCTGTCCAAACTCCGGCGGTCCTTTTTCGGCCACCTCCGGGGGTCAAAAATGTGATTTCTTTACATTTTTAGATACTACATTTCAATACGATCATTTCGATATATGATACGCATTTTTTGGATATCGTATGATTTAGTTATGAATTTTTACGGTTTCGATCGATTTCGATAATCCAATTAATGTTTTGTAAAGATCGGACTGTCCGATGGACTTGTAGTTTTGATATGTTGATCGTATGACTGTCCCAGTGAACATGTGTGGTCATGGGCGAAGATCCGACAGTTGGATCTTCGTATAATTGCTAAATAGTGATTCGGAGTGCGATTTGTGAGAATCCGACCGTCGGATTTTCATGAAACTTTGTGGAGATGTTTATAAGGACGATTCAGGAAGATCCGACTGTTGGATCTTTGTGATAAATTAGGACGATGATCCTAATGGCGATCCGTGAGGATCCGACCGTGGGATCATCATATAATTGCGATCTGACCGTTGGATCGTCGTTTAATTTTGTTTATGAGTTGTTGACTAAGTAAAGATCATGTTGATTAGGTGATTGACGGTCTTCCTTGGTGAGCGGTTTTGGTGTGTATTGTGAAAGTGAAGACGCAGCGGGATTAGAGGTGAGTAAACCTCACGTGGTTCATATTACGAACCGAGTACTTTTAATTACTTTATTTTGTCGTAATTGTGTGAAAATATTTATGGAATAAATATTTGTTTTTAATCATATGGACTTGATCAGCTACGGTCCCTAGGTAAGTAAAATGATTTTAATTATACAAAATCAATTTCACGATTTTTATGCTTGAATTATAGTTGGTATTAGTGATTATCCCTGAGCGGATGATTACGTATATATATATTTACGTGGATATATATTTGGAATGGTGTGACATTGAGGTGTGTGTGGAATTACGATAATTTGGTTGTGATATGATATTGTCTTGGAAATTGCCATGATTATTTGTGATAATGTTAACCGATAAATGTGTGTGATAATCATGTTGACCTTCTGAGTTGATTAGAGGGTAGAATTGTAGTGCTCTGAGGACAGGGGGAGTCCGAAGAACGCCGGTTAAATAATAACCGAGATGTAGTGCTCTGAGGACAGGGAGAGTCCGAAGAACGCCGGTTAAATAATAACCGAGGTGACAGATAACGATGTTGTTAGAAATCTAACGTGTTATTAGTGTTGGGTCCAAACAGTTGGGATGGACTAAAGTGGGGATATTGTGGTTAGAGGATTGTGGAAATGTATTCGTTGTGGATTTTCCGTGTTTTGGTTGATGTTCCCTCACAGATGTTTTGATTGTTGATTGTTTACTTGAGTTAAAATAAATATGAATTAAAATCAACATTTCCTTCTTGTTTACTCATACGGGCTGTCATGGCTTACCGGGTTTGGTGTTGTTGCAATCCCGGTACACTATTCAAATTGTGTAGCGGGTAGTCCTGCAGGTCAGGAGGATCATGGCGGAGATCGTGCGGATTAGAGTATTTGTTTTAGTTTTACAGCCTTGTAAATTGTGAGGTGAGTGATGCTCAATTTGAGCTTTACAAGTTTACTTTGTACAAGTGAGTTGTATTAATTAAATTGAGGTTTTTCGAGTTTTGAAATTTGAGTGGCGGGTGTTGTAGTTGTTTATTCATGTTTCGGATTTGAATTTATTATTCAAAATTCGGGGCTTGACATCCCCGTTCCCTTTGGTGAATTGGGTGTCACCGGAAAATTGAGGAAGGTTTATAGTGTTTTTTCCTTAAGGTTTAGTGGGTGAGCTTTGGTGAATTGGGGACCCAAACTTTCTTTCTTCTTCGAGTGTTTGGTAATTGATCTGGGTCTTGTTCCTATTTGATTATTTTGGGCAAATATTGAGAAAGTTTGAATTTTTTCCAGTGTTTGGCCAAGTGAGGAGGGTTTAGTGGGTTTCTTCTTCATCACAAATACAAACAGCAACTAATCAATATTTATTTGAGATGACTGGGGTTAGAGTCAGGGCCAAATTATTGAGCCATGGATATGAAAATTATGTACGGTAAAGAAGAACAGAGAGGGAGCTGAAAAGAAGAGAGAAGAAGAAGAAAAGAACAGAGGAGAAGAAGGAAAGAAAAGAGAAAAGATAGAGTACAACAAAAATTTTGAAAGGGTATTATTGTAAAATTAGTAATTCAAGAAGATTTTGACCATTAGATGTTATATTAGCCATGTGCCTAAATCTAGTGAAAAGCTTAGGTAGGTTCGGAGAGAAACAAGCTCAGGAGAGGATCTGAATGCGCGAATACATCATCAATCATGATGGAGTTTTTATCCCACATCTCATGTACACTAGTGTAATTTTTAGAGAGCTCTATATTCTTAGGAAGGGTTCTGACGTTGAGGCGTCCCCTAACGATAACCATAATCCGGAACATTCTCATGAGACGAATTTTAAGTGTCAATAATCAAATGATTGGATTGTGCCAAAGTATCCTTCGAACCAACGGGCCTTCCACAGATGCTAGTTGGAGCCATGGCCTGTAACGCCAGAGTGCCACTCTCTATGGCTTTGGTGCCATGCCTACCTCCGTGTAGGGTGACGTTACATCCTCTCGTAGGGATGTCTATCCTTGCAGACATGTTTGCAACAGATATGTATAATTTCGTCATTTTAACGGGGATCGAGATGAGACATAGTGGGAACATACCACGACAATTCATGTTGTTCCTACTAAACATCTGTGTTTTCATCTCCCCCTAATAATGGAATGACTATCTCATCAAAGTGACAATATGCAAATTTAGTGATAAAGAGATCGTCTAGCAAGGGTATTAAGTGGCGGACTATTATTGGAGTCTCATATCTGGCGAATTTACCAATTCGTCAGTGAGGACCTATCATAGTGCGTTGTGGCAGCGCAATAGGCACATAAATGACACACTCAAATATGCGTAAGTACAAGATACTTGTACCAGTCACTAGCTGTAACGCAGAGATAGATTGAGTAGCTGTGGGTCGTAGATGAATTTGCATAGTTGCATGCGATAATGCTTCACTCCAAGTAGATATAGGGAGATTCGTGCACATTGCCAATGTCTACGCTACCATCACAGTCATTTCCGCGAGACCATTTGAGTGTGTACATTAGAATATGATGTCCAACATCAATCCCAGTGACATGCAATAACCATCGAAAGTTTTCGATGTAAACTCTCTAGTAATGTCAAGTCTAATGGACTGAATGGGATGATCCGGGGAGTGAGCCCGTCACCATATAATATGTGTTAGGAGTGTAGTATAAGTAGCATGACAAGTTGACAATAGCACAACACTAGACCAGCGTGTTTGCTTGTCAACCATGCAACATCATGAAATATTTAAATGTCCACAAGTTGGTGAGTTAGGCCACAGAATCCCCTCGGATTCTATGTAAGAACATAATGAGTATTTTCGTGTCTTTTGCATATGTTACATCCCGAACCTAAATTTACCGGCTTATTAGTCTTTCGGACAGTAAAAGACATTTACTTTTACTTTTGACTCTGTTTCAATCTTTTAGGGGCCCTAAAAGTTGATTTTTTGTTCGGGTCAGTTTTTGAGAAAATTTCCTTCATGAAAGTTGTAGAGAATGTTAAACTGAGTTCTGGGACACGTGGCACGCTAAAATCAAAGTTGTAACGAAGAAGTTATAAGGGTTGAAACGTAGTGGCAATTTTATAATTTTGGGCTCATTTAGATATAAGTGGATGTTTCCCTAAGGGGAAACTTGTCATTTTGGGATTTCCATTTCTGGAAATCAGAGAGAGAAGGAGATAGAGCAGATCTACACCGGGCTTTTCGGCCTTACCGGTGCCTATTCTGGCCACCTTCGGTCGTGAAACCGACATCTTTAGAAGCGCCTTGTCCTCCTCTTCCTTGGTATGGTAGTGATTTAGGATGATTTGACACATAGAAGGAGAATTAAGCCAAAAACCAGTCACGATGCAAAACTGAAATCTAGTCGGATCGGCGTTTTTCGGCCATCTTAGGAGGCGCCACCATCTGGCCTTTTTAGCCCCTTCCTCCATGGTTCTAACCCACCAGCTCTCTTGCTCCAATTCAGCCGGAGGAAGGAGAATCGAAGATTTGAGCAATTTTGGGGATTTCGGGTTCAAGGTAAATTCTGCTCTATATACTTGAAATTGAGATTTGTCATAGTTGACAAAGTTGTTGGAAATGTTGAGATGATCGTGTAGATGAAATTTGGTGACCGGAATCGGAGTTGGTCAGCGGCACGTTGGGACCATGCGCCGCTGTTGGTGGCTCGTGGAGACGCATATGGCCGGTTTTGAAGTCCTATTTTTAGCTATAATTTTATTGTGAATTGTATAACATGTAGATATGATTTTTGGTGGAAATCGGAGATGTTTAATATTGATTTTGAATTTACAAAGTTTGATATTTTGATTATCAATTTACGAAAATCCCACCATCGGATTTCTCTCAGTTCTGCCATAGAACCTTGAAATTAATGAATTGGTGTTAATGGTGAAGTTTGGGTTAAATCAGAGAAGAAATGAAAATGTTGATTTATGAGGATATGATATTGGAATCGTATTTAATTGCCGAATTGTTATTCACGAATTACAATTATGTACAGGCGACGTACCGAGCTACTGCTCGACGAAGAAAACCGTATGCGTGGTCGCCCAAATAGTACTGTGAGTGGACATTTATTTTAAATTAATTGTGCATGCAGTATATTATTATTTTCCAATTAAGATTTAATTTATGATTTGAATTATTGAGTTTTATGATTTTATGAGTTTTGGTTTCTTGAGATTTACCATGCTCTATGAATTACGAGATTATTAGTGAATTTCCTTCCCGAGGGTTTTCAGTAGATTTTTGAGCTATTTATTAATGGATTATTGAGTTGAGAAGTGATTTTCGGGAAGTGATTGATTTAGAAAATATTATGAGAATTATTGATTTCGAGTATCGATTTACATGTTGATATAAGAGTACGAATGATTTATCAAGTATTTGAGCATGATTATATTATCAAGATTTCTTGAGTTATGAGCCCTGAATTTATCAGCTTTGAAGTTATATTGAGAGTTTTCTTTCCAGAAGCATTTATTGATTTATTGAGTATTTGATTTATGCTTTCGAGGATTTATTAAGATATTGAATTTCATGAGCTTCAAGTTAGTGAGATATTCCTGAGTTATGCTTTCGGCGATTTATTGATGATTTATTTAATTAAGATTGAGTTTTTTTTTTCGAAAGCAATTATTTTAAAGAGATTGATTCCAGTTTATTGAGGAGGTAAATAAGTCAGCACATGCATGCATTACCTGGTTGGCAGTCCCCTCCAGGCAATAGTCTGGTGTCCAGTCCCCTCTAGACAATATTCTAGTCGGCAGTCTCCTCCAGAATATTTCGGGCGACAGTTCCCTTTGATGCGGCATCTGGTTGGCAGCCCCCTCCAAGAGGCATCGGATAGTTAGTCGGCAATCCCCTCTAACCATCACCTCCTTGTTCTGTCAGCAGTCCCCTCCGATGCATCCCTGGTCGACAGTCCCCTCCAGGTGGCATGAGATGACTAGAAGGCAGTTCCCTCTAGTCATCGCCTATTTTTGAGATATAAGGTTTTAAAGAGATTTTAAGACGGCTTTTGAAAGGTTTTACAACACGTGTTTGAGATTACAGTATAGAGAGGGATTAAGAGTGTTTTTTAAGATTTTACTGCATGCGAGGTTTGTAAGAGAATAAATTGGGAAAGCATTAAGTTTCTTGTTTATTCGAAATTACTTATTTTTCGTCCACTCACTCTAACAGTTTTTAAATGTTTTTCCCCTGGGCCCTTCAGTTTCAAATGCTCAGTTTGTAGGCTAGATTAGCTTGAGGTCAGGCGTACATGGAGTTGAGGCATAGCTATCATAGCTTCAGCATTGTAGAATGTATCGATCCTTTATCTCTCTATTCCACCTTATGCATTAGATTGCTCTGATAACCCGTGTGATTAATATTCTTAAGTTGAGAATTGTTTGTAAAATGGGAGTTATTGTGATTTAGGGAGCAGGGTGGCTCCAGAATAATAAGGGTGGATTGTTTTAGAAGTGTATTGTCTTTCTACAGGAATTTTTGGGTGGTACATTTTTAGGGGAGGTTCCGCCAAATTTTGGTAGAATTTCTTCTAAAATGGGCCAGCAGCGCCACTTCAAATTTTAGGATGAAATCTGGGGCGGGTCCTATCATCATAGGACAATCTTAGGGCTAGTTTTAATAAGAAACAGGCTTTGTAGAACAAGCAAGGGGTCGTAGAAGCAACCAATGAGGATTTTGGTTAGGCCTAAGCATCTGTAATGCAATTGGAAGCAAAGTTTGGTGATTGCATCATCACCTGGGGCGCCCACGCCATTTGTGGAGTCTTGGATATGGATTGCGCCAGCCCTAGGTTGGCGGTGGCACCATAGGCAGCGGCGGCGGTCATACTTAGTCTAGGAATCAACATTTGATTCGTGCTTCGTTTCACTTGAAAGAATGAATGTTTGTGTGAAGTCTTTATAAGACGGACCATTATATCATGATTAGGAAGACATATCATGTCGTGACAAAGCCAATATGTGTATAAATCCAAGAGATCTTCTCTCATAACTTTATTGGACTTAATAGCTCGATAGTGAAGACATAAAAACTACTAGATAGACATATAAGTTTTTCTAAGTTCAAAGGAACTCTTTTCCGTTTTCTATATGCGTTTCCTTATGGAATCTGTTGGCTCAAATTGCTTAATAGGGTTCGATTTTCCCTAGGAGCATAGAGAGTTTCTGTGACAGTAATCAAGTTGCCATTTGGCAAGAGGAATTTAGATGATGACAAATCCTTGAACTTAACTTGATGGCCTAGCCATCGTAGTCACGAAGGAATGTGTAGGCAACATCTCTAAGAATGATTGCCCATGGTGGTGAATGGTGTGCATAGTCTCACTATTCACAAGACGTTAAAGTTCTCTAGGATTCATTCCTCAAATGCTCAGAATTGAAATGGAGTCATAATGAAAAGGACTCGAAATTTTATTCATAAGCCAACGGTATACATCATTGTTTCTTTGACCAAAAAATATCTAATCTGAAACTAGCTAATGCAAAACAAAGATAGTCGTTTAACTTCTTCCAGTAACTCCAAAATAAATATGACCAGGTGAGTAGAGAGATGTCGGTGGAGCAAGGCTCGCTTAAGCACCACTTATCTCAAAACCTTCTTAAACATCATACTCATTTGGATGAGCCTACTTGAATAGAAACTAAACCAATGACATTTACTATGAAGCATCAATTGCCTATTACATCTCTTGGAAAATAAAGATTTATTCAAAATCGGCGATCTATTGATCCCAACCAAATTTGAAGTCTTCAACCCTTATTTCGAGATCACTTTTTTGATCTTCTTGTTTCACATAGTGAGCTTCTCTTACTTCACAATATGCTTTGTAGCTGGTGGCAATATCCTCACGAGCTCTACAAATGTATCCCAATGACCGGATGCTCCACATCAAGAATGTACATCTCCTTACTTGGACTCCCAGGATTGAGGCGCTTTGAAAGCATCATTAGGATGGCTCTTAGTATTGGTGGCGCCACCAACATGACCAGAGGCGTTGCCTCCCTCTTTCTTTCCACGTTGACCTCTTCGGTTTCGTGTCTACCTATTTTGGTGGTTCATTCCTCAATAGAGCGAGAATATGGACCAAAATGTTCAGAATTGTCCCTAGATTTAGGTTTCGCTCTTGGCACCCTCCCTTAGGGTTGCGACTATAATTGGACTCCGGAATATGCTCTGTTCCCACGGGTCTCGAATTATAGTTCTTCACAAGGATGTTGTCATGATTTTCAGCGACATTCATGGCTCCAATGAGCTCATGAGACCTTGTGATCCGTCTAGCAGTAACATCGATTCGACAGTTCTTAGCAACCATCAAAGTAGAGATGAGGAAGGTAGAGAGAGTCTTCTCAATCAACATCGCATTTGTGATATCTTTTCCACAGAATTCCATCAAGGATTTAATGCGAAGTGCTTCTGAGTTGTAGTCAAGAACTGTCTTGAAATCACATAAGCTGAGATTATGCCATCTTACTTCTAGATCAAGAAGCAAGGGGTCACAGACGTTGCCAAAGCATTCTTCGAGTGAGACCCGCAGCCTTTTGGGGTCTTCTTCATTCATATACTCGTATTGGAGTGAATCATTCATATGACAATTTATTAGGATGATGGCTTTTGCCTTATTTGGCTCTAAGGCTGCTGTATTTGCTTTTAAAGCTTGACCTTGCTCAACAGTTAACACGTTTGGACTAGGTTTAATGATCGGAGTAATATTTTTTATGTTTTTAGTATCATTTTCCTTGCATTTTACTTAGATATTCCTTTAGTAATGTCATTTCTAACTTATTTTGTTGTTTTTAGGTGGAAATGAACTTCGAATGCTGGAAATGAGCTAAGAAGAGCTAGAAATGGAAGAAATGAAGGTAAGGAGGAAATGAAGCGCATAAATGAGAAAGAAATGGAGAAATGGAAACTTTCCTAATCTAAAACAGGAAATCCTAGTCAAAGCAGGAATTCTAATGCAACTAGGAGTAAGCTCGGGAAAAATGTGCTTGGAAATGAAGAAATAACAGAGTCCCAATTGGACTAGGAAATCTGATGACACTAGGAGTCCTGGTGATGCTAGGAGATGCTGTGGCTTCAAGATGACTCAAGATAGTTCGAGAATGTTCTAGAATGCACAAGGAATTTCGGCAATTCAAGGATTGGGCTTTGAAATTGTCCAATTGAGAAGTTTGGCCCAAAGATCGAAGCATGTGACTTGCACATGAGTTTCTAGACCCTTCTTGACATCTTGGAAGAACCCTAATTCGATTATTATTGGTTTTTGCCGAAAATTAATAGAAGATTCATGAAGATTTCGGCAAGACTCCATTTAGGGATGTTTTCGGATTTCTTTGGAATTCTTGAAGAGAAAATAGAGGAAGAAGAATCAAATTATGATTCTACATACAAGAAGCTGAAATGGAGTCTAAATACATGGAGAATTCGGCCAAGGGAAAATTTACTTGTTCTCTAATTCAATTGAAATTTTCTTATTGGTTGAATGATATCACAAAAGGAGAATTCCTAGGAAGCCCTAACCCTAGGCCGTGCACTATATAAAGGAGGGGATCATTGCCTTGCAAACCATCTCTCAACCCTGAATCAAAATCGCAATCTCTCCCCTTTTCTCTCTCAAGGTTTCGGCCTCTCCAAGTGTTCAAGATTTTGAAGCTGTGAAGCAAGTTCTTCCTCCATTCTTCATCCTTTCCATAGCTACCCTTGCCGCCCACCACCTTTGAAGGCCTTCTTGCGTTCTTGAAGCATCTTTAAAAGTCTAACCATGAACCCTAGAACTTTTTTTTCGGTTTTTCTTTCTTGTAACTTTAAAATTGAATTGTCTAGCGTTCTATCTTTTTGGTTTTCTTGGATGATGCAATTTTATGTTAGACTAAAGTAATTGTTTTGATGTTTAGTTTCCAATAGCCTTGAAGCATGAATTTGTTTTAGGATTTTCAGATTTATAGTTTTTGAATTCTCTATATGTTCTTGAATGTTTGTTGATTTTGTTCTTCAATCCCATCTTTCATGTTTCGATTTCTTTGATAACCAACTTAGGTTTCGAGTTGCATGATTGAATCCATAATGAGATGCTAGCGTTCTAGGTCTTGTTAATTAAAGTGGAAAACCTATAATTACTTAGGTAAATCAACAAAGAGAATTGCATGCTCAATTAGCGTTCTAACTTGTGTGTTTTTCTTAAATCAATCAAACTTTCTAAGTGTTTAATGCGTTGAATATGTTTGTTATTGGATTGGTCACTCATTAGCATAACATGTTTAATAGGGTTAACTATGGTGCGTTCATCTAGTTAATTTAACTAAGGAAAGTAAAAAGAACTTATGTATGCGTTCATGGTTTGTTCTTGATTGATTTCATTCAAGTGTGTATTTGATTCGAATATTGTTATTTGTATCCTTGGATTCGTGTTAAAGGTTGTTAACTTCATCTCTACATCTCATTCGTCCATTTTATCTTGATTCTTGGTTGATTGGTCATTGTAATTAATTAGTTAGATAATTAGTTTAGAAAATAAAACAAACTTTCGAAACCCTCTTATTCTTTGTAAATTTTTGTACATATTGTGTAAATATATTAATATTCTTTCTTTGATGCTTAAATGACAGGAGCACCCTCAATCCCCGGATAGAATGATCCTTATTTGCTATATACTACAATTGTCAACAGGGTTAATTTTGAGAACTCATTTCGAGCTCATCACTTAAGAATCATATCCTGGATTCCTTGGGCCTTGAGATGTTGTAGGACATCACGAACCCACTTGCGATATTCAGAGCCAGTTGTTCCCAATGGAGCAAAATCCAATTTGTTTAGGTTACACATTGATAGGAGTATTTTAATGCGACGTTTTAAATGTTATTTCCTCATATTTACTAAGTTATTTCCTTAAATAAATCCTTCTTGTTTATGAAAGTTTTCATCTTTAGAAAGTTTCTATTTTTAGTAATTTTAATAAAAGTTTCTATTTTCTAGGTACCTTGGAATAAATAGAGCTGAAATGAGCTGAAATGAAGTTTTCCTGGTCCAACTAGGAATCCCAGTCAACGCAGGAATCCTGCTGAGGCTAGGAAACCTGAAGGCATTAGGAGACCACATGATGACATGGGAGATATTTTGGGAGATTAAATCTGATTTTTGCATGGGAAATCAAGGAGATTACGTTGAGAATATCAAGGGAGAATTTCAAGGAAGAAAAGGTTCAAAACAAGTCCAGATTCGTTCCTTAATTCCCTCAAGTTATGTTGGCTGAAATTAGAGAATAAAATCTGCAATTTTAATGTGAAAATCAAGAGAAAATCAAGGGGAGGACATTAAGGATAAAGCCATGGAGAGATTTAAGGGAAAAAGGTCCAAAATGAGTCCGGATACATTGTCTAGGTTCATGCCTAGATATTTGGCCGAAAATTGTTAATAAAATCAGATTAAATCATGGGAAAATCAGCAACAAAATATTAGGGATTGATTTTGGAGCTTTTTGATTGGTTGCATGATACAACAGAGCTGACGTGGCGCTACGTGATTGGTCGAAGCTGTGTGGTGCAACCAGGAAATTCTTTGGAAATTAAATTCATGAAGCCTTGCCTTCCCCTATATAAACCCCCCTATGCTACACCACAAAACACACCTCTTCATTCAGAAAATTCTCTCCATAACGTCAAGCTTTCTCTCCATCCTCTAGTTTCAAGTCTCTGCGTCTTCAAGCAAAGAGAAGAAGAGAAGAAGAAGCCATGAAGCCTCCTAGCCGCTATTATCCACCTTGTGTCGTGAAGCTTTGGAGCCTTGCTTTCAAGATCCAAGACCAACGTCTCAAGCTTTCCACCATTCATCCTTCATGGTGTAATTCTATCTTATTCCTTGTAACCTTTTTGGTTTTCTTTGTTTTGATTTCGTATGAACTTGATTTCTAGTTGACATAATGTTTAGGGCAAAGTTTAAGCCCATTTTTATGTTTTGAAATAAAGTTGTGATTTTTATATGTTGATTTATATGTTGCTTATGTGAGATTGCTTGATTGATTTTGTTTTACAGAAGACTTTTATATGTATGTGTTCTTTGGTGGCCAACTTAGGATATATGCATGTAATTGGAGCTAGATTTAAGTAGTGAAGGCTTTGGACAAAAGTCGAAATCAATTAAGGAGGATTGCAAATAGGTGAACTTATTCATAACTTGGTTGTGCATTTTGGTTGACATACTTTCTCTATGCTTCATGCATTGAATGTGTTCTTGAGTAGCTAGCTTTCTAGACTATGATTGCATGTTCAATAGGATTGATTTAGGTGCTTTCACTTGGATTAGTTATTAAAGGAAAGTAAAATATGGGAAATCGTTTGCTTTCTAACGATTCACATGGTCAACTTCTTTCTCATGACATAGAAGATCAACTATAGAAATTGTGATTGAATTTCATTCATATGATTGTGGTTTTGATCTTTATTCCTTACGTTCCACCCGTGTATATATGTTTTTACATTTTCTTCATTTTATTTATATAATTTTTATTTTAATAATTCTAAAACCCCCTTTTGTTTGTTTTATTTTTGTAAATAATACTTTATACTTATTTTAATTCTTTACTTGTTGTACAATGACAGGTGTACGTTCAATCTCCGGAATAGAACTATCCCTATTTACTATATACTAACGATGACATTTTATAGGGTTAAATTATGCGCTTGCATTTAGGGTACCACTCATCTTAAAAGAGAACAAGAAAAAGGGTTAGTTTCAGAGCAAAAAGGCTACCACCGAAACAATGATGTGTTTGTGGTCGATCATATCCTCTCAACAAACTCTAACTTTGGAGGTCTCAACAAGCTCCAAGCTTGGAGATAGCACGAACCCCCACAGTTCGGCTTAGGTCTCCCCTATGAAGAAGAAAAAGGGGTAGAAGAAGGGAGGTTGCAAGTCCTCAAAGAAAAGAAAAGAGTTGAAATCTTAAAGAAAAGTACACAAAAGTAGAACTTTAATGAAAAATTACCTTGAAAAGGACAAACAGGGGTTGCCTGAAAACTTTTGGTTGGAAGTTGGCCGGTGGTGGCCGGAACTGCCCTAGATGGCTTTTGTCTGATTTTCTGCTTGCTGTTCAGTCACTTAGGTGGCCAGTTTGGTGACTTTTAGACTAGTTCTTGAGGTTCTGCTTCCGGTTCCTAAATCCTGGGATCGAGTTGCTGCTACTGACAAAATTTGGAGGCAAACGAAGGTCAGGAAAGCGGTGAACCGGTGAAAAATCTAACTTTGCTTTCGAGGGCCAGTTGGGTACTTTTCTGGCCAGTTCTTGGGATTCTGTCGCCGGTTCTAGACTCTTGGGATACATCTTTAAGGTGTGTGGCGGAGGCAGAAAGGGTTTCAAGGTTTTGTATTCAGATTTCCGTTTTGACTATTTGTTTCAGAGTTTGTTTATTTGTTTCAGGATTAGGACTTCGTGCTGATCATGTGTTTTAGGAAATCGAAATTGGGAGAGAATTGAGTTGTACTTTCATTGATAATAGGGGTCTCTTTATATAGAGAATTACAACCATAGAATTAAAGTCTTATAAGGAAACATAATCGTTTAATAATTTGGGTATCTACGAAGATATCTCCGAGAATATATATAAGACTAACCCTATTACAACTCAGACAAGTAACTTGAGTTTGGGCCAGACACAGAATCAAGGTGTCCTTAAGCAGAAATATAATTAATTAATAGAGATAATATAATGAATTGTAAAATAGAAAATAAAAGAATAAAAATTTTAAAATAGCAAAAAATGTGGAAGTTGTACGATAAGCTTTCTCACTACCTTTAAACTTCTTTCCACACATATAGTGGGTGAGTCATGCTAGTATCTATATCTATACTATTATTAAGAGAAGAGATTTTGTTAGCCAAAATTGAAATTTTTGACAGATTTAACCCTGAAAGATTAAAAAACTTTGAGAATAAATTTAATCACAAGGGTAAATATGACAATTACAAAGTAGATTTTTATTAAGAAAATTAAAAAAAAATTCTCACAATCCTCATTTTTCTCTCTCACTATTTTCTCTCTACAATAACTATTTTATTTTATTTTATTTATTTCATTAAATAAAAAACTATTCACATGCACAGCATGTATGACAAAAGCTAGTTATAATTAAGTGAAGAGGTTTTGTTAGCCAAAACAAAAAATTTTGACAGATTTAACCTTGAAAGATTAAAAAACTTTGAGAATAAATTAAATCACAAGGGTAAATATGACAATTATAAAATAGATTTTTATTACAAAAATTAAAAAGAAATGTTCCCACAATCCCTACTTTTCTCTTACACTATTTTCTCTCTGCAATAAACTGTTTCATTACATTTATTTTTTATTTACTAAAAAAAAAAAACAAAAATTATTACACATGCAAAACATGTATGAAGAAGTTATTATTAAGAGAAGAGGTTTTGTTAGCCACAACTGATTTCTTTTACCTTTTTAACCCTTAAAGATTAAAAATATCATAGATAACATTTTAATGATTTTATTCATCAAGAACAAAAGTATCAAAACATAATAAATAAAAAAATTAATTAAAAAAGTTTTCTTCAAACTATCCACTCATATAAAGCATAACTAATCCCCCTACTCCCACACCGGGCAGTAGGCAATTTCTAGTATTAGTCAGGACGTGTTTCCAACACAAGCCATGTCTGTAAAGGCTGTGCGCCAAAAATTTGGCTGAAAATTAAAATTCCCTCCTTTTAAATAACGAAAAGCCCAATCTCAACAAGCCTTTTAAATAACTTGATATAGTAAAGTTTTGGCATTGCATAAATTCTGCAAGTTGTTGTATAATGACTGATAATATAGAGGAATCTGCTCTTTCATTCTGAGCTTTAATTGTCTACTCATTTAGGAAATGCCTACGAAACATCTAATTTTAGTCTTCAAGCCTATCACTGTAGGAAAAGTAATGTATTCACTGTTTCTTTTTTGGGTTCTGAAAGTATTTTATTCTTTATCAGTGGATTGATGTTTAGTAACATTAAATAGGTATGCAAAAGATTTCATGGTCCTTGTACCTTTGTACAGGCTTTTGTAATTTCCTTATTAGTTTAGAGCCTTGATGAATTAATTGATTGTGCCATATTGTCTTCAGTTTCTTCAGCCATTAATTTGCAGTCTCTGTATTGTGATGATTTAATTTGAGGAGGTCAATGCAGATAGATGTTCATGTTTTTTTGGCTTTTTGATTATTTCAGGTACTGCTTGAATGTCATCTTAAATATACTGAACAAGGTCTACAATTATTTACCATAATTATAGTAAGTTTTATTTTGGCTTCCCTTTACAGTTTTTCTGTCTTGAAAAGTGAAACAAGTTGCAGCATGTGGAGGAGTTTCTGGGTTGTAAACATTTTACTCAAAAACTGATCAATGGTTTTATGGTAAATGAGTCATACAGGGACTTGTCTTATAATAATCTTAGTGGACCAATACCCAAATTCCCAGCCAGAACTTTCAAGTATGCTCTCTGTCTCTCTCTCTGTCTCTCTCTCTCTCTCCTGCTCTCTCTTTCTTTGTGTGGTCATTGTTGTATTGTTCTTTCTGATTTTCTCTGTTTTGTTGGTATATTAGTGTTGTATGCTCTCTCTCTCTTTTGCTACTGTGATTTATTCAATATCCATGTGTTTGCCAAAAGATTTTGTTAGTAGTTAGGCATATCTTAACTCCTATAAGCTTTGCTGTACTTGTGATAGTCTGCTAGGTAGTACTTTACACAGTAGTGTTGTGGTGTGATATACATGGCCAGGTTTTAAACCATATATGCTTATTTGGGTTTGCTGCACTAAGCCAAATTACCTGTAGGACAATTATGATTCTCATTCTTGCAATTTTGGTACTTGCTCAAATAGAAAAGAATAGGAAAAAATGTGCCTGCGTTTTGTTACTACTACATCCCTATAATATACTATAGATTATAGGACAATTCTTAAACTAGAGATTCTGTTATCTGCATCGTTCTGTTCTTTGATCTTTGTGCAGCCTGTGTGTAATATTATTCTAGCATGTTGTTTATTACGAGACCAAAATTAGACGATGTTTTTTTGTGTTTATAGAAGCACAGTGGCTGGCCCGTTAACTTCATCAAGTTACTTTAATATATGTCGCTATTGGAGGTAAATAATGTTTTTCAGTTGCATAACTGTGGCTCATGGCAGTTGCTTTATCCTTTAGACTCTGAGTGCATCTTGTATTAGGCTGATTAGTTCAAATGTGCTTGCTACTGTGCTAGGCTCTTGTTGTCCTTATTGGTTGAGATTTTTACCTAAACTCAAGTCAACAAGAATTTGATAGATTTAGTTCATGCTTGAATTGCTAAATTGGAGGTTATAAAAAGTATTGATCAGATATGGACTAATTGTGATACGTTCGCCGTTTTGGACTTTGAAAGTCTCGTAATGTTTTGAAACTTTTCAGTTCAGACATGTTCGTCGGTTTTACAATTGTACCTTGATAATTGAACATGGTGAAGATGGCATTGAAGATGTAACAGTTGTTAACTTATCTGAAGATGATCAAGGCCTGGTAGCGGGGCAGTTTGTGGCTTTCTACCGGGGAAGAACCTGCTTACTTGCTTAGCCTCTCAACTAATTTTGGAGTGTGATGATCAAGGTTTTCCGGTATGTACAAAAGCTCTTGAAAATGCTAGGAATGCGGTTCACGTATTCAATATAATGTAAAAATGCAGTTCATGAAAATGCTACATTTGAAATTTTGACTAATTTAAGTTTATCAATATAATGGATAATTTTATAAAATGCTCATTTTCTTTTATCTACTTTACAATTTTGGTTGCTTAAGTTAATGTACTGTGAAATGTAAAGACAAAGTTTGGGAAATAGCTCATTGAAATAGAGAAAATATTAGGGAGTGGGCATAAACCATGGAAAATTCGGTTACCGCCCGACCCGACCCGAATAAAACGGGTCGGTAACCGAATCAAGTGCAAAACGACGTCGTTTTACTCTAAAACCGCACCGACCCGGTATGCTCCGATGCTGGCTCGGTTCCGGATCACGAACCGCCTGGATTAAGCCGCCCGACCCGATTTATTATTTATATATATATTTTCTTAATTTTCTATATTATTCCGGAGAAAACCTAACCCTAAATCTTGCCCGAGTCGGGGTCTTTTTGAGTTTTTTCAATCTTGGCCGCACACCAGACCTCATTTCGCTCTCTCTCAATCTCTCAGTCTCAGACGGCCACTCTCACTCACTTCGAGTCTTCACCGTCTTCGATCTGTCAGAGGGTGACGATTCTCACCGTGGGGCGTCGGCCGCCGTGCTCGATTCTCACTGCTGTACCTGCCTCAACTGTGGCGTCCGAATCTGCATTTAGCCTTGGAAAGAGGGTGGTGGACCCTTTTAGAGCATCCCTAACCCCTAGTATGGTTGAGGGATTGGTTTGCTTGAGTGATTGGCTAAGGGGAGTGGGATTTGATGCATACAAGGAACCAACCAAAGATGAGTTGCAGCTGTATGAGGAGTTGGAGAAACTGGAAATTGGTAAGGGTTTTGAACTTGTATAGTTTTATGTTTCCCAAATTTCTGTTTTTGTCTGCTCATTTAAGTTTTCTGTTTTCACTTGATAACTTGGCACTTGTTTGGAATTTGATTGATAGATGGAGGCTCTGGTGTTCTTAGTGACTCTGAGGAATGAAGTGGAGGCCTGCAGTGGAGTGAGCAGAAGATGGATGAGTTTGGGCCGTTTGGCATTTGCTTGTTGGTTTATTTTAGATTTGGTTAATTTGGAGTTAGTTAGTTTTCAGAATGGGAGAATGTGTAATGTTAAATGGCAGAATGTTTATTGTTAGACTTAGACAAGTTGTTAGTTTTCAGTTGAACTGCCATTTCTGCATTTTGTTGATTTGAATGGTATGTGAATGTGGAATGGGTCTGGAAGTGGAATGTTTTAGACTTCTAGTTGAATTTCTGCCTTTTTTTTCTCTTCGTTTTCAAGTCTGCAGGTTATTAGGTTGCACGTTTTTCATTGCGGTTTGAAACCGAAACCGCACCGGCCCGCACCGACAACAAAATGAAACCGAAAATCCGGTTTGCTATTTCAATAATTCGGTTGTGGTTTCCAATTTGGGCTTACCGAAATAATCGATTCGGATTCGGTTTTGGGCCCAACCCGACCCGATCTGCACCGAGCCCAGGCCTAGAAAATATCCAGGAAAAAGACCAAATTTGGGTGTGCAAATATTCTTCATGAGCCATTTTACGGCGTGCATTTATGTCCATCCATGGCGTGCAAAAGTGTTAATTTACAGCGTGCATTTTGCTAGTTTCCTGCGTGCACTGGTGTGTACATTTACGGCGTGCATTTGTGAAAAATTAAACTCTAAGGGCACCCCAGGGTACGCCATAAACGCTGTAAAAGGTCATTTTCGGCGTTTTTTGAGCAATGTAAGTGACCTATTTTCCTGCAATGAACCATGCTAAAATTGGAATTGTAACAAAGAAGTTATAAGAGTTTAAAGTGAGTCGCAGGTTTTGTAACTTTTCTGAAAAAATATAATATTATAAATAGCAGTTTTCATTTTTGGAAACAGCCATTTTTGGAACATTCCAGAAATGGAAAGTCGTCCATAAACCCTGAAATTTTTCCTCTCGATGCCGAAAATTTGCGGCGTCACCGTTGTCTCGTTCGGCCACCTATGGCCATGACATTGGTACCAATCTATTCTTCTTGAAATAACCTTTCCAACCAAATATGTCTTGCACCCTCTTATTCACCGTACACAACGAATCGAAAGTGAAAAGTTTCAGCTCTTTTCCCTCATCTTTTCCAAATGTCAGCCAAATTACAAACCTGCCAAGTTTCACATCTCAATTCAACTCGAGGAAGACAAATTTAAGATTTGAAGATTTCCGGCCACCGGAGGTTTTGAGGTAAATTATGGTTTCCTCATTTGGAATTTGACTTCGTGATAGCTAGGAAAGTTTATGTGCTTGTTGTGATGATTCTTTTAGCATAGGAGTTTGAACCAATGAGTTGATGAAACCCTAGGAGTTTGAACCAATTCCGACGTGATTTCAGAATTTTAGGGTTTCTGATGAATTATTAAAGAGGGTTTCGGGGTTTCGTCTTAACTTCAAATTTAATTTTGATCCGTTGATTGGTCGTTTGTGAATTACCATTTTGCATAGGACGTCGAGTAGAGCCCTGAGCGAGGAGGAATTTAACTAACGGTTTAATTAGTCGTCTCACTGAAGTGGACATTTGCTTTTAAATTATTATGCATGCAATATTATTTTCTAAATATTACTTTATCGTACTGATTTATATTTATCGTAAATGAAGTGTGATATTCAAGTTTTAATTTATGCTTGATTTTTGAGATTTCATAAATTATATTCTCGATGCTTTGTGATAAGTAACGACATTGGTTAAGTTGATGTTGTTTTCCTTTGCAAAAGTTTTATTGATCTTCGTGTTATTTGAAATTTTAGTTATAAAAAGATGATGCCATTATTTGAGTTACTTGAGATTTTCTTACAGAAAGATGATGATTTAATTTATATCTTATTAGAGTTAACAAGTTTGGATTTATGAATAAGAGGAGGAAATTATGTTAACGCTTGCATGCAGTACCATCCATGTAAAAATCTGGTCGGCAGTACCCTCTAGGTAATAGTCTGGTCGGCAATACCCTCTAGAGAATATTTTGGTTAGCAGTATCATCTTGAATATATATCTGGTTAGTAGTACCTTCCGATGTGTCATCTGGTCGGCAGTACCATCTAGATATATGGGATGGTTAGTCAACAGTACCCTCTAACCATTGCCTCATAATATTCCAGTAGGCACTACCCACTGATACATCATCTAGTCAGTAGTACCCTCCAGATAACATGAGATGGTTAATCGACAATACCTTCTAGCCATTGTCTCCTAGTATTTCGGTCGACAGTACCTCTGATGTGTCATCTGGCCAGTAATACCCTCCAGATGACTAGTCGACAGTGCCATCTAGTCATTGCCTTTTTTTATCATGTGATAATTTGAAATGATTTTTGAGATGCTCGTATCAGTTTACAGTTTAAAATAATTTTCTTGAACTCATATTGCATGCTTGGTTTTTATAAGAAAGTAAAGTTGGGAAATCATTAAATTTCTTTGTTTGCTTTTCTTGTGATTATTTATTTTCATTCACTTATTCTAATAGTTTTTCTAAATCCAAGGGAAAGCACTTTTCGATTTTTCGTGTCTAGTTTGCAGATTAGTTGAGATCGAGCATGTGTAGGAGTTGAGGCATAGTGTCCACCACTTCCATTCACGTTGTAGGTTACATGTTTAACCTACTTGTACCTTATTCAGTTCATTGTCTAGATTGCTTTGATTGTCAACTTTCAGTGTATTAACAATAATAATTTGAGACTTGAGATCTGAATTTAAGTTTTCTTATATATATATATATATATATATATATATATCTTGGGGGTAGTTGAATTATTGAGGAGAGCATGTAGGCTCTTGGAGTTATAGTTGGCAATTGTAGAAGTGTTTATTTGTTGTCACAGGTTTGGTAGCCCATTTTTAGGGGTTATTTTGCCGCAATTTTGGTAGAATTTCTCCTAAGGTGGGCCCTAAATGGCCATTTTAGATTTCATAGTGAAATCTGGAGTGGGTCTTGTCATTTTTATCTAAATATTTTGTTATTTATCCTTGTGTTCTCAAGTTTACATCATACATATTCCACATTCTCAAAAGAAAAAAAGAAGTTGTACAAGGATTGCTTTCATCTTGTTAACCATGTTGCTCATTGATTATTCCCAACCGGATCGATGATCTCGGAGAAGATTATGCCAGTCAACCCTTGGATGGATTCGTTCGCCCCACTACTTTGCTCACTAGAACAAGACCCTTCATTGTCCTTGATCAATGCAATCCTATCTTGAACTGTCATTTCAATGCGATCAGTATAGTTCTCGTTGTTTTGTTGCATCTTCAATGTAAATTGAAGCTCTCTCACAACATCGTCCATTGACGGCCGATTGATCCGATTATCATCCATGCAACGCATTGCGATGGAAACAAATTTATGCAAGCATCTTCAATAATTTGATCAAGTTTCCCATTACCATGACACTTCTTGGCCCATCCAGCCAGGTCGACTCAATCATTGTCCACGGTTGTCACAGCTGGCCTTCCAGACAATACCTCGCACAAAATCACGCCAAATGAGTAGACATCAGACTTCTCAGTCAAGTGTTGACTTCGATAGTATTCAGGGTCAAGATATCCGAAACTACCCTTCACCTTTTGACGCAGTCGGATTGATAACTAGGTTTACCAGCAATAAACCTAAGCAAAAGATTCTGGAGTCCACCAGAGATAAAAGAGAATAATCCCAATTTTATTGATAAAAGAAGATAAGATGCTTTTTGCAGCCGCAAGTAAGAGAAAAGTACCCTAGGGTGACTAACAACAAAACCCTAAGGCCCATGGATAAAAACGAAAACAACCCAAAAATAACTAAGAAAACCAAAAACGGGTAAAATAGAAAAATGCCGTTTTGAGGCCCTAAACGATTCCAAAAGCCCGAAAAATGCTACAGCTCATGGCAAAGCGATGAGTCTTGTTTCTAGCACGATTCCCTTTCTGGAAAGGTAAGGTGCCTCCCAATCAGACACCGAACTGCCATTTCCTGTCTACTAGTCATTTTTCGTTTTCCTCCTTTAGCACGATCTAACTGTTCCTCAAATTGGGCCGCCATCAGCTCTGCATCAGTCTCCTCCACCTCCGAAGAACTCAACCCCGAGTTCTCATCCGGATAAAGAACCTCATCTTCACGAAACTCATGCAGGTCAGCCACATTAAAAGTGTTAGAGATACCCATAGAATCAGGTAGAGCAACAACATAAGCATTGTCGTTAATCTTCCGCAGCACCTTAAAAGGACCATATTTTCTGGGCTTCAGCTTGTTATAGGTACCAACAGGAAATCTCTCCTTCCTTAGAAATACCATCACGTCATCACCCTCTTGGAACAATTTCACTCTGCGATGTTTATCAGCTGTAGCTTTATTCTTAGCATTAGTTGCTTCCAGCTTGGCCTTAACTTCATCTCGAACAGCCTGTACATCTCTAGCCATACTATCAGCAGCAACACTAACTCCAGGAACCTTAGGAAGCTTCACCAGATCAACCACATGTTGAGGAACAGTAGTATAAACTAAGGAGAATGGTGACTTCCCTGTGGCACTATGCACAGCACTGTTATAAGCAAACTCCACCTGGGGCAAAGCATAATCCCACTGTTTGGGTCGATCTCCACAAACGCTTCGGACCATGTTACCCAAAGTTCTGTTAGTAACCTCTGTCTGTCCATCCGTTTGAGGATGAGCTGTGCTACTACGGTTTAAAGATGTTCCAAACATCCTCCACAAGGTAATCCAGAAATGGATAAGGAACTTGATGTCTCTGTCAGATGTAATGGACTTGGGTACTCCATGCAAACGAACCACTTCCCTGAAGAACAGTTTAGCTATATTAGAAGCATCAGCAGTCTTCTTACATGCGATGAAATGCACCATCTTAGAGAACCTGTCAACTACCACAAACACTGAATCCACTCCCCCTTGGGTAAGGGGTAATCCCAACACAAAATCCATAGCAAGGTCCTGCCAAATGTCATCAGGAACAGGTAAAGGTAGATAAAGACCTGTGTTTTGGGACTGACCCTTAGATACCTGGAAGGTGTAGCACTTTCTCACGATAGTTCCTGCATCCTTCTTCAACTGTGGTCAGAAATACCTCTCCTCAAGACTAGCAATAGTCTTGTCTCGGCCCAAGTGCCCACTCAATCCCCCTCCATGCAGATCTCTGATCAGTTTCTCCCTCAATGAAGAACTAGGGATACAAAGTCTGTTGCCCTTGAATAAATATCCTTCATTCTCATAAAAATCTGCAACTGCATTGTTATTGCTGCACTTGGCCCAAATCTCTTTGAAATCAACATCTTCCTCATACAACTCCTTCAAGAGATCAAACCCCACAATCTCCTGAGCTAAAGTGACCAGTAAGGACGCCCTCCTACTCAAAGCATCTGCGACCCGGTTAAGAGTACCAGATTTATGTTGAATCACAAAAGGAAATTTCTGCAGAAAACTCACCTACCTTGCATGCATTTTATTCACAGTGTTTTGGCTATTGAGGTACTTCAAGGCTTGGTGATTGGTGAACAGTACGAACTCCCTCTGAATCAGGTAGTGCTCCCATTGCCTCAATGCCCGGAACACTGCATAAAATTCTTGGTAATAAGTACTCCACTTCTGACGAGCTTCACTCAGCTTTTTACTAAAGAATGCTACTGGTTTCTTCTCTTGTGACAACACAGCACCTACTCCCACGCCACTAGCATCACATTCAACCTCAAATATCTTGTCAAAATTAGGAAGAGCAAGAACTGGTGCAGTACAAAGTTTCTCCTTGATTAAAGCAAAACTTTTCTCTTGTTCCTCTCCCCATTCACTACTACAAAAAAAGGCTTTAAGGACGTTTGAAAAACGTCCTTAAAAACATACGATGACACTTAAAAAAATTTTCAAACGTCCTTAAAAACATACGATGACACTTAAAAAAAACGTCATCTATCAAGGAGTCATTGTAAGTACCCTATTAGGACACTCGAAAAGCGTCCTCGTATGTCTATTAGGACGCTGAAAAAGCGTCCTCGTATCTCAACAACAGTGTCCTCTAATGTCTATTAGGACACTTTTGTAGTGTCCTTGTATAAAAAAAAAACGTCATCTAAAGTCTATTAGGACACAAAAAAAAAATGTACTCCAATCACTACCAAAACAGATAAAAGTGTCAATAAATCAGAAATAAAGGTGATTGAAACGTCAAATAAGAACAAAAGAAAAAATTGGAATCCACACACACCTTCACTAACCAAAATTATACATTAATATCTGAAATACGATTGAGTCAACATAAAAATGAACTACTGTACAAATTGCAACCAAAGAATCAAATTCTTAATAAGTTCCTATTCTAGACTCACGTAACACAACACATCATCCTTGCCTCCACCTTTATCATCTCTTTCCTACAATAGTTGCAAACATAAAGTCAATATATGCTTAGTGTACAATACATGTCACTTTGCAAATGTAACAAAATCAATACCTAACAGAAAGTTAAAGACTTGAAGCAATGCTAGTACAATCTTCAATGAAGGACAGTGAGTGAGTACCTAATAGAATAACTAAAGTGAAAGTTGTAGAGAAGTCGATGTTTAAAGGTGAGTGGTGGTACCTGGAGAGAAAAAACAAAACACTAATTAGATCTACATCAAGGTTAATAAAGCTTAGCAACATAGATATTAGCCATATGGTCATCAGCCTCCTCCACTACCTACTATTTTCTAACACTGAAATGAACAAAAACACCATGATTTTAAAGAGACTAAATACCATAGCAAACTAAAAGCTCATCACATCTTTCTGTCATATAAAGCACACCCAAGCTTTTCAATTCCAAATACTCCTATAACGGTACTGCAAGTCGGAAACTAAGATACAAAAGTTAATTTTAATTGATCATTGCATTTAATTCAAAAATCACCTCCATAGTTGGCCTATGAAATTTGCAGTGTACACCAATCCTACATTCCTAAGTTAGACAAGAACCTACAATTGGAAGGCCAATAATCATTTGTACTAGGAATCAGATTCATTAAACTAATGCAGAAAAGAGTGCTTACTTCAAATTCTATATATCCAAATAGTTGGGATACAGAGTGCAATCGGACCTGCAATGTGCAAATAAATAACATGAGTCACCTTTAGTTACACAACATATATATATATATATATATCATGGGGAAAATCAAGAATATCTACAAAAGATGAAGAGTATGGCCATTTTTGGCCAAAGAGCTTCCTTTAAGCACAGTAAAAAGAATAAAAAGACTAGAACAGATATACATAGAGTTACAAAAAGGACATAAGCTGAATAATTAGATTTCCGACAATTAAATGAATGCAATTTATATGAGTATTCAAATGCCCTTGATTGGCCAATGGAAGAGGTGTTTTGCAAGTGTGTCAGTGGGCATACCCCATACATACGGCACAAACAAACTCTCAGTACCTTTCTAACAGAAATCAAGCACCTTTCTAATAACAATTAAGCAAATTTACTAATCTATTGTTGGGGAGCTCAAGTCCATCTTCCTTTCTCGTCAGTGATTCAAAAGGAATGTGATTTTCAACTAACCCAACATACAACTTTTGCCTGCTACAATCATAGTTTCATAATACAGTATTTGACATATATCAATTTAAACATAATATTGAAAAGCAGGTCTTAGATATGTGCTTAAACATGGATAATTTCAAGTCAATATGAGATTGCGGGTATGAATTTAAACAATAATTCATCACATGACTTCTCAAAGAACATAAAAAGACATAAACACAAGCATGATATTTAAATAAATTATACCATTTCAAACCTTAACTAAAACCTTCAGACTTCCCCTGCATCACTAAAAGAAAATTATAAATCCCCAACATTCATACACAAACTCCAATCTTATGGAAAAGGTTCTACAGTTTAATTTTTAGTAAACCGTAGAAATTTATAAACTTCTAAATAATCTTACAAAAGAGAGTATGAATAAGTTTTTGAATCTGACAATTAAAAATTAGGATTTAGATATATAAGATTCACCTAGAATAGCCTCACATATTAGCGAAGAAGAATGATACAGATTCATGGCTGCTCGGCGATGGAAGATGGATGACGGCAATCCTTTGTATTATCAGATCGCCACACACAAAAATGAAAGCTGTTGGATCTGACCGAAGAGGGTGGTGAATCGATTATTGATCTAGATATCTATTGCATATGTTGGAGAGGGGACGAGGAAGGTCAACAAGATGAATGGAGGGTCCAGCACTTCAGCGGGAGTGAGAGTGTAGATCTGAGAAGTATCTGCGAATGAGGGGAGAGAGTGTTTGTGCGTGTAAGGGTCGAACGTGTCCTTATCCTCTTTTTTTTTTTTTTTTTTTTTTTTGGTCTTTTCAACTATCAGCGTGTTTGGGGCTTTTGGCCCAACGTCCTTAAATTGTTTCCATGTCCTTTTAAAAAAGAACCGTCCTTATAAGTTTTTACTGGGTGTCCACGAATCCGTTTTGTGTAGTAGTGATTGGAATTTGCCTTTCTTCAAACATTCAGTAATAGGGGCAGTAATGGTACTGAAATTCTTCACAAATCTTCTGTAGAAAGTAGCTAAACCATGAAAGCTCAGCACTTCAGAAACTGTTTTTAGAGCTGGCCATTCTCTTATTGCTCGTACCTTCTTTTCATCAACTTGAATGCCCTCTTCTCCAACCACAAATCCCAGAAATAATAACTTGCTGGTGCAGAATGTACATTTTTTTAAGTTGATGTACAGTTTATTCTCCTGTAAAGCTCCCAAAACCTGCTTCAAATGCACCAGATGTTCTTCTTTGGTCCTGCTATATATATCAGTATATCATCAAAATACACTACTACAAAGGAACCTATAAAAGGGCGAAGAACCTGGTTCATAAGCCTCATAAAAGTGCTGGGTGCATTAGACAACCCGAATGGCATAACCATCCACTCGTACAAGCCATCCTTGCTCTTAAAAGCTGTCTTCCATTCATCCCCTAGCTTGATTCGAATCTGGTGATATCCACTTCGAAGGTCTATCTTGGTAAACACTTTGGAACCTTGTAGCTCATCAAGCATGTCTTCCAAACGAGGAATAGGAAACCTGTACAACATAGTTATCTTATTGATGGCCCTGCTATCAACACACATCCGCCATTGATTGCCCTTCTTAGGAACAAGGAGGACTGGAACTGCACAAGGACTCATACTATCTCGAATGAACCCTTTTTTCAACAAGTCTTCAATCTGCTCTCTCAAAATCTCATTCTCCTTGGGACTCATTCGGTAATGTGGCAGATTGGGCAAGCTAGCTCCAGGCACCAAATCAATCTGATGTTGAATGTCTCTCATAGGTGGCAGCTCGTTGGGCAACTCATCCGAGATTAACTCTTCAAATTCTCCCAACATGTCCTGCACTTCTTTGGGAATCACCACTTCTTCCTTTTCTGCAGACAACAACCCCTTTATCACCACTGGACAGAAAACCTCAGATTCTTTAAAGGACCTCTCCATCTCAAGTTCACTGCTAGACAAGGTCAGGAAACTCTCCCCTTTCTTCACACCAGATTTCTCAAATTGACACACAGGAGCCATAGCAATTTTATGGTTATTCCACATAAACAACATCACATTGTCCCTGCCTTTATAAGTAACATCCACATCATATTGCCAAGGTCGGCCAAACAAAATATGACAAGCATCCATATCAATAATGTCGCACAAAACTTCATCTTTATAATGCTTACCAATGGATACCAGTACTTTGCAGGATTCAACAACTCGAACTTGTGGACCTTTCTTGACCCACCCGAGGGAATAAGGTGCCTCTTGAGGCTGTGTAGGTAATTGCAAATACTCCACCAGTTTCTTGGCTACAAAATTTTCGCAGCTTCCATTATCCACAATTAAATTGCACACTTTGTTATTAATGGAACAAAGTGACCTGAAAATATTGCGCCGCTGCCCCTCTTCTTTAGGACATAGTAGAACCCGCTGCAACACAATATTAACCTTCTCAGGGGATTCCTCCTCCGCAAACTCAACCCCATCATAATCGCCATCTCTTCCAACTTCTTCTTCATCCTCATCATAATCATCTATAAGGGCAGTTTGTCTCCTCTCAGGACACACATTAGATCTATGCCCAGGCTTGTTGCATCGATAACAGACATCTCCCGTAGGTCTAGCATAAGGATTATTAAACCTCTGATTCGGGGCTCTATTTTGAGCACCACTAGAACTATTAGAACTGCCCGCGCCTTTAAAAGGAGGATTACAAGCTTTAAAAGCATTTTCTGCTCTCTGCAGCGTGGTTGTACCCTTGGTAGTTGAGGCATTAACCATATCTGCACTCCTTTGGTAGTTATACCTCTGGAAAGAAGAAGCTCGTGAAGGCTTCTCCAACAACTCTGCCTTCAATGCTAGGTTTGTAACTTCGGCCATAGTATGAACAGTTTGTAACCCAATTCTCTCCTGAATGGAAGGCTTCAGCCCACTGATATAGCGAGCCACCTTCTGGCCTTCAGTTTCTCCTAATTCATTACGCTCCGTAAGAACTCAGCTGTATATTCAGCCACCGTCCTAGTTCCTTGGACACATTCAATATACAGCCTGTATAGAATCTGCTCATAATCATCTGGCAAGAACCTCTCCATCATCAACTGCTTCATTCTTCGCCATGTTCTAACACCCTGCTTCCTCTGCTTCTTTCGAGTGTTCTGCAACTTATCCCACCATACTGCAGCAGTACTCTTCAATCTCCAGGCAACATGCTTAACTTGCTTGTGTTCAGGCACTTCCATAATCTCAAAGAATCTGTCCACCTGAAGCTGCCAATCCAAATAATCTTCTACATCCAAATTGCCCGAAAAGAAAGGAATTTCGGCCTTGACTTTGTAATCCTGGTCAGCTTGTCCCTGTTGCTCTTGTTGTAAAATTTCTTCTTCAGGCTCAGATCCTGATGTATTATCAACAACTTCACCACGTGGAGCCCTAACTCGCTGGCCTCCTTCCCCACCTCTATGCCGATTATTGTTGTTGTTGTTGTTGTTCCTCTCACCCAACAATCCACGAATTTCTCCAATCTGATTATTCATGGAATTGATGGCAGCGGTAAACGCTGCTGTAAGAGCTTCAATATCTGATTTCGTAACTTCACCCATTGCTACTAAGGCAAATAAAAGAGACAGGGAAGACCTGCTCTGATACCACCTGACGCAGTCGGATTGATAACTAGGTTTACCAGCAATAAACCTAAGCAAAAGATTCTGGAGTCCACCAGAGATAAAAGAGAATAATCCCAATTTTATTGATAAAAGATGATAAGATGCCTTCTGCAGCCGCTTGCGGCTGCATAAATAAGAGAAAAGTACCCTAGGGGGACTAACAACGAAACCCTAAGGCCCATGGATAAAAACGAAAACAACCCAAAAATAACTAAGAAAACCAAAAACGGGTAAAATAGAAAAATGCCGTTTTGAGGCCCTAAACGATCCCAAAAGCCCAAAAAATGCTACAGCTCATGGCAAAGCGATGAGTCTTGTTTCTGGCGCGATTTCCTTTCCGGAAAGGTAACGTGCGTCCCAATCAGACACCGAACTGCCATTTCCTGTCTACTAGCTTTTCGTTTTCCTCCTTTAGCACGATCTAACTGTTCCTCAAATTGGGCCGCCATCCGCTCTGCATCACCTTTGTGCTAATGTAGGTCTTGGAAAGGGTGATCATGCCATTCTTCGACAACCCAAAATCTGAAACTTTGGGTACCCAATTCTCATCCAATAGTATGTTTGTGCTCTTCACATCACGGTGAATGATAATGCCCTTATTACTTGTATGTAGATAGTGCAAACCTTGCGCCGCACCAATACAAATATGAAGCTGTTGTTCCCACAAAAGAGGTGGATTATCAGTGTGGTAGAGATGGTCACCAAGAGTCCCACCTGCCATGTAATCATACACCAAGATCATGTCACCTTCATCGGCACAGTATCCAATAAGAGACACTAGGTGACGGTGACGAAGTCGAGAGAGCATCTCGATTTCCGTCCTAAACTCGCTGGCCCCTTGTGATGACATGGCTTTCAACCGTTTGATTGCAACATGGGTAGCCCCATCCTCAAGAAATCCTTCGTACACATGGCCAAACCCTCCAACTCCAATAATGCGAGAATCGTTGAAGTTTTGAGTGGCGGCTTTCATCTCCGGTAGTGTAAAGTAATGACACAAATGGGACGGTAAAGTCAACGTTCCCTGGCTGGAACTAGACTCCTAAACTTTCCTTCCTCGCCTGAAATCTAAAATTCCAAGAACAGAGAGAAGAAGTAGGACTCCGGAGAGTACACAAACTATGATGGGCAGCAAAGAAGTATGTGATTTACTTGTGGTTGAACTTTTGGGGATTTGTTGCGCCAGCGTTGGTGGAGGTGAATCGGGGTTGGGTCTGGCAAGACTCCCATTTGAGTCACTGATGAGCTTAAAGATTTCCAACCCGTTCAAGATGGCATCGTTGTAAACAGTATACACCTGTAGCGCTGCAAGTCCTAGAAAGAAGTTAACTTTCTTCTGGCTTCCAACCAGAGACATGAACATGCCCACAACGTAGTCTCTGTAAACTGGATTCCCATTTGCTCCACTCCATCCAATGACAGCTGCATGTGCTTGTGCAGTTTGATTGGCCATGTAGATTTGAAACGATCGATCACCGTACTCTGTAATATCAGATTCAAACTCACAGAAAAGGAGTCTCACCAGGTAATAAAACTTGGGATCTAAGGGAAATACCCATGTGAGGTTATAGCTCTTGTTTATGGTTTTGTTCATCCCCATTGACCGACCTGTTGTGTAAACTGGTTTCGGGGCAGATTATTCTGGAATTTTGACGAAGTTGAGCTCGCGATTGTATTGTTCACTGGTAGCACGCTGAGTTTTTTACTTATATCATCCAAATAAGTTTCATCGGCAGTTTCCCAAGTCCGGTACAAAGTCACACGAAACGCGGAACGCTGCGGTACGGGAACGCGGTACGCTAGTCTTCAGGGTACGCGGTACGCTAGGATATATTAGCTAATTTTGATTAAAATAAATTACTTATGATAAATAAAATTATAAAAAATAATAAAGAGAGATAACCATACCATAAATAAAAATCTCAAGAAAAATTATAAAATAAAAATAAATTGTCACTACTACCAAAAAATTATTGGGTTTTTCAATCCAACAAAGAAAAATAATGCTTAAAAGTAATTTTTTTTTTTTGATGGCTGGAACCCAGTGGGAGACTTGGCCATCACGCCTGTCTAAGTTCTTATTTCGAAGTGCCGCTTGAGTCTCTTGCTTTTGCAAATCTGGATATATCAGTTTGATGTGTTCCTGGCTGCACTACTAGAGAAAACCCATTCAGAGACAAATTAAATTTGTCTCTAATAGCTGAGAATTCGTCCCCCAAAAAAATTTGAGACGGAACCGTTTTGTGGCTAAAGTCGTCTCCTAAAGCTCGTCCCAAATTATTTAAGGCAACGACTGATAAATTCCGTCTCCTAATGTATTTGGAGAAGAATTAAAAATTGTCCCCTATTCAATGAAATTTCATCCCCCATTCTCATTTGAGCATTGAGGGAATGGAGGGAAAATAAAATAAATTGGCACCAATTAGAGGAATAGGGGACGAACTCACTCCGTCTCCTTTTATTTTCAAAATTTAATGGCCCCTATTAGACAAATAGGGGACGAAACTCACTCCGTCTCCTTTTATTCTCAAATTTTAAATTATTTTTAAATTTAATTTTTATTTTTAATAAATTATTGAATAATATTAGACAACAAATCTAATGGTTGTCGCCAATTATATAAATAGAATTTGTTTTTACCAAAAATTTGAATTTATTATGGATAATAGTAATAAACAGAGCCTAACATCAACTCTTTTTTCAAATCCAACAAACATTAACAAATTGAGCACTTTCATAATATGCTTCACAAGTCTTCAACTATAAATAATATCTGTAACAAATTATGATCAATAAGGCAGACGGCTTTTGATGGAGAACCAGAGGCATATGGACTATCCTTGAACATGTGTCTAATTAGTATACCTGCACCAAAAGCCTTAATCATAAAATACCGCTGACTCCAAGAAAATTCATGAAACTGAGGCAATAAAAATATATGTTGGACCTTGATAAAGGAATATTGAAAGGAGTAAACAGGATTTCATAAGGAAACATCAAAGAAAGCAATCATAATGTTGTATAGAAATAGATTCATGATGAGCATAAAACATTATTTAATAAGTGCAAAATATCAAATTAAACAAAAGTTAGTTTTTAGTACCAAAACCGCACACTGAATGCTTACCAACTAATCAAAGCAAAAATACACACAAGATATCAATGGTTTAACTTGAGTTAGACAATTAAAGACAAGCAAACAAACATGAGATTAAAGCATGTGATCAGACCTACAGGCCCAAATAAGAAAGGGTACCTTAACTGTAAGGGGGTCAAGGTAGGAGCCTACCACATAATTAACCTTCATGCTCCTAGCCACATATCGTTCCAACTGCATAATGTAACGAAAATCGAACACCAAAAGTTAATATCAAGAATGAAAATCCATAAGTAAGCTAAATAAAATTATCTTTATAGTAAATATCAAGAGTGGAAATCAATACTAACTTGAAATTTAAACCATGTAAAAAAAAAAATGGAGAATTCCCAGAGCATACATTGAATAATCCAGTTCTATAAAAGTGGATATTTAGTAAGAAATAGAGACAATAAGTAAATAATAAACAAAAATGGAAACTAACAAACCATACTGACAAAAAGACCAAGTTAACAGTAACATGTAATTATGTTAACGACCGAAAGATGTTTAATTATGAAAATATCAAACACATCATCATTTGGTCCACGCTCCTCTTGACTAACATCCATTTGCGGTGCCTTTGTTTCTCCATGTTCAGTCCATGTCTCATAAGTCACTGCCATCCCATTCTTAGCTAAATGGTATCTTATAACTGAAAGAGAATGTGGTTCATAATTCTGACACTTAACACAAGGACATAATGTCTCATTATTTGCATCCAAATGATGTTTTGCAACATCAATGAAAGACTGAATACCATCCTTGTATTCTTGGCTGAGTTTGTTTTTAGAATGAATCCACTCTCTATTCATTTTGTATCCCCTGACATTTACAAACAAAGATTACCCTATAAATGGGCACTAAAAAATAACAATAACAAAGAAAAGTAAGACTTGGTATGTTTTAGAGTTTTATTCATGTAATATTTGGTTAGATTTATAGTTTTATTAAGTAAAGCAAACACCTCAAGTATTAAAGCATAACATCAAGGTATCAACAAAGTTCAATAATTATTTGCTATAAATTTTATATGCAATGAAAAAGATTCACATACCTCTAACTCCCAATCTCTAGTCAAGCTCCAGTGAAATGAGTACAAAGAGTTCAAAATGCCTTGGATGTGCTCTGTTATCACGCTACTCCAGCAGATCTTGCAATATCACTTACAGTAGCCAACTATGGAATGTCAAAACAAATTTAAGCGCAATTTAAGATTAAACTATCCCCAACTCGATTGGCAGAAAAAACCATCCACAACTCCTACTAGTTCATAATCAAGCCACTTATCTAATAGGCTAAAACTTCCGGAAGGGTTTCTGAATCCAAATGTAAAATGGCATGCACTACACCAAACAAACTTGGCACAGAACTTACTTCGGAAACAACACTACACTAAAATGGAAAAGGAAATGAACATGGATTGATCAGAAATTTCTCAAGCAAAATCCTTATTCTCTAGAACAGAAAGTGAATGATTATATAATCCAATAGTGTAAATGCATTTTATGGGTCTGGTCCTTCTGCCTCAGACTTGGTAGCATAATGTCTCATTGATTATATAATCTAATAATTAAATGAAACTATATATTGATCCTCTAGTGATTGGTTAACTTGGGAACTCACCGTCTAATTCAGAATCATGAACAACAACAGCCCAGAGTTTTAATCGAAAATTAAATCAAAGCTTGAATGAAACAAAGCTTTAAATCAATGAACAACAACAACCCAGAGGTTTAATCGAAAATTAAATCAAAGCTTGAATGAAACAAAGCTTTAAATCAATGAAAAATTGAGAGAGAGAGAGAGAGAGAGAGAGAGAGAGAGAGAGAGAGAGAGAACATGAAGACGGAAACTTTAAAGTTTGCGAGGAATTATGGGTCTGCAACTTTGTGTTTGGAGAGGAGAAAACCCGAACAGAGATGAAGGCCAATCTGCTGCACCCTAAACCCACGAACAGAGGGACTAGAGTCGTGGAGAAGGAATTGGAGGCACCTATGTAAAAGACTATACTGCAAAAGACTATACATAGGTAAAAGACTATACGGCAAAAGACTATAAAAAGGAAAAAGGAAAAAGGCAAAAAGAATCTTTAAAAAAAAAATCAACAAATTGGAGGCACTTAATTTAAAACATATATAGCTATTTACTATTTATTTTTTAATTACGTAAATACCCCTTATACATATACTATATGAACCACATTAATTTAGAAGGGTAAATAAGTAAAATTAGAGATTAGAGATAATAAGAAATTAAAATAAATTTTTTTTAAATATGATCTTCTATTCCTCTCGTAGGGTTTGTTAAATATGACTTGTAACTTTGCTGATTGTTAAAAAAAAAATACTTTTTTGTTTTGCACGACAAATCTAATTGAAGAGATCTTAGGCCTTTGGATTTTGGAGTAAAAATTTTGAAAATTCGTAGTATGGTTTCTCCAACTATAATGATTATGAGACGGAGAGAAGAGAAGAAACCAAAAGATAACTAGAGGCTAAGCGAAAGCAAAATAAGAGAGAAGAGAGATTCCATGACGGAGACCTTGTTGCTCGGAGGTATTGGTGTTTGGAGGCTTGTATGAATAAGACTCAAAGTGGTATTATGCCCTGATCAATATTACAGAATAAAAGGTCTCCTACTTATGGAGACCTAAATCATAATCATCACTAAAGATTCCCACTAAAACCTTAAAAGGTTTCCTATATTAACTCTCTCCGAAATCCTGGCAAAAGGTCTCCTACTTATAACCTCGCTCTTTGCTAAATCCCGCCAAAGGTCTCCTACCTTAAAAAGTCTCCTACTTATTAACAATGCTAAATCCCGCCAAAGTTCGCCTACCTTAAAAGGTCTCCTACTTATTAACTCTATGCTAAATCCCGCCAAAGGTCTCCTACTGCTTATTGATTCTTTGCTAAATCCCGCCAAAAGAAAACGTAAGTAAGACAAAAATTCTTTTATTAACTATTGCTAAACCAGCCAAAAAAAACTTCAGTAAAACAAAAATATTGCCAATAGAATTGGGGGCAAAAAATTTCGCCCCTATTTCTTTTCGTCTAAATTTTAAAAGTAATCATAATTCTCCGCTTAAATTTTTACCAATTATTTACAAAATAAAAAAAAATATAGGAGACCAAATTAAATCTCATCCCCAATTAAATTTTGGGACAAATATTTTTCGTCCCCTATTTAAATTTATTTGTCTCTAACAGCGTTGAATGAACAATTCGGAAGACCAAAACTTTTAGAGACAAAATTAAAAAATTTGTCCCTAATTATGTGTTTGGGGGACAAAAAATTGGTCTGTCCCAAAAGATTTTGTCTCTAAATGGGTTTTCTCTAGTAGTGCCGAATCGGTTGTGCATTGAGAATGGGTGGAACAGGTCTGCTTGAAGTACTCTTGGTACGCGATGATTCTTCCTCATCAACATAGTCTCTGTCTAACATTCTCCATCGCAAGTCCTCCAATCTCATTGGTGAATCATCTACTTCCGTTGATTCAGGATTAATGTCCCATCTCTTATAAGTTCCATTATTGTAACCTTCGGAGAAACGTGAAAGCAGACGAATATTGGAATGAATAAAAACTAATTTATCAGCTCTTTCAGCATTCAGCCTATTTCTCTTGACATTGTGAATGTATGAATACGTACTCCAATTCCTTTCAGCAGATGAACTTGATACTGGTTGAGCTAGTACCTGTTTATTTGTGAAATCGTGTGAAACAAAACATACATATATCAAGTTAGTAATTAAACTAATTAATATACTTGGTAAAAGAAAAAGACAGCAAGTTACAAGATATTGCTATATAAAAAATACATTGATAACTCAGTGAATAAATATGCTAGAGAATATGGATAAAGGTTTTAATAAGCTGTGTAACAAGCATGGATGCAATTAAGGCATTAAGTGCAGAGAATGAAATATATGTTAATTATAACACAATAATTACGACAATTAATTGGAGTTCAATCATTCAACCTACAACAAAGTTTAATAAAAAAAAAATCCTATAGCAATAATCAATCATTCAACATACAGAAAAGTTTAACAAAAAAAAATAATCCTATATCTATACATTCAAGATTCAACCTACAGCAACGTTTGACATAAAAAAAAAAAAAAACAATAATCAATCATTTTCAACCTACGGCAACCTTAATATATATATATAAAAAACAATAATAAAACCTACGGCAACCTTAATATATATATATATATATATATATAACAATAATAAAATATATTATAAATGAACAGAGATTAAAAGATTAATAACAACAAAAAATTACCTTTTGTGCAACTTCTGCTAATTCTGGAACTTGTGAACCATACGTTGACCACCAATCAATGGCATCCATAGTTACAGCATCTGTCTGGGCAGCTTGTGTAGCAAAAATACCTTTTCGCTGATGAAAAATGGCATATTGTTGACGTAATAACTCTGCTTCTTCTCGATCTTCTGATATCTTATCGAATGCTTCCATGAGGCTTGTAATCACTTCTATATCTTGATTAGGGCTCTTTCGAGTGAATCCTCCTGGTGCTTTTTTACTGAGATATGCTCTATCATAAAATCTTGGCGTCAGGGCATATCCAACACAATGGATTGGGTAATTCATTTTTTGCCACCTTTGGAGCACAATCTTTTCGACTTTTGGAAAATAATTAGAGTGCGGCCCAGAACTCATAACTTCTCTTATTTCTCCAAGCATATTGTCCATCCTTTCATAAATTTCACCCATCTTTTGACCATCACCATCACAATATTTAATTAAAAAATATATTGGCTTTGTGATATTCACTATAGCTAACACATCATCCCAAAAGTTGTCTGCCAACACAGCTTGTGTTATATTCTCCCCAAGTTTTCTTTTCTCGGGGTCTAAAGTCTTCACCCAATCTTTCCATTTTTGAAGAATTACCGTACTTGCTAGTGCTTCTTTGCAATCAATAAGTCGCTTCAACAAGATATAATGTGATGCAAATCTAGTTTTTGCAACTTTCAATAACTCCAATTTTGAATGACTTCTGAACATGGCCAAAGCATGTGAATGGTTCAAAAAGAACTTAACAATAGCTTTTCCAATATTATAAATTTGCCGAAACCACTCAAACTCTTTTGCCAAATCTTTAAAAATAAGATTCAAGGTATGAACAACACAGGGAGACCAAAAGATATGTTTATGTACCTTTTCAATCTCTCTCCCAGCAGATTCACAGTTTTTTGCATTGTCAGTGACTATCTGGAGGACATTTGACGATCCCACATCTTTAATTGCAGTAAGCATAAAGTCAGCAATCACTTCACCAGTTTTTTGTATCCCAGAAAAATCTTGAGCATAAAGAAACAACGCTCCTCTACTATTTGCAGCAATAATGTTGATAAGTGGCTCATGCTTCATGTTAGACCATCCATCTGAAACAATTGAAACACCGTGAGTAAACCGTGTATCTTTAACAGGAGCTAATTCTTTTTCCAGACTTCGTTTACACTCATCAAGCAAAGTAGTTCTTGCTTTTTCAGAAGATGGAGCCTTATAACCCTTGGGTCCATGATTTATAGCTGAAATCATCTCATGAAATTGAGGATTTCTTAACACATTGAACGGAATTCCATTAGCGCACAATCCTCTCATCACCTTCATATCAACACTATTTTTGTCCATAATCTTGAACATGTCATCAAGAGCACCTGCGGTGGATTTTTGTGGTTGTTGCCTCAAGATTGTTGAGCTTTTCAAAGATGAAGAAACTCCTTTTTTTTCAGCTTCCATAACCATTCTGCGAACCCTCTCATATTCCTCCCGATTATTAATCAATGATTGACATCGACGAATCTCTGATTTTTTTCCAGGGAGATTACCAAAAAAGTGGTAGTGAATGCGAGTATATGAACTCTTAAATTGAATATTACAATGTTTGCAGGTCCATGTCTTTGTTTCACCTGAATTTTTTCCTTGCGCTCCACTGGCGATAATAACTTCAGTGAGTAATGGCTTTATGTCAGAATTCATTGGAATTTCTTGAGATTCTTAAGCTTGTTCGTGGCTGTTTCTACTCGATGATTGGTCTGTAGACTCTGTATTACTTGCTTGAGTTTCTTCAACAATATTATTGTACGTCTTCATGCTCGCCGACATCACCTTCATAATTTTCTTCAAAAATTGGTTCTTGACGGGATGGTTTTCTTTTTCCAAACGCCATTGTTGAGTTGAGCTAAAATAATAGAGGTTTTTTTTTTTAAAGGAGAGGTTTTTTTTTTATGCTTTGTAGTTGTACGTACTGTTTGCTGTTTGCATGTAGTATAAATAGAGTTTGTTTTCAATTTCCTTGTCAATCAACATCTTTAGAAATCAGGATTCCTAATCTTGATCCTAAATGGCTTTTATTTTACCTAAATACCCCTTATTAATTTACTATGAGACGCACCTTACTCATGAAGGATTAACAAGTAAATTAACAAATAACATAAAACAAATAATAAAAAAAACTGATTTTATTTTTGATTCTTTATTGGATAATATTGATTCTTGCATCTGATTCTTTGCATCTCTCTTCAAAAACTCGAAGGAAACTGCCGCATTGCCGCCGCCGCCGCCGCCGATCTATCGGAAGCCAGAGGCAAGCAGTCATGCAGAGGAAGCCATGGTGGCGTTTGATGATGCGGTGCAGAACTGCAGATCAGCAGAGGCGGCTTCCTTAGATCGGTGTGAGTTTCCAGATTCCGGTGAGTCGGTGACGCCATGTTTTTGATCTGTTTTGACTGTTTGAGACTTGAGTTGTGAATTTGTGATTGGAATGGGCTCTGAGTTCGATTGCCAACACCATGGTTTGACAACAGATCAAAAACACAGGGATTGGCTCTGAGTTTCCAGATTCCGGTGAGTCGGTGCATGATCCGTATCAAAGTCACCGGAAACGCTGCCTGTGCTGGCGACTCGCGTTCCGGATCGAACGAACCCAATCGCGGGGCGTTCGAGATCCGGATCGCTGGTGTTGGCGAACTCACGCACATCCTCTGAATCTCTGATCAAACAGATCAAAAACATGGCCTCCATACGGATCAAGGCTCAAGCTGGAGCTCAGAGCCATACGGATCATGCACCGACTCACCGGAATCTGGAAACTCAGAGCCAATCCCTGTGTTTTTGATCTGTTGTCGAACCATGGTGTTGGCAATCGAACTCAGAGCCCATTCCAATCACAAATTCACAACTCAAGTCTCAAACAGTCAAAACAGATCAAAAACATGGCGTCACCGACTCACCGGAATCTGGAAACTCACACCGATCTAAGGAAGCCGCCTCTGCTGATCTGCAGTTCTGCACCGCATCATCAAACGCCACCGTGGCTTCCTCTGCAGGACTGCTTGCCTCTGGCTTCCGATAGATCGGCGGCGGCGGCGGGGCACTGCGGCAGTTTCCTTCGAGTTTTTGAAGAGAGATGCAAAGAATCAGATGCAAGAATCAATATTATCCAATAAAGAATCAAAAATAAAATCAGTTTTTTTTATTATTTGTTTTATGTTATTTGTTAATTTACTTGTTAATCCTTCATAAGTAAGGTGCTTCTCATAGTATATTAATAAGGGGTATTTAGGTAAAATAAAAGCCATTTAGGATCAAGATTAGGAATCCTGATTTCTAAAGATGTTGATTGACAAGGAAATTGAAAACAAACTCTATTTATACTACATGCAAACAGCAAACAGTACGTACAACTACAAAGCATAAAAAAAAAAACCTCTCCTTTAAAAAAAAAAACCTCTATTATTTTAGCTCAACTCAACAATGGCGTTTGGAAAAAGAAAACCATCCCGTCAAGAACCAATTTTTGAAGAAAATTATGAAGGTGATGTCGGCGAGCATGAAGACGTACAATAATATTGTTGAAGAAACTCAAGCAAGTAATACAGAGTCTACAGACCAATCATCGAGTAGAAACAGCCACGAACAAGCTTAAGAATCTCAAGAAATTCCAATGAATTCTGACATAAAGCCATTACTCAATGAAGTTATTATCGCCAGTGGAGCGCAAGGAAAAAATTCAGGTGAAACAAAGACATGGACCTGCAAACATTGTAATATTCAATTTAAGAGTTCATATACTCGCATTCACTACCACTTTTTTGGTAATCTCCCTGGAAAAAAATCAGAGATTCGTCGATGTCAATCATTGATTAATAATCGGGAGGAATATGAGAGGGTTCGCAGAATGGTTATGGAAGCTGAAAAAAAAGGAGTTTCTTCATCTTTGAAAAGCTCAACAATCTTGAGGCAACAACCACAAAAATCCACCGCAGGTGCTCTTGATGACATGTTCAAGATTATGGACAAAAATAGTGTTGATATGAAGGTGATGAGAGGATTGTGCGCTAATGGAATTCCGTTCAATGTGTTAAGAAATCCTCAATTTCATGAGATGATTTCAGCTATAAATCATGGACCCAAGGGTTATAAGGCTCCATCTTCTGAAAAAGCAAGAACTACTTTGCTTGATGAGTGTAAACGAAGTCTGGAAAAAGAATTAGCTCCTGTTAAAGATACACGGTTTACTCACGGTGTTTCAATTGTTTCAGATGGATGGTCTAACATGAAGCATGAGCCACTTATCAACATTATTGCTGCAAATAGTAGAGGAGCGTTGTTTCTTTATGCTCAAGATTTTTCTGGGATACAAAAAACTGGTGAAGTGATTGCTGACTTTATGCTTACTGCAATTAAAGATGTGGGATCGTCAAATGTCCTCCAGATAGTCACTGACAATGCAAAAAACTGTGAATCTGCTGGGAGAGAGATTGAAAAGGTACATAAACATATCTTTTGGTCTCCCTGTGTTGTTCATACCTTGAATCTTATTTTTAAAGATTTGGCAAAAGAGTTTGAGTGGTTTCGGCAAATTTATAATATTGGAAAAGCTATTGTTAAGTTCTTTTTGAACCATTCACATGCTTTGGCCATGTTCAGAAGTCATTCAAAATTGGAGTTATTGAAAGTTGCAAAAACTAGATTTGCATCACATTATATCTTGTTGAAGCGACTTATTGATTGCAAAGAAGCACTAGCAAGTACGGTAATTCTTCAAAAATGGAAAGATTGGGTGAAGACTTTAGACCCCGAGAAAAGAAAACTTGGGGAGAATATAACACAAGCTGTGTTGGCAGACAACTTTTGGGATGATGTGTTAGCTATAGTGAATATCACAAAGCCAATATATTTTTTAATTAAATATTGTGATGGTGATGGTCAAAAGATGGGTGAAATTTATGAAAGGATGGACAATATGCTTGGAGAAATAAGAGAAGTTATGAGTTCTGGGCCGCACTCTAATTATTTTCCAAAAGTCGAAAAGATTGTGCTCCAAAGGTGGCAAAAAATGAATTACCCAATCCATTGTGTTGGATATGCCCTGACGCCAAGATTTTATGATAGAGCATATCTCAGTAAAAAAGCACCAGGAGGATTCACTCGAAAGAGCCCTAATCAAGATATAGAAGTGATTACAAGCCTCATGGAAGCATTCGATAAGATATCAGAAGATCGAGAAGAAGCAGAGTTATTACGTCAACAATATGCCATTTTTCATCAGCGAAAAGGTATTTTTGCTACACAAGCTGCCCAGACAGATGCTGTAACTATGGATGCCATTGATTGGTGGTCAACGTATGGTTCACAAGTTCCAGAATTAGCAGAAGTTGCACAAAAGGTAATTTTTTGTTGTTATTAATCTTTTAATCTCTGTTCATTTATAATATATTTTATTATTGTTATATATATATATATATATATTAAGGTTGCCGTAGGTTTTATTATTGTTTTTTATATATATATATTAAGGTTGCCGTAGGTTGAAAATGATTGATTATTGTTTTTTTTTTTTTTTATGTCAAACGTTGCTGTAGGTTGAATCTTGAATGTATAGATATAGGATTTTTTTTTTTTGTTAAACTTTTCTGTATGTTGAATGATTGATTATTGCTATAGGATTTTTTTTTTATTAAACTTTGTTGTAGGTTGAATGATTGAACTCCAATTAATTGTCGTAATTATTGTGTTATAATTAACATATATTTCATTCTCTGCACTTAATGCCTTAATTGCATCCATGCTTGTTACACAGCTTATTAAAACCTTTATCCATATTCTCTAGCATATTTATTCACTGAGTTATCAATGTATTTTTTATATAGCAATATCTTGTAACTTGCTGTCTTTTTCTTTTACCAAGTATATTAATTAGTTTAATTACTAACTTGATATATGTATGTTTTGTTTCACACGATTTCACAAATAAACAGGTACTAGCTCAACCAGTATCAAGTTCATCTGCTGAAAGGAATTGGAGTACGTATTCATACATTCACAATGTCAAGAGAAATAGGCTGAATGCTGAAAGAGCTGATAAATTAGTTTTTATTCATTCCAATATTCGTCTGCTTTCACGTTTCTCCGAAGGTTACAATAATGGAACTTATAAGAGATGGGACATTAATCCTGAATCAACGGAAGTAGATGATTCACCAATGAGATTGGAGGACTTGCGATGGAGAATGTTAGACAGAGACTATGTTGATGAGGAAGAATCATCACGTACCAAGAGTACTTCAAGCAGACCTGTTCCACCCATTCTCAATGCACAACCGATTCGGCCGGCCAGGAACACATCAAACTGATATATCCAGATTTGCAAAAGCAAGGGACTCAAGCGGCACTTCGAAATAAGAACTTAGACAGGCGTGATGGCCAAGCCTCCCACTGGGTTCCAGCCATAAAAAAAAAAAATTACTTTTAAGCATTATTTTTCTTTGTTGGATTGAAAAACCCAATAATTTTTTAGTAGTAGTGACAATTTATTTTTATTTTATAATTTTTCTTGAGATTTTTATTTATGGTATGGTTATCTCTCTTTATTATTTTTTATAATTTTATTTATCATAAGTAATTTATTTTAATTAAAATTAGCTAATATATCCTAGCGTACCGCGTACCCTGAAGACTAGCGTACCGCGTACCCGTACCGCGTTCCCGTACCGCAGCGTTCCACGTACCCGTACCGCGTTCCCGTACCGCAGCGTTCCGCGTTTCGTGTGACTTTGGTTGGTCTTATTGCAAGAGATAGTAATGGTATTTGTATATATGGGAGGCCGGGCTAAGTAAATTGATCGTGCTTAATCAGCTGAGCATGTAGAGTTATTAGTGGGGTTTGAGGCTTTGGATTTTGCACGTTCTTTGTGTCCGCAGGCACTGAGATTTGAGACGGATTGCTCTCAGTTTACTGTTTCTATTGTTCTACCTTCAGACACCGATCCTAGTCTTCGGTCGCTGTACCTGGACCTAAAGCTTCGTCTTGTCAATTTACCTGGTTGTTACTTTAAGCACATTTATACAGAAAATAATGGAGTTGCTCACTATTTGGCTGGTTGGGCGCTTCATTCTAAGGATTTTTCTTCTCTTTAATCTCTTTCAAATTTTTTGGTGGATTTGTTAATTTCTGATTGTACTTAAGCCAATGCCCGATTCAATAGTGTTTACATGTCTTCTCAGAAAATCAAAAAAAAAAAGACAGAAGGCATGTGTTTGGAAGACGTACTACAAATTGTTTCTGATTTATTGATTATATTTCTTCTGCAAGGTGTGGAATTTATCAAAATTACTTTCAATTTTACCTCATGATGTAACAATTAATTCTACTCCTCTGCCTTACTTTTATCAATAAGACCGTATCGTTTGGGGACCTACTGGTCATGGAATTTCACTATTAAATCTGCTTCTCAGTTACTTATTCAACATACAGTTGCACATTCTTTGGCAGTTAATCAAGCAAAGACTACTTACTAGAGATGAGATTTTTTCTAATCTATACTATTATTATGAGAAGAGGATTTGTTTGCCAAAATCTAGAATTTTGACAGAAATGACCCTAAAAGATTAACAAACTTTGAGAACTAATTAAATCGGAAGGATAATTAAAACATGAGCTTTTTACCAATAACTACAAAATGACACTATTATTTACCAATAGCAGACTCCAAAATTAATGGCCCGTGCGGCCAACAACTGCAACTGCTTGTTAGCCCATAGTAAAGAAAAACACTCCAAGATTGATAAAATTACGAAACATGCCACTCAGACTCTAACAAACCATTTCTTCCAAAATCAATCAGATCCAAAATCGAAACCGTCGCAAAATCAAAATCTTCTGGCGAATCCAGGCGGCGAAGCTAGCTGCGAAGAGGAACTGCTGAGGGTTAGTAGTATACTGACCACCAAAATGAAACCCCAGGTCTCTTCCGACGAGGCCCTATCCAATTCCAAGGAGGAGGAGCCGATCGAAGACGAAGAGGACGAGGAAGAACTCGAGGCAGTCGCTTGCTTCGCCGACTCCGAGGACAAGACTATTGGGGGCCAGTGCGAATCAAAGGTATTTTTTCGTCTTAACATAATCAGAGCACCACAACCTTCTTCTCCATCTCTCTCTTCCACACGCAGACACCTCCAACCTCTACATCTCCTCCTTCTGAATCAGTTGGACGAGTTCTGGGTTTTTACCGACGATTATTCCTTTTTTTATGCTGCTGTTCTTTTGTTGATGAGGCGAAGAAGACCTTTGCTTCAATTTTAAGGCTTGGTGAGTATTTGTGGTTTGAGAGCAGGAAGTGGTGAGTATTTGAAGTGATTTTGTGGTTGAATTAGTTGAATGTGTTTCGAATGCGATTGATTAGCCTAGAATGTGCCCATTGAGTTTGTTGCTTTCGATTGTTTTGGTGTTAGTTGATATTTGTGGAATATATGATTCGGTTTATGCTTAGCTTTGGTTTATGCAATTAGAGAGCAATGCATGTAATTGGATTTTCCCTTTTAATCTGCAATGACATAAGTTATTCATTTTTTTTTTCCGTTTAGTTCACAAGCCTACTGGTGGTCAGTGTACTACTGGGGGTTGGTATTCTACTGAGGGTCAATATACTACTAGGGGTCAGTATGCTACGGAGGGTCAGACCTCTACTAGAATAAGAGCTCTGATGTGCTCTTGCGGCTTCAATGACGCAGAGGTTGAACCAGTTTTGAAAGTCACGATAGCCTTGTGGTTTGAAGCCTTCTATCTATTTAGAAGTCAGTTGAGGTTACTTTGGTAATTTTCTCATTAACAGAACAATTAAAAAAATGGCAGGAAAATGGCCACATGAGCTTGGACCTTGCCCAAGGTTCAGCTACAGTACCGCAAGGGAATTGGCAAAAAATAGGCCTGCTATTGGTAATAAATGGGATGAGATTGTAGCTATTGGTAATTTGTTATTAAAACATTTACAAAATATATTTTTATTAAAAAATAAATAAATAAAGTATCCACAACCAACTTTTCTCTCCACATTCATTATCTTTTCTCTGCAATAACTAACTCTGATATTTTCTTTTTATTTAAAAAAAATTAATAATAACTTACACATACAGAGCATGTGTAGAGAAAGACTAGTTATCATATTGATAGATCTTGTCAGTTTTGTCATTTCCGATATTGAAACAATAGATCATCTTTTCTTTCATTGCTCTTATACCAGACAAGTTTGGCAAAGCAGCTTTCCTTCTTTCTCTTTAGAGGATTGGAATTATTCATTTATTGAATGGCTGGATCACTGCTTATTGTATTTGGAAAGCTCTAGAAATGATGCTACCTTTAGGGATAAATTGTCCTTACCTATTCAAATCTTTTATGCAGCTTTTACCATGTTTAATTGCTTCAACAGATGTAATTAATCCTAAACCCACTTAGAAACATGCTTCTAAAGATCTTGTTAGATGGAAGCCTCCGAACCATGGTCCTTTAAAATTAAATTTTGATGGTTCTGTTCTTCATGACAGTAGGAGTGTTGGTGGGTTTGTGTTTTGAAATACATATGGAAATCCTATATTAGCTGCTATTGAAACAATCTGGGATGTAATGATATTCTTATTACAGAAGCACTACCTTTACAATTTTCTTCATCTTGAAGTAGAAGGAGATTCTAAGCTCCTCATTGACAGCATAAATGGTTAGTTTTAAATACCTTGGAGGATAGTGTCTATTGTCCAAGATATCTATACTATTGCTGCTAATTTGGAATCTGTCTATTTTAAACATATCAAAAGAGAATCAAACTTTCTTGCTGATGACATAGCTCTTCGCCTCAAGTATGGAGCAACTGTCTTCCAAACTTTCTTGCTAATCATTCTTTCTTTTTTGATTCCTTAGGTTTAAGTTGTTTAAGAGGTTCTGTTTTGTAATTTCTTTGTATTTTCAAAAAATTTACCAGATAAAAATTAGAAATTACAGTCATATATTACCCGATATGGGAAAATTGACAAAGCAATAGTGGAGGGTAGAGGTGGCAAACGGGCCACAAAGCACCAGCACGGCACGGGCCCGGCACGGCCCAAGCCCGTTAGTGGCCCGGCACGACCCGAGCACGTTAGAATAACAGGTCGGGCTGAGCCTAAGAATATTGGCCCATTGGCCTGGCCCGGCCCGAGCCAGTAATGGGCCCGGCACGGCCCGAGCACGACATATTGTGGGCCGGCCCGTTACAAACACAAAATTTCATTTTAAAAAAAAATATATATTTAAAAACTATAATGATGATTTGAATATGTTTTTTATTTAAAATCTCATGACAATTCCACCAATACTTTCTTTTATATTGTCAAAATAATGAAACAAAACATTATATCATTGTTTTGACATAAGTATTTTTTCTAATATTTATTAATAAAGACTAATCTCATAATAATACAACTATAGAATGAAGGAAAGAATAATAGATACTAAATCTTCATTATATTAATAAAGATTAATCTCACAATAATATACTAAAAACAATATATTTTGAGTTATTTTTTCTTCTTTCTTTCTTATAGTGAAATATAAAAAATTATTAGAAATCTAATCTTAAAAAGCTATGATTAAGAAAAACGTTGTAGAACTTAATTTATTTTAATTTTCTAAATAGTTAAATAAAATTAATTGAAAATTAAGATTTTAAAATCGTGCTTTATAGTGGGTAGGCACGAGCACGGCTCGTTATTGACCCGGCACGAGCACGGCCCGGTAAGATATGGGCTCGGGCCATGGGCCGGGCCGGGCTTAATGTTTAAGTAAATGGGCCGGCACGATAATAAATGGGCCGGCCCAAACACGGCACGAAGCACGACTAGGCCCGCTTAAAATGAGCCGGGCCGGGCCGGGCCAGCCCGTTTGCCACCTCTAGTGGAGGGGCCGGCTATTGACTCACAATTTAAAGCCAAAATAGACATCGAGATTCATCAACAGAAGAGAGATGAAAAGAGGAGTTCAAGTTGGTTTCATATTGGTATTTAATAATTGCATACAAGTTCGTTGGTTGAGTTTTTAGTGATTAAGTAATTTGAGTTTCACATTTAAAATCAATTAACAATAAAAATAAAGTTAACCCAAACTTTTATAAGCTTGTACAAGATCTAATTTTCCCGGGATCTATATGCCCAATACTTAGCTAGCTTGCTCATGATAATATTCATAGCAAGAGAATTAATCATATATTTGAGATGGATGTGATGGGAAGGAGGATGCTTATAAGATTTGCAAGTATGGTTGTATTTCGCTAAATTAAAAATGTGTGGACACTACCAGCAAAGACTTGCGGGCAGGGGCGGACCGACATGGAAGGCTGTATGGGCTTGAGCCTAGACAAGATTTTGGGCTAAAAACTCTTAGATATATATATATCTCCCATACCCAGCCCAAAGAAAAAAAAAAAAAAAAATTAGGGTGGATAACAGCTGCTCCTCACGGTCTCACCGCTCGCAGCCTCAGTACTCAGTACCTCAGTACCTCACGGCTCACACAGTCACTGACTCACTTCACATACTCACACTCACAGGTCACTGACTCACAATCACAGCAGGTCTGCACTCAGCAACTCACACCTTTCTCCTTCCCGGCTTCCCGTAAACGAGGTATGATTCGTATGAAGCTCTATGCCTCTATCGAGTATCAATCTCCCCTGAATCGAATTTTTGATCATCTTAACATCTCTGATTATCTGTGAGTCTGTTCTTATCGTGCTCTGTTTTCCCAGATTCCTTTGATCTGAGATCTCCTCTCGCAGTCAGTCGGCCCAGATAGCCTTGCCGTCCGCCGTTGCCGCTGAGGAGTGAGGAACTGCGGAACTGAGGAAGTGAAATACTTGAATTCTTGATGATGGTCGCCTACTCGCGGACTCGCCTGGTCGGTCTCGGAGACTCGGACTCTCGGACTGTTTTTGACTCGGTCAGTGGGTGCCTGGGTGGATTAGCCTGCTTTGAGGAATTGATGAATTGATGAATGATGATTGTATATTTGTATTTCAACTATTTTTAGTTAGAACTTAGAAACTTAGAATTACCATTTACCAATTTACCATTTACCGACTGAATGCAGATAAGTCTGAATGGTCTCATGGTCTGATGTGTTTGATGATAAATGACTGGCTAAGAAAAAAGAAAAAATCAAGTAACAATAAGTGAATAAGCTTTTGTAATTTTGTTGGGCTTTGGGATTTCTTGATGCTTTCTTTGGCTTCTAATTATGTTGTGATTTATTTATAGATGTGCATTTTGTGTTGCAGATTGGAGATTTTTTATTTGAGAGTTTTGGTGATAGTGTTTGGGTTTATGCATAATACCGAGATTGCTGTTGATGCCCTTTCCATCTGGTTAGTGTTACTAACTTTATATTTGTTCACAAACCTATTAGAAATATATGTTATTATATATGTGTTAAGGAGGCACATATTAAATCCATTAGACATTAAAGTCTGCTGCTAGTTAGTAACTAATAGTAATGTATAATTAGTTATAGTTGTATAATTCTAATGGTGGTATCTATATAATATTATAGGTATTGAATATAATGACAGATCACCGGAAACCCAAGAGGTACAAAAATCTTTTGTCATGGTTTACAAGTGATACTCCATCAAGTGATAGTGTCGATGAGATTAGAAGTGGGAGTGGGAGTAGAAATGTGACTGAGAATTCTGTTAATGATGTCCCTTTAAACCCTTCTTCATCTATTCCAATTGGTGAGTGTCATAATGAAAGAATTGAGAGAGAAGAAAGTTTTGATGTTAGTTCTCTAGAACGTGATCCAGGAATACGGCGTCCAATATGCAAGTACCCTTTGAATGAGCGTGACAATATTCGAAGAGCTTATGTGGTCTTAGGACCGTATCAACCTCACTTAAGTAGTTACCCATTATCATTTGACGGAGGTCAAGGTCGAAAATTTAATCCTAAGTGGTTCAAAGAATGGCCGTGGCTTGAGTATTCCGCAGAGTTGGACAAAGCATTTTGCTTCCCTTGTTTCTTATTTGATAGTTATCCATCCCATCATCCAGCATTTACTGAGCATGGGTTTCAAGGTTGGAAAAATGTTATGTCAAAAAAATCTGGCATTGTCTCTCACATGGGAGTCTTAAATTCCCCACATAATATTGCCATGCACAAGTGGGAGTCACTAAGAAACCCATCTAAGCATATTGAAAGGGTGATTAGCACACAATCATCACAAGAAGTAGCAGATAACCGACTCCGGCTTATTACTACTATAGAGAGTGTAAGGTTGTTGGCACGCCAAGGATGTGCTTTTAGAGGCCATGACGAATCGGTTAATTCATCTAATGGTGGCAATTTCAATGCGGTTGTGGATTCCTTTGGAAGAATGAATATAGATATTCGCAGAGTCTTACAAAATGCTCCTGGGAATGCTAAGTATACTTCTCCCATTATTCAAAAACAAATTTTAAATATACTTGGTAACAAAGTTAGAACCAAGATTCGGGAGGAAGTGGGAGATGCCAAATTTTGTATCCTTGTTGATGAAGCTGTTGATGTATCTAATAGGGAACAAATGGCTATCATTCTGCGATTTGTTGATTGTGATGGGTTTATTAGAGAACGGTTTTTCAAAGTGCTTAGTGTGGCAGACACTTGTTCTCAAACTCTAAAAGATGAGATATCCAAAGTTCTTACTCAATATGATCTTCAAGTAGAAAATATGCGTGGGCAAGGATATGATGGTGCTAGCAACATGCGTGGTGAATTTAATGGTTTACAAGCTTTGTTTCGTGAAGAGTGTCCATATGCATATTATGTTCATTGTTTTGCTCATCGCTTACAATTGACTTTAAATGCTGCAGCTAAAGGGGTGCATGATATTTGGGAATTCTTTTCAACTCTAAGTTTGATTGTAAATTTTGTTGATTCTTCTGCAAAAAGACATTCAGCTTTGAGAGTTATCAGAGAAGAAGAAATTGCAGATTTAGTGGCTGCTGGAGCACTTGAGACTGGTCGAGGTGCTAATCAGCTTTGCACTTTGCAACGAGCAGGGGCTACTCGTTGGGGTTCACATCTTCGCTGTATTTCAAGTTTGATTAAGTTATTTGGAGCTACCCAAACAACTCTTGCAGATTTGGTTGCAAATGGACCAAATAAAGTACAAGGAGAAGCAAAGAGTGTAGGTAATGCAATGAAGCGTTTTGATTTTGTGTTTTGCTTGCTTTTGATGCATGATGTCATGAAGATTACTGATTTTCTTTGTCAGTCATTGCAAAAAAAAGCCATAGACATCTTCAATGCTCTCAATTTTCTTTCAATAACAAAATCAAAACTTCAAGATATGAGAGAAGATGGTTGGGATGATTTGATTATGAGGGTTGAATCATTTTGTTGTCAGTATGATATTATTATGCCAGATATGTCTGCTCCTTACAAGAAAAGTACAAGGGCTTGTGAACAAAATATTACAAATGAGCATTATTATCGGGTCAATATACTTAATGCTGTGATAGACTTTCAGTTGGCAGAGTTGGATAGTAGATTTGCAGATAATTCGTTGGAGCTCCTTATTCTTAGTGCTACATTAGATCCACGTGATAATTTTCGATCATTTAAATGTGAAGATGTTTGCAATCTTGCTTTGAAGTTTTATCCTCATGATTTTACATCATATGATATGCTTGCTCTAGATATGGAGTGTGGGTATTTTCTAGCAGATATTCAGAAGGATCCAAGATTTGCCAACACAACTACTGTGTCTGATTTGTGTCGCCGGTTAGTTGAATCAAGAAAGTCAGCATTCTTTCCTATGATTTATAGATTGATTTGTCTTGTGCTGACTCTACCAGTTTCTACAGCAACAACAGAGAGAGCATTTTCATCTATGACCATCATAAAAAACAAATTTCGAAATAAGATGGAAGATGAGTTTTTTGATGATTTGATGGTTCTCTACATTGAAAAAGAATTTGCCGATAGCATTGATAATGATTCTGTGATTGCTGAGTTTGAAGTGAGTGGGCCTCGAAGGGTACGATTTAGTTAATTTATTGTTGTTTTACAACAAATGTATGCTTGTAGTTTTTAATTTACGGGGTTTGGTTTTATGTCCCCTCCGTTGTATGTTTTGATTGAAAATAATAAAGGCGTGAGGATGAGCCTCCCACTGGGTTCCAAACCTCAAAAAAAAAAAAAATTGTGCACTTCTATAATTAGCCTAGACAACATTTCAACCCTGGATCCGCTCCTGCTTGCGGGTCAAAATTTGGCAGCACGATATAGACATAGACCCTCATTATGATTAAAGATTATAGGATTTGTGCCCTCGGCATTGCCGTAAGATATTCTCAATCCACATCAATCAATTGGTTGCGTTCTCATGAAAGAATCCTAGTGCACATCAATCAAATTCTTGTATAATGCACAAATGGTCTTTGGCATTTGGCTCTCAGTCTTTAGTTCTCATTAAACCATATTGCGCTGGTTACATTATTTGACCGTAAATTGTATTTACCAATCAAAAAATTTCATTGTCAGACAGTAAAAGATGGAACTGATAAAGAAAATTGTTTATCGTTTAAATGGGTAGATTTCTAAGTTTGCTATCAAATAGAGAGTTTACTATTAAGATTCTAAAAAAAATTTGATGCTGCTCGTGTGTGGTTGTGTTTCTCTCCAATTCACTAGTTAGACTCTGACCGTTAGGCAGCTGCCTTGACTGACTAACGAGTCTTCTGCAATATAAAAAAGTCTTTATTTATTTATTTTTTTTTTTTTGAAGATAATTGGGAAAAGTATGCTGAAAAGGTTGGAAAAAAAAACTTTATTTTTGGATCACGTTTTGCATGACCACACTCATCTTTTTCTTTGGAAAAACAAGTGTCTTCATGTTGTGCCTTGAGAGAAATATTTTCTTCTACTTACCATTGGCCACTAAGGAATACTTTTCTCTGGGACTTTCACCCAATCTATGATGCACTATTGTGTCTTTAGAGAATCCTGTCAACTTCTTTGAACCATTGTGCCTTCAGGGAGCCTTGTCAACTTGACACTATTGTGCCATCTTTAACTTCATCTTCAGACTTTTGCCTCTTCTAGAGAGCATTTTTCTCTTGCCACCTTTGTGCCATTCTTCTTTCAGAAATTTATACCATTCATTCTTCTTTGAGCGACTTTAACCCCTTTACCTTCGTTTAGGAACTCGACTTGATACACATTTATGCAAACGCACGTATTATTATCAAGTAAGAAAAGTATTAAAACCTTAATTATCGTACCTCGGGGATTAGGCGTTAGACCTAAATGATGTAATTGGCACTAGGTAACTCAAAAGCATACAAGGAAAAATAAAAATAAAAAGATAAAATAAAAGCTATAAACAATCAAGGCACGAAGCCTTGGCAATGCTCGACTTAACTCACACCAAGCCTAATCAAAGCTACTAACTTATTGCCCAAATGACTTATGCACAATGAAAGGTAGTCATTTTTTCTTTGGAAAAACACAAGTATCTTCACGTTGTGTTTTTTCTTTTTCTTTGTCTCACAAAAAAAAAATAATAATGGTAGTCAAGTTGCATATCACTTCTTAATCTCCCGCATTATCTTTGGTTTATAGTTCCCTCATTTTATGTAAACAACCATGTCAATATGGGCGTAGCTACCATAGGGCAAGAGTGGTCAATTGACCCTTCTCATTTTTAAAAAATAAATATGATTGGTTGAAAACTTGAAATATTTGGACTTCTATCAATAGAAATAGGATATCGACTCTTCTGCTTCTGTCTTGATGTGTCTCACATTTCTTTTATAAAACTGAACCTCCAATGATTATTGTGATCCCAGAGTAGGAGGTATAAATATAGTAAATCATTTATGGTAACAATCAAAAGATTAAAAAAAAAACCACGATCTTATATTTTCCTTTTTTTTTTCTTTTCAGAATTGATCTACTCATGTATGCATAAATATCTAACGATTGATTTACTGTAATATAATAAAAAAGTTGATCTCCCAAAACCGTTGATTAGAAAATCCTCAACTAGTATTCATTAAAGTGGTTCTCATTAGAAGTGCTCCCTAGTCCCTAATGATTATTAATTGATTTCAGCTTCTTCTACTGCTTCATCTTCTGCTTCTAAAGAAGTACTTTTGCTTGAGAATGAGATTGATATGAATGATGCTAGTATTGAAACTGTTACTGTGATTGGTTCTAAGAGATTTTTTTTTTTGAAAATTCTGCTTATTTATCCCACAGAAGATTAATTAGGATATGTTTCTAAAGAAAGATTGCATCTTCTAGTTAAACAAGGAATCTAAACTTGATTGACTACATTGAATGTGAAAAAAGCAAGTATGCTAAACAGCAACTAGAAGCACTACTGTCTTGCTATTGATTCACATAGATATATGTGGACCCTTTGCGACTCAAACCTTATGTGGTAACAAGTACTTTATCACATTTATTGATGACTTCTCTAGATTTTGCTATGTTTATCTCATTTCAGAAAAATCACAAGTTTTGAAAAAATTTAAGATTTTTAAAGCTGAAGTAGAAAAGGAGTTGAATGCAAAAATTAAAACAGTCATATCAGATTGGGGGGGGGGGGGGGGAGTACAATGAGTGGTATACTTAACTAGGACAGCAAAATGGACCATTTGCCTTGTTTCTGCAAGAACAAGGCATTTAGGCTCATTATACTACACCTGGTCCTCCTGAGAAAAATGCAGTTCCAGAGAGAAGAAATAGAACATTTATGATTATGGTGAGGCGTGTGATGTGCACCTCAGGTTTTCCAAGGATGTTGTGGGGAGAGGCACTTAAAACAGTGAACTATCTGACAATAGAACACCTAGCAAAGCTGTTGTCAAGACTTCTTTTGAGCTGTGGAAGAATAGAAAACCAAGTGTACTCCACACACACATTTGGGGCTGTAAGGTAGAAGCTAGGCTGTACAATCCTCAAGAGTCCAAGCTTGATTCAAAAACCATTTTAACTTTTTTTGTAGGCTATCCAGAGAACTCAAAAGGCTTTAGATTCTACTGTCCATCACAGACAACTAGAGTTGTCGAAACAAATAAAGTTGTGTTCATTGATGAAGTAAATTTCGCTGACAAGTTTGAAGATTTTGAGTTTGATGAGTTAGCTAAGAGTGAGCCTATTGTGGTTGATAAGTCTCTTTCAGAACCAGTAGTTGTTTTAGCTGATTTTGATACTCAAACTGCACCTGCAACTCAAAACCATGTCAAAGTAGATATTGCAAATTAAGTGGATGAGTGAGTGTACATGAAGACAGAAGGGAAAGATTTTATTTTTCTGATTTTGTATGTTGATGACATTTTGCTTGCAAGCACTAGTTTGAAATTGCTGAAAAACACCACAGGGTTCTTGTTAAAGAAGTTTGATATGAAAGACGGTGAGGCAGGTTATGTGCTTGGTATAGAGATTAAAAGAGATAGAGTAAGGCATTTGCTTGGACTGTCGCAACAGGGCTATATCAATAAGGTGTTGAAAAGGTTTGATATGCACAACTGTGCAAGTGGTGAGGTGCCTATGTCAAAGGGTGATAAATTGACTAAGGAACAATGGCCTCAGAATGAGATTGAAAGAGAGACTATGAAGACTAAGCCTTATGCACAGCTTGTAGGTACTTTGATGTATGCACAAGTGTGCACTAGAACTGACCTGGCCTATGCAACATGCATTTTATCAAGATTTCAGTCCAATCGAGGCCCTGAGCATTGGATAGCAGGCAAGAAGGTTTTAAGGTACCTTCAGAGAACCAAAGATCATCTATTAGTGTATAGAAGAGTCAAGGAACTTGAGGTTGTAGGCTATTTTGATTCAGATTTTGCCATTCACTTTCCTTCCTCTAAAAAGTCGACCATAGGTTTTGTTTTCACCCTTGCAGGAGGAGCCCTTGCTTGGAGAGTATCAAGCAAACCATAATTGCCACTTCTACAATGCAGGCAGAATTCATAGCAATTTATGAAGCTATTTGTGAGGGGCTGTGGTTAAAGAATTTTCTGGTTCAAACTAAGGTAGTTGACAACATCATTTCAAAACCAATGAAAGTTTGTTGTGACAACTCAGTTACAATGTTCTTTACTAGGAATAATAAGAGGTCTACTGACACCAAACACATAGACCTTAAGTATTACAGTGTGAGAGAAAGAGTCAAGCATAGGGAAATTGAAGTTTTGAAGATTTGAACTCTTTTCCAGTTGGCTGATCCTTTCATCAAGGCGATGACAGTGGTTGCATTCAAACCGCATGCTATTGAAATTGGAGTTTTATCAAGCTTATTAGATGCTTGAAACCAATGGGAGTGTTTCATTTGAATAAGACTTGTGGTTTTTTGTGTTGTTATTTTCTGAAAATTTTCTCATTATACTGAATTATAACTTTTAATTGAGAAATTGGAGTGCAATGAAATTAAGTTTTCATTTTGATTTGCAGCCTTATTGAGTGACTCATGTACTAAAGTTCAAGTTTTGGTTGATTAAATATGATATGGCTATCTGAATATCATTCTCAATGTTCTATTAGTTTGCTGCAATGTGTAGCTGTTCTATCTTGCTTACAGGTTCTTAAAGTGAGTACATGAGGGAAAATTTTCAAATTGGAAGTTTTGTACTCTGTTTCATGCGTACAGAACCTTAAAGAGGACCATCTCATGTGAAATGCAAAATTGATACTTGTAGTTGTGTAGCTACTGTGTTTAGTCAACTAAACACAGTTTGTCTCTTAACTCTGTGTTATTTCAGCATTTTGACAGTTCATGTTATAAGTCTATAAAGCTTGTTATTAATCTCACTACGCACTAAAGAATGTTATCATACCTGAGACATTATGACTTCTTGTTATAGAAACTATTCCAAGTCTAAGTGGGAGAATGTTAGGGTGCGTGGACTAAGAATATTTTCTTAAAGCATAACAACCGTTATACAAATTAAAGTAGGATAAACAACATGAGATATATGATAAACTTAAACTTGGTAATATCTATCTAATATATTTTGTTTAGATAAATACAAGAGGGTTATGCATTTTATATTTTTTTTGGGTCCTTGGCCCACAACACCAAAATGAGATAAATTTAGCTCACTTACACCACCAAGAGATTTTTATTCTCACTAACCCAATTTAACAGCTAAATGATGATTTTGGGCTCCATCAAGTTAAAATTTACAAATTGCCACTCACTCTCTCTCATCATCTCTCTCTCTCTCTCTCTCTCTCTCTCTCTCCCTTCTCTCTGCCGGCGCCGACTCCTTCTTCTCTCTCCTTTCCGGCACCGACCTCTTCTTCTCTATCTTTCCTCCCTCTCTCCATCGGCTTCGATTTCTTCTTCTTCTTCTTCTTCTTCTTCTTCTCTCTCTCTCTCTCTCTCTCTCTCTCTAGGGTATTGCCGGTTGAGGAGATGGTGAGGAGACCCGGGCGACGAGGGCGGGGAACTTAATGGTGTGTTCAACGGCGAGGATCTTGTTCACACCACCAGTGTAGTAGAGCTGGTTGTCATGGGGATGGAAATGGTCAGGGACTTCAGCTTTGCTATCGTTGGTGTAGTTGGTCGTGTTGGTCTGGGCCTTCGTTGTTGCTCATGCTGGTGTCGTCGGAGGAGTTGAATTGGAGGAAGAGTGCATCGTGGTGATGGATCGGAATCGGAAACGTTGCTCCAATTGCTCAGTTTCCTTTTTTTTTTTTTTAAGGTATTGTTGTTCTGGTTTTTTGGCAAGGAATTACATTGATGTTTATTAATTTTTTTTTTGAGAAGAGGAATTGCATTTGTTCAAATATAGTTTTAGCTAATATAAAACTCATTCAACATTATCGCTCACTAATAATATTATGTAGAAAAGAATAGGAAGTAATAAAGGTCTATTGGGGGCAATAAATGTTTTGAATTGATGTAATCTTCTTGTTTTTCTCCTTAATCAAAGTTTTAATTGTCTAATTTTACTGAGATTCGTTCTCATTCTGACAATTGAAATGTCTACTGGGGGAGGGGGCAATACAGGTCTATTAGGGGTCAGTACATGTCTATTGGGGGGGCGGGGGGGGGGGGGGGGGGGCAATAAAACTCTCCCGCCCCAAATAAGATCTCCGACAACCTCTTTTGGGGACTTTTTGGGAGATTTCATAAACTTCTATTGCTCCCCAATAGTGGTCTATTGAGGGGCAATAGAGGTTTATTGTTCCACCTATTTAAGGGCAATAGAGGTCTATTGGGGGGTGATATAGGTCTATTTAGGGGCAATAAACATTTCCTGCGACCTCTTTGGGGACCTCCGGTGGGCGGTAACCAGTGACAGGAATCCGGGAGTCGGTGACGGGACTCTGACGAAGTCTCCTATTTCTCTCTCTTCCATTCTGTGTGTGTGTGACAAAGGGGTGAGCGTAAAATAGTCTAAAAAAAAAAAAACTTAATTGGGTATTAGGGAAGACCTCCTTACAGTGTTTTGAGTATGACGAAATTAAAAAAACATTTAATGGGGTAAGTGGAAAAAAGATTCCTAGAATTAGGGTAAATGGACAAAAACCTTTTTTTTTTAAATACCCTTTGTCAGTGAGAATCAAACCCATGACCTTTACAATGTTGGAATTATAATTTACCATCAGGTCACAGCTCACAGCTCACCAACAAGAGGGTACGTTATGCATTTATCTTGTATAACAATATAAATGAAGATATATGCAATAGAGTTGGATTGAATCTCTAACTCCTTGATGGGACTGAGCTTAGAGTGATCCACTTCTCTTTATAAATAGGAGTCCCTGTGTTCACTTTATATACGCTGAAAATACAGCAGCAACACAGTCTAGCTTTTCACATATTGAGTGCTTCACAGGAGGCTTTTTATTGAGTTCCTCATTCCAGCTTCTGCTCATTTCCAGATGCCTCTTCAAGAACAAGGTTGGCATTTTAAGTCTCTTGATCATGCTTATATCAACGTGTATCTGATATGTTCTGGTGTATGTTCATTGATATGTAAATGACATGTTTGAATGTGTTTCTGTTGTTAACGATTGATTGTATATTCTGTGACAACACCAAGAAGATTCACGGGGATTGAAACGAAGCCAATAGCTTCCATGATTGAATTTTCAAAGCAGTGCCTTAAAGCTTCATGAAGAAGGAAAAGCCTGATTGAGGCTTAGTGAGGTTAGCTGAGAACTATCAGTAAACCATCCAAGAAGTTTGGTTTTGGAAACTCACTGTGATCAAGCTAATTCATCCAAAATTCATGAGTTTGATCATTAACATACAAAGCCAATACCCATGGCCTTTTTATCATTTTTAAACTTGGAAGCATCTCTTTTATCTTAAAATATTTGACATGAGTTGGAAGCAGAGATTGCGAAGACCTATTCTTCATCGACAGATTGCATATGAGCTAGAAAAGTGGTTATAACTGATCATGCATATCAAGTTGTCAACAAGACTGCCAAGCTGCAATTTTCTCGTGAAGGTGGAAGTTCATCAGAGATAGTACGTTGATAGCATCTGCGATCAAAGTCCAATGTACTCATGTTTCTTACATGGTTATCAGTTGATAGATAAATACGCCACTATTTCAATTGTCTAGCTACCTCACTGCTCGTCAAGGTGACTTAATGACATTCAAGCTTCATGGCCTATTTGGAGGCCTTTGGATGATCGGCCAAGTGTTCTCAGTTTGTACTTTTCAGTTAAGCCAATGCGAGTGGCTTGAAAGTATACTAGATAATAGCTAAGTCAAGACATTTTCAGTCAAGACTGAGACCTATGAGTTCAAAGTCTGGGGGGGGGGGGGGGGCAATTTTTGTGTCCAAATTAACATATTCTTAATATTTTATCAAATTAATTGAAAGAGAACTGATGAGATGAAATTGTTTGAGCCCAAAAGCATTTTTGGCAAGATCCTTTGGTGGGTTCGAGCCAGCGGGCCGATACCTGCGGCCCAAAAATGAAACAACTCGGGTCTGGGTTATAGCCTCGTCCATTCTGTGACTCATAAGGGAATGAAACCTTCTTGAGTAGTAGAGATGAAATAGGAAACTATAATTAAGAATCCTTCCGAGGCAAGGAGTAGTCGAAACCCTAGGGTATAAGTACAGGGTTAAGCGGCGAAATCAAGGACCTCTCTCGAATCAAAGAATCCCAGCGATTACAAAGCCTCCCCGGAGCAAACCTTCAACCTCGTTGAAACCCGGTGACCGCCAGTCAGTCCTAGTCTCCTTGCGAGCCGACTGTCAGCCCCACCAGATCAACCCAGCGACCGTACTTCCAGTCCCAGTCTCCTCGCGAGCCGACTGCCAGTACTACTGCCACAGATACACCCAGTGAAGTAAGGGTAACACCCTCGCACCCAGCGAAGCTAAAGTCACGCTTTAGCAAAACCCGTGCTTTCTCACAACTTCCCAGTGATTGCTCTGCTTAGTCTAAAACACTGAGTATCGATACGGTGAACGCGAAGAGATCACATCCAATGTCCTTTCCCGAAAGGCAAGAGAAGAACCCTATGACAAGGTTGGTGCTCTCCTCGTCCACAGCGCTTCGAGAAGAAGTCAAGTCAAGGGACTACCCCGACAATTGCACCCCATGGTGCTGGCACACCTGCGCAATCACACGCTCAAAAGAGACTGTTTGCACACCAGCTGTCATCTGTACAAACATTTTGGCACGCCCAGTGGGACCCAATAGTGTTTCTTTGCCGACGTAACCATTGGGAAATCTAGCGATAACCCTTATAAAAAAGGCTACGCTAACTGCCCAAAACATAAGACCTCCAGTTACAGGCCGCATTCTCGCGCGGACTGTCGTGGTCTTTCTGAAGAACAGGTGATGCAACGATTCTCTCGTCAGCCCCAATCACCCGGTATGTCGACTGGACAAGATGAGAATCGTTCGACCGCTACTGAGGGTCAGAGCGTCAATGTTAACCAGGCCAGCGAGCCTGCTATTTACACCACTGTCAACACTGCAGCGGGAGGTGGAGAAGGAGAGGCTTTCATCACGAAGCCTATTCCAGAAGGAGCGACCTTCGAGGAAAGGTGCGCGATTATCATGGAAAACATCGAGAGCCATCGCAAGAAGATGGACGCCGATTTTGCCAGGGAAACTGCAAAGGCGGATAAGCTCTTACGCTAACTGGATCAGCGTATGACCCGGCATACGGAGGATACCCGACAGCAGATAGCACAATCAGAAAGTGCTGTGAAGGGACACGCCGCGGGTATCGCTAGCGAACAGGATCAGCGTCAAAAGGCAATTTTGGAGGCTATAGCGGGTCACACCAAGCAGACCGCGGCGGATATGGCAGGCCTTTGCAAAGATGGGGCTAACCTAGCAACCGAGGTGGCTATGCAGAGAGCAGAACTGAATCAGGAAAGAGATGTATTGAACAAAGCTTTAGGGGATCCTAATGCTATCTTGGGCTCTCTTGGCCAACCATCCGGTTCAGGCAAGTACTTGCCGCCAAATCAGCGCGAGAAGACTAACAACAATGCTGTTTCTTCCTCAGCTACTGTTGCTGTTACTCCGTCGAAGAATAAAGAACAAGCCCTGGTTATTAGTGGCAGCAAGGAAAAGACTGCTTCATCAAGCGGACACACCACCAAGAAGCACCAAGCCTCAAAGGGCGCAGGAACTGCGTCCGAACCCGTTACGTTCGTTCAGTACGACAGTGACGGAGTAGAGATGGTGTATCAAGAACTGCCGGGAAGTTATTATGGGCTCGACCAGACCGGCACCCTGATCAAGATAACAGCTCCGTCGAAGGAAGAAATTACGCCAGCGGTAACTCTCCAGCAACAGGCTACTACCCGCATTGTGCATGTCGGGGAGGGGTCGGCAATGGTGAACTAGGCAGTGCCTGTGCAAGCTACCCACCGGGCTGCGGTGGCACCTCCTCCACCTCCAGGCCCAGATTATGTAAGACATGATGAAGTAGAGGAGATGATCAGATTGGCCAACCCTAGAGCCCAGCCCGATGAGGTTTATGAAGGACCTTTCCCACCACACATCATGCTCGCACCTTTCCCCCGAGGTTATAAGAATATCATTTTTTCTACTTTTTCAAGGGAGGACACTGAAGATGCGGCAACACATCTGGCCAGGTTTAGGGTACAGAGTGGCCAATACCAGAATGATGATGTCCTCAAATGCAAGATCTTTGGCACTTCTCTGTCGGGCGCTGTCTTTAGATGGTTTTCTAAGCTTAGACCAGGAATAGTGGCGGACTGGCCAACAATGGAATTACTCTTCCGTGAGACGTTTGGGACTGTTGAGCCTGAAGTAGACCTAGCCTCTCTCACTCAGATGGCCCAGCAGCCTACAGAATCAGCAGTCGCCTATCTTCAACGCTTTCAAATCGAGAAAGCCAAATTGAATGTCATCCTGCCCGAGAAGGAGTTAGTCAAGTTGGCGGTCAAAGGTCTAGAGCCCCGACAATGAAAGAAGCAGCATGGCAGCATGATTCAGTCGATGGGAGAACTCATCAAGGAGGTGGGCAGTTTTGAGCATCTCCTTAGAGAGACAGATGCGAGGAAGAATGCCTCCAGAGGGACGTACGTGCCAGGTAAACATCGTACTGTAGCGGCCCTGAGCTACCAGCCGGCCACTTACGACCCTTATTACCATCACAACACTGAAGAAGCGGTCCAGGACGATGAAGAGGTCGAGGATAATGATATAGCGGCTTACGAGTTAACCGGAAAAAAGAATCCATCCTTGAAACAGTTGAAGATTTCCAAGGAGCCCGTTAAGCTCAAATCGATAGCCTTTACCAAGCCGGAGTTTGCGACATATACTTACGATGCCAATAAGGCTCACGAGATCCTTGACGAGATGATCGCTGCGAAGATGGTGAAGACCGATTTCGGACTGTTTCCGCGACCAGAGCAGTTGAAGGGGAAGAAGTATTGCAAGTTCCATAACCTGTGGAATCACAATACCGCAGACTGTGTAAAGCTCAAAGACCAGATTTAGGTATGGCTTAATAACGGTAGCTTGCAGGTAGAGGCTCCAGTCACAGCGGCGGCATTAGTTGACGTAGATCCCTTTCCGGACACTGGGATCAATATGGTCTGTGGATTGGAACAAACAGCAGCGGCGGAAACCAACTCTGGATTTGGGTTCGAACGAGCAGAGTGAGAAGTACATCGCGGACGAAGCACCCGCCAAAGGTAAGATTGAATCAGCCAATCAGGCCTTACCCGTGATCTTTTGCTTGCGATGTAAAGAAGAATGCGGTATCCAAATACCGCACGAAGAGGTGGAGCAGACATTTCATTTTGGTTCCCTACCACCAATCAAGTGGGCTTCGTCGTCGCGGAACTATCAACCTTCCAGTCCAAGAGAAAGGGAGAAGACAGAATCACCACCGTCCCCCAGAGACTCCAACTTATTCATGAAGCTGGAAGCAGCCGCAGGCGGTCCAAAACAAGAGAAGCCCAGGAGTGATTGTAAGAGTATTCTGACCAAGCCCTATATACCACCTACTTCAGCTAACCCTATCAAGGAGGGTAAGTGGTACACCAGGGAAGAGGGCAAGGCGGTGGAGATTAGCTCGTCCAGGAAAAGGAAGCTACATCGCAGGTTTGGTGAAGCCAAGCGCCCTCTAGAGGCTCTAGATCAGGGCCTGATCAAGCCTTCCCAGCTAGTCAAGTCGCCCGAGCAATACCAAAAAGAGATGGAAGCGCTAGCTGCTAAACCGCTGAGACCTCCCCGTGGTTTTAACAAACCAACCGATTCATCAACAGGAGCCTCAAAGCCCAGCGTGTTTTGCAGGATCACTGAGGAGCACTCACCTCTCCTTGCACGAGGGGGGAACTAGCCAACTCGGCGGCCACATGTCCGGCGCAGGCTTTTCCGTGAGGCACCAGTGGTCAAGGCTTCAGTCTTTGATAGGCTGGGGGCAAGGACAGGGCTAGTGGCACCCTACAGTGGCGACCCAAGAAAATCCAAAGTATGGCCATCTCTGCCTCAGAGGAGCGCATGGAACCGGAAAACCCTAAGCCGGTTGCTGTGGAGCAGGAACTTGAATCACAAGAGCTTGAACATTGCGAGGTAAAGGGCCTCACGGAAGGGTCGTTGGTAGATTGTTTGGCTAAGCAATTCCAAACCGATATCCCGGTCGAAGAGCCCAAGCTCGACTTAGACGACATGGAGGAGACAGAGACGACTGACGTTTCTTGCAATATGGTCTATGTGCTCCCCGCGAGATATGCATTACCAGTCACTGCTCAAGACTGTGTGGGGGCAGAGGAAGAGAGTGTATAGCCATTGCAGGTCACATCAGCAGCCGCGACACCTGTGGAAGATAGGGTCCTAGAGGAGCCGGAAGAGGTTCCGAACAAGGGGTCACTCATGAACTTCTCCAAGCCAACGCCAGCTATGGTCCAGCACATGCGACCGCTATACATTACGGCAGACGTCGGCGGTATCAAAGTTAGTAAAATCATGATTGACACCGGAGCGCTCGTTAATGTTGTCACTACCAGGACCATGCACTTGCTTGGGATCAAGCGGGAGAAAATCCAGTCCACGTCTCTCGCACTCAAAAATTTCGCGGGTACTGTAAAAAAAACCCTGGGATTATTGTTCTTACGTATTAAGGTAGGACCGGCAGAGGGGGTTTATGCCTTTTTCGTCAAGGATTGTTATGCGGCCTACAGTGCCATTTTGGGCAGAGACTGGATCCACAGGAGTTACTGCTTACCCTCAACACTTCATCAAGAGTTGGTTATGTGGAATAGAGAAACAGATACGGCGGAGGTGATCAAGGCGGATCCTCGTCCATTCCTGGTCTCCGCAAACTATGTAGATGCCAGATACTATTTGGAGCCTATTACTCCATTACAGGTTAGTGGCATTAATGATAAGGGCCGCCCCACAGGGGTGACGGCCTCTGAACTGGCACAGTGGGGGCTCACGCTCGCAAAAGAAGGCTTGGAAAGGCCTGGCCACGCTGTGCCCAAACTTTTAACCGATTAATGGATTACGACCTCTCGGAGGAGGGGATAGAGGCCTTCCACTCGATACATGAACGGCTGTCGTCATACATGGTGGAAAAAGAGGCTTATGATCGCATCGCGACCTTAGAGGTCGTTAATGAAGAACTTTCTGACCCAGAGGGCGAAGATTAAGTCAGCATTCAACTTGCCTCAGCAGCGCTGGACGATACGCCTCCTAAAGTTAGAGACCCTACTGAGAAGGTTAATCTGGGAACAGTGAGCGAGCCTATGGAGGTGTCTATCAGCGCTTATTTAGAGCCTAGCGAAAAACAGAGGCTTACTGAATTGCTATTGGAATTTAAGGATTGCTTTGCGGAGAAGTATGAAGACATGCCCGGCCTGTCACCAGATTTGGTTTGTCATCAACTACCAACTCTTCCTGACAAGAGGCCTGTCAAGCAAGAACCTTGACGAATGAATTCGGAGACCCAGATCCTCTTAAAGGAGGAGGTAGAGAAAATGCACAAGTCGGGCATTATCAGGGTCGCCAAGTATAATCAGTGGCTATCGAATATAGTGCCTGTCCGGAAGAAGAACGGCAAGATGAGAGTCTGTGTTGATTATAGAGACTTGAATCTTGCTACACCTAAGGATGTTTACCCCATGCCGGTCGCGGATATGTTGGTAGATGTTGTGGCAGGACACGAGTTGTTGTCCTTCATGGATGGCACTGCAGGATATCACCAGATTCCGGTCACTAAAGAAGACAGACACAAGACCGCTTTCCGCTGCCCTGGCTTCGCGGAAGTTTTTGAATATGTGGTCATGCCGTTTGGCCTGAAGAATGCTGGTGCGACATATCAGAGAGCCATGAACTTGATCTTCCACGACATACTGGGAAAGATTTTAGAGGTGTACATCGATGACGTGGTCGTCAAGTCTCAGAAAAAGGGGGACCACATCGCGGATCTCAGGAAAGTATTTGAGCGCATGCGACGACATAGACTCAAGATGAACCCGGTCAAATGCGTGTTTGGGGTCCAGGCAGGAGACTTTCTGGGGTTCATAGTTCATCAGCGCGGAATTGAGGTCCCTGAAGATAAGGCGAGCGCAGTCATTAACGCATCTCCCCCGCGAACGAAAAAGACTTACAGCATTTGTTGGGTAAGATCAATTTCCTAAGACGTTTTATCTCTAACTCTGCAGCAAAATCCAACCGTTCTCGCCCTTGCTGAGGTTACAAGGGCAGAATGAGTTTGTGTGGGAGCCTAAACATTAAGAGGCTTTCGACAGTATCAAGGCCTACTTGGCAAGCCCGCCAGTCCTGGTTCCACCCAGAGCCGGGATCCCATTAAAGCTGTACATTTCAGCAGCCGAGGCCTCCATTGGTAGCTTGCTCGCTCAGGACGATGAGGGAGGTATCGAGCATGCTATATTTTACCTCAGCCGAACATTGACAGACTGCGAGACGAGGTACACCCCTATGGAGAAGCTGTGCCTAACTCTGTATTTTTCAGCATGCAAGTTGCGGCATTACATGGTATCCTTTACCACCTGCATCATCGCCCAAACCGATTTGGTCAAATACATGTTGTGCAGGGATTGTTCTTTGATAGCTCAAGAACTGACACACTGGCTAGTGCAGGGATTGTTTTGGAAAACCCAACCAGTGACCGTTTTTCTTATTCCTTCCAACTAGAGTTCCAATGTACTAATAATCAGGCGGAATATGAAGCTCTTATTATTGGACTCGAGGTCTTATTGGAAATGGGCGTCAAGGACGTTCAGATTCGCAGCAACTCTCAGCTCGTTATAAACCAGCTCCAGGAAAAGTATCGATGTGCGAGTTGGTTGCTCGTACCATATCTGAATCACGCCATCGAGCTTCTGGACCAATTTGACGACGTCGATCTGGAGCATATACCACGCGAGCATAACTTTGCAGCTAATGAGCTCGCTCAGCTGGCCACAGGCATCACACTGAAGTATGGAGTGCGCGAGCGCATTTTGAAAGTTGAGCGTCACACATTACCCTCATGGCTTGCACGACCTGATCCACCAGATGATCCCATGGTCGCGGTGCTAGACCCGATTGATGTGGATTGGCGAATCCCACTGATTGAGTACCTCAAACAACCAGACCCCAGAGCTGACAGGAAGATTCGTTTCCTCGCGCTAAACTACTTCCTTAGGGGTGATGAGTTGCGACGACGTGGGGAGGATGGTATGGACTTTCGGTGCGTCTATGGCCGCAAAGCTAAACGATTAATGCCCTAAGTACACACGGGGATATGCGGGGCTCATCAAGCTGGACCTAAGATGCGTTGGCTTCTGCGACGACATGGCTATTATTGGCCCAGCATTTTAAAGGATTGTATCGCATTTGCCAAAGGCTGTGAAGATTGTCAGGCGCACGGTCCAGTCCAACATGTTCCTTCCATTCCTATGCGACCTATTATTAAGCCGTGGCCTGCTCGAGGCTGGGCATTGGACCTGATTGGGATGATCCATCCCCATTCTTCCCTTCAGCATAAGTTTATCATCGTCGCCACTGACTACTTCACCAAATGGCTTGAAGCAGAGCCTTTGAAGGAGGCCTCCGGTGCCACCATTCGCCAGTTTATTTTTCGTAACATTCTCTGCAGGTTTGGTATTCCCGAGGTGCTGGTTTCGGACAGGGGGGCAGCGTTCATGGGCGGCCCGGTCGACGACCTAGTCAATTATTTTGGCATCCAATTTGTCCACAGCACTCCGTATTACGCTCAATCTAATGGTCAAGCGGAGGCTAGTAACAAAACAATCATTACCTTACTGAAGAAGATATTGGTAGAGAACCATCGACAATGGCATGATACTTTGTATGAGACACTTTGGGCCTATCGCACTTCTAAACGAAATCCCACTGCTACAACGCCGTACGCACTCATGTTCGGTCATGACGCTGTCTTACCGTTAGAAATTAACGTTCATTCTCTACGCGTGCAAGAACATCATCATTTGATTGGTGAAGATTACGTTCAAGCGATGTGGCAGGAACACGAAGATTTAAGCGAGCAGCGCTTGGCGGCTCTGGACAATTTGGTGATGGAAAAATAGCGTATCGCCCACGCCTATGATAAGATGACGCGTGGTTATAGTTACAAAGAAGGCGACCTCGTCTGGAAGACTATTTTACCCCTTGGTGAAAAATTAACCGGTCGCGGTAAATGGATGCCGCGATGGGAGGGACCCTTTGTCATCCACCGGATCTTAGAGCGCGGGGCTTTTCACCTCAGAGACGTCGATGGCGACATCCATCGCAACCCCATTAACGGCCGTTTCTTGAAGAAGTATTACCCGAGTGTATGGGAGTTCGAAGATCCCCCTGATCCCTTTCTTGCCCAGGCTGGGGGGCAAACCTAATCTTCATCAGCTCGCGTCATTTCTCTATAATCGTCCGGCCTTTTCTTAGTGGCCTATGATTCATATCTCTGCTTCGCCGATGAACATTGCGGGGCAACTCAATATCTAGTCGAGCCTTATTTGAGGCCAAATATATGTAACAGCCTATACAAGAGGCTTCATTACTGTATTCATTGTCCAAGTTGTTTTTTCAACTTTTCAAATTTTTTTTTTAAGTTTGCTTGTTTATCCTCGGCAGAGTGTGTTAAGAATAAGCCTAACAGCCTATACAAGAGGCTTTGTTTTCAGACTAATGCATTTTTGCAGATTTCTGTTCAAAGCAAAAGTTTCATTCATAAAGTGGCTTTGCGGCCAGAAGCATACAACAAAACAGAGCAATACAATTTCACATGCAATTACAAGGCCAGAGGTGGCTCTGAAAGGAACATAAAGCTTAAAAGTGACTGGATCTGGTTGCGGGGAGAAGGATCTGGGTGCTACCGTTGGCATTCTTCCTCTCTTCACTCAGATCCTCCTCCGGTCTAAGTCGCCGCTGCTGTCATCGGTACCGGAGGAAGATGGAAGGAAATAATCCTTCATACCCCTTCTTTGGGCCTTTCCTCCGGACAGGAGTTGGGGCCTAGAGCGAGCGCGACTCACAACCACATCTACCTCCTAGGGAAAAACAGAAGACTCGTAACCGGGCCCCTGAGGTAGACCGCGGAAGAAGAACAGTCGACCTCAGAGTGGCCTTCCGCCCTTCTTCCCCATGCTCCTCGCGGGCAGTCTGAAGAGGTGGACTCCTCAGAATGTGGTTCTGCCGCGTTAGGAGCACGGCATGTTCTTCGGTTTAACTGAGACTGGCAAGTTCATCCAGATTTTCAGAAACCAAAGACATGCCGCCGGACCTGAGATTAGGCCATGAGGCATACCCAGGTCTTTAGATTAAGCCATTAAGCCTATGAATGTGTGGCTAAGGGTGAAATCATGAAAGGAAGATTTTAGAAACCGAAGAAAGAGCAGCAGGTCTTGCGAGGTTATCTTTGGGAAAGACATGGTGGTTTGGTTACCTATGTTCTCTGAGTACCGGTATTTATAGGGCCAATCTTGTGCCGCGCAATAAGCGGTTGAGGTACTTTCAACGCCATCAATAAGAGAATCAATGCAGTTAAATGCTATAATCTCGGAAATGGAAGATATTGAAAGCACGTGGGAAGCAGGGCAGTCTCCAAGGAGATAACCGCCCAAATTGGGTTTATCTTTTCAACGGTTTTGCCTGTCATTAATTACCAGAGTTTAAATGATATTTGGGCCGAGCGAAGTGGGCTAAATATTAAATATTAAGTTTAGTATCGTTCATACGAAGCAAAATGGGTCTGAAGTAAGAGGCCTAAAGTTTTCGACCTGCATGGGTCAAGCGAAGTAAATGTTCATCCAGACGAAAACTAGCGTCGGCAGCAGCTCGCTCCGCTTGTCGGACCGCTTCACGTGCTTGAGCTAAGTCCTGAGACATCGCCTCAAAGGCTGCTAGGGGTTGCTCTAGCTGAGGTTCTTCTTGCTCAAGTTGGGCCGTCACCACCACCAACTGGGCCTTTGCTTTGATCAATTGGGCTTGGAGTTCTTGAATGTGGGTCCGAAGGTGGTTCTGTGAGATCCGTAGGTCCCTGACACGAATAGCTCTATCGCCTAAAGAGTCGCGGGATGCTTATGCTTGTTGTGCAAAGCCGCGATAGTGAGCCTGAACCTGCCTAGCCTGGGCAGTCTCGGTCATTCTCTCATTAATCCGCGCAGAGAGGTTTTGTAACAGCTCATATATCTCGATAAACTCAGCTTCAGTGATGGTGCGTTCGCGGCAAAGCACCATCAAATATTCTTGAGCTCTGCCAGGCGCTCCCGGCAATAAAATGTCAGGACCCAGAAGTCGCTGCAGCCCGTCCCTCGCTTCGTCTATAACTCCTGGAGGACCCACTTCGAGTACGCGAACCAGCCTTTCCAGCCTGTTAGGAGGCTCGGGAGGGGGAACATTAGCAATAACATTAGTGTCAACAGCGGCCGCGGCAGGTACTTCTTGAGGCTCGACGATGGGGCTGCGTCTAGTTTAGGTGCCACATTTATCCCAGCTCCTACTTCAAGAGTGTGGGGAGCAGGGTCTTGAGCCACCATGCCTTCACCAGCGGGCTCAGTAGGATCAGCGAAAGCGATGTCCTCAGCAGGGGCATCACTCTGCAATTGAGGAAAGATTATCAGAATATACAGAGACAATCAAGAGATGAGGCATGGATTTTGGAATGGGGGTTACCTGTGCGACTGGAAGCTCGTCTGTAGTTGGTTTCGGTGCAGGTTCTTGAACTGCCTCGACGGGATCAGGATAGAGCGATATCTCTGCCAGGGGTTGTACAGCGTTTGGCTCCTCAGGCTGTGCGTCCGGAAGGGGTGTACTTTCTTCCGGCTCGGGTGAACTATCCTCTATGATCTGCACAGGAATCGAGGCCGAAGGTACATCGCCGGTGGTGCTGGTAGGAGGCGGAAGGTTTTGGGGGCCCGTGGGCCCTTGCGCTTGTGGAGCAGATGTTCCTTGACTAGCAGCTGAAGAGCCTTCCCCAGCATGTCCAAATGGCCGGCGACGAACCTGCGAAGGAAAGGATTATTGGAGTCTGGGCGAAAACATAAACAATTTCTAGTGCGAACTCCCTGCTCCTTACCAATCGATCAGCCGGTAGTTCATCCCTTGCCTAGGGGTCAGTGCGAGGGTCCGAGCAGTTGCGCTTGCGAGCCACAGCAGCTGCGACCTGTCAAGATCGAGAAGTTAGAACTTAACCCGCAGGATATGATCCTAAAGATAGAGGATTCTTACTATTTGTGGGTTGTCGTCATCAGAAGAAGAGTCTCCAGCTTCGGGCTCAGCGAGCACTGCTTTTTGTTTTCCAGATTGGCCAGAGGCCGGGGAAGCGCTGGTTGTACGGTGGCCAGAGCGCGGCACATTCCCCTAATACAGAGAAGTATGAGTAAAGGGAGAACAATGAGGAAATGTACAGAGGGTAAAGTTACAGTACTTACCTCTGGAGGGGGTTCACGAATCACAATACCAGCTTGGGTCGGGCGAGGGGCTCGTGCCGGTCGTACCACTTGAAGAGGCTGGGGTCTAGTAGTGTCTTCAGAGAAGCGAGCGAGCATTTCAATATCGGCAGGATAAGGGTTCCTCAGCTCGCCGAAGAGAGTTGCAAAGAGTTCGTCGACTGGTTGGGTCCAGCAATTGACGGAGACTTCTGCCCACCAAATCTCATATCCTTCTTCAATTCTGTCCACAACGTCGATGGTCTGAGCTCAACCAGGAAGATCAACTAGCGCGAGCATGATCTGTGCCGGCGGGGGTCCGGAAGGGGGCCCAAATCTGCACCAAGAGGTGTTGTAGTTCCAGGCATCGTATAGAGGGAAGGGTACCAATTGAACAAGACCAAGCTGGCGGGCAAAGTGGTTGGGTGCATAAAGCTCGTAGCTGAGTTCGTCAGCGGCAATCCTGATGTCTGAACAGGAGATCGCGCGGCGAAAAGCCAGGCGAGCGCGGTTGGTGTAGCGAGGGTCGCCAGGGAGAAAACCATATTCAAGCACAGAGGGGAATCTCCTGCCCAGAATCATGTCGCAGTATGGCATCTCATCCAGTAGGTACAGCTAAGAAAAACACTCAGAATAAGGAGGGGATGAGTATTTTGCCTCGCGGCTAAGCCATCGACCTAAGAGTTGATCGGCCGGTGGGAGTAGCGGGATGTCATCGCGGCGGAAGAATGGAAAGTAAGTCTGGATCCAGAAGTCCAAAATCCAGAAGGGGCCGGACATGCTGGTCTCGAATGGGTGCATCGTCGCTTGGTATAGCATGCGGTAGAGGGCTCCTAGTACCGGTTGTCCGAGCCCGACATTGCGGCCGTTGTAGAGGGCCATCGCTAAAGAGGTCCAAGTCCCCGTGGGCTTACAGGAAGAGGTGCAGAATATGAACTTACAAAGCCAATATTCAAGAAAAGCAATTCCGCTGGTTGCATTGTGTTCCCGGCCGTAATACGCCAACCATCGCGGGTAGGAGCCACTGTGGGCGCTGCGACCGTGCTGGGCCATGGTCGAGGTGAAGTTGACGGAATCAAATTGACCATGCACATAAGGTTCGCCATCAATGGGTAGGCCAGTGATGGCGAGGATGTCCAACAGAGTAATACTCATTTGACCAAATCTGAAGTCAAATGTGTTGGTGGCTGTTAACGTTAGTGATCCGTGGGGATCTCTAGTTAGCATCAAAGAGAGAGATAGAGAGAGAGAAAGAGTTGACACGAGATGTATAGTGGTTCGACTCCGCATGAGCGGGAGACTACGTCCACTTGAATGTTTAACTATGTATGTTGAGCCTCGCGGCCTAACAAGATTACAAGAGATGTAATGAATTGAATGGTGTTTAAGTGGGAGGAGGCATTCCTTTTATAAGTGAAGGAAGCCATCTCCTTTACATTGTTTTCGATGTGGGATGAGATTCCACTATTCTAGTGTAGAAAGCCTATTTGTGAGGGCAACTTGGCAAGGCCGGAAAGGTGGCTTCCCGGCGACGGATTTGCGACTTCCGGATACCGTGGCGTAGCTTGAACATAGGGCTACACGATGCATGTCTCGGTTGGGCCTTGCCATGTCTTGTGGATGTCCTAAAGTAGGTGTTACTTATGCTTGGTGATGTAGTAAATACTCCATATTATTGGAGGTATGTACAAGTCCCCGAAGTCCCCGAGTAAGAGTAGCTTCTTGGTTGGGGAGTTCAAATCATGAAGTCATCAAGCATAAGTAACCGGGCGGTACGGAGCCCCTACAAGTCCCCGAACTCCGTAAGCAAGAAGGGACTCGTAAACCTGCACAACAAAGACAAAAAAAACAGGCATATGTAGAATGCTCGTTGCATTGAGCAACAAATGTGAGTTGCATTGATATGCGTTGGCATATATGAGCGTAATAGTGCGCATATGGTCGTGTGAGAAAATGAATTGCATATGATAAATGCGTGACGCGCGCAAGGAGACGAACGAGGTCGATTTTGACGGGGTTATGCTCGCAAGATGCAAGTTGCATGAGCTCCGCGGAGGTATGCATTTGTAACTCATGAATAATGATCGCGAGTACGGTTGTGCTTGTTTGGTTGTCTCTCGTATTAATGGAACGTGAAAAGAATTCGATTTCTCACAAGCGACAAATGGTAGAAGAATTCAATGTTCCATTAACGTGTGGTGTGTCGAGTAGACATGAGTGTAAAGCTCGAGGATTGCCGGGCAGGCATGAGCGAAACACTCGGGATTGCCGGGAAGGCATGAGCGGGCAGCTCGTGGGTTGCCGGGAAGGCATGAGCGGGAAGCTCGGGGGTGCCGGGAAGGCATGAGCGGAAGCTCGGGGGTGCCGGGAAGGCATGAGCGGAAAGCTCGGGGGTGCCGGGAAGGCATGAGCGGGAAGCTCGGGGGTGCCGGAAAGGCATGAGCGGGAAGCTCGGGGGTGCCGGGAAGGCATGAGCGGGAAGCTCGGGGGTGCCGGGAAGGCATGAGCGGGAAGCTCGGGGGTGCCGGGAAGGCATGAGCGGAAGCTCGGGGGTGCCGCGAAGGCATGAGCGGTAAGCTCGTGGGTGCCGGGAAGGCATGAGCGGAAGCTCGTGGATGCCGGGAAGGCATGAGCGCAAAAGCTAGGCGGTGCCGCTGAGGCACGAGCGCGAAAAGTCTGGCGGTGCCGCTGAGGCACGAGCGCGAAAAGTCTGGCGGTGCCACTGAGGCACTAACGGGTAGCTCGATGGTGATGCCCTGGGGCATGAGCGTGGCCGTTGCTAATTATGCTGGGCTGTATGTGCAAGTCCCCGAAGTCCCCAGTCAAGGAGGGTGTTCTTGCGGGTTGATACCAAAGCGTAGCTTTGTGCCGTATATCAAGCATAATTAGTGAGAGTGCGTCGTCCATCTAGAATTGTTGGAGCGAACGCTTTTGCCCTTTCGGGTGGGCCCCTGCTAGGCCCTGCGAGGAGTCCCCCACTCCTGGCTATAGACCTCCGGATGGTCGAAAAATTGTTTGATGAGGGGAGCTGCGCGGAGCAGAGGGTGTTGGGTAGCGAGCCCAATCTTTGGTACCCAAGCGTCGGGGTTAACTGCCGGATCAATGGCTGCCGTAGGCTGTGTTAACTAGTCCCTTACTGTTTTCTCAAATGAGAAACTTGACTGCAATGCCGCGTAGCGGTCATTGTCATTATGAGGCGTAGCCTTACCGCTTGGCGGTTGGTTGAAAAATGATAAACACATAGAGCAAGTAATAAAATTTTGAGTTTCCCATACTTATTTAATTTTGCAATTAAAATAGAAGCATGGCATATGTGTATAGCATGTACTTGTAATGTGGATGGTAATATCATTTTTGCATTTTTGTAGATATGCTAATGGATCATTGAGATTGGTATGTGAAGCATGGCATATCTAGTACGTGAGATCTAGAAAGTGTTGCCAAATCTATGAAATGTTGCTTGGCATGCTTAAAAGTTATGGAAGCATGTAAGAGCATATCGAGTGTGATATTCTATAAGTATGCTTAGAAGTAGTAAAAGCATGTGATTGGCATGGCATTAGCTCAATTTGAAAGAGCGTAAAAGATAAGATATAGTGACTTATCTTATGCCGATTTGGAGCGAGTTGGAGTTGAAATTGGCATAGGTACCCAAATCATGTTGGAGTTGTCCAAGCATGACGCTCCATTGCTTTGGCGGATAAAGTGTTCCAATAATGTACGTCAACTTGCAGTTGCGGTTGGATGCTTGATAGAAATAATTGAATTTCCTTGTCACAAAATAGATGATTAATATGTAGATTTGTAAAATCAACATCAATAATTTGCATATGTACTTTGATGAGATTTTAAGCAAAGTGTATAAGCAATGTTGTAGTTAACAACAAATGACATATTTGATTGTGTGCCTCTAATATGAATTTCAAAGTGACAGTGAAATGTTAAAGAAACATTTTGAATAAGTCATGTGGTGAGTACTAGGCCCTGGAGCCTATATATAGAGATTTATGGACAAATAATCTGTTGACATATATCAATGGAAACATCACTAGAATGACTAGGTTAGGTTTGGACCAAGAATATGTGTTATTTTGAACGTCACCATGTACAAGAGATATATAGAGCCGGGAGCATATGATGCAGCTGAAATTCTGAATATATTACTTTCCAATGAAACTCAAGAGGCACGGGTGGTGGGCTCATGTGCTAGCATGTCAACTTACAACAGATAATCTGAATTAAGATGTATGAGTCTGTGCATGAAAATTAAGCCCATGTGTACAGCGAATAGATAGACGAAGCATAGACACACAAATTGTTATCAAAGACAAGGCATGACTGAATGTTCGATTGCTAGCACATACATAATATTGAAGAGTAATGATCATATGATTTTGAAATTATATGCTTTAGCCTTAACCGACAGGAATTTGATAGAGCTGATGAGATGGCCATGAGCAAGGGTATGTATGCCGTAAGCTATACATATATATAAGGGAAAAGCACAAGGCTCAGTACCATATAACATGTAGTTTATGCATGTTTTATAAGAAATCAAGCATATATGGATATACACTGGAAGTTACATGCACTGCAAGTTAATTGATTGTCTCTATTAATATTGAAAGTGCAGAGACAGCAATATCTATCTAAAGTGCACATACCAAGTGTCTATGCCATGTATCATGCCGTACTCACAATTTTTTATTCGTAGAATAGAAACATGCATGTGGTGCTCAAGGCTTTATATATATATATATATATATCAATGAGCCGATAGCTTAAGAGGTAAGAGAGCTTAGCAGATATCATGTGACCCATACGTGGCACTAAACCAGCCATGCTGTTTCACATAGAAGCACGTGGTGTGCAATTGGAATTCCAATTCATGCTTATCAATAAAGATAGGATAAGTACAGAGCATCAGGAGACTTAGCTTATTGACTGTTTTGATGAAAGCCGAAGGTTGAGTCGATGATTGAAGAGAGGCGCTCAGACGGATGTCGGTTGATTAATTCATAGCCAAACCAATTTCCCAGGTACCCAAGAGTGAGGCTAGATGAATAATGTGAGTTTGAATGACTGTGCCATGAGCGTGCGTTAAGGCTGTGTCGTGATTCTGGATTTGCCTCCGGCCGAGAAGAAAAAGCAGAGCTCGTGTTGTGTTGCTCGGGCTGGCGGAGCGTTAGCCAGCAGGTTGGGCTGAGAAGGAAAAGCAGAGCTGGCGGAGCGTTGCTTATCAGCGGAAGCGGAGCTTGTCAGCGGAAGAGAAGCTTGTCAGCGGAAGAGAAGCTTGTCAGCTGAGGTGGAGCTTTGTGTAGCTGACTTGGTGTTCAGCGGAGGCAGCTCAGCGATGGTGCTCGGAGGAGGAGGATGGCTGTTTGTTTGGCGGAGCTATTGGTCAGCGGTGGTGCTACTCAGCGGAGCTTTGGCCATTGGTGGCGGCTAGCGGAGGATTACTAGCGGTGGTGCCCAGCGGTGAAGGTCAGCGGAGCCGCTGATGGTGCTTTAGCGGAAGTAATTTTGCCGCTGAAATTTTTTTTTTTTTTGGTTTACTAGTTGCTTAGAGCAAGGCCTAGCGGATTGGACTGTTGCTGGAGGATCGATCCAAGGCTTGACGACCCCGTTGAGATGGCCTCTGGCGGTACCTTGCTCGGCGGAGGCCCCTAGCGGTGGTGTGCTCTGCGGTGGTAGCCAACGGCGTTGTACGTTGCTGCCAAGGATGGGATGATGCTGGCGGATGATGCCTGGCGGAGTGCATGCGTCTGCTGACTGGTGGCTTGGGCTAGCGCTAGATTTGCTAGCTGTGTGATCTTCCGGCGGTGGATGCTAGCGAAGGCTAGCGGAGGTACCTGTCCGTAAAGTTTTGGTCAGCGGAAGGAACTTTTGCGATGCCGGAGCTTAGCGGAGGAAATTTTCCGCTGATTGTGCTTTAGCGAAAGTAATTTTGCCGCTAATGACTGGGTCGTGCAATGGAGGTTGCCTAGCAGAGGATTGCTAGCGGTGACTGCCGGTTGGTGTAGGGTGAAGCTCGGTCAGCGGAGGTTTAGCCGCTGGTCTTGGTCAGCGGTAGCTCGTTTACGTTGATGGAGTTTAGCCGAAGAAGTCGTCAGGATCTTGACGCGACAAGAACCTTGCTGGACTTTGATGCCATGGAAGGAGGCAGACTATGAAACTCTAGGTGTCCACAGTAATACTTTGGGTGTCCAAAGTAAATTGACACCAGAAATTTTTTTTTTTTTTTAGTCCAGCGTTGACTTTCACGGGTTGGGCGTTGACCAACCTTGACTGGCGTTGACCAACCCAGCCGGGCGTTGACCGGCTCCGCTGGGCGTTGACCGACCCCGCCGGGCGTTGTCCGGCTCCTAATTGATGTTGAACGAGTGTTGACTTCGACGCTTATGGGTCAAAGCTCGTGGTAGGTGACGAAGCCTTTGTGTGTCGGCTTCCCACAGACGGCGCCAAATGTTAACGTTAGTGATCCGTGGGGATCTCTAGTTAGCATCAAAGAGAGAGATAGAGAGAGAGAAAGAGTTGACACGAGATGTATAGTGGTTCGCCTCCGCATGAGCGGGAGACTACGTCCACTTGAATGTTTAACTATGTATGTTGAGCCTCGCGGCCTAACAAGATTACAAGAGATGTAATGAATTGAATGGTGTTTAAGTGGGAGGAGGCATTCCTTTTATAAGTGAAGGAAGCCATCTCCTTTACATTGTTTTCGATGTGGGATGAGATTCCACTATTCTAGTGTAGAAAGCCTATTTGTGAGGGCAACTTGGCAAGGCCGGAAAGGTGGCTTCCCGGCGACGGATTTGCGACTTCCGGATACCGTGGCGTAGCTTGAACATAGGGCTACACGATGCATGTCTCGGTTGGGCCTTGCCATGTCTTGTGGATGTCCTAAAGTAGGTGTTACTTATGCTTGGTGATGTAGTAAATACTCCATATTATTGGAGGTATGTACAGTGGCGGTATTCCAGAAACAAAGGAAGGCAGCGAACGGCGAGCGGTTGCCGCCACGAGGAGGGTGAAAACACAAGTCAATAGTATGGGTAATACCTGCTGCGTTCCAGCGAGCCAGATCCCGGGCCCGCGTCTCGCGATACCAAGAGGTCTCCGGTACACTAATAGAGGATGGCCAATTCCCTATTTTGGCTCGTTGGTTTTGGGCACCCCAACCACTAAAATCTCCAAGAGTCCATCGGAGGACTAGAATGGGTCGGCGAATGGGAAGGCCATATAGAGCGATAGCGTCGTCTGGGATAAAGCCTTGCGGTGCTGGGCCCAGTCTGGTTTGATGGTCGGAAAAACGAAGGAGTAAGGGTCGATGAATAGAGGTTTGAAGACGAATGCGAACACCGATGTCGGTGCCCCAAGAGTGGGCAGCCTTTTCGTTTAACTCTTCTTCTTGGTCGATGATGATTTTCTTTAGGGGAGCCATTTCTGGGTGTTTGCAGAGGAGATGTTGGCAGAAATGGGTTTTTCTAGGTTTAAGAGACTGAAAGGGTTTCTGATATGACAGGGTTGCGGCTGTGGGTTTAAATAAAGGATTTTGTGAGGGAAACGATGCGACAGAAAGCGTTTCGCAAACGAAAGGACGCGACCTTCATTAATGGCATTGTTTCAAGCGACCGGCACGTCTTTCTAGTCCCCTTCAATCAGTTACATCCTAGCGGGCCTGATTTCGGGGCCTGGGAGGCAATGTTTGAGCCCAAAAGCATTTTTGGCAAGATCCTTTGGTGGGTTCGAGCCAGCGGGCCGATACCTGTGGCCCAAAAATGAAACTACTCGGGTCAGGGTTATAGCCTCGCCCATTCCGTGACTCATAAGGGGACAAAACCTTTTTGAGTAGTAGAGATGAAATAGGAAACTATAATTAAGAATCCTTCCGAGGCAAGGAGCAGTCGAAACCCTAGGGTATAAGTACAGGGTTAAGCGGCGAAATCAAGGACCTCTCTCGAATAAAAGATTCCCAGCGATTACAAAGCCTCCCCGGAGCAAACCTTCAACCTCGTTGAAACCCGGTGACCGCCAGTCAGTCCTAGTATCCTTGCGAGCCGACTGTCAGCCCCACTAGATCAACCCGGCGACCGTACTTCCAGTCCCAGTCTCCTCGCGAGCCGACTGCCAGTACTACTGCCACCGATACACCCAGCGAAGCAAGGGTAATGCCCTCACACCCAGCGAAGCTAAAGTCACGCTTTAGCAAAACCCGTGCTTTCTCACAACTTCCCAATGATTGCTCTGCTTAGTCTACAACACTGAGTATCGATATGGTGAACGCGAAGAGATCACATCCAAAGTCCTTTCCCGAAAGGCAAGAGAAGAACCCTATGACGAGGTTGGTGCTCTCCTCGTCCACAGCGCTTGGAGAAGAAGTCAGGTCAAGGGACTACCCCGACGACTGCACCCCACGGTGCTGGCACGCCTGCGCAATCACACGCTCAAAAGAGACTGTTTGCACACCAGCTGGTTTTGGAGCCAAACAGAAATAACAATATGATGAATTTTCTCTTCATAAATGGGTCAGCACGTAATATTGTGTAGAGTTACTTCTCTTCTCTAGTATCTGTAGCAACATGTCATTCAAGACTCAAAAGCAAGAGCCATAAAAATTAAGCGCTACAAATAACAATATCTATGGAGATATCTTCAAACTTGTTAACTAACTCACAAACTAAACCGCCCCATCAAATCAAAACCTGCCTTTGTATCTGGTGAAAAACATATCTATGGTGTTAGCTTCTTTGTTGTATGCCATAACTACATAAAGTGGCATACAATAAATCTTTGAGAAGGATCAGACAATGCAACGGTAAGTTTTGAGGGCACCAACAGCTCCACCACGGTAAGTAATCTTTACCACCTGTCCCTTCTCCAATCCATAGTTGCGTGCAATTGCATCGGTTTCCAGCATGAGAGGGAGCTGGGGAAGAAACATAAGAATCGATCAATTTAATCAACCAAATTACAATTGTTGCATGAATACAAAGAAATATAGAATCCATTTTAATCATGTCAATCCATTTTAATCATGTCTTCTGACAGGACCCGCTCCGAATTTCACCCTGAAATCCGAGGTGGCCCTGTGGGGCCCACCTTAGGGATAACTCTACCAAAAATTCGGCAGAGTCACCTCTAAAATGGACTACCCAAAACCTGTAAAACACACAAAACACTACAAGCAAACCAACCTTATACTCCTGGAGCCACCCTGCTCCCAATTACCAACAACTCCACTTTCACAAAACACAAAACTCAAAAATACTAATCCCAAAGATTAAGCAGAGCAATACTACTATACACAGGGATATAACAGAAGAGTAAAGGATCAAGTGATCCTACACTGCGGAAGTAGTGACAACTATGCCTCAAATATCATGTACGCCCGACCTCCACTAATTCGCCTGCAAACTGGGCATTAGAAACCGAAAGGCCCAGGGGAAAGTAGACGAAAAACGTTAGCGTGAGTGGACAAAAATAAACAATTTAACGGAAAAAGGATTTCATACTTTCCCACATTTATTCTCTTTAATAACCGATGCATGCAACAATTAGAAAAATACATTTAGCTTTAAATCCAAGAATTCCAAAACGATAAATCGACTAGCCTCGCTAGTCACACATTCGAAAACTATATCGTAAAACCGAAATCTCATTTCTCAAGAAAATAAGACCAGCCCCGCTGGCTACAGTGAAAATCGGACTAGCCCCGCTAGTCAAGCAACGATAAAATATGGGGAAGAAGTTTCACCATACAAAAGAAGGGAGCCTTATTGGCTCGGGTCGGAGTGTCCCACACTCTAGAGCATCCCATGCTCTCCTCTACTCACCTACGAACACATAGTAAGTAGGGAGGAGTACTAATAGGCTAGCTAGCAATATAATATATATAACGACCCAGGTATGGTGGGTAAAAACTAATAAAATCCCATAAATCCTTAAGGCTTCCCCATATCCCACGAATAAAGAAAACACGGGTACGATTCCCAACCGTACCCGGAAATACTCATAAAGTCGTATAAATCAACCGCGTGTCCCACACGCTGAGAAATGAATTAAATTATCAGTAAGGCATTCCCAATGCCAAAACAGAAAGTCGATAATCTCTTAAAAATCTCAAATCGACGAATATAAATATAATATAAATAGTATAATTCCGAAAATCGTATCGAAAACCATTCGTCGAAAATCAACATCAATTATAAATTCGAATCCGAGCATAACAACTTAATAACCGAAATTATCAACCGGTATAAATCATAATTATTCAAGAGAATCATTATTTAAAAGCAAATCCATGAGATAATTTGCAATCAACTTTATATGCTCGGAAAATAACATGTTAATAAAATAGAACATGCTTTAATAAATAAATGCATGCATCACTTATTTAAAACAAACGTCCACTCACAGTACTATTGGGCAACCACGCAAAAGAGTTCCTTCATCTAGCCGTAGCTCGCGACATTGCCCTGTACACAATTATATTTCCATAAACGGTAATCCGATAAAATAATTACGAACTTAAACGAAATCCGAAAATCCCTATCTCCAATACTTCTCAAATTCAACCCAAATCTCTTCCACAATTCCAATTCCTCAATTTACATATTCCATAATGAAAACGAGGGAAATCCGACCGTCGGATTTCCCATAATTCCACCACAAAACTCCAAACTTCAACAATTCACAAACAATTCCAAACTACTCCAAAATTCACCAAACTTCACATATATGCTCTATGATAATTATAGAATTTAACTAGCCAGAAATTGAAATTAAAAAGCTACCCTAGCCGCCGCTACCGCCGCCCACAGTGGCGGCGCCGCCGCCACTGCCACCAACTCCAATGGACACCAAAATTTGACAGCGGCACCTACTCAACACACTGATTCAACTTCTCAACTACAACATTCCCTAATAACAATTAAAAACGGCCGAAATCGATCAATGAACAAAACCCAGAAATCCTCAAGAACCCTAGAATTTCAATTCGTCGATTCGGCATCTACACAACAAATCGTGATACAAGGCCATAGGGGAAATGATCAGTGATGAAAACCGAACCTTCGACGGCGAGATGGGGACCGGAGGTGGCCGGTATCGCCGGAAATCGGCAAAAACTTCAAACTGCAGCCGGGGGAAATTTGGCTTCTATCCGAGCTTTTCCGGTCAAATCGTCGAAAACCAAGGTTACTAGGGTGATGGGAGGGAGGAGGCGCTCCTCTGATGACCGGTGGCACGCCGGTTGGTGGCCGGAAAGCTGCAAATCGAAGGGAGAGGGAAAATGGTCGAACCGGAGAAAAGAGAGGTCGGGGGAGAGGAGAGAGAAAGAGCTGGGGTGGGTTTCCGGAATGGAAACCTACCCGGGGTAAATTTCTATTTAATCAAAAATTACCATGAACGGTAACTTCCTTATTTCGCTCATAACTTTCGCATACGAGCTCCGATTTTTACGTACCACATATGCACGCGCTCGGTTTAACGTCCTCTACAACTTCCATGAAGAACATTTTCTCAAATTTTGACCCGAACAAAAAGTCAACTTTTAGGGCCACTAAAAGTATCGAAACAAAGTAAAAAGTGAAAGTAAAGGTCGTTTACCGTCCAAATGACTAGTAAACAGGTGAATTTAGGTTCGGGACGTTACAATCTCCCCTCCTTATAATAATTTCGTCCTCGAAATTTCATACTGTTAAAGTAGAGGTAGCACACATGTACTAATCTGCAATGCAACATCCTCAACGAAGGTAGTACTCAGATCATAACAAAGTGGGGATGATATCGCACGATCGATATGCAAGTCTGTTCAACTCATGTAGAAACTAACTTTAGATCTAGTCCAAGAGGTGGCCAAATAAAATAAGGGAATCGACATATAAAAAGGAACAGTCCTCAAGCAAAAATATGACCAGTCACTGTAATCTTGAATACCGCATAAGGAATAATCGTCTCGCCCGTCAAGAAAACCAAGATGTGGAAATAACGATATAACCCACAACCAGAATGAACTTCTTTTCATAGTCCACAAAAGACTAATCAAAACAATATCTCAACCAATGTTTTCAAAACCTTGAAGCTTGTCGACTCATCCTTGGTCAAATTTTTCTCTTACAATCACAAGTCAACTACTTGACAACCCCAAAGATTTTTCCTATAATCCCAACTACCCAAGCAAATCAAAACATGCTTATAGTTCAGATAGCACATGGTATTGACATCACAAACCATTCGATCGAAATAGTAGCATTCGTAACCTCTTCAAATACATCACACAGTGAAGATCCACCCCTTTCTCCAATAATATTGTGATAATATATCAATTCCATACTTAATACATTTCCCTTCGTACGTGCGTTCATGGGGGTAACCCAACCGCTACTAATATGCCACAAAATAGTCACTGTTAACCAACAAGTCCAAAACAATTAACTTAGCTACCTCAAAACAACACTTCCTCTTTGCCTGTTGTGCACAGATTATCAATCAAATATCATTCACATAAAGATCCCACAATTGTCAAATATAACAAAGGTAGCTTCGAACAACCTATAAGTTCTTAATCATGTAGTTATGGGGCCACTACACTTCCGCTGCGTTACACTGATACCTGACTAAAAATCATTGGTCCAGCCTTGAATTTATGTTCCAAGTCGACTACGAAAACTCAATTGATAGTTGCCCTGCTGGCCACACCTATAGTATCTCAAACTGGTTAACTAACGTTGTCTCTTGAAAACTTCTTATAAAAAAAAATAATGTGGTGGAAAACTTTTCTGACTCAAATGTGTTTCAAGGAATCTACTAATTACCAACGTCCCCAATCAAAACTGCTAAAATTCCTCACATGATAATACTTACGGTACGCAACGAGTACCCAGTCGTTCGAAACTCGGTGTAAAGCAAAACCATTACTACTCACTCTACTCCAGCCCAAAAACTGAAATCCAGGAGGAGATGCATCACTAAAATTGTTCTTAACAAAGGATACACTTCTTTAATAATCATAAGTCAGAAATCTGGTTAAATTCATGTCGTTCTCGCTGTCCTCTAATGCCACAATTGATAATTCTACTTCATATGCCAATATAATTCTCACAACCAAAACACCACAATCTGTATTATAAGATACTTGACTGGAATTCTGATCAAACTTAAATAAAATAGCATCCTTAGATAACTAGAAAAACTCTCTCTCATAACTGCTCCACCTGTTCCAAGTAGAACATTTCCAACCATTTGTCCGACATCACCTCATAACAATTCTACTACAGGTATGACATTATAGAAAAGTTCTAAATTCTGTATGTGTCAAATCCTCTAATGGACACATACCTCTAATGGGCTATCCAACAACACTAGAAATTTCTCCAAATCTGATCCAAATCTTGACCAACAGGAAAAGAAATTCAACATTTACAAAGGAAAAATCCTCAAGCTGGAATCTAGTCAGAGGCAACAATCCCAACAAAATTCACAGCATCCCTTGTTGACTCAACAGTTTTAAAGTATAGATATGCCCTCAAGCATTACCAAAAACTCTTAGCCACTACTAAGCAAAAATTCGTAAAAACTCTTTTGCTCAAAACAACCTGGAGAGAAAGTCGAATAAGAGCCCAAATAGAAAAACTCAAAGTCACTTAATTAAACAAATAACACTTTGTGTACCACAGAAACGGAGTCTACTTCTCAAGATAGGAAAATATGATATCGAAGAGGTTCATTGTCTGATGTTACAAGAATCACTAGAAATCAGTTATGTAAAACAACGATGAACTTGCAAGTACTAGAATATAGCCAACTCCTTTTATTTAACTTAAGGCCAAAACTGATAAACAACAACTGCCCTTACCGAAAAGAGGATAAGATAACCACGAATCCACTCCTCAATCGACGCTTAACTTATAAAATTTTAGCTACAACAAGAATTCCTATGACTTCCCTGTGCTAACCAAAATTGCACCAAAAACTTTCCAAATCTTCTCACCAAGAATTATTCCAATAACATAACTCAATCATAGTAGCTCAACAATTAGTACTTAAATATCTATTGAACCCTTGATAGAACATAAGCCCAATCAATTTATTTCAACTCAACTCCTACTTCCTGTTCAAGTCGTCTTAACTTTAGATAAGTGGTGACTAGATTTCACTCACACCAACAACTTCCTATACATTTCCAATTAAAGGTCACCAGGGTGGCAAAGTTCGCTCAATTCCTCCCAAAGAAATCCATTACACATAATTGATTCAAGCAATAATCAATCCCCCAAGGTAGCTAACACAATTCACAAGATCTTTCCTTTATATAAATCATAGGACACCCGTCCAACATCTTGTAGCACACCAAGCGATATGCGGATCCGAACGTGGTCCCACCACAATAATGATCCAATTTCCTCAAGGTAATCATCACTGAAATACATCACTTAAAAACATGCTACAATACCTTCCACCCAAAATAACAAGGTCCCGATCAAACCTTGACTTAAAATATTTCCGGAGCTAACTGAAAACTTATTTCTTTAGAGTTATTACACCAACCGCTAATATCTTATCACAACCCATCCGTCAGGCAAAACTTCTACCAAGAGTCTATCACAATTCAACCTTCAAGGCTCCGTGATTCAAAACTCGAATCAGATTCCGTATCACAAAGTAATTCCGTTTGAACTTCTAAGAACACCCAACTATGTCACTAACACTATTCCCCACAACTGTTTCACTCATAAATGGATAAGCAAATGAATCCATTTGAATAATACCACATACGAAGAGTTGATTCCAACTCTCCCAATTATTTTCCGACCAAAGTCGTAACTCTATTATAAAACCTTAAGCATTCTTCCGATTCTTGCACTTCAAGCACATATCAACTGTAAAAGCCCATTCTTGTTAATCTCCCTACTCGCTACCATCCAAGACTCAGGTAGACAAAACTAAAAGTCATGGTATCAAAAATCAATCTCTTTTATTCTGAGCAAAACTATGCTCATACACCTTGGTTAGGTCAACGACCCAAATCGACAATTGTTAAAAAAAATCTCATTCTACTTACAAGTCTCATTTACTATTATCACTTCTCACTTACCAACATCAGTGACCATAGCCACTTGAAAACACAACCTCTAGACACAACAACCCAGAATAATTATTTAATTTTCTCTATAAATGGTTTCCAACACTGAGGTTCCCAAAGAACCACCAAAAACTTCCAATAATATTTCAAATGCTACTTAACAACCAATCACATCACAAAACATCTTTCCCGAAACTTGGTTCAAAGTCAGAACCACCATTATTACCAAGTCCATTTCCACCCACAATCCTGATTTCCGAAGCAATCATATAATCTAGAGACAGCCCAAAGCTATTGTCGCTCGTCTCAGACACTCAAACACAACTCGAACTCTGGTTTCCACACCTTAATCCCTGCCCCAACAAACTTGTTGGCATCAAAGAAAAGACAACCACAACATTTTCCTCGAATCACATTTCGTAGCACAATTCGAAACTGTAGAGTAGTTTTACTCTACCATCACCAGGGATAGGCGCAAGATAGTTAACCAATCGAATACGCAAAGAAAGTCCTAGGAGGTCGGCGTACAAGAGGCATAGCACCAGAAGAAAACCAACTGACTTTGTACCTTACACACTTGATGAATACCACAGCACCGAAGAGTACACGATGGGGAACCGCTGCAGTCGGGCCATCACTCGAGAGGTACTGGGCAACACCAAGCATATAAGGTAACAGAATAGAAACGAGTCTACAGAACCTAACAACCTAATGCTTGATACCAAATTGACAGGACCCGCCCCGAATTTCACCCTGAAATCCGAGGTGGCCCTGTGGGGCCCACCTTAGGGATAACTCTACCAAAAATTCGGCAGAGTCACCTCTAAAATGGACTACCCAAAACCTGTAAAACACACAAAACACTACAAGCAAACCAACCTTATACTCCTGGAGCCACCCTGCTCCCAATTACCAACAACTCCACTTTCACAAAACACAAAACTCAAAAATACTAATCCCAAAGATTAAGCAGAGCAATACTACTATACACAGGGATATAACAGAAGAGTAAAGGATCAAGTGATCCTACACTGCGGAAGTAGTGACAACTATGCCTCAAATATCATGTACGCCCGACCTCCACTAATTCGCCTGCAAACTGGGCATTAGAAACCGAAAGGCCCAGGGGAAAGTAGACGAAAAACGTTAGCGTGAGTGGACAAAAATAAACAATTTAAAGGAAAAAGGATTTCATACTTTCCCACATTTATTCTCTTTAATAACCGATGCATGCAACAATTAGAAAAATACATTTAGCTTTAAATCCAAGAATTCCAAAACGATAAATCGACTAGCCTCGCTAGTCACACATTCGAAAACTATATCGTAAAACCGAAATCTCATTTCTCAAGAAAATAAGACCAGCCCCGCTGGCTACAGTGAAAATCGGACTAGCCCCGCTAGTCAAGCAACGATAAAATATGGGGAAGAAGTTTCACCATACAAAAGAAGGGAGCCTTATTGGCTCGGGTCGGAGTGTCCCACACTCTAGAGCATCCCATGCTCTCCTCTACTCACCTACGAACACATAGTAAGTAGGGAGGAGTACTAATAGGCTAGCTAGCAATATAATATATATAACGACCCAGGTATGGTGGGTAAAAACTAATAAAATCCCATAAATCCTTAAGGCTTCCCCATATCCCACGAATAAAGAAAACACGGGTACGATTCCCAACCGTACCCGGAAATACTCATAAAGTCGTATAAATCAACCGCGTGTCCCACACGCTGAGAAATGAATTAAATTATCAGTAAGGCATTCCCAATGCCAAAACAGAAAGTCGATAATCTCTTAAAAATCTCAAATCGACGAATATAAATATAATATAAATAGTATAATTCCGAAAATCGTATCGAAAACCATTCGTCGAAAATCAACATCAATTATAAATTCGAATCCGAGCATAACAACTTAATAACCGAAATTATCAACCGGTATAAATCATAATTATTCAAGAGAATCATTATTTAAAAGCAAATCCATGAGATAATTTGCAATCAACTTTATATGCTCGGAAAATAACATGTTAATAAAATAGAACATGCTTTAATAAATAAATGCATGCATCACTTATTTAAAACAAACGTCCACTCACAGTACTATTGGGCAACCACGCAAAAGAGTTCCTTCATCTAGCCGTAGCTCGCGACATTGCCCTGTACACAATTATATTTCCATAAACGGTAATCCGATAAAATAATTACGAACTTAAACGAAATCCGAAAATCCCTATCTCCAATACTTCTCAAATTCAACCCAAATCTCTTCCACAATTCCAATTCCTCAATTTACATATTCCATAATGAAAACGAGGGAAATCAGACCGTCGGATTTCCCATAATTCCACCACAAAACTCCAAACTTCAACAATTCACAAACAATTCCAAACTCCTCCAAAATTCACCAAACTTCACATATATGCTCTATGATAATTATAGAATTTAACTAGCCAGAAATTGAAATTAAAAAGCTACCCTAGCTGCCGCTACCGCCGCCCACAGTGGCGGCGCCGCCGCCACTGCCACCAACTCCAATGGACACCAAAATTTGACAGCGGCACCTACTCAACACACTGATTCAACTTCTCAACTACAACATTCCCTAATAACAATTAAAAACGGCCGAAATCGATCAATGAACAAAACCCAGAAATCCTCAAGAACCCTAGAATTTCAATTCGTCGATTCGGCATCTACACAACAAATCGTGATACAAGGCCATAGGGGAAATGATCAGTGATGAAAACCGAACCTTCGACGGCGAGATGGGGACCGGAGGTGGCCGGTATCGCCGGAAATCGGCAAAAACTTCAAACTGCAGCCGGGGGAAATTTGGCTTCTATCCGAGCTTTTCCGGTCAAATCGTCGAAAACCAAGGTTACTAGGGTGATGGGAGGGAGGAGGCGCTCCTCTGATGACCGGTGGCACGCCGGTTGGTGGCCGGAAAGCTGCAAATCGAAGGGAGAGGGAAAATGGTCGAACCGGAGAAAAGAGAGGTCGGGGGAGAGGAGAGAGAAAGAGCTGGGGTGGGTTTCCGGAATGGAAACCTACCCGGGGTAAATTTCTATTTAATCAAAAATTACCATGAACAGTAACTTCCTTATTTCGCTCATAACTTTCGCATACGAGCTCCGATTTTTACGTACCACATATGCACGCGCTCGGTTTAACGTCCTCTACAACTTCCATGAAGAACATTTTCTCAAATTTTGACCCGAACAAAAAGTCAACTTTTAGGGCCACTAAAAGTATCGAAACAAAGTAAAAAGTGAAAGTAAAGGTCGTTTACCGTCCAAATGACTAGTAAACAGGTGAATTTAGGTTCGGGACGTTACATCTTCAGTAGAACTTCTACCTTTAAAAATCAAAATTTTCATGAAACATACATAAGATAAAGAGGTGGCAAAGTCAGCACGAACAGATGCAGGATTAGATTTATTCCACACCTGCCTATTTTGAGTACCCAATTAACAGTCATTGCAATTATTTACTGTAATAACTTTGTGTTTACTACAGCATCAGATTTCACAGCTACACAAAATTGTGGCCACAAATTCTTCAAGCTCCTTTAGATAAGTGAAGTAAATGCAATCAGCAACATGACAACAAAATCTTTATGGCCTCAAGTTATGTGACAGTTTTAGTTAGGATGAGACTATCTTGCTTCTGTCTTCTCCCCTTCTCCAAAGATTTAAATGGAACAAATGCTAGTTATGCCATACATTTTTAGAATAAAAAGGGATGATGATTAAGTGACTGCATTCAAATCTGTTCTCTCTTAACCCACAAATACCCTTCCTCAATGACGCTTCATTACTCTATACTCTATATAACACTGAGAATCTGAGAATCCAATTCATTCAGCTAAAAATGGTTTTTAAGAATCCATGTGAAAATAAAGACGAGTGCAAATTTGCTAAGTACTTGTAGATTTACTAGTGACCAGCTTTATGTAAAGTTGCTTTAGGATTGGATGGACTTTCAAAAGAGAAATAAATTTTCCACGCTACAAACATAGTCTGTAAGAAAAAGAGATCATCTGATTGAATTCTATACTCCTAACAAATAGAGTAAAGCACTTCTAAAGAAACAACAATCAAGGATTAAGATGTCACATGAACTCACTTTCTTCCTTTTGTTTTACTTATTCAAGACTAAACATTAACAGATTATGGCATAAAAGTTTGAAACACTGAGAATATATGGCAAGCCTAAAATATCCCTTGCCACTACTACACAAAAGGCTTCACACGACACCTCTCAGACGACGTAACACTGTTTTCCGTGGTGTGAATAATTTCTCATTATTGAGACGACGGTTGTAAAATTTCCGTCTTCTAATATGCATTCAACCAACGGGTGTTTTTCATGCTGAAATTATGTATTGCTTCAGAAGACGTTTATAAATGGAAGCGTGGTGTGAGGTTAAATTGTAATAGAGGCTGCAAGTTTCGTACCAATTGGCACTAGTTAAATTTACTCAGCATGTAGTGTTTATACGACGCTTACTTTAAAACTGTGGTGTGAATCTATAGATTTGCAAGTTAAAATATGTTCACCGACATTCCCTCCCATATTTCCCTCCATTTGTCTCCCCCCAGATTTAGTTCCCTCTCAGCAGGCAATATGAGGTGGGTGGGAAAATTGAAAATTTTGAAGTGGCATTCAGACAACAATGTGAAAAACCAGTCTAATCTCTTGTATATGCACGCATCGATCAACTAATTAATGGCTCATCGATCTGCCCGGCCATGTGTCCTACCTAGAACACTTAATGAAAAAAAAAAATCCTTCCCACAACTAATGCTTAACCTAGCAGCCGCTCGACACAGCGCGCATTGCCTCAACTATACCTTGACACAGCGCCTCCAAACCCCGACTCTCTCCGAATCACTCTGACTCACTCCATAGCTACCCAGACTCTCTCCGAATCACTCTGACTCACTCCATAGCTACCCCGACTCACTCCAGGGCCCTAAACCTTAAATCCACCGCCTCTGAAGGCCCGACTCTGGTGCGAAGCTTTCGAAGCCCTAGGTCGGAGATTTGTCTTCGAATCTGGTAAGCCCGTCCCTAAAATTTGGGGGTTTCTGGTTTCTCAAAATCTCATTCTTTTGATTTCACAAATCATGCTTTTGATTTTGGGTTCTTCACTTTTGATTTCAGGTGTTGAGTTTGGGTTCTTCACAAATCACTCTTTTGATTTGGGGTTTTGACTAACTGGAGATTCTGATAAAGGTATCTAATACCATCACTCTCATCTTTTGATTTGGGGTTTTGATTAACTGGACATTTTCAGGCCCTGACTTTGAACAAATTGAGAATGTTGTTTTGATTTTCTTCACTAGTTTAAGACGGATTTTTAATGGAAGATTTTATATCAATGTGTTGTTGTTTTTCTGGTTTTGATAACTTTAAATGTGAACCCACTAGTGATTTGCTTTGATTTCCTTCTCCCTATTAGGCTGACGGAAGATTTCAGTGGATTGTTGTTGGACGAGAACCTAGTGGCACAAGCTATCAAGCTACTGATAGAAACGAAACATGTTCTAATATCAAATTTATCAGCTATCGGAAATGGAACGGTATGTTTTATCAGTTCTTGAATGTGTGTAACATTGTTGATTCATGATGAAAATTTGTGTCATTCAATATGCAACTTAACTACATTTCTGTGTGCAGCCTGAAGAATTAGCAGAACAGTTCTGGTTTTCGTTTGTTTTGTTCTCGGTGAAAACATTGAGTGAGAAGAATTCTGATAATTCACAAATTGAGAGCTGCTAAGCTGAAGTATGTTGTTTGTCAATCTACTTTTTTTCCCCTTGTAGCTTATGTTGGTTGCTCATGATCAATTCTTCTCATTTTGTTTTTCGGTTGCTTCCAGCATTGTTGATTTCTTTAAGGAGCTTCCACAATTTTATTGTTAAGGCCGGCACAATTTTAAGTAATCTGTATGGTGTAGATTGGGAGAGCAAACTTGAGGTATTAATTCTTTAGATTCAGTTACTTCACGACATTGTGTTTTATGTATTTTACTTGATCACTCATGAGTGTGAGTTCTTAATTTGTAGGAAAAGGAGTTGGAGGGCAATTTTCTATACTTGAGCCTTTTAAGCAAGTAAGTGCCATTTATTTTACTTATCGCGCTTGATGTATTATACTATGATACAAAATATTCTGCTTTTCTTTTAAGCTTTTCTGAATCTTGTGTAATGACTTTGTTTGTTTTGTAGTCTTATGTTTAACCTTGTATATATGTGATTGATTTTATTGTCTTGCACAGATCCTGCTAGTGCTGCTGATTCTCAGGCAAACAAGGAAGGAGCTGATGAATGTTCTGTTTTCGTTGGGAATGTGAGTAAATTTCAATTTGTTTTGACCTCTTAGTTGGGAAGAGATGCTGCCATTGTGTAGGTACTTAGGATTGCTAGTTCAGGAATGATATAAATTAGTTTTGAAGGCATACGAGTAGATCCAATTGCATGGATGTGGTCACTGTGGTGTTATCAGATGCATCTTTTGGTTGCAGTATTTAAAAGTTTTGTTAGATCAAGTCGTTTTGACATGGAAAAGTAAACAAAATATAAATGAGATTAACTAGACCATATGACATTCTTTGCATTATGATGCGCTTGTGATGGATTATGATTCAAGAAACTTGCATAGTAATTTCTTAGCCTACTGAGGATGACATTCTTGTATGGAAATTGATTCTTATATCGTGTTGTGCCTCAGAAAAGAAGACAAATGATAAGCAAATAGAAGTAAACATCGCTGCTTGGTAAGCTATCTTATTTCTAATAACCAATAAGGCTTTATATGAGCCTAGTTTCAGATAGCAGAAACAGTAATGTATAGTTTCATAAATTGGTTTTGATTCTCTTTATGTGTTTCTTCTTTGCAAGGGTGATATTAATTGGAAACTGAAGTTTAAAGTTGATATTGATTAGAAGGAAACTCTTAATACGCTGCTGGAAACTCAAAAGGTATTTTGCTGAATGCTCAAACTCTGATGGTTGATGCATAGTTTCTTATATATGCTTGATTTATGTTTGACGGTTGCATGATTAACTGTTTTTGGTTATATGGAGATTGTAAGTTACATGATTGGCTTTGTAATTCATACATGAAGGCAATGTAATGTAGTTTGGCCGAGCATAACTCCATGAAATTGTGCATGCAACAGTGTTACATGATTTATTGTTTTTTAAAGGAGAACAAAATTTTGATATATGTGCTGCACATGCATGTTGGGTTATATTGTTATTGGCTAGGTTAATGATGAATTTGGATTATGAATGCTTATGATCGAGACGCAGGTCTGATGAAGAATATTGTTATTTGCATGTGTTGTGGACTTGGTAGTGATATAACTTGTTTGTTGCTATTATTTTTGCTTAGATGGATGATAGGTCTTGGATGCATGTGGATAGAAGATCTCTAGCTTATGAGTTAGGGGTGGCAAGTTTCTTGAAGTTTGCCATAGAAAATGGGAAAGATTGTAACAATATGCCTTGCCCATGTTGTAAATGTGGGAATATGGATGACTTTCCAATCTCTGTTATTAAGACTCATCTATATTATAATGGGGTTGATGAAAGTTATAAGATATGGAAGTGGCATGGGGAGAAAGTAGATACAACATCGAGTAGTAGTGAAGATGTAGACTCTTGTTCGATTGAATTTGACTCGGTGGATGGGAATGTTAGGGCAGATTATACTGTAGAGATGGATAGGTCTGATGATGACAATGAGTTTTCATCAGAGTGCAATGAGTTTAAGGAGTTCGTTGAGGATGCAAATAAACCATTGTACCCTGGCTGCACTCGATTCACCAAGTTGGGTGTCCTAGTGAAGTTGTATAATTTAAAAGCTAAACATGGAATGAGTGATGCTGCTTATTCTGATTGGCTGATTGCTTTCGGGGAGCACCTTCCCGAAGGTAATGAAATCCCTACTTCTGTTTATGAGGCAAAGAAGACTTTGGGGGCATTAGGGATGGATTATAGGAAGATACATGCTTGCCCTAATGATTGCATTTTATATAGAAAACAGTACATAGATGATACCCACTGTCCTACATGTGGAGTGTGTAGGTGGAAAGTAGGAAAAAATTCGAAGGTGAGGGAAGGTGTACCTGCTAAGGTACTATGGTATTTTCCACCTATTCCTAGATTTCAGAGAATGTTTCAGTCTACCAAAACAGCTAGTAGTTTGACTTGGCACTCCACTGATAGACCGAAAGATGGGCTAATGCGTCATCCTGCAGATGCATTGACTTGGAAATCAGTTGATGAGAAGTGGCCTGATTTTGGTTCGGAGGCAAGAAACCTTAGGCTTGCACTATCATCAGATGGCTTTAATCCTCATAGTTCTTTAAGTAGTAAATACAGTTGTTGGCCTGTTATTCTTGTCAACTACAATCTTCCTCCTTGGCTTTGTATGAAAAGAAAATACATGATGCTAACATTGTTGATTTCTGGGCCTAAACAACCTGGAAATGACATCGATGTCTATTTGGAACCATTAATTGATGATTTGAAGGTTCTTTGGGAGGGAGTACAAGGAGTCTATGATGCAAGTCGAAATGAGTATTTTACTCTCAAGGCTGCACTGTTTTGGACAATTAATGACTTTCCAGCCTACAGTAACTTGTCCGGGAGTATTGTTAAAGGGTATAATGCATGCCCAATATGTGTTGAAAAGACATTACCAAAGAGGCTGGTTCATGGACAAAAGATGGCGTATATGCGGCATAGGAGGTGGAAAGGAAGAAACCATCCTTATAGAAAGCAACGGGATGCTTTCGATAACCACCAAGAATTTGATCCTCCTCCTTCTCCATTGAGTGGAGAAGAAGTTCTAAAAAGGATGGAAGAAGAAGTGTTAGTTTGGCCGTTTGGGAAGAAACATCCTCCTCCTCCATATAAAGGTGATGATGATGAAAACAGACTTTGTTGGAAGAAGAAGTCGATTTTTTTTTAACTTGAATATTGGAAATTCCTTCCGGTTTGCCACTGCCTAGATGTTATGCATATTGAAAAAAATGTCTGTGATAGTCTTTTAGGGACACTGTTAAATATTCCTGGAAAAACTAAAGATGGGATCAAGGCCCGTTTGGATCTGGTTGAGATCGGTATTAGAACAGAACTTGCACCTAATATTGATGGGCCAAAAAAAAACCGCTTACCATTGGCGAGTTGGAATCTGACCTTGGATGAGAAGAAATCCGTGTGTGGCTGTTTTTTTTGTATGAAGGTCCCTCATAACTATTGTTCTAACATTCATAATCTGGTTTCAATGGATGAGCTAAGGCTTAATAGGATGAAGTCTCATGATTGTCATATTTTAATGCAACAACTGCTTCCTGTTGCATTAAGGGCTGTATTAGACAAGCCGGTTAGAGTTGCTGTGATCAGATTATGTCTATTCTTTACCGACATTTGCAGCAAATCATTTGAAGTTTCTAGGCTGCCCAAAATACAGAGTGACATTGTTGAGACCTTGTACTTGCTTGAGATGTATTTTCCTCCTTCATTCTTCGACATAATGATACATTTGACTGTTCACCTAGTTAGAGAAGTGGAACTTGTGGACCAGTTTTCTATCGATGGATGTATCCTTTTGAAAGATACATGAAGGTTTGCAAGGGATACGTCTGCAATAGAAATCATCCTGAGGGTTGTATAGCAGAGAATTACATTGCCGAAGAAGCTGTTGAGTTCTTAGCAGAACGCCTATTATCAGATCAAACGATTGGCATTTCTAAACAGCAATGTAAGGACTGCAAGCCCACCTCAGGTGCTAAAGTCTCCTCTATCTATGGCAGTGAGTTTAATCAAGCACATCTTTGTGTTCTACAAAACATGGAAGAGTTCAGAGGCTACTTTTTGTAAGTCAAGAGTTTTAATTTAGCTATTTTCTCTTCTATATATTTATTATTCATCTCTTTACAATCACTTAGCTCATTGTTTTGTTGGTTTTTTTTTTCTGATGACAGGGAGCATATGGAATATTTGAAGGAAGTTTTTCCTAAGTTCAAAAAGAATAAGAAGTGGCTGAAGGATAAACAAAACAAATCGTTTGCAGATTGGTTGAAGATACGGGTAAGTCATGGTTTTGTAAAATGCTTGATTTAGGTAACTGATGCTTGGTTTGAATACTTGACACTAGTATGGTTGATCTGTGCAGGTGGAGCAACAACTTAGTGAACCTGAAAACAACATATCTGAAACCGTGCGATGGATTGCAGATGGACCAAGCCATGAAGTAGCAAAGTTCAGCAGTTACAAAATTGACAGAATTCAGTTTTACACAAAGTCTCTTGATGATGTTCGAGCGTGTCAAAATAGTGGTGTTTACCTAGAGGCCGATACTATGCTTGTTGCTAGTGCTACGGACAGAAATCCTATAGATGACGACATGAGCTTCTATGGGGTGATAGATGAAATTTGGGAGCTTGATTATACTCAGTTTAGCAAGCCTCTCTTTAAGTGTGATTGGGCTGAGAGTACAAGGGGTGTCAAAGTGGACGACCTCGGTTTCACCTTAGTAAATTTGAATAGGAAAGGCCATCTGAATGATAAATTTGCTATGGCTACCTCAGTCTATCAAATTTTTTATGTGCAAGACCCAGTAGATCCTAGGTGGTCAGTAGTTCTAAGAGTCCCACAAAGGGAATTCTTGGACTTAGCTCATGATGATGAGCTTGGGGACACCATAATTGATCAGCAGCCCATTACTGATAGAATGCCATGTGTTGAGAGTGAGGAGGGAGAAATAGGTTACATAAGAGTAGCCAATGAGGGGATTCTGGTTAATGAATAGCGAAACTGCTATGTTTGATGAAAAAGTGTTGTTGTACTGATACTCTGAATGAACTGTTGGTTTTTGGTGTTTAATGTAATTCATATTGATGTTCTTGAAAGCAAGTTGTTTCATCCTCAATGTTGTAGTTACTTTGTGTGTATTGTGTTACAATGAATGTACTCGAAATAAATTATTCTTAGGGGGGTGTATTGTATTTGGATTTGTGCAGACTTTTTTTAAATGACAGACTTTTTGAAAAGTCCGCAGACTCTTTAAAAAGTCGATAGACTGTTATGGATTTCTTAAAACCATTGATTTTAGCAACAGACTTTTATTTATTCATGAAAATCTATATACTTTATTATGAATGACTTCTACAGATTTCCTAGGATGTACAAAATATATATAAAAAAAAAAACAAATGCAGCCCAAACACAAAACAAAATAATAACTTGTTGTCTTTTCAATGCTCCAGTATCTTCTAATAGAAATGGACTCAAATAAATGATTGTTAGTCTGTTTAGCGAGTTTGTTCTCATTCCTAATCTCCCAACAACATAAATATACAATATAGATCACTTGATGTTTATGGTTAATTATTCTCATCAATTTTGTTTTCGCCGATTAACATATATTGTAGCAATATTGATCAATGTCTTGATCTATAATCAATCAATTGAAATTCAATTGTTCAACCTTTTTTTGAACCATAATATAAATTCAAATTAATGAGAATAATTAATTAATAAGATAAAATTTAGTATGGTTCAAGGACTTAGGGTTAGACCACAATATTTGAGTTTTAGGGTTTCATAAATCATTTTTATTGCTATTAGGGTTCGAAGTATCACAATTGAAAAAAACAAAAACAAAAATCACATTCAACAACTACAATGAACATGTTGGGTATCAAAAAAAGTTGATAACATAAAAAATTAGAGAAAAGACAAAAAATTAAGAAAGAGAGATGATGAAGAACAAACTTATTCGTCCGTAGAGAGAATAACTTTGATAGACCTTTTTTTTTTTTTTTGAAGAGGAAACTTTGATAGACTTTTTGAAATCTTTGGTCTGGAGGCTGGAAAATTATTGGAGTTTGTTATGTATAGTTAACACTACAAAGTCCATGATTATCCATGATTTTCTAATTCCATAAGTATGAATGATATTTTGAATACCTCTGTACTTTTATTCATTTTTAAAAGTCCTAATTGAATACCCCTAGATTTTGGTGGAATTCATGAATTCTTTAAAAATCCTAATTGAATACCTCAAGACTTTCATGGATTGTTAAAAGTCTATATTGAATACACCCAGACTTTTAAATTCCATAGATTTCTTTAAAACTTCCACTAATTCCACATACAATACACCCCCCTTAATGCATTGACTTGTATTGTATTTTAGCTTGATGTTTATGTTTACAAAGTATTGACTTATCTGTATGTGTAGGTAATGGCACATTCAAAGGCTGTCTCAACCCCAACTAAGAATAGTACAAAGTCACTCAAAGTAAGGAAGTCAAAGTCGTCAAAGTCCAAGAAGGTATGTACATCTGCTGCAAGCGTGAGTAAAGGAAAGAATAGTGGAAAGAAGATAGAGGAGGATGAAGGAAGCACTGGAGGATTGAAGCTGCTCAAGCGTCACCCTGTTACAATGTCAAAGATGACCAAGGGTAGGGTTCTAAAGAAGAGGCTTAGAGTCCAGTTTGATAGGAATGGCTCTCCGGTGGGGAAAAATGCAGAAAAGATGCAATCCTACATTGGTGTTTTGGCAAGAACAAAGATCCCAATTTCAATTGCATCTTGGCCTGGTGTTGACAAGAAAAAGAAAAACACGCTTTGGGAGACTGTTTTGGTAAGTGTCGAGTGATTATTAGTGAGTTCAATGAAGCTGTGTATTGAGTTTTTCATGTTACATGTGTTTATTAATATTATTGATTCTCACTGATGAATTTTTTTGTTTTTTTTTTTTCTACATGTTTGTAGACGGCATTCATATTAGGACCTGAACACTGGAAAATGGTGTTACAATCTGCTGGAGCCAAATGGAGGGAATTTAAGAGCAGACTAACCACCGTCTATGTGTTGCCATATGTGGATGATCCGGAGATGTTACAATTTCCACCAAATGACTATAGGTTTATTACTGTTGATGAGTGGACTGCTTTTGTAACAGAAAGAACAAAGCCTGCATTTTTGGTAAGTTGCATGTTTGACATTATATATATTATACCTACATTTGTCAATGGCATTGTATACAGGAGCGCTAATCAACTAAATCAAATGTAGGAATTGATTTTGTTTTTGTTCTTTCTTATACATGTATACTGTTGTGTGAAAATGGGACAAGTCTGGAACTTGGGACATTATGTTTGAACCTAGTTGTCATACTATGAACTAGCCAAACAGTTAGATACTTAAGAACCATGATAGAAGGGTATATCTTGCAGCCATAAAAATGTCAATAATATAAACTTTAGCAAATCAGAATCTCCTCAAAGTGATTAATTTAAACTGAGTGTAATTACAATATTATCAACTTTAATCATTTATATCGATCAGTGCTAATCAACTTAATGAAATGCAGGAATTACATGAGGCTCAAAAGGCAAGGCGTCTCAAGAATCAGTATGATCACCATATGTCTCGTAAGGGATACGCAGGACTGAGAGAAGAGTTGGTTAGTACGAGTGTCCAACTTTTTTTTATTTGTAAGCATTCACCACTGCCTAATAATGTAAAACTGAGAGTTTTTCTGGTACAGTCTCAAACCATGCCAGAGGAGGAGATTGACAGAGCAATGCTTTGGATCAAAGGACGCCAAATGAAACAGGGGACATTTAAAGTTGATGCTTTCAAGGACACAGCTGATAAAGTCGTATGTATCTTACACTTATGTGCCATTTGTCTCTAGCTGATGAGTTTTTGAGTTGCTGATATGCATGAATAATTGAATTTATCTTCTATTTTTCAGTTCTTGAAAGGGGAAGTATATTATTGGAATTAGCTTATAACTAATTTTCATGCGAAAAAGATTGAAGCTAGTTTGCTAATCTATACTGAAACACTGATTTTGAACTTATTATTGCATATGAGTTGCATGTTCGTGTCTCCACTGGTTGAAAACAAATGCTGGATAATTAATTCATTCTTAAGTTTATTGTAGAACTTGTTTGATGATTTATGATGAGTATTATCTATATGTATGAGCTGCTGATCATATAGAATGGGGTGGATTTGGGCCACTGACTTTCAAAATGCTTTTATATTAAGACATGTATATATAGATTATAACTATAGTTTAAAGGGGTAACTATAGTTGGATATGTACATGTTTATGAATGGTGAGATTTATATTTTAATTCTTTTACTTTGTATATGGCAGGAAACATTGAAGCAAAAGGAACGCAGTGAAGAACTGGAGATTTCTGGAAGTGATGATGTCCTAACATTAGCTTTGGGGACTCCGGAGCACCCTGGAAGAGTTAGAGGTGTGAGGGGTTATGTAAATCCAACTGATTACTTCCACCTTCCAAAACGCAAAAAAGAGAGCGTCCAAGAGTCGGTGAGACTAAGCGTGAGGAGGATATTTGAAGAAGAGAAACAGAAGTTGGAGGAAGAATTAAAGGAGAAGATATTGGCTGAAGAGAGGGAAAAGATAGTGGCAGCTGAAAGGGCATTTTGGTGTTCTAGGATTGAACAATTGGAAGCAAAAATTAATGGAACCGTGCTTGAGGAGGGAGTTCCTCATGTTGGAAAAGGCAAAGCTGCAGCAAATGAGTACATATCCGGCCAAGCAAGTTGTTCTAAGACTAGCCCTAAGTCTGCTACCAAACTCGACAACACTATGGAAGGAGCAGTCACAAAATGCTTGGATATGATGGAGAGAAATATGGTGCAAAAACATAAGAAAAAGACCACAAAGGTTTCAAAGCCTAAGATTGCTAAAGCACCAATTGAAGAAGTTGAAGATAGAGCCAAGGAGAATGAGGAAAGGGTTGCTGCAATGAACAATGATAATTTGGAAATAGAGGTGGTAGATATGACCAGCATAGAGAAACAAAGGAAGGTACATTTGTTTTTATGAATGATCACCATATATTGTTCTAGTTGCACATATGTGATGATGAATTATAACTTATTGATTATATGTTGTTGGCTTAGGTAACTCCTACCGAGAAGGAATGCAAGTTGGCATTGGGTGATATTGGCCATATTGTCGCTATTGCAATGGTGATGACAAGCGATGATCCATCTGCAACGTGTCATGGGACTCCATTGGGAGATGAAAATTTGCGTGTTTCTATTTATGCTGCCATTAAGGAGCAGGCTATGATTCCATTTCCAATAAAGGATGAGATCATGACAGTGAAGCAAGCTATGGGGAGCTGGGTCATGTGGCCAAAAAACCTTATCATTTATGATGAAAAGGTATAGATGTATACGATGATTATATTTTTACCTATATATGGCAGTGATTATAAGGTTAACTGAATTGTTTGCTTGATCTAGAAAAAGGCGAGTGGTAAAGCAAGGAAGAAGCAAAAAAGGAATCAGTTTAGCCCATATTCAGATGCTGAGTTTGACTTGCAGTCACTCCCATCTAGCTTGCCAGCCTCATTGAAAAAGTTATGTGAGTGGGGAAAAGAAGGGTTCAAAGATGGGAAAGCCATTTGCTTCTATAAAGAAGAGCCCGTATTTGGTTATCATGCTAAGAGCTTTCTACTTGACGTAGATGTTATGAGGCGTGCACACATGGCAGAAATAACAAGCAGCTGCATAGTGGTGTATATGAGGTAAATGCTACACTTGGTTGCTTAATTATGTGACTTTGGTGACTTAATTATTAGGTGACTTAATTATGTGAATCATCTCTATGCTTTAGGTACTTGCATGATGTATTAAAACAGTTTAAAATGCAAGACATGGTTGCTTTTATTGACCCAACCTTGACTGGTGAGATAGGGTGTGGGAGTCCATCGCAGAGGTCCCAAAATATAAAAGATCGGTTGATAACTGCTTCTCCAAATCAGATTTTCTTATTGCCTTACAATGCATCGTAAGTTGGTCAATTATTTATGCTTAAACTTGACTTTTCATTCATATCGATATTGCACTAAAATCTGTTTATTGAATATTAGTTCTCATTGGATGTTGACTGTGATCAATCCGGAAACCGGGACCGTCTATTTCATGGATCCATTAAAAAGACGCCTAATCACTGGAGAATGGAGAGATGTTGTAGACACATAAGTTGCTCAAAACTGACTGTTTCAATGGAAGTTTGCAGTGTGATCACATATATTCTTATGAAAGTCGATCTAATGTTGTCGGTTTGCTTATATATAGGGCCATCGGATTGTTTAAGGCAGACCGCATCAAGAAAGGACGAGGTTCTGTTGAATGGAAGAACATGGCAGTATGTGATACATATATATATATATATATATTTATACCTGATTTTCAGAGGATGATTTACTTGATATATAATTAGTAGTTATATGTATGTTGTTGTTTGATGACACGCTGTTGACTTTTTTAGGGTATTCCACCACAGCCAAACGACTAAGAGTGCGGCTATTTTGTAATGAGATACATGAGGGACATCATCCATGATACAACTTTGTCATTTGCAGATAAGGTAACCATAAATTTTCATTTTCAAAAGCATTCTTCCATATATTAAAGTCTGAGGACAGTGACAAAGCTATTTGCACATTAAAATTTTATGGTTACTTTTGGTTTCTAACTTGTTATTGTTGAATGTGTATGAGTTTAAAATTCTGATTTGAAATTGTCAACAGTGGGGTAGGAGAGCCAACCATACTTATGGTCAAGTGGAACTTGATGAAGTGCGTAATGAGATTGCAAATTATGTGATGAAGAACCTGCTGAAGCTATGAGGTGTTGGTCTTTTTTGGGTACATGCATGCATGCAGTAATGCAAGGTTTCAAGTGCATTAGGCTGGATGTTGCTCGTTTTTTGGTTGGCCTCATGTGTTGGTGTTTTTTGGGTACATATATGCCTGCTTGCAGTAATGCAAGGTTTCAAGTGCATTAGCTAGGCTAGATGTTGGTCATTTTTTGGTTGGGCTGATCGAATTGCATGTCTTCTATATATGAGATTATGTACGTAGGACGAGACTATTTTAGCCACATTTGTGGATGTATTTGCTATTGGAGATCCGTAGACGTACGTGATCCCTTGTGTTTTGTGGATAAAATTACTATTTTCGGAACCATTTGTGGGATTATAATAGCTATTTATTATGACAGAATTATTGTTCATTTTGTCAATTTTTGTTTCCAGTTTACCATTACCAAATCAAACAACAGTTGGAAAAAAGGAAAATATGTCGTCTGATGAGGATTATAGGGCTGAATCAAACAAATTTTCAACAATTCACACGACGGTTCTTACCGATATCATTGTTGGATGCACACAAAGACAACAAGTATTAGCAAAAACCATCGTCTAAAATGTCACAATACAACGGTTCGAGTTATATCTGTCGTGTGAAGGCACACATACACTGAACTATTAGGTCATCACACCACATTTTATGCTGGAAGAACTGTCGTGTGTATACAATTTACACAACGTCTTAAAATTAAAAACCGACTTCTGAACAACAAAGAGACAAGGCTGGAATCCTTAAAACTGTGGTATGAATGGAAGTCACACCACGCTGGAATCCAAAAATCGTGGTATGAGTAGAATTCACACCACGCTGGAATCCTAAAAATCGTGGTATGAATAGAAGTCACACCACGGCATATTTCTGTCGACAGCATGTCGGCAGATCTGCCGGTCCATCAGACGACGAATTCAGCTGCAAACTGTCAACCCAATGATCGGTATACGACGGTTGAAAATCGCCGTCTGATAGCGTTTCATCAGACGACGCCTCGATAGACCACGGAAATGCAAAACGTGAGACGACAGTTTTAAACCGTCGTGTGAAGCCTTTTGTGTAGTAGTGTGCTGCCACACCATTAGTTGAAGTAGTGACTGCACCCTCATATGACATGGAATTTTAGATTTGTTCTACCTTCTAGGTCAGGTAATTATTTCCATTCCGCATTAAATATCATTCTTTATGGGCCAGAAGGAAAGACGGTCCACATTTTCGTACCAAACATGTACATTAGTGTCCAAGAGACCTCCATACTCAGTCAAGACAAACTTAACAATTTAAAGATTATCCTTGACCATAGAATTGACAATATCAGCAAATAGTTACCTTCTTGTCTTCCAACTTGTACTTCCTTAGCAGATGTTTCTTTTCTTCAGCAGTAAGTATCTCATACTTCGGCTGTAAAACATGCTTCGTAACATTGACCAGCAGTTCAGAAATCTGAAATAAATTCACAAATGTTGTGGTAAAATGGAAACTCTTCAGCTAAACAAACAAAAAGAAAGATAATAGAGGAAAGAAAGCATACACAATTGCATTGCTTGTATAAGTTCATACACTAAACTTCCATCTAAATTGATATATCATGAAACTCACGTTGAAAAAAAAACCAATTTAAATAAAACTTTAACTCTTGATATCTTAATAAGTTTCCACAAAAGAAAAAAAAAATCTTACTAGCTAACACTACTACAATAACATGATTTAAGGACACCTAAACCGTGTCCTTAAATACATACAAGGACTCTTTAAAAAAGAGTTCTCTATCCGGGTGTCATCGTAAGTCCCAAACAAGGACACTGAAAATGTGTCCTCTTATCTATACGAGGACACAGTTTATGTGTCCTAATAGCCCTGGACATGGTGTCCTTAAATCCATAAGAGGACACCTAAACAATGTCCTAAAAGCTGTAGAAACTGTGTCCTCTTTTCTATACTAGGACACACAAACTGTGTCCTAAAAGATCTAGAAATGGTGTCCTTAAATCCTTGAGAGGACACAAAAAAATTACTCATATGTGTCCTTAAAACTAAAACAGGACACTTAATAAAGGTAATAGAGGACGTTAAAAAAGTGTCCTTAAAACTTGTAAAGAATCCAAAAAAATAATAATAATAAAAGAAATCTTCCTCCAATTATACACAGCTCAAAATACACCACCAAATGCATTATTAACTTAACCAGGATATCATATCCATACATATACCAAAAAAATTTCTAAAGTATAAAGTCTGAACACACATTATATATATGTCAATCATGAACTGAAGAGTAATTACAGTTTACATGAAAATGCTAAACTTAGATTTGCCAGAAGCAAATGCCAAAATGAAACTACCATCCTAGAACACTTGTTGAAAATGATGAGACCTTGCTGCCTGTACTGCCATCAGTACTAACAAACTTTGAACCTGCACAAGTATATGCATAATTAAAGAAAAGCCACAAACGCATGTCTCAAAAATAGCCACAAGTTATCTTTAGGACATAAGCTTATATCTAGCAGTGTTGAAGAAGAAATGAAGGCAATGTTCGTTACCTGGATCTTCATGAAGCATATTATACACTACCGGGTCAACCTGCAAGTCAAATTAAGTAAGAAAGTTCAAAGGTAGACAGATTCAATGTCAATTCATATCAATTTGACAATAAAATCATAATTACCTCTCTTAGAAGAGCCCTCCTAATAGTCAGAGTAGTCATATCCAAAACATAATTACTTCCACACTTCTCAAACACAAAGCAGCTCTAAAAAAATTACATTCACCGAAAGTTTCTATGCATCACAGAATTGCCTTATAAAAGAGAAGCAGGAGCCTTCACATGACTCCTTTTCATCCACAACATGGATAAGAAATCACATTATCACTTTTTCATCAATATTTGTGAGTTGAGAAAGGGGGTTTTGGAGAAATTTTGAAATCCTTCAATATGATCTTTATTAATCAAAAGTTAAAGGGCATAGATTTACACGTTGCAAAAAAAGTGGAAGTTTGTGAGCACAAACTCAATAGTCACATCCAGCAGTGTAAAAAAAAAAGTGTAAATTCAATGTTTCAACAATCAAAAGGCTTCTGGCAACCAAACAGAAAATGTTTGTATCTCCAACACCTATTGCAATCACATGCCGCAGGACTGGTTTTATTTTATTTAAAAGTTAAGAGCATTCTGTAGTTGCTAGAAGTACTGTAAATCACCCTACTCTAGAGTATAAACATTAGATATCTAAATCGAGAGAAAGAAATTAAGATCAAAAGAAGAAAATCAAAAGGAAATAAAACTGTTGAGCTAAATAGGAATTGCATATAATATTGTTACTGGTTACCACCCCTGCCGGGTATTATGGAAAGCATATGAACTACCAATCAACCAGTAGTTTGGTATTTTTGTTGCAATGTAACAACTAGCATTGCATACCTAACCTTTCAACAACTGATGCATGATAATAGATACAGACAATGGAACACGTATGCTCGTATGCATACCTGGGCAGTCAAAAACTAAGTAGTCATCATCCAGGTAATCCTCCAATCCCTCTGCAAGCCAATCATCCAGATTATCTTCAAGGTGTCTAGTTATTGAGATTAAGGCCATTCACCTTAGAAATCAAAAGTTTTTTAAAGAGAAGAGAACACCAGGACAAGTAACATATTTACCAATTGATTTTTTTCACGTGATGATTTAATATCAAAGACAAGAATTCACGGGGAAACATGTGTAAAGTCAGATTCACATATAGCTGGTAATACTAACCTGTCATCATCACTTTTGACTTCCATATCAAAATCATCAGCATCTACATTACGTGGTATAACGCAGTCTTCAGTGTCCCTTCTTATCCCTATTTAGTAACAATTTCAGTATTATTAGACTAAGCAATTACTTGCAGGAATTTTTACATTAAAATATGATTTAAGGAGCTGGGATACACACTTTCCAACAAAAGCTGGCTCCCTCTCCTGCTGCGATCTCTGTCATCTGCACAATGCACATAACAATTAGAAAGCATGAAGAAATAACATCACATCCTCATAGAATTGAACTAACACCAAACCCTGACTAAAGGGTTGAGATCAAAATCCATGATTTCAACAAAAATAAAAAAAGGTAAGGGAAAGATATCATACAACTATATTTATCCTTGGATGAAAAATGCCTCCTGTCATGGTCTTCCAACTCCTCCTTGAGGTTCCTTTTCTGCAGTTCTTCCTGGATGTCCTTTCCGTCCTTTCTGTTTGTACAAACCATCAAAAAGAAAGGTTCAAAACTCAGCATCCAAGGACAACTTACTTGCACAAAAGTTAACAAATGAATTGAAACAAAGATGACATTTCAGACAGAATATCGCAATCTTCAAAAAAGAAAGAAGAATAAACATTTGCAGCGATAGTTAAGCAAACATGGCTTTCAAAATTGTATGCCACCCTCAAAATTTACAATGATATGTAGCAATGCTGATAAAAGCAACAGAAACTAACTTGGGTTTTAGAGTTGTATGGGATGCAATGTCCCTTGATGAGTACTTTTGGGATGGGCCAAAAATCTGAGTACCACATTGTTCATTACCACCTTTCGCAGGAGCCCTCGTGGGTCGAGCTGCAGTCGTCATGTCTTCTCACTATCTGTTTAGATACCTGTCAATCAATCCATAAACATAAAATCAAAAATCCATACAATTCCCATAAATCCTCTTAAGAGGTTACTTATTCACCACAGTTAATATAAACTTGAGAATAAAAATATATAAACTTCATCGTCTTTTATGATTTTATGAGCAAACAATACACATTTTATCTACATTTACATAAAAATAAACCATACAGACAATACATGAATTTGAGAGTATTGAAACTGAAGTCTATTTACAACTCTGAGGTACTTAGGTTTGCGATATAAGAACCATAAATCAATTGACTTCTTGTTCCTGGTAATTTCAATGGATCCGACAGCTCCTGGTCATGAAGTTGTGATTTCTAAGCCAAACATAACAAAAAAACCCTCTCTGATCCAATTTCTGATCCAACCCATTACATTACTTTAACTGATCTAAAGCTAGTACAGATTTCTACTAACATTCCCCAATTACGCACATAGTTAGCACAAGCTAAAATCAGACACACACACACACACACACACACACACACATATATATATATATTATATACACAGCTAATAAGCAAGCAAAATTTGACTACATTACACATTGAGCGAATGAGCTGATAGTGTAGCTTACCCAAATACCCAATACAACTTTGAAAAATTCAGCAACAAAAAGAAACGAAATTTAGGAGGGAAGAGAAATATGATACCATATGAATACAAATCGATGTTCTACAACCCCAGCATGCGTTTTCTCCTCAACCCAATTCCCAGAAGTCGCCGAGTCCCGGCCAGGACCGACGGAAACAACACACCGCTCTTGGAATCAACGACGGAGGCCGGAGTGTCGTTAAGGGACAGCGAGCCCTAAAGCGGCAGTGAACGATTGGTGAAGAAGAAGTTGAGTGCGTTCTGGAGAAATGGGTGTCTTGGGTTCATGGGGTTAGTGTGTGAGATGACAGCGGCTCTGTAGCCTTCGTCACCTCCTTCTCCAACAACTCCTTCCCAAATCCCTATATCGAATTTACAGCCACACACACAACAAAATTTTGAATCACTGGAATTAAAGGGAAGGAGAGAGAGACATGAGACTGTCAGCTCCGATAAATTTCCCAAATCTTCTGTTTTGGAAAAAGAACAATGAAAAGGCCATAGACAGATCAAAAGGAGAGAAAATTACCCATCCGTGGTGAGTGAATTTTTTTTTCTTAGAGCTAAAGAATCTAAGCTCCACAATTTGGTTTGTTCGATGAGGAAGAGATGGCAGATGAGAGAAAAGAAAGAAGGAGAAGGAGAGGGAAAGGAGGCTGGGAGTGTGAAAAGTTTAACTTTTGGCCCAAAAAAAGGGCGCCTTTGTGTGGGGAAGTTTAATTTTGGCCAAAAAGGGGCTTCTGTTGCCCTGTTTTTTTCCCGCTCGTCCTTAAAAGGTTTTGAGGACACTTCAATTAAAAGATGTCCTTGTAGGGTGTCCTTATAGGTAATATTTGTAGTAGTGTAAAACAATATATTAATCTTCAATGTTCTCGAGTCATATTTCTAAGTAACTAATGATGTCTGGCAGTTAATCTATCTATCTAGTAATGTATCTATATAGTGCTGCAGGAGCACTGGTTTGTGCTTTCTATTTGTTCAGTTTATGACACTAGGATTTTGATTCCACTACTTTGCATATCAAGTTATTCAATCACTGTGACCAGTTCCAATTTCTTCCAAAGTCACATATGTGATCCAAGCCATGAGCCATAATGTTGCCAAATGCAATGTTCAGTTAAAACTAACAAAATGACTGAAGGACAGAGGAGCATTATTTAAACAGAAAAGTTCTATATATTTTTGTTTCAGAGCAAAAGCAGACAAAGGAGTGAACTTGTCAGTTAGGCAAAGTTGTCCTTAGGCCGTTCAACATCTTTACAGTACAATAACGTAGAATAATTATGAGGCAACTTACGTGAAAAGTTTCAACTTTGTAAGGATAGTTTTCCAGTTCTTTTCGAGCATAGGAGTTCATTTTATTTTGCAGGACAAGCATCAGAGAGCTTATATCTTTGTTCAGGAGGTTAGCATAAATGGCACGAACACTCGCTTTTCTGATTTCATCAGTTCCACAGAAGATGACCATAATCTGCAAAAGAAATCGACTTTTAATGCATTACCACTACAACAACCGCATGTAGACACTTTGAAGTAAATATAAACCAAATATGTGGTGTGGAAAACGAAAAAGTGAATACTTGCATACAATTGCATTAGAAGTATAAAAAAAACATGTAGATAACTATAGATTTTATCAATTCTGGAAGCACTACATGCCAACAATGTAAAATAATTTGAATTTAGATGACTTTTGGGAGACTAAACCTCTTCGAAAAGAAAACGAAATTGAGGTTTACATGTCATTTAGCCATATGAAATCCAGTTTGCTTTTCGACCAAACCAGTGTCTAACCAGAGACTGAATTTGATCATTTCATTCATCTCTTGCTCCAACACTCACAATTTTCTTAGAATCATCAGCAAATATCAAGTTTACAAGGGTTCCTTATTTCATTATTTATCCATAGCTATGATGCAGAACGGATGGCAGCCCAATTTGAAGAACAGTTAGATCGTGCTACAGGAGGAAAACGAAAAGTGACTAGTAGACAGGAAACAGCTCGGAATCCGATTGGGACGTACCTTACCTTTCCGGAAAAATAATCGCGCCAAAACAAGACTCATCGCTTTGCCATGAGCAGTAGCATTTTTCGGGCTTTCGGGGTCATTTAGGTCCTCAAAACTGCATTTTTCTATTTTACCCGTTTTTGGTTTTCCTAGTTATTTTTGGGTTGTTTTCGTTTTTATCCATGGGCTTTAGGGTTTCAATGTTAGTCGCCCTAGGGTACTTTTCTCTTATTTATGCGGCTGCAGAACGCATCTTTCAACTTTTAATCAATAAAATAGAGATTTTCTCTTTTATCTCTGGTGGACTCCAAAATCCTTTTGTTAGGTTTATTGCTGGTAAACCTAGGTTACTATTCTGACTGCATCAGGTGGTATCAGAGAAGGTCTTCCCTGTCTCTTTTATTTGCCTTAGTAGCAATGGGTGAAGTTACGAAATCAGATATTGAAGATCTTACGGCAGCGTTTACCGCTGCCATCAATTCCATGAATAATCAGATTGGTGAAATTTGTGGATTGTTGGGTGAGAGGAACAACAACAACAACAATAATCAGCATAGAGGTGGGGAAGGAGGCCAGCGAGTTAGGGCTCCACGTGGTGAAGTTGTTGATAATACATCAGGATCTGAGCCTGAAGAAGAAATTTTACAATATGAACAATAGGGACAAGCTGACCAGGATTACAAAGTCAAGGCAGAAATTCCTTTCTTTTCGGGCAATTTGGGTGTAGAAGATTATTTGGATTGACAGCTTCAGGTGGACAGATTCTTTGAGATTATGGAAGTGCCTGAACACAACCAGGTTAAGCATGTTGCCTGGAGATTGAAGAGTACTGCTGCAGTATGGTGGGATAAGTTACAGAACACTCGAAAGAAGCAGAGGAAGCAGGGTGTTAGAACATGGCGAAGAATGAAGCAGCTGATGATGGAGAGATTCTTGCCAGAAGATTATAAGCAGATTCTATACAGGCTGTATATTGAATGTGTCCAGGGAACTAGGACGGTGGCTGATTATACAGCTGAGTTTTTACGCTACTCAGAGCGTAATGAATTAGGAGAAACTGAAGGCCAGAAGGTGGCTCACTATATCAGTGGGCTGAAGCCTTCCATTCAGGAGAGAATTGGGTTACAAACTGTTCATACTATGGCTGAAGTTACAAACCTAGCATTGAAGGCAGAGTTGTTGGAGAAGCCTTCACGAGCTTCTTCTTTCCAGAGGTATAACTACCAAAGGAGCACAGATTTGGTTAACGCCTCAACTTCCAAGGGTACAACCACGCTGCAGAGAACATAAAACGCTTTTAAAGCTTCCAATCCTCCTTTTAAAGGCGCGGGCAGTTCTAACAGTTCTAGTGGTGCTCAAAATAGGGCCCCGAACCAGAGGTTTAATAATCCTTATGCTAAACCTACAACAGATATCTGTTATCTATGCAGCAAGCCTGGGTATAGATCTAATGTGTGTCCTGAGAGGAGACAAACTGCTCTTATAGGTGAATATGATGAAGATGAAGAAGAAGGAAGAGGTGACGATTATGATGGGGCTGAGTTTGCGGAGGAGGAGTCTCCTGAAAAGGTTAATATTGTGTTGGAGCGGGTCTTATTATGTCCTAAAGAAGATGGGCAGCGACGCAATATTTTCAGGTCATTTTGTTCCATCAATAACAAAGTGTGTAATTTGATTGTGGATAATGGGAGTTGCGAAAACTTTGTAGCCAAGAAACTGGTGGAATACTTGCAGTTACCTACGCAGCCTCATAAAGCACCTTATTCCCTTGGTTGGGTCAAGAAAGGTCCACAGGTTCGAGTTACTGATTCCTGCAAAGTACCGGTATCCATTGGTAAGCATTATAAAGACGAAGTTCTGTGTGATATTATTGATATAGATGCTTGTCATATTTTATTTGGACGACCTTGGCAATATGATGTGGATGTGATTTATAAAGGCAGAGATAATGTGATGATGTTTATGTGGAATAGTCATAAAATTGCTATGGCTCCTGTGTGTCAATTTGAGAAATCTGGTGGAAAGAAAGGGGAGAGTTTTCTGACCTTGTGTAGTAGTGAATTTGAGATGGAGGAGTCCTTTAAAGAATCTGAAGTTTTCTGCCCAGTGGTGATAAAGGGGTTGTTGGCTGTGGAAAAGGAGGATGTGGTGATCCCTAAGGAAGTGCAGGATATGTTGGGAGAGTTTGAAGAGTTGATTTCAGATGAGTTGCCCAACAAACTAACACCTATGAGGGACATTCAACATCAGATTGATTTGGTTCCTGGAGCTAGTTTGCCAAATCTGCCACATTACCGAATGAGTCCCAAGGAGAATGAGATTTTGAGGGAGCAGATTGAAGATTTGTTAAAAAAAAAAGGGTTCATTCGTGAAAGCATGAGTCCTTGTGCAGTTCCAGTCCTCCTTGTATCTAAGAAGGGCAATCAATGGCGGATGTGTGTTGATAGCAGAGCCATAAATAAAATAACTGTGAAGTACAGGTTTCCCATTCCTCGTTTGGAGGACATGCTTGATGAACTGGAGGGTTCCAAAGTATTTACCAAGATAGACCTTCGAAGTGGTTACCACCAGATTCGAATCAAGCCAGGGGATGAGTGGAAGACAGCTTTTAAGAGCAAGGATGGCTTGTTCGAGTGGATGGTTATGCCATTCGGGTTGTCTAATGCACCCAGCACTTTTATGAGGCTTATGAACCAGGTTCTTCGTCCTTTTATTGGTTCCTTTGTCATGGTGTATTTTGATGATCTATTGATCTATAGCAGGACCAAAGAAGAACATCTGGTACATTTGAGAAAGGTTCTGGGGGCTTTACAGGAAAATAAACTGTACATTAACCTGAAGAAGTGTACTTTCTGTACCAATAAACTGTTATTTTTAGGATTTGTGGTTGGAGAAGAAGGCATTTAGGTTGATAAAGAGAAGGTGAGAGCAATAAGAGAATGGCCAGCTCCATAAACAGTTTCTGAGGTGCAGAGCTTTCATGGTTTAGCTACTTTCTACAGGAGGTTTGTGAAGAATTTCAGTACCATTACTGCCCATATTACTGAATGTTTGAAGAAAGGCAAATTCCAATGGGGAGAGGAACAAGAGAAGAGTTTTGCCTTAATCAAGGAGAAACTTTGTACTGCACCAGTTCTTGCTCTTCTTGATTTTGACAAGGTATCTAAGGTTGAATGTGATGCTAGTGGCGTGGGAGTAGGCGTTGTGTTGTCATAAGAAAAGAAACCAGTAGTATTCTTTAGTGAAAAGCTTAGTGAAGCTCGTCAGAAGTGGAGTACTTATGACCAAGAATTTTATGCAGTGTTCAGGGCATTGAGACAATGGGAACACTACCTGATTCAGAGGGAGTTTGTACTGTTCACTGATCATCAGGCCTTGAAGTACCTCAATAGCCAGAAGACTGTGAATAAGATGCATGCAAGGTGGGTGAGTTTTCTGCAGAAATTCCCTTTTGTGATTCAGCATAAATCTAGCACTCTTAACCGGGTTGCAGATGCTTTGAGTAGGAGGGCTTCCTTGCTGGTCACTTTAGCTCAGTTGATTGTGGGGTTTGATCTCTTGAAGGAGTTGTATGAGGAAGATGTTGATTTCAAGGAGATTTGGGCCAAGTGCAATAATAATAATGTAGTTGCAGATTTTTATGAGAATGAATGATATTTATTCAAGGGCAATCGGCTATATATCCCTAGTTCTTCATTGAGGGAGAAACTGATCAGAGATCTGCATGGAGGGGGATTGAGTGGGCACTTGGGCCGAGACAAAACTATTGCTAGTCTTGAGGAGAGGTATTTCTGGCCGCAATTGAAGAAGGATGCAGGAACTATCGTGAGAAAGTGCTACACCTGCCAGGTTTCTAAGGGTCAGTCCCAAAACACAGGTCTTTATCTACCTTTACCTGTTCTTGAAGATATTTGGCAGGATCTTGCTATGGATTTTGTATTGGGATTACCCCGTACCCAAAGGGGTGTAGATTCCGTGTTTGTGGTAGTTGACAGGTTCTCCAAGATAGCGCATTTCATATCATGTAAGAAGACTGCTGATGCTTCTAATATAGCCAAACTGTTCTTCAGGGAGGTGGTTCGTTTGTATGGAGTACCCAAGTCCATTACTTCTGATAGAGACACAAAGTTCCTTAGCCATTTCTGGATTACCTTGTGGAGGATGTTTAGAACAACTTTGAACCGTAGCAGCACAGCTCATCCTCAAACTGATGGACAGACAGAGGTTACTAACAGAACTTTGGGTAACATGGTCTGAAATGTTTGTGGAGATCGACCCAAATAGTGGGATTATGCCTTGCCACTGGTGGAGTTTTCTTATAACAGTGTTGTGCATAGTGCAACAGGAAAGTCACCATTCTCCTTAGTTTATACTGTTGTTCCTCGACATGTGGTTGATCTAGTGAAGCTTCCTAAGGTTCCTGGTGCTAGTGTTGCTGCTGAGGGTAATGCTAGAGATGTGCAGGCTGTTCGAGACGAAGTTAAGGACAAGCTGGAGGCAACTAATGCTAAGTATAAAGCTGCAGCTGATAAACATCGCAGAGTAAAAGTGTTCCAAGAGGGTGATGACGTGATGGTGTTTTTGCGGAAGGAGAGATTTCCTGTTGGTACCTATAACAAGCTGAAGCCCAGAAAATATGGTCCTTTTAATGTGCTGCGGAAGATCAACGACAATGCTTATGTTGTTGACCTTCCTGACTCCATGGGTATCTCTAACACCTTTAATGTGGCTGACCTGCATGAGTTTCGTGAAGATGAGTTTCTTTATCCATATGAGAACTCGGGGTCGAGTTCTTCGGAGGTGGAGGAGACTGATGCAGAACGGATGGCATCCCAATTTGAAGAACAGTTAGATCGTGCTAAAGGAGGAAAACGAAAAGTGACTAGTAGACAGGAAACAGCTCGGAGTCTGATTGGGACATACCTTACCTTTCCAGAAAGGGAATCGCGCCAGAAACAAGACTCATTGCTTTGCTATGAGCTGTAGCATTTTTCAGGCTTTCGGGGTAGTTTAGGGCCTCAAAACTGCATTTTTCTATTTTACCCGTTTTTGGTTTTCCTAGTTATTTTTGGGTTGTTTTCGTTTTTATCCATGGGCTTTAGGGTTTCAATGTTAGTCGCCCTAGGGTACTTTTCTCTTATTTATGCAGCTGTAAGCGGCTGCAGAACGCATCTTTCAACTTTTAATCAATAAAATAGAGATTTTCTCTTTTATCTCTGGTGGACTCCAAAATCCTTTTGTTAGATTTATTGCTGGTAAACCTAGGTTACTATTCTGACTGCGTCAAGCTATCTCACATCATTATCAATAAATCTATAACAATAAATTTATCACACTACGGAATAGAAACTAAGGCTTTGCTCTGTAAATCTATGAATACAGAGAGAGAGAGAGATGGGCACCTTGTTCTTGGAATTGGAGCGGAGAGAGGCGCAGATGGTGAGGCGGTCGAGGTCAGCGTGTTGGCCGAACGTGGTACGGAACTCAGTGAATGAGTGAGTAAGGTCCGAGTCAGCGACGTTGTAGCATCGGTCGCTTAGCATCTCCATCACTGTACGACGAGACACGTAGTACCTGTAGCTCTCCAAGCTCCCTCCACCGATGACGTCGTGGCTCGTCATGCATCCCGCCCGGCCTCCTCCACCGCCACCCAAAATGGAGTCGTCCAACACCACGGTAGCCACTCTCTCTCTCTCTCTCTCTCTCTCTCTCTCTCTCTCTCTCTCTCTCTCTCTCTCTCTCTCTCTCTCTCTCTCTCTCTCTCTCTCTCTCTCTCTCTCTCTCTCTCTCTCTCGCCTACTCGCTTCGACTAGTTTTCAATTTCGTGTTGATGCATGACAATGACATCGTAGAATTTTCGAATATTTTCAAACTTAGGAGCTTAGCTTAGAGGCCAACTAACATAGATCTCCGGCCTTAATGACCTATAAGGTCAAAAAATTTAATAAATTAGATTGATATTACAGGGAGCCTGATATTACACATGTTTTATGAAAATTTTGAAATTTTTTTTTTTGAGAAGATTAAATTTTTTAATATTAATTGAACACCACGTAAAAACTAGTTTCAAACACCACTCACATATTAATAAGGTTAAATACTTAGATTAGAACATTTTTAATATTTCAGAAAATTTGAACCGATTCAAACGATAGAAAATTACAAAGAAGTGTCACTTTGAGACTTATATTCGTCATAAGGCCACCTAAATTGTTTTGTACATTTCGGGCCCAAAACCATCAGCTCATTTTTATGCTATACATATTTTACCGTCTACCATTTAATTTTCAGTTCCAGTTATTCTCTCTCTCTACCACGATGAAACTCTCCCTCTCTCTCTAGCAAGCTGAGATGTCTCTCTCTCTCTCCGCCAGCGCACCATCCACAAATCCATCTCTCTCTCTCTCTCTCTCTCTCTCTCTCTCTCTCTCTCTCTCTCTCTCTCTCTCTCTCTCTCTCTCTCTCTCTCTCTCCTCGATCTCTGCCTCCGATTCCGGCGACCATCGGCACGAGGCTCTCTCTCCTCGATTATAGATCAAATTTGGGTTTGCACCTCCACGCTATCTCGGTCCCTCCCTCTCTTCGATCACATATCACATCTTGGTCTGCACCTCCAATTCCGGAGACGACCGGCGCGGTGCTCTCTATCTCTCACTTTCATCGATCACGGATCTTCGTGGCGCCGGCATGATGGTGCTGCTCCACTCTAATTCACTAAGAGGCTCGAGGTCAGGGACATCATCGAGATCAAGAACGCGGTGGATCTGAACCAACTAGGTATGATGTCGCTTTTGGGAAGCGCCCAATTTAACCCTGAAATGTCGTTAGTAGTATAAAGTAAGTAGGGATCGTTCTATTCCGGGGATTGAGGGTACACCTGTCATTGTCAAATAATTAAACAATTAAAATTAAAACAAAGTATAATATTTACAAAATATAACAAAGTATATACATATTTACGAAAAAGGGGGGATTTTTGGTTTTTGGTTTTCTATTTTCGAAAATAAAAGCTAAGCTAATAAAATAATTAAAATGCAAAAACATAAAAATACAAATGGAATGCAAGAAAAAAGATCAAACCGAAACATATAATTAAAATCAATTCAAGTTCATCATTGTTCATCATAGTCATGCAAGAGGAGTTGATCATGTGAAACGTTCAAAGCAAACAATTTCCCATATTTTACTTTCAATGCTAATTAACCTAAGCGAAAGCACCTAGATTAATTCTATCAAACATGCAATCAAACCCTAGAAAGCTAGTCAATCATGTCATGTTTAACGCATTAAGCATCTAGAAAGGCTATCAACTCAAGTGTACAACTTAGTATGGAAAAGTCCACCTAATTGCAATTCTCTTTGATTAAATTCGGTTTTTGTACAAAACCTTTACTACATTGATTCAAGTTTACACAAAACGAAAAGTCGATTCCATGTTCTTGAACCTAGCACCAATTATATTAAAACCCTAAGTGTTTGCAACCACATAAGATTAAAATACAAAAGTTATCTATCATGCAAATTTAATCAAACACTCACACAAAAGCAACCATAAATCGCAATATATGAATCTGAAAATTAACAATTAATCATAAAATTCCAGAAATTAATAATTGTTCAAACATGTGTGTCAACTAAGGCAAAACCAACGAAAATACAAAGCAAAGGTTACAAGGAGAATCGGATTACACCGTGATGAAGATGAGATGAATGAAGTGATGATGTGGTCTCTTGAATTTCGAAAGCAATCTTCAAGGTGGAGGATGGATGGTGCTCACGGCTTGTCTTCTTCTTCCTTGGCCTTGCTTGCACTTCGTGGTTGCCCTAGAGGATGGAGAAGAGCACGGCTAAGCTAGAGAGAGTTTTCTGATTTTTTTCTAAAGTGTAAATTGTATGGGAGAGGACCCCTCTCAACGTCAAAGAGAGGAGTATTTATAGGAGCACGGCTAGGGTTCACAAAGCAATCAGAAATTTCCACATAGCTACCACCAATGAGAATTCGCCAAATAAGCTTTGTGATGTAGTCCAACCAATGGTATGATGCCAAGTAAGCTTGTGATGTGTTCCCACCAATCAAAATTCTCTAAAATACCTCCCTAAAATTTAATTGCCGAATTTCCTTGAAATTATTCTGATTTTCTTCATGAATTTCAGCTAACATTCCTTTAGGGAATTTAGGGATGCACCTAGCCACGTTTTGAGCTTTTCCTTGGTGCACACATATTTTCCTTCCATAAAAATCTCCCTTGAATCTCTCTTGGCATCATCTCCTTGATTATTTCTGATTTTCACGTTGGCAATCACACCAAATTATTCCTCCAACAATATTTATTTCCATAAAAGTCTCCCAAGAAAATCTCTCCTTGAAATCCTCCAATCAAAATCTTCAATTATATTTTCAGATTTTCATGTTGCCTCCTCCTTTTCCTCTTTGTATTTTACGGCAAACATATATATTCTCCAAAAATATCTCTCATGTGTCACAAACCCTAATTTCCATGGGCCTTTATCCATTTGCCGAAATCCATAACCTCTTGAGAGTTCTTGGGCCTTTGTGCGTCACCTTCAAGCCATGTCATCTTCTAATGTCTTCAAGAAGCTTCTTTCAATGCCATGACACTTCATTTTTCTGCTTTCCTTTCTTGGTTGGCTCAAGAGTCTTGTTTTGGCCAGCTTTCCTTTTCTGGACAGGGTTTCCTGGTTGGACCAGGAAAGCTCCATTTCTTCATTTCTGCTCATTTGTGCTTCCCTTTGTACTTCATCTTGTCTCCCTCCAACGTTGGCTAGCTTCTCTCTCCATTTGTGAGCTCATTTCAGCTCATTTATTCCAAAGTCCTGAAAATAGAAACTGTTACCAAAAATAGAAACTTTCCTAAAATGAAAAACGGAAACTTTCCTAAACTAAAATGGGAAACTTTCTAAAAATGAAAAATAGAAACTACAAAACAGAAACTTTCTACAAATAGGAACTTTCCCAATCGAAGAATGGAAACTTTCCTAAACAGGGTTTTATTAAGGAAATAACGCAGAAAATGTAGGGAAATGCAGTTAAAATGTCGCATTAAAATGCTTCTATCAAATTCCCCCACACTTAGCTTTTGCTAGTCCCTTAGCAAAATCACACTAAGACACAACAAAATTTAAAGACTCTATAAAAACAATGACTCTATTGCCCTTCAACTTTTTTGTCTCAGCAATCTCTTACTTTCACAACACCAAGATTAGCACTCAACCAAGATTCAATATTAGGCATTCGAGAGTTAATTGAAACACATAATCTTCACATACACAAGTAGGACTTGGTTGTAACAATGGTGATGGGTTCTGTTAAGCAAGTTTCAGACAAGTTTGATTCAAATCCTCACAAGGTATATCCACTCTTTCTTCTCTCAGAATTTCAAGGCAATGCTTAAAAGCTTATAATCACACATGTATATGTGAGAGAACATATTTAAAGGCATTCAATTAGGTCACATATATAAGAAACGAAAAGCACTTTGTGAATATAATTTTTCAAAAGATCTCATGAAGGATATCAACTACTTGCACAGATGGACCCAAGCCATAGGTTCAACTCTTGTAACTCATCTCCACATCAAGGACTGTCCCATCTTAAGGATCAAGAAGGTCTTCTCAAGGGTTGTAATGGGGCCAAGCTCAAGGTTTAAAGAAACGAAAGGTAAGGATTTATCAAAGTGTCCTAAAAACCTAGCAGAGCACATGTAGATGTAGAGACCTCAAGAAATCCACCAAGGCATTGCAAAAACGTCACTTTCCCTAGAGGTAACATAAAAGGGGCCTAATGTCTTCATGTTGGGCCCAATCTTCATTGTAAACTTCCCTTGAACTATAGTGGAATGGACAAAGGCCAAATTTTTCTGTAGTGGGCCTTCAGTTCAAAGTAAACTCCAAAATCACTAAGTATGGGGGACTAAAATCCATAAACATACATTTTTCTTTCTTTTCTTTAGCCATACACATTTTTTCTTTTCTTTCATTTTTTTCACGGCTTTCACATATATTTTTTTCTTTATGGACAAGTCTACCCCCACACTTGAACTTTCACCTCTTCTCAATCTTGATCCTTGACGCCAAATCCTCAAGTAAAGTCTCAAAAGATAGCTCCACTAAGTTCTTAGAACAAAGGGTAGGGTTGTAACTATACTAAGCTTCATGGTTAAGGGTTTTAAGGGTGATGACTGAAAAGGCTTAATGTAGGCTCAAAGGGGCTTATCTAGGGGGGTCCCACGACGGGCACAAATAGGGACACAAGTTTATATGGCAATGGTGGTAATTCCTAGGGTGCCTCTATCCTTTCCAGAATCAGGGCCATGTATTGACATACGTCTCAACAAGCACAAGAGTGAATTCTAGCATTCTCTAGTCCATCAAACTTAATCTATGGCAAGTAGTCAATCAAGATGAAAGAATAATGAGATCATCAAAACATCGCCAAGAAATTAAGAATATATTTTTCATATATCACTCCACGAAAAAGAGACATGGCTCAAATATCTCACATGGGCTTTATGAATCAAAACTCATCTTAACATGCTCATATTCTGTACCAAGGTCACGAAATCCATATCCACTACTCATGCATATGCTTTTCATATATCTCAATTAACCAAAGAATACCATTTAAAAATCATCTCAATATTGTGATCCTCTTTTAATCATGATTTCAGAGATATAGAATCATCCTAGACAGTTGAAAGGGCATCCTAAGACTCAAAACAAAAACAAAAGCAACGAAAATTTTTAAATTTTTGACATTTTTCAATTTTTTTGTATTTTTCAATATATATGACTCAAAACAAAAGTATAAATCCCTTCCCCCACACTTAAATATTGCATTGTCCTCAATGTAATCAATCATAAGCATGCAATGAAACAATTAAGCATATAGGAAAGAAATTTACGAAAACAAAAACAAAAGAGAAAAATTGAAAAATAAAAGAAATAGGGAAGGAGAAAGCAAATCTGTGTAGGTAGACTCCTTCACAGCTACTTCTGAATTGGGTTGCCTCCCAAGCAGCGCTTGAGTTTAACGTCTTTCAGCCAGACGGTACCTCCATTAAATAAAGTTAGTGACTATAATTAACAAAGAAAAACAAAATATAAATATAAGTAACTATGAATTACAAACTACAAGTATATTGTACATAAGACACAAGTTAAGTACACAAGTGAGTAAAAAAACAAAAAAAAAAAAAACACGAAAAATATTTACACAAGTGTTTTTTTTTTTTTTTTTTTTTTTTTTTACCTTAGTGTGTCACAACATTTTCTTTTGTTATAAATATTATTGACATTGAATCTAATTCCAAGCGGTAAATCAAGTGGACGTGCGGCCCAAGTATAGTCGCCTAGACACAAAGTCCCTCTTACATCCTTTGGGCAACCTTACTGAAATGGCCAGGTGGGGGAGGACGAACACGAGAGGAAAAATCCATTTTGGCATGAGCTACTCCCACATAGTGGTTTAGGCCCATTTGCAAGCACTTCTGGATTCAAAAACCCGTCATGAACGTTGTCCCCTTCCTAGACACCATCCCACATAGGCTATACTTACTTGGATGAAAAAGGTCCTAAGTGTGAAGACAGTTCAATGAATGTTAATAAAGGCCGCCCTCAACCTTAAGGGACCTGGACTAGGTACCAATAAGGGGTTTAGGCCAATATTAATAAACACGACTTCACCTATTCCTCTTTAATTTACAACTCACAATTAAAATTCGTGTTCAATAACAACCTAAGTAATTAATTAACTAATTAACTAACAATTAAGAGAATTACAAACAATTAACAAGTAATTTTTTTTTTTTATATTCGAACACACATATAAACAAAACAAATATTCACAATATGACAAATGATTTTTCAGTCCCCGGCAACGGCGCCAAAAATTGATGTCGCTTTTGGGAAGCGCCCAATTTAACCCTGAAATGTCGTTAGTAGTATAAAGTAAGTAGGGATCGTTCTATTCCGGGGATTGAGGGTACACCTGTCATTGTCAAATAATTAAACAATTAAAATTAAAACAAAGTATAATATTTACAAAATATAACAAAGTATATACATATTTACGAAAAAGGGGGGATTTTTGGTTTTTGGTTTTCTATTTTCGAAAATAAAAGCTAAGCTAATAAAATAATTAAAATGCAAAAACATAAAAATACAAATGGAATGCAAGAACAAAGATCAAACCGAAACATATAATTAAAATCAATTCAAGTTCATCATTGTTCATCATAGTCATGCAAGAGGAGTTGATCATGTGAAACGTTCAAAGCAAACAATTTCCCATATTTTACTTTCAATGCTAATTAACCTAAGCGAAAGCACCTAGATTAATTCTATCAAACATGCAATCAAACCCTAGAAAGCTAGTCAATCATGTCATGTTTAACGCATTAAGCATCTAGAAAGGCTATCAACTCAAGTGTACAACTTAGTATGGAAAAGTCCACCTAATTGCAATTCTCTTTGATTAAATTCGGTTTTTGTACAAAACCTTTACTACATTGATTCAAGTTTACACAAAACGAAAAGTCGATTCCATGTTCTTGAACCTAGCACCAATTATATTAAAACCCTAAGTGTTTGCAACCACATAAGATTAAAATACAAAAGTTATCTATCATGCAAATTTAATCAAACACTCACACAAAAGCAACCATAAATCGCAATATATGAATCTGAAAATTAACAATTAATCATAAAATTCCAGAAATTAATAATTGTTCAAACATGTGTGTCAACTAAGGCAAAACCAACGAAAATACAAAGCAAAGGTTACAAGGAGAATCGGATTACACCGTGATGAAGATGAGATGAATGAAGTGATGATGTGGTCTCTTGAATTTCGAAAGCAATCTTCAAGGTGGAGGATGGATGGTGCTCACGGCTTGTCTTCTTCTTCCTTGGCCTTGCTTGCACTTCGTGGTTGCCCTAGAGGATGGAGAAGAGCACGGCTAAGCTAGAGAGAGTTTTCTGATTTTTTTCTAAAGTGTAAATTGTATGGGAGAGGACCCCTCTCAACGTCAAAGAGAGGAGTATTTATAGGAGCACGGCTAGGGTTCACAAAGCAATCAGAAATTTCCACATAGCTACCACCAATGAGAATTCGCCAAATAAGCTTTGTGATGTAGTCCAACCAATGGTATGATGCCAAGTAAGCTTGTGATGTGTTCCCACCAATCAAAATTCTCTAAAATACCTCCCTAAAATTTAATTGCCGAATTTCCTTGAAATTATTCTGATTTTCTTCATGAATTTCAGCTAACATTCCTTTAGGGAATTTAGGGATGCACCTAGCCACGTTTTGAGCTTTTCCTTGGTGCACACATATTTTCCTTCCATAAAAATCTCCCTTGAATCTCTCTTGGCATCATCTCCTTGATTATTTCTGATTTTCACGTTGGCAATCACACCAAATTATTCCTCCAACAATATTTATTTCCATAAAAGTCTCCCAAGAAAATCTCTCCTTGAAATCCTCCAATCAAAATCTTCAATTATATTTTCAGATTTTCATGTTGCCTCCTCCTTTTCCTCTTTGTATTTTACGGCAAACATATATATTCTCCAAAAATATCTCTCATGTGTCACAAACCCTAATTTCCATGGGCCTTTATCCATTTGCCGAAATCCATAACCTCTTGAGAGTTCTTGGGCCTTTGTGCGTCACCTTCAAGCCATGTCATCTTCTAATGTCTTCAAGAAGCTTCTTTCAATGCCATGACACTTCATTTTTCTGCTTTCCTTTCTTGGTTGGCTCAAGAGTCTTGTTTTGGCCAGCTTTCCTTTTCTGGACAGGGTTTCCTGGTTGGACCAGGAAAGCTCCATTTCTTCATTTCTGCTCATTTGTGCTTCCCTTTGTACTTCATCTTGTCTCCCTCCAACGTTGGCTAGCTTCTCTCTCCATTTGTGAGCTCATTTCAGCTCATTTATTCCAAAGTCCTGAAAATAGAAACTGTTACCAAAAATAGAAACTTTCCTAAAATGAAAAACGGAAACTTTCCTAAACTAAAATGGGAAACTTTCTAAAAATGAAAAATAGAAACTACAAAACAGAAACTTTCTACAAATAGGAACTTTCCCAATCGAAGAATGGAAACTTTCCTAAACAGGGTTTTATTAAGGAAATAACGCAGAAAATGTAGGGAAATGCAGTTAAAATGTCGCATTAAAATGCTTCTATCAAGGTACCTTCCGATTTTCCAGATCTCCTACCTCCGTCGCTCAAAATCTTCTAGTGAAGGTACTTCAGAAATGGATTCCTATATACTTTTTTCCATTCTGTAATTTGAAATTGGAGCATGAATTGGAAAGTTGAGTTTTAAAATTGTTTGATTTTGTGTAGGAGCTGATTTGAAGGTAAGCAATCCAATTATAACTTTGCTAGCATCAATTTGTGTATATGTATATATCGATGATTTGAGTGTTCAAATTGATGTTCTTCTGGTTATGTTTATGAATTTCTTAATTTGCATAGCATGAACAATTTTTTATTGTGTTTATTATATTACAAGAGAAGGTAGTGCTCGCTAGTCAATGGCTCCCACAGGAACTTATTATGGAATTGAAGAGTGTTCGTAAGGTATTGGACTTATCCACTTTGGCATTCTATTCTATTCTATAATTTACCTGTTTTAGTTGTATGGGTTTTAGTGATAATTGGGATAGTGTTTGATTGAATAGGATAACATGACGATGGATTATGAGGAAAGGTATAACCATGGCAGACCACAAAACATCTTTTACAAAGCAGTTAACATTCCTGACCTGGTTGTTTTCCCACGGAGAGTATCACTCTTCATCTCTGATTCGATTCACATATTGTGCATTTTGAAATGCTTATTAACAATTTAGTAGATTACATTACACAAACAATTTAAATTGTCAATGGCTCTTGATTTAATTGGCAGGAACACATGATACTGAGTGCAACTAAGATTCAAGATTTTGTGAACAAGCTGCGTGCCACATTCTCTATGTCAGTAGTTTTCTATAACTGTTAAAATGACTTTCCAACACAATGATAGTAGCTATCTATGCTTATGTTAGTATCTTTGAACGCTGATTCCAGTAGCTTTTATCAAATTGAAAATCAAGATTTTGTAGAGAAACTCATTTTTCTTTTGTCGAGATTTCTTATCTCTAGCCCTTCTTGTTTGAGATTTGTGTTACACTATCAATATGGATAATCAGTTTACTAATGAAAAATGAAACTAAAGCACTAGCAAAGGTCAGAAAGTGAGCTAATATGAAAGGACAACAGCATAAGAGATAGTGCAGCCTAAACCAAATTTCTGCCAGAGGAACCGACACCCAGGCTTTAATATAAGCACAAAAGCTGTCAACTGCTGTGCAGAGAGTGAACCGTTTGAAGAGAACCAGCTCCAGCAAGGAACTGAGGCAATCAAACTTCAACTTCAGCTAGAAAAACCAAACCCTCTGGCAGAACCACACAAAAGATACCTAGAGAAGAAGGAATGGGCCAACATTAGCTCCAGACTGACTATTTCAGAAGCTTACATCATCCTGAAATAAAGAGATATGATTGTGAAAGGAGCGGCAGCCATCTAATGGAGTGAAGACTAGGAATATTTCCTAGGGAATTTTCAACCCCTTTCTAACTATACTCAATATGGGAGCAAAGAAAGTGTATCGAATATATTATGTCAATTCAGAGAGGCGTCAAATGCCAAAGAGGCTCACATATAAAATGAGGGCAATAGAATTTTGAGCATCGCAAGGCAGAGAGAACTACATGTGGGCCAATTCATAGAAGACATGAATCAATCAGAATGTGACCTGAAGTTGGTTGCTATAATGTTAATGAAGTCTACAATTGAAATGAAATTGCCGTTTATAGCTTAGGAACAACTTTTTTTTTTTTAAGGAGAAAGGGATTAGGTGATATTAGTTCCTCGGAGACAAACAATGCAGGGCACTTGTCCCACCCTCAAACCCGAAGGTGAAGGGTCTGCCCCACTCTGGGAACCCACCGCCCGTCCCCCAACTCAATTTATTAATAATAAAGAAGAAAAATACATCGTCCAAGAGAGAAAACGAAAATAACAGCGAAAGAGAAGAGAGGGAAACTTCCCCCTCATGAACAAATCTAAAAGAAGAAAAAATCAGCCACATAAGTGAAAAATTGACACTCGAAATATGGCAGAATTTCTCTTGCACCTGCATGTAGATGCTTATGAAGCTAACTTTGCGCACGACTTCCTGGGAATAAAAGCCTCTGAGAAGGTGTGGGAAAGAAAGACAGACCAACATAATCATCTCAGCAACATGTGAAGCGATAATTTGGGAGTCCCAAAAAATCAGCCTGCAAGTACCTGTGAAGCTCTGCAGGAGGGCTAGGATACCAGGTAAATGAGTGTTTTGAAACACCTAAGTTTGCCATCTTATCTGCTGCTGCATTCCCTTCCCTAAAAATATGAGTTCTATGAAAATGCATTTGCTGAATGTTCTTCAGGCAGTTTTGCCATCTAACTCTCAAGTCCCATGGAGGAGAGAAAGAATTAGAGGAAAGAGATGCTAATACACTAATAGAATCACTTTCCAACCACAGAGTAGTCCAACCTCTAGTGAAAGCAACTTCAATAGACACAATAACAACACAAAGTTCAGCATAAAAGGAAGAATTGCAACCCAGAGGTTGGCAAAAACTCCCTAAATAAACCTCAGAAGCATCGCGAAAAACTCCCCCACAAGCTGCAGGACCAGGATTACCTTTCGCCAGACCATCAGTGTTAACTTTAACCCAAGGAGGGAGGGGGGGATGCCATAGGACACGTTGAATCTTGGGCGCTTTACGGGGCTTGGGGCACACCCCAAGGGAAGAAAAAAGTCGGGAATCAAGGACGCCCTTATAGTAGTAACCAGGAACAAGAGAACCAAATTGCCGAATCCATGCCATAATTGAACAACACATTGTAGAAAAAATAGGAGAACGATTATCAAACCTGAGTCTATTTCGCGCCTTCCAAATTTCCATGAAAGTAAGCAATCCAGCTGCCAACCACAAATTATAAAGCTGAGGGGAAAAACCCTTGTGACAAAAGCCAACCCAAAAATCCAACAGTGAGTCATAAGCAGGAAATGAGGTTCCAAACTGAGTTGCCAGCCATCCCCAAAGATGTTGGGAGAAAGGACAGTGTAAAAATAAGTGTAAAGCTGACTCTGCCGAATTGTTGCATAATTGGCAGATGGACACAACCGGAATCCCACCTCTTTTCAGCCGATCATCAGTGGGCAGGCGATCTAAGAGAATCCTCCAAGCCAAGAAAGAATATCGTGGAGGAATCAAGGAATGCCAAATAGTAGAAGCCCAGTCTCTCAAAATAAAGTGTCGTCTAAGCGAGTTATAAGAATCAGTGAAAGATAACTCTCCAGAGGCTGTAGACTCCCAAATGAGCATATCAGGTTCTGTGTCTAAAGGGAGACAAATATCAGAAATTTTTCTGTACAAGTCTGGAAAGGTATCTAGGAAAAAAGAGGGAAACTGCCAAGAATGATCTGAGATGAAATCTGCCACACGTAGATCACTGAATAGAGGGAACAACACTATTTTACTGTATGTCATATTGACAGATGAACCATGAAGCACATATGGGCATGCTTCATTTGACAGTGAATGCTCACCATCCTAAATAGCATCATACGAGAGGAAAAAACCCATTGCTAATGTACACTATTGAAACCCTTGCAGAAGAAAAATTAGCACTGTTTATTTCTAATTTTACTTTTCTTTCTACCAGAAATGTCAAATGCAAGACATTGCGGACATACAACTAACATAATGGCATATAGATTTTTAAGAACCTAAATGTGATATTCAAGCTATGCACAACCATAATACACAACCAGCTGGAAGAAATTAGAGTATTTACTCTTTTAAGTAACCAGTGAAATGGAAGATCCACAAAACAAAACCTGAACCTAAATTTTTTAAGGCAATAGGCAGGGTGGCACACGCCAAATGATATGGACGAGTCTCTGCTGCCCCTAGAAACTTACAAGAACTCTGTTATAGATCTATATAATGATATAGAATTATATCATGTGTTTCTCGTAGAGTGACCATTATTCTCCACATGGCCTCTCAAAGTGAAGTTTATAGCTCTGCTCTCTGTATAGACGAATTCCAAAAATAATACCTCCAATGAACAAAGAGTTCCAACAATCAACATACATAACAGAATGCACGTTTGTTGAGCTTTACAAGAACTAAAGTGATCAAATATAAAATATAAAATAATTATAAACTCTTAAAATTATTAAAAGCACTAAAGACTAATTAGCAGATACAGTAAAATATCTACAGTAAAATATCCAAAAGTTCTCTTTGTTTGCTCATAATAGATAAATAGAATACCTTATAACTATGTAACTAGAAAAGAATCAGGAAGATAAATGTATGTAATGCTATCACCATTTATTTTTCTAGTAAGTTCAAAATACGACAGCTGACATATTTTCATGATGCTATAGGAAATTGCTGTTCTGCTGGCCTCAAACAACTAACCTAAGAACAAAGCCTCCCCAGAAATCTTTGAGCCAAGAGCTATAAGAGTTTACTGGTAAACCTGATGAGACGAGCTCTGTTGATGAAAGAAGCTTAAGAGATTATATAAATCGGTAGTGGTGGTCAACTGTGATTTTACACTCTTACAGGATGTTCATTAAAGGTCTTAATGTTATAAAGGCATCCACCCACAGTTTTAAGTTTCCTGATGTATCTCAATATTCATTAAGGTCATTCTACATACAATGCTGTTCTGATGGAGTATAAAACTGATTATATTAGTTTAATTTCAGTACTTGAAAAGCAATGTTATACAATAATCAATAAGAATATTAGGAGCTTTGAGAATGTAAACCACTGACAGATTCTGAAACATTATTGAAGATAGAAAACAAATGGTGGAAGAGATGATGATATATCATCAGAAAAGAAAACAACTCAAAATCTAAACAGCTATAGCATATCTCTTTGAGCTCGAAACCTCTAGCTTCCAGCATTGCCATGTTTAAGTACACAGAAATTGGAGAAATAATAAAAGTTCATAATTTGACAAATAAATCTAGTACATATTTGTTTACTTTTCCACCAAAATATTAGTGCATAACTGACAAGTACCTGAAAGTAAATGAAATGTACAGAGATCCTTCAACATTTTAGCTCATAAGATCATGTCATTATCAATCTCTATGCAGGGGATATGTGCTATTTTGGACCAATCTTCTCTATCCCTCTGGCGCAGTTTTGTTTTAACAAAGGACATTTGCGGATGCAAAGATATGAAAGAGGTGTCAGCCCCTCTTCGGGTAAGCACTGGAGCTTACAACAGTGGATGATTTTGTTGAAGTAAATTGACGATTGGAATTGGAAAAATTGTATTGTATTGTATTCATCTCATCATGAGTTTATATAGGGTTACATCATGTATACAAAAGGCAATACATAATAGCTATACTAATCAATCACACATTATAAGTATGTCAATCGCATACATTACTAGTCTGTCAATCACATACATTACGAGTCTGTCAATCGCATACATTAAGCAATACCTATTGCATGAATATTCATTATCATTACACTTCCCCTTGGATATTCCATGACAATAGTGTTGCCTCTGCTATGCGTTTCTAAGTTGCCTCGTCAAAAACCTTGCCAAGTAATAAAAATCCTGTGGGAAAAAACAACCTTGGTCGAAGGAGAAAAAGAGCACAACGCTCGTGAATGTGGAGTAGTCGACATCCTTTAACACTCCCCCTTGTGTCTCTCAAACTTGGTGATGACCCTTTGATCGTTGTCTCACTTAAAACCTTGTCAGGTAACAAAAACCCTGTAGGACAAAAATAACCCTGGTATAAGGGCAAAAAGAGCACAACATGTCCTTCACTCTTCGAGATCGAACATGTAGACATCATACCTCTCCCTGATATCAAGGTCTCCCCCTAATTTCTACAATTATGGGAATTCGGATAACTTTCTTAATCCGATGCTCTTCACATGTTTCTTGAAGGTGGATTTAGGTAACAACTTGATAAAACCGCGGCCGCTACATTATCCTCTGAATGGATTTGATTCACTTCAATATTTAAAAGTGTTTGTTGTTGCTGATTGTAAAAGAACTTAGGCGATATATGTTTGGTGTTGTCACCCTTGATGAAATCTAAACTTCATTTGCTCAATACAAGCTGCATTATCTTCATAAATGCATGTAGGTTCATCTGTGGTAGACTTCAAACCACAAGTTCCTCGAATATGTCTAATTATAGACCTTAGCCATATGCATTCTCGCACGGCTTCATGTAGAGCAATAATCTCTGCACGATTTGAGGAAGAAGAAACAAGGGTCTGCTTTGTAGACCTCCAAGATATCGTAGTACTTCCCATGGTAAAGACATAACTCATTCGGGAGCGACCTTTGTGAGGCTCAGAGAGATACCCTACATCAGCAAATCCCATCAAAACATCACCATCATTTTGATATAAGGGAGGAGGATGACGCCGGCCATCCATGGCGGTGGCAGCTTTGCCAGTCATGGCGTCTTGGTCGGCGCCTCTTGGGATAATGAGATCTGTTCTCATTCTTCCGTCATTCTTTTCTCTCTGCAGGGATAGAACCACTATGCCAACAAACCCATCAGACGACAGACTTTGACTGTCGTCTGATATGAAGAAAATCTGTCGTCTATTAAGCTGATATCTGATTGGTGTTCAGACGACAGTCAATGCCCGACGTCAGAAGATGACTCAGACGACAGTCACCAAAAATATATCTGTCGTCTGAATGTAGCTAAGATATACACAAAATGGTAGTATATGTGGTTAAATATGATATCAGACGACAGTCAAATGTTGTTGTTGTTTAACTTTAGCAACAGACTTTAATAATTTTTTATTGTCTTAAAAAATATGAGACAACAATAAAGTGTCTACTGAATGTGTAGAATTTAGAAGTTTATTTTCAAAATCTGTTGTGTGAACTTCATTGACACAACATTTTCTTTCATTTATCTATTGTGTCTCTTATTCTAAAAGGACTTTTAATTGTCCTCTGATTGTGTGGATGCTTGAAATCTCTTTGTTATTTCTGATGTGTGTACTCCTTTCAAACCACAGTTGTTGATAACATTCTATTGTTTGATATTGTTTAAAAAGACATTTATATGTCGTCTGAATATGGAGATAGTTGATGTTTCATTGTTACGTCTGTTGTGAGAAAGTATCATACATCACAATATTCTGTCGTGGGAATGAGACTAAGACTATAGAAATTTATTTTTGTCTGTTGAATCTTCTTGTTTCAGACAACAGCATTTTGCCTGAATTCTGTTGTTGGACGTTCAATTGTTCCACATTTTTATATTGTGTGATTTGGTTTAAAACCACAAAAGTTGGCTTCAATGTGCCATACCAGAACCTGGAAATAAACATAAACCACAGTATATACCAATACCATTCATTTAGAAAATGGTACCATATATTCATCAAATATCTGGAAATCACTAACATATCCACTGCAAATCATGTACTACCATTTCCATATTCCACCAATGTACATCAACTGTTGAAAATAATCAACAGATTAAAATCCATGGAGGCTAAAAGTGACTAATCAGCTGCTAAGGTTAAAATGATCGATAATAGCAAAAGTTGATCATTTGGTTAGGCAAAAACCCTCCAATATCTAGCTATATAGGCAAGCTGATGTCAATATGCACAAAAACAGACCCTAACTATTCATGCACGACAAACCTCCTAGCACGCACACTACATATCTGGAAACATGATAACATGCTTCGCCCATTCTGCCCGAACTTGATCAATGTCCTTTTCAGTGTAAACCAGATTTGTCCTTCTTTCCCACTGCAAAAAACAAAAACAAAAACCAAGACCCAAATCAAATCACTATCATATATCCCAATGATGAAAAAGTCATACTGAACACCATGAAATACAATCTGTTATGGTATCAAAAACACATACTTTAGCTGCAAACTCCAAATTCTTATCTTCCACTATCTCCTTCATGTAGCGCATGATCCAATACCCACAAGTCTTACTATCTTTCTGCTCCGGAATGCCCTGAAAAAAAAAACACCGTACCATATCAGAAGCACTTAAGAGTATAAAACCTTAGGTGATAAGACCCAAAAAACGCAATTAACTTACAGCAAGATTTTTCCATTGAATGGTTTTCTTCCCTTTCTTATTCTTCTGTGCATTGTAGATTTTAATGGAGCTTGCAAATCAATAGCAGACCATCAGCATATATAATGCACAAACAACTCCTAGTTATCGACTTATACAGTGAAAAATCAGTCAACTCACTTGTCCAGAATTGTTTTCCATTCACCAGCGATGAGTCGCCTCTTTAACGGATCCATGAAGTGAATGGTTTCTTCAGCTGGATTCACAGCAGACAATGTCCAATGACCACTATATGCAATAAACAAAACTCATTATAAGTTTAAACTAGTTTATATAAAGCATTCACCAAAACGTAATATAACACAACATACTGCATAGTAATTCAGTTTACACACCCTGAATTATATGGGACCAAATAAATTTGCCCAGACTTCCCATTTATGAACCGATTTGATACTAAGCGAGCTCGTTCGGTTGGATTTCCACAACCACTTGCACCCGTGTGAGCAGGGTCGACAAAAGCGACCATGTCATTCATCTTAGCCTTCTTCAACACACCTTGAAGGTAGCTACATCGACATTTCACAACATTTCAATTGATTTCAGAAATGAAAAATCACAAAACCTAACAAATTATAGGAAACTTTAACGTGTTGCATTACCTCATGTAAAAAACAATGCAGCTGCCTGAAATTTCCAATAAGTGTGTCATAGCATAGATGTCCTTTCTAAAGACAAAGGCTTTATGTGGATGACCAAAAAGTTCTGGTCCAAAAGTGGCGTGGATGGTTGCCCCATTCCGCAATCCAATGTTTGCCCAAATGCATAAGTCCTTTAAAGGTGCAGGGAGATTCGATGGCAGGATTTGCAAGTCTTCCTTATCATCAAACATATCTTTCTGTGGCCTATTAGGAATTTTACGCTTTGGTTTTTTCTAATGTTGTAAAAATGAAGTTAGATTATATTCCATAATCACATATGCAGAAGTAAACACAAAGAAATTGAGTTACCTTCCCACCAGGTGCAGGGGCAATAACAAGGTTCCTCGGCCAAGCGACACAAGTCCCAATGGCATCCTTGACCTTCACTATCTCATCTTTTATGGGAAATGGCAGCAAAGCTTCAGGAACAACAGTTTCTGTGATAGAGACACGCAAATTCTCCTCTCCAAGTGGAACACCATGGATTGTTTGCTGTTTGGTCTCAAGGTCGATACTGATGACAGTTCCAATAGCCACAATGTTTTCCACCGTGTCAATGGCCAGTTTATACTTGGTCTCACCTAATTGTTCCTATACATGAAACAAATTAAATCCATACAGTTCTATATCCAAAAATCCATATCAGCATACCTACAAAGTTCAAGTATTTAGGCAAGCACGATATTTACCTCTTCACCATGTACTGGTGCCTCTAGTACAATGACATCTTCTCTAACCTCCTCTTCTAATATCGGGTTTAACTGTACCCTCTCATCACTGGGCTGCACAATTTCCTCTTCAACCTCGATGCTCACTTCATCTCTTAAAACCAACTTCTTCTTCACACCCTTCACCTCAGCTTCAATATTATCATGTGCAGCCTTCTCCGCAGCCTTCTCCCCATGGCGAGAACAACTCCCTTGTCCTGAACCAAGCTCATTAACTGCTGTGACAGGTTTGGGGGACTCAACAGGCAGCTCCTTCCCATCGACCTTCGCTTCTAGCTTTGCAATCCTCTCAGTCCAATAAGCTCTCTCCTCAGCAAGTTTTGTATCCCTCTCCTCCTCCCATGCAGTTCTTTCCTTAGCTAACAAAACTTCCTTCTCCTCCTCTAGTATCTTCTTCAGCGATAACCTAGTCCTTGTTCAAAAGTCATCTTTTGCCGTTTTGGCAAGTTGAAATATAAATCGGGCTTGACATTGCCACCAACACCTCTAACCCTACCTCTATGCTCCGGATTCCCCAATGCAAGAGTGAGCACATCATCAGACCCAGATGTGGCAATTTCCCCTTCAGCCTCCCTTTTCCTTAAATGTTCCTGATTCAAAATATCCGCGTTAAATGCTGCGATAGCATTACATCCATGCATATATAAATTAATATGAACTTGATGTCCATACTTACAATTTTTTCGGCTTTCTTCTCTACCTCAGGTTGTTTGAAGTTGCCATTCCTATCTTGCCGAGCCTTAATCCACATTGTTGCTCTATCAAGTTCTTGTAAAGGGACACTTTCAGACTTTGACAAATGAAAACACAATGAATTAGTTAATATTCTGTACATATCACCTCAGAATATGTTGACTCGTCTAAATATAAAACTAACCAGTTCTTCCATTAAATTTGCATAACCTTTGCGTGACATACGATGAGGATATTTATTCTCCTTTCGCTTTGCAATTTGGGCTTCACGTATTTCCTGCAAACCATAACATAAGTAAATTAGAAACTGCAATGAATATTCATAGAGAGAGCACCTTCTGAAACCAAAAAAGACAACAAATTTTATCAAATAAGTAACCTGGAAGGTAGCTGAAAGCCTATCAGCAACAAACTGGTGCCAAGTATCTTTCGTTATGCTTCGGTAATCATCTGGAGGATTTTCTAACAGTTCTGGTTCATCCATATAAGGGATGATGTACATGTTTGTTAACTTGCTCTTGAACTCTCTCCATTTAGTTGCAGCAGATGAAATCACCATTTTTTTAAGCTCTTTAGGCACCACAAATGCATCCTACATACATGTACAATAAACTAAGCTACTGTAATGCAAAGCTAATTAACATGTAGAATATATATAAACTAATCAAGCTGAAATATGGTCAGTAAGTACCTTTATAGATTCCCATATCTTTTCCTTTTCATCTAGATCCACTTCTCTCCAATCATTTATTGAGATAGGGATCTTCGTACGTGCCAACACCCCAATGTAAGACTGCATTTCTTTTGCAGCCTTACCAACAGGTTCTCCTTTTTCATTAAACTTCACAGTGAGCCTCTTTCCTCGGATAAGCCTGTTTGTAATGCGGCTCATCGTAACCATTCCTCGCTTCAGCAACTTCAATCCACCAGTTCTGTTTTCATCATCATCCTCCTCAGACTTCTTAGTCTTACTGGAAACAGACTTGTTCGTTGACTTGGTTGATGACACAACCCCGTTGGACTTAGCAGTTATAGTCATGCTAGTCCGAGACTTCTTGGGGGAGGTAGCCTTTTTGGTAGTCCGACCCTTCTGGGGAGAGGCAGCCTTTTTGGTAGTTCGACCCTTCTTGGGAGAGGCAGCTGTTGATGTAGTATTAGACTTCTTGGGAGAGGCAGCCTTTTTGGTAGTTCGACCCTTCTTAGGAGAGGCTGCTTTTTTGGTAGTTTTAGATATGGGATTGGCAGCCTTTTTGGTTGATGTCTCAGCCCCTTCAATTGCTAGAATTGGTGTTGCTGGTTTTGTCCTCGATCGTTTCATTGCCACAGCCTTAATCCTTAGAGCTATGGCTCTTGCAGAACTTGATGATCTAGTAGAAGGCGACATCATCTGAAACACATAACCCAAATGCATGTTGTTAGCTACATGTTAATACTATCATGATAAGATTCAGTTAATAGTTAAACAGAATATCAATAAAAATTAACTAAAGCAATAGTGTAACACGAAACAAATGGATGAAAGTGGTCTGTGTATATTATTCTTAAACTTGTAGCCTACTTAACAAGCAAGAAATCAAAACAAAGAAAAGCAGCCTATACTAATATCAGCCTATATAATTAAACACGTCGACCATCCTCATTCTCAACCCATATTCCTTCATCGCCATCTCGAATATAGGAGCTAGGCAGATCACCAACTACATCATCAAAGGTCTCAATCGATGGCATTGTAGGAATGAATGGGTGTTGTTCCAGTTCAATATCTTCCATTTCTTCATCATTACACCCTCCTTGGTAGTCTCTTTCCGGGCACCGCACTACCACTGACCATTGATCATCAAGGGGGTCTTGTATGTAGAAAATCTGTTTCACATGGGTAGCTAAGACAAACGGATCATTTAAATGCCCTACCCTATCAAGTTTAACCAAAGTAAACCCAAGTTCGTCTACTTTAACCCCCCTAGCTGACTCCACCCAATCACACATGAAGACAGGTATCCTAAACTTGTAGTAGTCCACCTCCCAAATTTGTTGTATCCTGCCGTAAAAGTCCATATCATCAGTTTTAGGGTTTTTATCCCTTGCACTAGCAACTTGCATTGCATCAGCAACCAAAAAAACCCCGCTATTTTGAACTGATCGTACTTTGTCACGCTCCGAAGTGTTAAAATCAACCCCATTCACATGGTAACCACCAAATGTAGGGACCTCCATTTTTGGTCCACCAGCCAGCCACCTAATGGTTTCAGGAACATCATTATCGGCAAATCTCATTTCATTTGCAACCTACAAATAAATTGACATGTCAAAAGTATGGAACCACACAAGTTTATTGAACTCGAAACTCAAAATTGAATAGACATTATACTACTGCAATGAGGTCGAAGATAAGTTATGTACCCTCTCCTTGAACCAACCAGCAAAGGTAAGGTTCTGTTTGTCCTTCAACCACTTCTTATTTTTTTTGAACCTTGGAAAACTCAACTTTAGGAATTCCATATGCTCTCTGCAATGGAAGAAAAACTAAGCAAATCAGCAACAAAACTGAACACGCATAAGGTGATATAGTACAAATGATCGAAAACAAAACATAAGTAAAATTATTACTTACTTGAAATAAGGGATTGCATCTTCAGTGTTCGTGCATACACATAGGTGGGCCATGTCAAGTTGCTTTCTGTCGACAGTAATGATGGTGGCGCCTGATAAAGGCTTGCAGCCATTTAAGAGCCCAAGTTTGGTTCTCCAAGGGATCCCAATAGTGGTAGCCTCTCTAGGAAGCATACGTTCTGAGCAAAACTCAACTGCCTCTTCTACAATGTAACACTCTGCAATGCACCCTTCAGGAAATTGTCGATTTCTCACATATCCTTTGAACACTTTCATGTACCTCTCAAAAGGGTACATCCATCTAAAAAATACCGGACCACATAACTCAACTTCCCTAACAAGATGGACAGTTAGGTGAATCATTATGTCAAAAAATGATGGTGGAAAGAACTTCTCAAGCAAGCAAACTGTATCGACCAGGTCTGCTTGCATTTGTTGCAATTTTGAAACGTCGATCACTTTACTGCATATTGCTTTGAAGAATAGGCAAAACCGAATAATTGCGTACCTAACTGGTTTCTCCAAAACTGAACGTAATGCAACAGGGAGAAGAAGTTGCATTATAGTGTGGCAATCATGTGATTTAAGACCAGCAAGTCGTAAATCCTCCATTGACACCAGATTTCGTACATTGGATGAAAACCGAACTGGAACGGTCATATTGAAAAAGGAACTGCAAACAATCTTTCTCTCATCCAGGAACAAGTTCCAACTACCCAAAGGCAACTTGTCCCTTTTTGCAGCAGTTGTAGGCTTCAAATCAGTCCGTATACCCATTTCGACCATGTCCAAACGAGCAGCAGCCCCATCCTTAGTCTTCCCAGAAATGTTCAACAGCGTACCAAGAATAGCATCACAACAATTCTTCTCAATGTGCATCACATCAAGATTATGTCTTACCGGAAGATGTTCCCAGTAATCAAGTTCGAAGAAAACAGACCTTTTTTTCCAGCAAGGTCTGTTTTCATCTTCAAGACCCTTATAAGGGGGAGGAGGGTTTTTCTTGCCAAATGGTCGATTTAGACCTTGAACTCTGGTCAACACCTCCTCTCCAGTTAATGGTGTAGGAGCTTCACCCTCCTCTATGGTGTTGTCGAAAGCAGCAGCTTGCTTTCTATAAGGATGATGTCGTGGCAGCCATCGTCGATGCCTCATGAATGCCATTTTTTTAGAGTGCTTCAACCTATAGGGTCTTGTCTGATCAACACATATTGGACAAGCATTGTATCCTTTCACAATGCTTCCCGATAAATTCCCATACGCGGGAAAATCGTTAATTGTCCATAATAGTATCGCCTTCAGTTTAAAATACTCTCCTCTTACAGCATCATATACTCTCTCAACCCCATCCCACAACACTTTCAAATCATCCACTAATGGCTGTAGATAGACGTCAATGTCATTTCCGGGTTGTTTGGGTCCAGAAATTAACATAGTCAACATCATGTACTTCCTCTTCATGCATAACCATGGAGGAAGGTTATAGGTGATAAGTATAACAGGCCAACATGAGTATTTGCTACTTAGAGAACTATGTGGATTAAACCCGTCTGATGAAAGCGCTAATCTAAGGTTCCTACTTTCTAGACCAAAGTCTGGCCATTTTGTGTCAATCATTTTCCAAGTTGGGGAATCGGCTGGATGCCTCATCATTCCATCTTTCTTTCGATCATTGGCATGCCAAGTTAGCTCCTTAGCTGACACTGTCGATTGGAACATCCGTTTGAACCTTGGGATCGGAGGGAAGTACCACAATACCTTCCCCGGAACCCCTTCTTTCTCAGATTTGTCCTTTCCAAGTTTCCACCTTGATTCACCACAAGTTGGACAACTGATCGCATCAGCATGGTGCAATCTGTACAAGATGCAGTCATTTGGACAAGCATGAATCTTTTCATACCCCATCCCCAATGCGGAAAGTGTTCTTTTAGCCTCATAAGTAGACCCTGGTAAGTCATTTCCTTCTGGAAGCAAGAGGCCAATCATAATTAACATATCTGAATAGCACGCATCAGTCATGCCGTGCTTTGCTTTCAGATTGAATGTTTGTATCAAACCATTCAACTTGGTTGTCTTGGTACAACCAGGATATAGAGGCTTATCTCCATCTTCTACAAACTGCATAAACTCGTTCGAGTCTTCCGAAATCTCCTCATCCTCACTACCCTCTAACCCTACAGCTTCTGCTTGTATGCCTAAATCAGGATTCATTTCGACTGTTTCAGAATCCCCTCTAAGAGCATGCAAGGCAGAAGCAGATGGTTCTCCATGCCACTTCCAATGCTTATAACTAACATCAATACCGTTAAAAAATATATGGTCCTTAATCAGCCCTATACCACCAAAATCAGTGTTATGGCACTTCAAGCAAGGGCAACATATTTTATTTATGTCCCTTGCATTATCCGATGCAAATTTCAGAAATTCTTCAAGTCCTAACTGAAACTGTAGTGATCTTCTATCAGCCTTCATCCATGACTTATCCATCTTATATAGAGAAACAAATGTATCAATTACAATATTAACATTAGACCTAGCTAGGATCATGCTACATAAACTAGCTAGTGCACACAAACATGTACATTTATGCACATCTGAAATCAAGCAATACAATAAAGCAATTACCTACTTCATGTACATTTAGCACTTCATCAAGCGATACGATAACAGGGGCATTTCACATAGTATAAATCTTTCTAGTTTTACATCATCATATAATTCATACTTAATACTAGCCATGTAATAATTCGACATTGCTCATTTGTAGTCCAGCACAGGAAAAATGAAAAAAAAAAACTAAACAAAACAAAAAAAAAAACAAACTTGTAATGATCATGGAACTCACCAAAAATTGATTTAAGTCAAAGCCAATTCAAACACCACAACTTGTTTCCACCACTTCCAGACTTGTTTAATTCATAATGTCACTGATTTTTCAACTCTGCAAATCATAAGACAGTGTCAATTTGTTTGACGTGTTAAGAGTTTCATTATGTATCCAGCATCAGATCAATAGCAAAGGTGAAAAACCATAACCACAAGGTCCCTAATTTACACGTCCACATGGAAATGGCTACCATCAGATTTTGAGACAAAATACTTGCAGTTCACATGATTATGACAATCCAATACTTACAGTTCATACAAAATACACAAACCCATAGTTGACTTTTCAAAACTTCAATAGGGAATAGCCGAACATTAAGAATTGTTTTACTGTCCAACCATTGGATGGTGAGCAATCCACATAAGAGCCAATGTAAGAGCCAAGATGAAAAATAGAAATGTAAAGCATATTTCGAAAATGACATAACACAGTAAACAGCAAATGCCCACATGGAACCCAAACTATGATTGGGTCAATGCCCACATACAATCACAATTCTAGGTTTGGTTACAATTATGTCAAGAAAGAGACCAAATTCTATAACTTTAATTGGAGAAAGTGAAGGAGTAGTGAAGAAAAAGAGCAGAGCTTTACCTTCGGAATTCAATGACTGTCAATTCAGATTGGCAAATGCTTTCCAGTTAACCCAGGCCAGTACTGAAACAACAACATTATGCTATTTGTCATTCAACTTCAACAAATACCCTAACACTTATAACCTCGCATCCCCAATTCGATTAAAACCCAGAAAAAAAAATTCAAGATTCAAAGGAAATTTCATTTTCAAGCCTGTAAATCCCCAATCCAACAAAAACCCTAAATAGCTGAACAATGAATCTAAGGGCTTACCAGCATAGATAAAGAGCTACTGATTGAGACCCATGAAATTTGCAATGAGGTTTGGATGATTTCGCGATTTAGGTTTGAAACAAAGACTCAGATGTGGAATGAGGATTTCTTCGTCTGTCGAAGAGAGATGGGGAATGGACGGAGTATGAGGTTCTTCGATCTGGGTTCTTAGTTATGATTAGGGTGTTTCGATTTGGCAAGAAATTTGGATTTTCATCAGTTGGAAGGGGGTCTTGTTAGAGCGTTGCGAAGGAAAAGTTTGCTCTCTACCGCTTTAGGTTTTAGTTTTCATAAAGTCGGGGAGAGAATCTCATTAAGTGTTCCAAACTAAGCTACTGCTCGTTGTGCCAAAAAAAAAAACAGGACAAAAAAATCCAAAGCCAATTTACTCCTTTGACGACACAACATATATCTGTCGTCTGAATACAAACAAAAAAAAGAAGCTACGACCGAAAACGAAATCAATTTATCTCCTTTGACGAGACGACAGATAACTGTTGTTTGAAAACAAACTTAATTCTCAAGACCAACTTTGTATGGTATTGTTGATATTCAGACGACAGTTTTTACACTGTCTGTCGTTAAAATATATCAGACGACAGAAACCAACATGTCTGTCGTCTGAGCTCTGTCGTCTGATGAGGTTATTGACATAGTGAACAAGCCCATATCTATCATACATTTTAAGTAATAAAAGATTGTCTTTATACCAGTCCAATGGCGTTGCGTTGGTGCAGGGCTATATTTAGCCAACAAGTTCATAACAAATGAGGTGTCCGGTCCTGTATTATGATAAGTACAATAATGCGCCTATTGTACTCATATAAGCATTTTTGCTATTAACACGTTTTCGTCATCATCCCTGGGACGAAACGGATACCATTTAGGGCCAAGACTACGGACGACCATAGGAGTGCATCTTTGACTTTATCAAAATGCAAAGCATTTATTGACACGGTTATAAGTTCTAAATCTAGACAAAACCGTGTCCATCATATCCCTTCCCAATCAAGTAGTCACTTTAGTGAGTGTTTCATCCTTATTGCAAACGTGCTACGTGGTCAAGAGCCACTTGATTTGGGTAAATGAAGTCCACAAGAACCTTCACTATATTCCTTATCTAGATCCCCATAGAGATACGTAGTGACCATATTCGTAAGCTGCATGTTTAGTTATTTGGAAACTACCAAACTGACAAGGTAGTGGAGTGCAATGACATCCATTACGAGAGAATATGTCTTCTCGTAGTCGATTCCAGGGCGTTTTGTGAGAAGTCTTGCGCCATAAGGCGAGATTATCATCTCTTTTTCTCATCACGCTATCTGACGAAGACCTATTAATGTCAACAGGTTTTATGTTAGGAGGTGTTGGCATCTCAGACCCTAAATCCTTCCTCTTCGTTAGTGAATCCAATTCAACCTGGATTGCATCTTTCCATTTAGGCCAATTTTCTCTACGTTGGCATTCTTCAACGGAGTAAGGTTTGATGTCATTAGTCTCAATAATTCCACATCTCCATGTACACTAGTGTAATTCGTAGAGATCTCTATATTCTCAGGAATTGGTTCTAACATTGAGGCGTCCCCCAACGATATTTCTTGGACATAACCACAATCCAGAATATTCTCATGAGACAGATTTGAGTATCAATGATCAATGGATCTAGTTGTGCCAAACTCGCTCTCTTCCTAGGGCGAGAATTCATCGAACCTGTGGGTCTCCTACTCTCTCTAGCGGAACCCATGTCATATGACGCCATTATGCCACCTTATGCGTCACCATACCACCATCCACGGTGGTGGTGCCGTACCCATCTTCTCTGGGTGGCACCATGTCCTCTTGTGGGGACATCAATCCTTGCAAGCATGTTTGCAGTAGGTATATGTGATCTTGTCACTTTAGCGATATCAGAAAACGCATCAGGCATAGAGTCTGCTACATTCTGAAGATCGAGAATTCTCCGCACTTCAATTTCAGACTGTGCGGTTTGGTGATCAAGATGAGACAAAGTGGGGACAGACCACGACAATTCCTGTCGTTCCTGTTGAACTTTATTGTTCTTATCTCCCCCTAACGACGGGAAGACTGTCTCATCAAAGTGACAATCCACAAATCCAGCGAAAAAGAGATCGCCTGTCAAGGGTTTTACATAGCGAACTTATAGTTGGAGAAAGAGATCGCCTGTCCAACACAAATATATATATATATATATGCATTCGTTGCAATGACTCATGTTGGCATGTAAACTGCATACTCAAATATGCATAAGTACGAGGTATTAGACTCAAACCCAATCACTAGCTGTAACGCAAATAAAAGTTGAGTGGCTGCTATGAGTAGTAGACGAATTAGCATAGCTGCATGCGATATTGTATAACCTAAGCAGAAATATTGTTGCGCATTACCAATGTCCAGGCTACCATCATAGTCATTTAACGGTGGCTTTTCCGCGAGGCCAATTGGGTGTGTACATGGGAATATGATTCTTGATATCAATACCCAATGATATGCAATAGTCATCGAAAATTTTCGATGTAAACTCTCTAGCATTATCAAGTTGAATTGACTGAACGGGATGATCCGGGTAGTGAGCCAATAGCCATATGATTTGGGCTAGGAGTTCATCTTAAGCAGCATTACGAGTGGACGATAGTGCGACACATGACCAGAATGTCCGCATATCAACCAACAGCATAAAACATCAAAGCAGTCCGCAAGTTGGTTGAGTCGATCCACAGGTTCCTTTTGGATTCTCTGAGAACACATGTGTCCTTTGCATAGGATGGTCTCGATCCTTAAAGAGCAGGCTTTGGGAAATGATCAATAGGCCTTAGAAGCAACCAATGAGGATTTTGATTGAGCCACGAAATCACAATTAACTTGAGAAGTAGAGAGAGGTGGCACATTGCCACTCTTGGCGTCAATGCCAAGCTCTTGCCATAGGAAGTGACGGCATGACCCTTCTCCTTGAATCAACTATTGATTCATAATTCTTTAATAAACGGATCATCATATCATGACCTAGATGTCCCAATTGGTCATGCCAAAGCCTATATGTGTCGATGTCCCAAAAATCATCTCTTATGATGTTATTGGACTCCATTACTCGAATAGTGGTTACATATAACTCACTAGAGCAACAAATGAGCTTTTCTAATACTTGTAGTCATTAGAGATAATACAAAGAAACTTATTTCCATTCTCGCTATGTGTTTCCACATGAAAACGGTTGGCTCTAATATCTTGAAAGCTCAAAAAGGGGACCTCCGTCCCTAGAAGCATAGAGAGCTTCAGTGACATAAATCAATGTGCCATTTGGCAATGAGTTGGTCCTTGACCATGAATCAATTGTGATGGCCCTACCATCGTAGTCACAGAAGATTGAGTAGGCATCATCCCAAGGAATAATAGCCAATGTCAAGGTATGATATGCGTAGCAGCACTATCCGCGAGGCATTCTAGCTCTCTTGGAAACATACCTAAGTGAATAAAGCTCGAAATTTAAAAGAATTGACACTTTATTAATAATAACCAACAATTACATCAAAGTTTCTTGATCAAATCTAATCCAAATAAAATGAAATGTAGACAAATTGTAGTTACTCAATCCTTTTGGTAATTCCAATTAAATATGACAAGGAAAGTAAGAGGAAAGGTCGGTGGAGTGAGGCTTGCTTAAGTACCACTAATCTCAACTTACTTTCCTAGACATCATATTTAATTGAGTACGCCTAGTGAGAAAGAGTTAAAATCAAATGTCATTTATTCATTAAGGCACAATTGCCATTACATAATTCTTGGAAAATGAAAGACTATTTAATCAAAATTTACGGCATCAACATTGTTGTTTTCCTCGCCAGATTTGAAGTCCGTAATGATGAGATTGACGTTATTGTCATCTCCATCATCTCCTTCAGCTGCGAGAGGAGCCTCATGCTCTCTCATATCTTTTATACACCTTGTATTGTGCAACTTTTGTTTTTCCGCTTACATTTTAGTGCTTAAACCAATGCTTTGAAGATCCACATCTATAGCATTACCTCACCCATTAATTGAGATGCACCTTGTGCATTTGGACATCCTCCATGGATCCCACATTGGCCAATGTTGCCACGTGTCTACGTATCTCGTGGGTTTCCTTCTTTTGTAGGGCGGTTGTATGGACCTACACGTCCATTTTGTTATCCCCTAACTTTTAGTAGGGTTCCGCTCCTTGCGCCTTCCTTTAAGTGTGCTATTATAATTCACCTCGTGAGTGCTTTTAGTTTCAACGGGCCTTTGAATTATAGTTTTCCACGAGTATGTTGTCATCTTATTCAGTAACTACCATAGTAGTGACAAGCTAATGAAATATCGTGATTCGTCTATATTGCACTCAAGCCTATATTTCTTTGCAACCATTTGTGCTGAGACGGGGAAGGTTGAGAGGATTTCTCGTTTAATTCATATTATGTGAGCTCTACTCCACAGAATCTCATTAGTAATTAAGTGATTCTTGACATTAATCACCCATTGGTGATAACCAATGTCATTCGAATCTGGTTTAGTGAAGTCGAGTTTTTGCAGGTTTGCATTCAACATTCAAAAACGAAGGAGAATAGATTAGTTTTGGAATAAAAACTTCCACGACAACTAATATAAGATTTCCGAGCCTTAATGCTACCAAGAAATCAATTTCCAAGAAATTTGGATTAGACCGAAACAATGATATTTTAATATGGTAACAATTGGATGCTTACGGACGCTGGTAGTTCGAGCTTTATGAACACTCTTAGTTCATACGAACGCTCTTAGTTTGTTTATTATGAATACTCTTAGTTCATTGGTAACGAACGCTCTTAGTTCGTTAAGCGTGAATCCCCACAATTCCGCTTATCAATTAATTGAACCTATGTTCATATATTTCACAATTCTGCAATAAATAAATGAATTTTAAAAATACAATAAAGCTGCAACTTTAATCACAAAAACTTGCGTGATGGTCCAAGGCTTCAGAACACGCGCGTGTTGGAGTAGGCATGTTGAGGCAGCAGTAGCAGCAAGGTTTTTGGTGTGCAGCAAAGCTTTCTGCAGCAGCAAGGCTTTTAGTGTACACCAAGGCTTTCGGTGTGCAGCAAGAAAGCAAGGTAGGGCTGCAAGCGGGCTGTTGAAATTCGGAGCAGATTCTCTTCTGAACAGCTTTAATTTCGATTAGTGTACAGGTCTCAAAATAACTCCGATAAGGCTGAAATTCGGAAGCTAGATGGAAGAGAAAGAGATGAACAACTTTTATGAAGAAAGTATTTGATCTGAGGTCCCGAACTAGACGTTTCGGGGCTTACAAGTAGACAAAAGTGCACAGGAAAAGAGAAGGATGCAGTTGGTGTGCATTGGTGCTGCAGGGGCAGCAGGGATGCGTGTGCAGGGGCGCGTAGGTGAGGCTAGCATGGGTTAGGAGCTGCGGTGATGAAGAAGATTTTCAGGGTTTTGGTTTGTTCTCAGCTGGTTAGAGCGTCGTGCTTATAACGTGTTGAAGTAAATTGACTATTAGAATTGGAAAAATTGTATTGTATTGGATTCATCTCATCATGAGTTTATATGGGGTTACGTCACGTATACAAAAGGCAATACATAATAGCTATACTAATCAATCGCACATTACAAGTATGTCAATTGCATACATTACGAGTCTGTCAAACGCATACAATACGAGTCTGTCAATCGCATACATTAAGCAATACCTATTGCATGAATATTCATTATCATTTACAACAGATTTCCAATTTTTCAAGAGCTGTGAGTTGTTGAAGCCCCTTATCAAGTGATGTTAGATTTGGAAGTCCACAGATGGAGAGAGAGGTAAGAGAAGTAGGCAGCAGCCCCTCTTCTGGAAAGCACTGCACATCAGCTTGCTTTCCACCCATGATACTCAAACATCTAAGAGAAACAAGATTTTTCAGCTTCGAATGCACTCTCTGTGTGACAAGTTTGTTGCAATCCCAAATGTAGAGTGAATTCAAATTGGAGGGCAAACCCCCATCGGGAAACAACTCAAGTTCTGGACATCCAGATATTTCTAAGCACTGAAGAGATAGAAGTTTGTCCATCAGTTCAGAAGCGACCTCAAATTCATACAATCTGTTACCTTAAACTGGGTCAGGTTGGGTGTTGGCAACCCTCTATTGGGGAATGAAACCAAACTAGGACAATCCCAGATTTCCAAGAAACTCAAAGCCAAGAGCTCATGGTCTGGTCCACCTGAAAAAGAAAGTGATTTTAGACCTTTGCATCTCCGAATTTTGAGATTGTTCAAGTTTGGGAACCGTTCCAATGGAAAGGACTCTAAAGAATCGCAACTACTCCATATGGCCAAGCTTTCAAGGGAAGTATAGTAGTGGTCAACAAGTATCTCAAACTTCCCACAATTCTCAATTTCAATGGCTTTCAGTGTAGCAGGTAATCCATCCTTAGGAAAGGACACCAGAGAAGAACAGTCAGAGATAAATAACTCCTGAAGACAAGGTTTTGTTTCCTTCACACGACCAGGTATAGAATCTAGGACATGGCATCCTTCAATTCTGAGCTAGTGCAGTTCAGAAGGCAGTTCTTTTAACTGCAACCCATCACAATATCCAAACTTCAAATCACAGATAGATGGAGCCCTTGGAAGGGAGGCCACCAGCCGCTGACATTTGAAAATCCATAGTGTTGTCAGGGAGGGAAGATAGTCCGGTAAACCCCCTGTTAGTTTGGGACAACATTGTAGATAAAGCTCCTGAAGGAAAGGGAAAGCACCGCCAACATGGTCACCTCCAAAACAGGACCACTCCTGCCACTCAACCATATCCTCTAACTTCCAAATTTCTAGGGATTTAAACGGCTTATTTACTGCACAATCACCATAAAACTCAGCACCAACCTTCTCTACCCCGTCCAACCCAGAGATATAAAACTTTTTAAGAGACGGTAACTGCCCAAGTGGTGGCAAAAGCAGCAATCTTTACAGTCTTTAAGACATCCATATTGGAGAAGGAATGGTCTCCTAGCCAATCCGGAAATCTAGTACCCCCAAAATATTCAATTTTGAGTTCTTTCAAACTCACATGAGGTTGAAGACTTTCAAGTACATTCCTTTCATACTGTGAATCATCAGCATGACCAGCCCATTTCAAGACGAGCTCATCAAGGTACTTCTTAGCCTTCACATTGGCCTCCACAGCATACACATCATGGTTACATTTTGTATTCCAGAAATAGATAGCATTCCGAGAAGTTGCTGGAGCTCTCTGAACTCTTTGATGTTGCATCCACTATTTTTGCCAGGAACGAAATCAGTTAATGTCTGTAGGTTCTTCATTTTACTCATCTGTAATGGCATCTCTTTTAACTTGGTATGACTAATGTCGAGAAGATGCAAGTTGACTAGTCTTCCCATGTTTGTTGGCAACTCCGTAAGAGAGAAACAACATGACAGTATCAGTGTTTTCAATTGGTATAAGGTACTTACGCTCTCAGGTAACCTCTGAATTGCAGTGTGACAGAGATCCAAATGCCGCAGATGCTTCAAATTTCCCACTTATTCAGGCAACTCACTGAGTTTGTACTACGATAGAGAGAGAACTCGCAAGCAGCGTAGCCTTGGTAAAAGATTATGGGTTACCTTGTTAGACAAATGAAAGCGTCCATACGGTGCTTGAAATTTGAGTGGTATTAGGAAAGTGCGTAAGCACGTAGCTTCATACAACATCTTAAATTTCTTAAAGTCATCATGTGCAGTTCTAGAAAATGACAAATGATGAGTCCTTCTTACCAAGGACCAAAATATCGAGTTTCGAGGAAATATCGATGGTCCCGAAAATGGAAATTTCGACGGAAATATAGAGGATATATCGATTTCGGTAAATAATCAAGAAAAATGATGGAAATTTGAAGAAAAACATGGAAATTTTAAGTGAAACTTTTAGATATGTTTATTTTATCAATTTTCTATTATATATAGAAAGAAAATCTTGAAAAAACCTTGTTATATAGTAATTTGTAATAATTTAAGATAAAACGGTTAATGCTGAATCGCCGATAACTCTGAAATTTTTTTAAATAAACATCTAATTTTTTTTTTTATGGCTAGAAACCCAATGGGAGGCTAAGTGTTAGGGGCTGCACTTGTAATGCCGCAAGCAACCTTGTCCAGGGTCATTAGTCAAGCCTTTGGTTGGTTTGCTTGCGTGCTAGGGATGTTTTGGTAATTTACAAATTATGTAATTTATCTTATTTTAACATTAGTCTCCTCGGCCTTTTTCATGTTTCCTCCTGTCATGTTCATGTAAGTCCGATATGCTCTTTGGGGAGGAGTTCCTAGTCGGCATAGTTTGGACTAGTGAACTAGTATAGGTAAGCACATGTACTTTTGCCTCCCTTGCCGTCTTACCATCAATAAAAGAGGAATTATTCAGTCATCTGTGTCTCGTGAGATTGCCCTTTGATCTTTCCTTTCGATTAATCATTGTTCTTCGTGGTTGCCCAACGTTTATGTAATTGTGTTCTTGCTTGCTGCTAGCACTATTTTAATATCGTGTGGCTTTCATTGTTCCTTGCAAGGTACTCACTTGGCTGACTTGCTTGCTAGCAAGTGTCGAACGGTCCGCTTTGCGCATTGCAAAGTTCGGCCCATGACAGTTGGTATCAGAGCCAACTCGGCTCAAGAAGCTCACTACGATGACAGGCAAGATGACAAACCAACGAAGATTTGATTGGTATGACCAGCAACTCGGAGAACTTGCGGGGGTGCCCGACAGGTTGATTGATATCACCAATGTGTTAGACCGCGTCGACCTAGATGGGTTGGCGGCGCGGATGATAGAGGTGGAGAGCCTGAAGGACCGAGTTGTGGCCCTTGAAAAATGTAAAGCTCGAGCAAGCGGAAAGGAGAGAGATAAGGAAGAAACTCCCGTTTCGAACGAGCAAATGGGGTAATGAGTGATGCTCTTGACACACTCCAGGTGATGGTGGACAATATGGCAAAAGATGTCCGAGCCACCATTGATGCATTCAGGAACGAGCTGGTGGAGATGAGTACCAAGCTCAACCTGACCATCCGTGCGATGGGAAACCAACCTGTGACGGACTACAGGAAGGTAAAGATACCAGAACCTCAAGCATTTGGAGGGGCGCTAGATGCCAAGGAGCTTGAGAATTACTTATTTGATATGGAGCAATACTTCCGAGCAGTGAAGCCAGACTCGGAAGAGGTGAAGGTGAACAAGGCAACAATGTATTTGTCGGGAGACGCCAAACTATGGTGGAGAACCAAGTATAATGACATCCAAAGGGGAGTATGCACCATTGACACTTGGGAAGACCTTAAGAAGGAGCTCAAGGCTCAATTCTTCCCCGAGAATGTTGAATACATTGCCAGACGACAACTAAGGGAGCTCAAGCACACCAACAACATCCGAGACTTTGTGAACAAGTTCTCTGTGCTCATGCTTGACATCTCGGATATGTCAGAGAAGGATCGGCTGTTCTATTTCCTTGAAGGCTTAAAGCCATGGGCGAGGACAGAACTTCAGCGGCAGAGGGTCCAAGATTTGGCCTCCACACAAGCTGCTGCTGAAAGGATGACTGACTACACATTCGAAGAGAACTCTTCTAAGAAGACTCAGCCGTTTTCGAATGTGAATGTCAACAGAAATGTAAGGCCCGGACCGAGTAGAAGTGGGGGAGCGGAGTCCAAATTTTCCAACTCAGGAGGAGGGGACAGGAGAACAGTGAATGCGAGGGACACGGCAACGTCCAAGCTTGTTGCCTCGACAGGGGTCTTCACCCCTCGACCCTTTAATCCCTTGGGCTATGCTCCAAAGCCACTAGCATGCTTCTTATGCAGAGGACCTCATAGAGTGAATGAATGCCTTCATAAGACTGCTCTCTCTGCACTACAGGCTCATATTCAATCGAAGGAAATAGAGGATCAGCAAGAGCCGGAGGAGGAACCTGGTCACATGGGAGCTTTGAGATTCTTGGGTGCAGTGGAGAAACAACCACGATCACCTAAGAAGTCCCAAGCTAAAGGCTTGATGTTCGTAGATGGTAGTATTAATAGGTACTTTGTGTCAGAAGCTGAAGCTCAGAGGTTGGGGTTGAAGTTGGAGAAGGATGTGGGCCGCATGAAAGCTGTGAACTCAAAGGCTTCACCCACAACGGGCCTATCTCGAGGGGTATCACTCAAGTTGGGTCACTGGCAAGGGAAGACCCACCTCGTAGTTGTTCAGATGGACGACTTTGATGTCATATTAGGAATGGAGTTCTTGTTGGCGAACAAAGCCATTCCCATTCCTAGTGCCCAACACTTGCTCATTATGGTAGAAAGGTCGTGTGTGCTTCCCGCAAGAATCGAACAACCAAGTGAACCCCGCCTCTTGTCAGCCCTCCAGTTCAAGAAAGGCGTAAAGCGGGATGAGCCTACCTATGCAGCAGTTCCCATGATAAGGGATGAGATTAAAGGAGAAGTGATTCCGAAGGAGATCGAGGGGGTATTGGAGAGCTATGTAGATGTGATGCCTCCCGAACTTCCCAAGGAATTACCCCCGAGAAGGAGTGTGGACCATGAGATTGAACTGCTTCCGGGGGCCAAACCGCCTGCAAAGGCGCCTTACAGAATGGCTCCCCCAGAACTGGCGGAACTTCGAAAACAGCTTGAGGACCTGCTCAAGGCAGGATTCGTTAGGCCATCGAAAGCCCCCTTTGGTGCGCCCGTGTTGTTTCAAAAGAAGCACGATGGAAGTTTGAGACTGTGTGTGGACTATCGGGCCCTCAACAAAGTCACGGTGCGCAACAAGTACCTGATCCCTCTGATTGCAGATCTGTTTGACCAACTCAGTGGTGCCAAGTATTTCACAAAGCTAGACCTCCGCTCAGGGTACTATCAAGTCCGCATTGCAGAAGGAGATTGTAATACCCCGAAAATTCATATTATTTTCCAATGACATTTTGGAAATGATTTTGTGGCCATGGGCAAAAGTACGAAGCTTAGAAGAGTTGTGAAATTAGTTCGATCGATTTTATTTCGAAAACGTATGTGATTTAGGGGATCTCAAAAAGTGACTTTTTATGCGTACCGAATTTGGGAAATTTTCCTTCATGAAAGTTGTAGAGCTCGTCGATACGATCGCGTGCATATGTGGAACGCAATATTCGGAGTTCATATGAATAAGTTATGAATATTTGAAATTTGGGAAATTTCTATAAATAGGGAAAAATTCTGATTTTTCATTAAGGACGAAACAAATCAAATTTTGCGGAATAGTCCCTCAGCCCTCTCCGTTCTCTCTCTTCCTTTGACCCTCAGACCCGGCATATCTCTTCTGACCCGACCCGGTCATTTCGGCGCCCTCCGGCCTCCTCCGGCCCCTGACCCGCCCTTCCTCGAGTTCGTCGTCGCACGCCCAGCCGCCCTCTGCCATCGCCGTGCTCCGCCGCTGCCCCCAGACGCGGATAGAAGAAGCCCCAGGTGTGCGAAACCCGACCCGGCCGGAAATCCTATTTTCCGGCGTCCCCACGACCGATCCTCCCCTTTTTCTTGATCGCCTCCTCCTGCTGATGATCCTCATATCCTCCATGCTTGACGATTTGGAGTGTATAGCGCTAGATCAAGCGTTGACCTTTTGGACGGCCCTGATTCAATCTGGAATCTGATCGTGTGGCTGAGATTAATCCAAACTTCAAAGCTTGATCTAGGACGATCTAGGCCGAACCAGACTTAGCTCCAGGTATGAAAGTTGATCACCCTTTTATTCTGAAGAAGTTTGTAGTTGGTCACTTTGCCATCGGAGGTGGTTGACCCGGCGTTGACCCCCGCTTGTGGCGGCGCGTCCGGCCGTATTTTTGTGTTCTGTTTTCAGTTTATTCATCTATGCATCCATACGAACGTTTTGATATATTATAAGGTTATTTTAGAAAAAGTTGATAAATAGTGGATTTACGTTTTTACGTTTATCTTCGGTTTTCGATTTGTGAAGATCAGACCATCGGTTTTACTTCAAATTTTAATATGTTGATCGTATGACTGTCCCGGTGACTTTGTAAGGTCACGGGCGAAGATCCGACCGTTGGATCTTCGTATAATTGTGATTTAGTGATTCGGAAGGCGATTCGTGAGAATCCGACCGTCGGATTTTCATGAAATTTTGTGGAGATGTTTCTAAGGACGATTCAGGAAGATCTGACCGTTGGATCTTCGTGATAATTTTAGAGGATGATCCTAAGGGCGATCCGTGAGGATCCGACCGTTGGATCATCATATATTTTCGATCCGACCGTTGGATCACCTTTATTTTTGAATCCGACCGTTGGATCGTCTTTATTTTCGAATCCGACCGTTGGATCATCCTTATTTTCGAATCCGACCGTTGGATCGTCTTTATTTTCGATTCGAATCCGACCGTTGGATCACCTTTATTTTCGAATCCGACCGTTGGATCGTCTTTATTTTCGAATCAGACCGTTGGATCGTCTTTATTTTCAAATCAGACCGTTGGATCGTCTTTATTTTCGAATCTGACCATTGGATTGTAGTATTTGTGTGGTTTATGAATGATTTGCTAAGTTAAGATCGTATCTGATTAGATGATTGACGGTTTGAGTTGGTGGACGATTGTGAATCGTTGTTTGAACTGTTAAGAAGACGCAGCTGGATTAAAGGTGAGTAAACCTCACGTGGTTCATATTACGAACCGAGCACTTTTAATTAATTTATTTTGTCGTAATTGTGTGAAAAATATTTATGGAATAAATATTTGTTTTTAATCATATGGACCTGATCAACTACGGTCCATAGGTAAGTAAAATGTTTTAATTATACAAAATGAATTTCCTGATTTTCTTGTGTGAATTATAGTTGGTATTAGTGATTATCCCTGTGCGGATGATTACGTATATATATATTTACGTGGATATATATATGGAATGGTGTGACATTGAGGTGTGTGTGGAATTACGATAATTTGGTTGAGATATGATATTGTCTTAGAAATTGCCATGTTCATTATAATAATGTTAACCGATAAATGTGTGTGATAATCATGTTGACCTTCTGAGTTGATTAGAGGGTAGAAATGTAGTGCTCTGAGGACGGAAGAGTCCAAAGAACGCCGGTTAAATAATAACCGAGATGTAGTGCTCTGAGGACGGAAGAGTCTGAAGAACGCCGGTTAAATAATAACCAAGATGTAGTGCTCTGAGGACGGAAGAGTCCGAAGAACGCCGGTTAAATAATAACCGAGATGTAGTGCTCTGAGGATAGGGAGAGTCTGAAGACCGCCGGTTAAATAATAACCGAGATGACAGACAACAATGTAGTTAGAACTCTAACGTAGGGTCAAGTTGGACCAAAGTGGTGCTATGTGGGTTGGGTTTTGTAGGACCAGTGTGGTGTATTGTGATTTGAGGATTGTGAAAATGTATTCCTTGTGATTTTCCATGAGTGGTTTGATGTCTCTTTGCAGACGTATTACTGTTGAAATGTTACTTGATTTGTAAGAATTGTAATTTAATCAATCAACAGTTCCTTCTTGTTTACTCATACGAGCTTTGCAAAAAGCTTACCGGGTTTTGTGTTGTTACAATTCCCGGTACACTATTCAAACGGTGTAGCGGGTAATCCTACAGGACAGAAGAATCAGGAAGCCGATCGAGCTGTGTAGAGTAGCTGCATGTGATACTCTGATTTTCTATTGAGAGGTTGTTATGCTCACTTTGAGCTTTACAATCTTACTTGTATGAGTGAGTTGTAATAATTAACTCGAGTTTTTCGAGATTTGAATTTTGAGTGGCTTGTGTTGTAGTAGTTTATTCATGTTTCGTTTTTTTGAATTCATTATTCAAAATTCGGGGCGTGACAGAGATGAACCCAAGACAACGTGTGTCACCCGTTATGGCGCCTTTGAGTTCCTGGTGATGCCATTCGGGTTGACCAATGCGCCAGCCACATTCTGCACGTTGATGAACCAAGTCTTCCACGAGTACTTAGATAAGTTCGTGGTAGTCTATCTGGATGACATAGTGGTGTACAGCTCTACCCTAGAAGAACATGTAGAGCACCTAAAGTTGGTGTTCCAACGGATGCGGGACAATCAGTTGTATGTCAAGCGCGAAAAGTGCTCCTTCGCGCAAGTGACCATCAAGATTCTAGGTCACATTATTGAAAGGAGTCAAATCAGGATGGATATGGAGAAAGTAGAAGCCATAAAGGAGTGGTGAAACCCCAAGAATGTGAAAGAGCTACGTTCTTTCCTTGGGTTGGCTAATTACTACTGACGCTTCATTGAGAACTACTCAAAGAAGACGACCCCCTTAACTGAACTCTTGAAGAAGGGAGTGACATGGGACTGGAGTAGTAATTGTGAGAAGGCCTTTCAAGATTTGAAGAAGGCCGTGATGGAAGATCCGGTCCTTGCCTTACCCGACCTGAATAAGCCATTTGAAGTGCAAACAGATGCCTCTGACTTCGCCTTAGGGGGAGTCCTGCTGCAACGGGGGCATCATGTTGCGTATGAAAGTCATAAACTCTAGGAAGCTGAGAGGAGGTACGCGGCTCAGGAGAAGGAGTTGCTAGCCGTAGTTCACTGTTTGAGGACGTGGCGACACTATTTGTTAGGGTCAAAGTTCCTGGTGAAGACCGACAATTCTGCCGTCAGCCATTTTCTGACCCAGCCGAAGTTAACTCCGAAGCAAGCTCGATGGCAAGAGTTTCTCGCGGAGTTCGACTTCCATTTCGAACATAAAGCCGGGCACACAAACCAAGTTGCTGACGCTCTAAGTCGCAAGGCCGACCTTGCCACCCTCAAGGTGTTGGCCACTTTGTGGAGCAGCATCATTGCCACCGACATCAAGCAACGTATCAAGGAGAGTCTGGAGAAGGATTCTGTGGCGCAATCCCTCATTAAAATGGTGAAGGAAGGGAACAGCCGTCGGTTTTGGATGGAGGATGGCATATTGATGGCCAAAGGGGGACGAGTGTTTGTTCCGCGGGCTGACGGATTGCGAAGAATACTCATGAGGGAGTGTCACGACACCCTGTGGGCAGGTCACCCTGGATGGCAGAGGACTCATGCACTCCTCAAGCAGGGTTACTATTGGCCCCAGATGTGAGACGATGTCACGGAATACACCAAGACTTGCTTAACATGCCAGCAAGACAAGATTGAACGCCAAAAGACTCCAGGGCTGTCGGAACCACTGTCTATACCGACTCGCCCGTGGGAAAGTGTCTCCCTTGACTTTATTACTAACCTCCCGAAGGTGGGAAACTTATCAGGCATCCTTGTGGTGGTTGACAGGTTTTTGAAGTATGCCACCTTTGTGCCAATCCCAAAGTATTGTTCGGCTGAAGACACAGCAAGCCTCTTCTTCAAGCATGTGGTAAAGTATTGGGGTGTGCCTCAGAACATTGTCAGCGACCATGACACTAGGTTCACGGGGACATTCTGGACCGAGCTATTCAAGTTGCTTGGGTCTGAGCTCAACATATCTTCAAGTTATCACCCACAGACTGATGGGCAAACAGAAAGGTTCAACGGGATGTTGGAGGAATACTTGCGCCATTTCGTTCATGCCAATCAACAAAATTGGGCACAATTGCTCGATGTTGCACAATTTTGTTTCAACTCGAAGAAGAACTCATCCACCAACAAGAGTGCTTTTGAAATTGTCACTGGCCAACAGCCTCTCTTGCCTCACACTGTACAAGAAGTCTACAAAGGGGCGAATCCGCGTGCTTTCAACTTCACAAAAGAGTGGAAGACCAATGCCGAGATCGCTCAAGCCTACCTAGAGAAAGCTGCGGGGCGAATGAAGAAGTGGGCAAATCAAGGCCGCAAGCCCAGGGAATTTCAAGCAGGGGACATGGTCCTTGTCAAGCTGCTTCAGGAACAACTCAGGTTCCTGCGCTCCAAAGACAAGCGACTATTTAGGAAGTATGAAGGACCGCTCCCCATCCTTTCTAAAGTGGGGAAATGCTCCTACAAAGTCGATATTCTCGCCTGGATGAGAGTATACCCCGTCTTCCACGTCAGCAACCTCAAGCCACACTAGCCAGACCGTGAAGATCAAGCACGCAACAAGCCTGTTCGAGAGCACGTCGACATCAGACCACCCAAGCCAAAAGAAGTGGAGGAGATCCTAGCAGAAAGAGTGGTCCGAGTGTCAAGGCGCCCATGCCAGCAGTTCCTGGTCAAGTGGAAGGGTCTTGGAGATGAAGAAACCAGTTGGGAGAATGCTGAAGTCCTGAAGACGAAGTTCCAGCAGAAGAATGTAGACTTCATGACCACGGCTGTCGTCGAGAGCGCCGACAGCTTAAGTGGGGGAGGCTAAGTGTTAGGGGCCGCACTTGTAATGGCGCAAGCAACCTTGTCCAGGGTCATTAGTCAAGCCTTTGGTTGGTTTGCTTGCGTGCTAGGGATGTTTTGGTAATTTACAAATTATGTAATTTATTTTATTTTAGCATTAGTCTCCTCGGCCTTTTTCATATTTCCTCCTGTCATGTTCATGTAAGGCCGATATGCTCTTTGGGGAGGAGTTCCTAGTCGGCATAGTTTGGACTAGTGAACTAGTATAGGTAAGCACATGTACTTTTGCCTCCCTTGCCGTCTTACCATCAATAAAAGAGGAATTATTCAGTCATCTGTGTCTCGTGAGATTGCCCTTTGATCTTTCCTTTCGATTAATCATTGTTCTTCGTGGTTGCCCAATGTTTATATAATTGTGCTCTTGCTTGCTGCTAGCACTATTTTAATATCGTGTGGCTTTCATTGTTCCTTGCAAGGTACTCACTTGGCTGACTTGCTTGCTAGCAAGTGCCGCACGGTCCGCTTTGCGCATTGCAAAGTTCGGCCCGTGACACTAAGCCATCACGCCTTATATATATTTTTTGTACATATCATACATTACACCTTGAATTATATGAGTAACTTAGGACCACGTAGAAGACCTATGAGGTATAAGGTATGAAGATTATTTGGTGCAAGGTATGAAGATTATTTTAAACTATTTATAGAAGTTATAATTTGAAATGTTGTTGTAAAATATTTGAACATTTAGTAAAAAAAAATTCAATATAGTAATTAAGTGTTTCAAGTTAGTTATTGATTGGACGTGTATCTAAGTTTTCAGATTTGTAGGCAAATGAATATATATTAGAATGTTGTGATTCATACATAAAGGTTTGTGCAGCAGAGTTAGCAAACCCTCTCAAAGGGTAGTGGGATGACTAAGGTTCGATCTTTGGTGTTGTTGTTGGTTTTTTGGATTGAATTTTATGCCAACTACTCATCCACCACACGTGTTAGGCCCCCAGAGATTGACTTTGCACGTGAGAATTATTGGTGGAGATGGAATGCATGGGGAAATATCGGGAAATATCGAAAATTTCGGGAAATAACAGAAATATCGGGAAATATCGAAAATTTCGACCGAAATTGTCATGGTATGCTATGGATATATCGGGCCTCCAAAAAAATAAAATTTTCGGCGAAATTTCGCAAATTTTTTTGATTTTTCAGTCCTTGCTTCTTACCAGTTTATCTGAGACACCAACCTCCAACTGAAGACAAAATTCTCCAGAGACATATTTAGCCAAATCATTAACAAGGTCATGCATGACAAAAAGTGATTGATTGGTACTAGATTGCTGAAAAAGCGACCTTGATATTAGATCATGGAAATACTCATCTCCTACTTCTTCCATCCTCTTCTTTCTTTTGGGTTGTTCTAAAAGATCTGCAGCCATCCACAACAGGACCAATTCGTTCCTTCCAAACTCATAGTCTTTGGGAAATATTGAACAATAAGAAAAACCCTGCTTCAAATGTGATGGGAGATGGTCATAACTCAACCTTAGAGCTGGCAGAATCTTATGAGTTTCTTCTAACGAATCCCAAATCTCACTAGTAAGTATCTTATTCCAATCATCAGGATCTAGTCTTGATCGTAGGAGACCCCCAAGCATTTTCGCAGCCAATGCAAGCCCTATGCACTTTTTAACAATTTCCTTCCTCATTTCTTCTAGGACTGGTTGTTCTCTTGACTCTACATTGTTAAAGGCATGCTTTGCAGACAACATCCAACAATCTTCATCACTCAATTGCCTCAGACGATGAGATGGAACAGTGCCCATGATCAAATGATCAATGCAACATTTTCGCTGCGAGTGGTCACAACAATCTTACTCCCATGAATCCTAAACAAGAAAGGTTTCTTCAAGTCGTCCCAATCAATGTAGTTCTCATTCCAAACATCATCTAGAACAAGCAGAAACTTCTTAGCCATCAGTTCATCTTTCAATTTAACTTGAAGCAAATTCAGATCAGTGATACCACAAGGCGCCGCAGTGATTGTCTCGAAAATCGTTTTGGTTATCCTCAACACATCAAATTCTTCTGAAACCACACCCATGCCTTAAGGTCAAAGTATCCCGTCACTTCATCATCATTGTACACAAGCTGAGCAAAGGTGGTCTTACCAATACCACCCATGCCGACTATGGGAATCACACAAATCTTATTGCCACAAACATCAATACCATCTGAAAGCAACAACCTCACAATGACCTCTCTGTCCTCATCCCCACCATACACACCAGACTCCTCCACCAAAGAAGTTGCAGGGAATCTTCTTAATGGTACATCTTTAATACCCTCTTTTAATCCAAGAACATACTTCTTCTTAGCAATAAACTCTAGTCTTTCAACAACTTCCTCTATCTTGGGCTCCAACCATTCATCCAATGCATTCATTAGATGCAATTTGATATCTTCTACCTGAATTCCGCCGCTGCTTTCGGATTCAGTTTCCTCTTGAAGCTCTTTCTCCAAAGCTTCAGAGCGGAAGTCAGCCAAGAGGTCCTCTATAGACCCACGTTGTCACGCCCCGAATTTTGAATAAAAAATTTAAAATCCGAAACATGAATAAACCACCACAACACACGCCACTCAAATTTCAAATCTCGAAAACCTCAGTTTAATTAATACAACTCACTTGTACAAAGTAAATTTGTAAAGCTCAAATTTAGCATCACTCACCTCACAATTTACAAGGCTGTAAAACTAAAACAAATACTCTAATCCGCACGATCTCCGCCATGATCCTCCTGACCTGCAGGACTACCCGCTACACAATTTGAATAGTGTACCGGGATTGCAACAACACCAAACCCGGTAAGCCATGACAGCCCGTATGAGTAAACAAGAAGGAATGTTGATTTTAATTCATATTTATGTTAACTCAAGTAAACAACCAACAATCAAAACATCAGTGAGGAAACATCAAACAAAACACGAAAAATCCACAACGAATACATTTCCACAATCCTCTAACCACAATATCCCCACTTTAGTCCATCCCAACTGTTTGGACCCAACACTAATACACACGTTAGATTTCTAACAACATCGTTATCTATCACCTCGGTTATTATTTAACCGGCGTTCTTCGGACTCTCCCTGTCCTCAGAGCACTACATCTCGGTTATTATTTAACCGGCGTTCTTCAGACTCTTCCGTCCTCAGAGTACTACATCTCGGTTATTATTTAACCGGCGTTCTTCGGACTCTCCGTCCTCAGAGCACTACATCTCGGTTATTATTTAACCGGCGTTCTTCGGACTCTTCCGTCCTCAGAGCACTACATTTCTACCCTCTAAACAACTCAGAAGGTCAACATGATTATCACACACATTTATCGGTTAACATTATCATAAATAATCATGGCAATTTCCAAGACAATATCATATCACAACCAAATTATCGTAATTCCACACACACCTCAATGTCACACCATTCCAAATATATATCCACGTAAATGTATATATACGTAATCATCCGCTCAGGGATAATCACTAATACCAACTATAATTCAAGCATAAAAATCGTGAAATTCATTTTGTATAATTAAAATCATTTTACTTACCTATGGACCGTAGTTGATCAAGTCCATGTGATTAAAAACAAATATTTATTCCATAAATATTTTCACACAATTACGACAAAATAAAGTAATTAAATGTACTCGGTTCGTAATATAAACCACGTGAGGTTTACTCACCTCTAATCCCGCTGCGTCTTCAATTTCACAATACACACCAAACCGCCCACCAAGGAAGACCATCAATCACCTAATCAACATGGTCTTTACTTAGTCAACAACTCATAAACAAAATTAAACGACGATCCAACGGTCAAATCACAATTATATGATGATCCAACGGTCGGATCCTCACGGATCGCCATTAGGATCATCCTCCTAATTTATCACGAAGATCCAACGGTCGGATCTTCCTGAATCGTCCTTATAAACATCTCTACAAAGTTTCATGAAAATCCGACGGTCGGATTCTCACGAATCGCACTCCGAATTACTATTTAGCAATTATACGAAGATCCAACAGTCGGATCTTCGCCCATGACCACACATGGTCACTGGGACAGTCATACGATCAACATATCAAAACTACAAGTCCATCGGACGGTCCGATCTTCACAAAACATTAATTGGATTATCGAAATCGATCGAAACCATAAAAATTCATAACTAAATCATACGATATCCAAAAAATGCATATATTATATCAAAATGATCGTATTCAAATTTAGTATCTAAAAATGTAAAGAAATCACATTTTTGAGCCCCGGAGGTGGCCGGAAAAGGGCCCCGGAGTTTGGACAGAACCGCCGCCGACCACCGCCAATGGTGTCGGGGCTAGGCTGCTCCTCTTCATCTCGTCAAGCCCAACAATTTTCCTAACTAGCATGAAGTCTGAAAATGAACGTAAGTGGTCGAAAATTACCTAGAACCGTATGAATGTGGCCGGAAAGTTTCCAGAAACCGGCGAAGAAATGCAGAAAACGGCGAGCTTGATTTCGACGTAAAAACTTCAATTTCAGGTCTCGATTCCTTCTGGATAGTTGTTAAGAACATCAAGGTGAACTCACTGGTTCAATAATCACTCAAAACGAAGCTCTGAAGCTCGAGATATCTTGATCGAAAGCTTCGGTGGCCGGAAAATTTCCAGAATCCGGCAAGCTTGAATTCCGACGTAAAAACTTCAATTTCAGGCCTCGATTCCTTCTATAGAGTTGTTAAGAACATCAAGACTAACTCACTGGTTCAAGAATCAATCAAAAATATGAACTACAGCTCGACATATCACTATCGAAAGGTTTTGGTGTTCGATCGAAAACCGGCCGAGCTCCGACGAACTTGAAACCGGTCACTCCCGGTGCGATCCTTCTAGTATGATGATCATTATGTTGAGGTGAGTTCATGGAGCTAAGGATCGGAAGTTTTGGTGGCCGGAGCTAGGAGAAAACCGGCGTTGACTCAAATCGAACTCAAATCGGAACGAGCTTGCCGCCGCCGCTACAGGCCGTACCGCCGTGAAAGGTCACCTCAGACAGGTGCGCAAGGACCATACGAAGCCAATGGAAGAAGTTTGATGAGGATTGGTGGCCGGAGGAGGAAGATATGGGGAAATGAAAATCAAGGCCGATTTCCGGCCGAGAGAGAGAGAGTTGCATCATTTTCGGATTTTTTTCTGAATTTTTCGGAAAAATCCAATATTTATACTAATTTGGGACTTTTCAAAAAATCATAACTAATTCATACAACCTCCGATTTTTTCGTTCCACATATGCACGAGATCGTATCGACGAGCTCTACAACTTTCATGAAGGAAGTTTTCCCAAATTACGTACGTATAAAAAGTCGATTTTCGCGTGCCCCTAATTAACATACGTTTTCGAAATAAAATCGTTTCGAACTAATTTCACAACTCCTCAAAGCTTCGTACATCCTCCCATAACCACGAAATCAATACTAAAATTTCCTCGGAAAATAATTTGAATTTACGGGGTATTACACACGTACATTTTATTGTTTATTTTAATTTGTCGCATTACGTATGAAATTACGTATTCGTAAGGTACAAAAGTATTCGCTCTTAGGTTAAGACTTTGAGGCCATTTTAAAGAATTAAGAATTTAGAGAAAATCCAATTTGGGACTAGAAAACTATTTTTAAAGTATCGAGGCTTTAGACAAGCCCGGAAAATTTTCCCGAAAGGATTCGGTGAAGTGTCGGAGAAATAAGGATGTCTGAAGATGTATTTTCGGATTGGGCTTGAGGGAAATTAAGAGAAAAAGAAAATGGAACAGCCCAAGCCCATTTGGCCCAAAAAGAGGGCAACTTAGACTTTTCACAATTAAATTTAGGGAGAGGTATAAAAGAAAAACATCCCTCTCAAACCCTAGCCTCTACCCTCATTTTCCTTCAGCTCTCTCTCTCTCTCTACCCGAGAGCTTCTCTCTCTACTTCTTGTCAGAAATCGCCCCACCACCGGACACCGCTGTACCGCCGCCGCATTGCCGCCGGCCACCGCCATCGCCGAAATCCCAATCCTCACCAAAATTTCCAGATTTTCTCCTCTTCCTTCCATCTTTCCATTTCTCCAACCAAAAACATGAAATTTAGCCATTTAATCCTCCAAAAATCCTAGAACCCGAAGCTAAAATTGGGGCTTTTTGTGTTTTCTTCATTCCAAGTTCAAATCAAGGTAATCTTCCACCTAATCTAGCCTCTATTCATTCGATCCATACCTATTTCTTCCTAAATCCGAGTTTTTGATTTTGATTTGTGATTTTGTTTGCATGAACCCGATTTTCCCTCAACCAAGAGGCTAGGCTACGGGTTTGGCAAGGATTTGTGGTAAGGATCCATCCATGCAACCTTGTTTCGAGCTTTTTGGTTGTGATGTTGGACGGATTTGTACGTGAAGAAGGCCAAGGAGGAGGAATAGGCCGTGAGTTTTGAAGAAGAATGGGTAAGGAATGGGTTTTGGACAAACCCTAGAATTTTTGGAATTTATTTGGTTGATTTTGATTTTGTGAGCTATTGTTATTGTTGGAAAATTGTGAAAATTAGATCTTTGAAGAGGGATTAATTAGTAGAATTTTATTATCCTAGTTTTCAAAGTGTGGGAATTTTGTGTTGAAGATTTGGTGATTGTTGTTGTGTGATTTTTGGCCAAAAGAAAAAGAAAAGGAAGAAGAAAAGAAATTGCTTTGTTTTTGGAAGAAAAAGAAAAAGAAAATGAAGAAAATAGTAAAAGTTGGATTAAATGAGTTTTTACAGTGGTAAAATGGTAAAAAGTGAAGAAGTCGAAAGTAAAGGTAACTTCGGTAAAAAGGTAAAAGTGAAAGTGTGGAGGTGAAAATCCAAGTAAAGGTAAAAAGGTGAAAAATGAGGAGTAAGTGAATAAAAGTAAAAGTAAAACTTTATTTATAATTATTTACTTATTTATTTTTAATAAATAAGAAATAATGGTAAATAAAGAAATGCTTGGTCAAAAGTCAAAAGTCAAAAGTCAAAGTCAAAGTCAAAAGTCAAAAGTCAACTCCGAGAGTTTACCAAGGTTGACCGACCTCATAAAGCATGGGGATCAATTTGACTTTGGTCGCTCAGGTTGACGATAGTTTAGCGGAGCGATAAGGACGTTTTTCCTTTTTAAGAAGGTATTTTCCCAAATTGGTAAAAGGTTAAAAGAAGTAATTAATGACCTCATTAAAATAAAAAGGATTTAGTGTGCGCGATTACTTAAAGTGGATCATGATGTTTACCTGGATAATTACTTACAAACTAAGTAATGGTTTAGGAAACACGATCGTTAAGGAAGCATAACCGGAAAGCATCAGAGTGTGGAATACGTCGGCATTTTCCAGGTAGGGTGAGCTGTCCTTTCCTTGTTAGAGGCTTTTCGATATATGTCGAATGCTCTAGTATAATATTATGTTGCCTGCAAGTACGTTTTTGGTTGTTCATTAGTCGATGCCTCGTGATACTTGTGTTTTCACTACTGATAATTGTTGATTGCGAAAACCGAGGCTAGACTTGCATGTTGAGATATTGTACCCTTTATATGTTTGTACTTGTGACTTGAAAGTGAATGGGACCTAGACGCGTAGATTCCTAGGGATCCGACGGTGTCGATAACCGTGAACCTCCGGAGGGGGCTGTGCTCCTATGTTTGTCGAGGAAAGGTGAGTACAGACAGTGAACCAGTCATGGGAGACTCAGAGCTAGGAAATGGACACTTTCGCCACTTATAGTCACATGAACTGTAGAGTAGTTGGCCAGTTCTCGAATGATGACGAACCAGGTCGGTCATCGATTTATTTTAGTTTAGTCGGCAGGTAAGTATCTCGGAGCTCCAAGTTGTGTGAAGCATGCTGCATATGATTTCCTGAAAGAAACAACTATGATTGTTTTTGTTTGCATTTGTTTTACTCGATTTTACAAATGCGCGCAACCTATATCATAGTATCTATGTTTTACCTATTAGTTTTCAAACCTAACTAAGGTTGGGTCGGCCCTTATTAGGGTAGCGAGGAAGAAATGCTCACCCCTACATTTCAGGTTACAATGAGGTCATTCCAGACGATTTGGATTAGAAATGGGTCGTTGGTTAAGTTTGTGTGTTGCTATTGCTTGAGGTCCTTCTGCTTTGGTACTCTGTCAATTTACCAGCATTCCTTTCGATGTTGTACTCAGTTGAATTCTGTGAGGTCTGCCTACCTGGGAGTGCGCCTCACTCTTTGTTTTATTATTGTTATTGAACTCCTTTCATTTCGGTTATTATGTAAGCCCTAAGGCGTCATAGTGCACTTGCCCTTTTTATTTTGAAGCATTTCTAGACTTGTTAATTTGAATGTTGGGTTGTTGATTTGAAATCCTTTCTTAAAAGTTTTCTTGGTCTCCTATTTTCTAAAATTTATTTTCTTTCAAAAAAAAAAAAAGCCTTGTAGTATTAAGCTGGTAGGTCTACGGTACGTCTACGACGTATCGAGCTCCTATTGGCTTAATATTACGGCGCTGTGGTATACCCATTCGGGTCGCCACATCCTCTGCATCATAGACAGTAGCTATAAGCTCATCAAGCCATTCTTTCACAGCAGAATTGGTTATCGGCTTGTCCTCGGCATCACTGAGCACAGAATTACTTGTTGTGAAATTTTAATTAAAACTCGCAAGTGCACGAATCGTCGTTAGTATAGTGTGCAAGTACGAGGTTGTTCCAACTGAGGATTGATAATCTATTTAAATCCTAACTCAATTAATTCAAACACCAAATCACATAAACAATCAAACTAAAGAAGATATGGTTTTAAGGTTTTCGACTAAACAAATAAAGTGAAAATTAAAGAAAGAAATAAACAAACAAATAATGATAAAATCTAGGGTTTCAGAATGAACCACTAACAATCCTATTTATGTTTCAATGCAATTAATAGACTCTTTTGTTTCTTTTGATGATAATTCCGTATGTAAGTCCTTCTCAGGTACTCTAGACCATAGTTTTCCTTAAGTGTATGACGCTCTCCCTCTCGGGTAAAGATCTTATATCCTAACTATACAGTTTATCCTTCTCAGGTATAAATTTAACATGCAAGACTCATTATGCTTTAGAAAACAAGGGAATCAAGCAAACCATTAGTCTTTCTCAAGTAATAATGTAATTTTACCACACTTAATCACAAGAAGCTAATCAAATTATATTGCATCTCTGCTTCAAATTTGTCTTCCAATTACTATATGCAAAGCCCTAAGGTGATCAATCAAAGAACTTAAACATAAAACATCAATTCAAATAATGATTAAGCATTCATCATAAAGAAACTATAAATCCATCAATAAAACATCAAAGTACATAAACAATCATGATAGGGCATCATCCTATCCCTAGAAAAGGTTTAACAAAAGATAACTAAGTAAAACATAGGAAAAACAAAAAAAGAATGGAAGGGAAAAAGAAGGGAAAGATGGATGAGTCGTCTCTGCTCCTTAGGCGTCTACATTGTGCTCCCAAAACTCTCCTTCTCATGTAAATTCGTGCTCCCTTATATAGGGAAGATTTCTGCTCATCTTTGGCCTCATGTTTCCTTGTAAAACTTGGGTTTAGACTCCTTTCTTCATTTGGAATGGGAAAACCTTGAAATATCTCTTGTAGAAGTAGGAATAAGTTCATCATTGAATCCTCATCTGAATTAACTTCCATGAAACATTAGGATTGACAATCTTGTGCCACGAAACTTGAGTTCTCCATGAATGTTTGTAAATTCCCGAGCAGATTTCCTGTCCGACCTATTTTCACTCAAATAATCATAACTTTCTCTAGAAGTATCGAAATCAAGATCCGTAAAATTCTACAGAAAATAGACATCCGTAGCTTTCCAATGATATAAGGTTCATTGTCTGATTCAGTCTAGATAACTCCCAGTAATTCGACGAAGTTGGATGTTCTGCACAGACAGATTCCCAGTCTCAGATTGCACATTGTCTTTTCAATCCTAGTTAGCTCATTTGAGCTTCTTTTCTTCTTTCTATGAAATATACCTACAAAAACACTAAAAAAAGTAAATGAATCATAAATAAGGAGAACTAAACATAAAAACCAAGATTAAGAGGCATAAAAATATAGAATAATATGAGCACATCAAATTGACAGAAAGCTAGAAGAAAGCATGGTGATTTCTAGCTTTCTGAGAAGTCCAGCGTTGAGCTTGTTGCCGCAGATGAAGTCAACGACTTGACGAGAAGCCAATCTATCGAACAAGACCTGAAGGGAAGCAGAGAGGAAAGCTCCACCCACTACGCCACCCATGTTATCTAACTTGAAGGATGATCAACTATGGTAAGATACAAGCCTGCAACGTCCCCTGTTTTCTTCAGGGGTTGACTTTAGCGCTCTGAAAGACTGAAACAAAACAAATGGTGCTTCTTTGGAAAGCAATTCACTAGTTTGTGCACAACTTGTTGTACGCGTCACAATGTTTAAACTTTTTTGAAATTATCAAAATATTTATAATTTATCTTTATTAATCTTGGATTTTAATTACTCTTTTTTTTTTAATTAGACTGAGAGTGAAAGTTTCATGGTCAAGAAGTTTTCTATGCACTATTGGAATTTGGATCAGTATTTGACAAGTCAAGTTTGAAGAAAGATACTCTGCTGCCTGAGCTAGTGAGTGTATAAGTAATAACTAGTAATGGTACCCGCGCTTTGCTGCGGGGTTTGTTGTTGCAAACAATTTACAATAAAAGACAAAGTTTCATGTCCTTAAAATTGTTTCGAGTTTACAAAGCACTGAAGATCAGTCATACATAATGCAAGCTTTGAGTTTCTCTTCTGGCTTTTGAGATATCTGAACCGTCCTTCAATACGTCCTTCAATTCTGGTTTTTGTATTAACTTCCAGTTTCTCCATAGTGCTTGTTTTGCCTGTGATAACAGAGAGGTATTATCAAACACATCATACACAATGAAAGACTATCAGCAAGGAAACCTCAGGCAAGCAAAAGAGATATGAAACCTGACACCAAAACAGAAGCAGAGATTTCTCAGATAACATACAAAACATATAATCTGGTTGAGCATATAAAATCGAATTTCAAACAGTAAGCAATATCTCCACTACCAATATGCTCTATGAATCAACTACCAATAATTATTATTCACTTAAGTTCACACCAATACATACAAATTATAAACCATTATGCAAATTCGAGATTAATGATGAACTGATATGAACATTACTGACCTTTGAATTATTGAATGTAAAGAAAAGAAAACAAAATATATACAGACAACCAAAAAGCATTTTTGGATGTAGAAAACAAAAAACAAAAAAACAATTTTTTCACACAAAACATGGAACTATCTAAACAAATTGTTAATTAGATCAAACTTCTTTAGATATTATTCTTGTTTTATTTCCAGTTCATAATTAAACTGTAAAATTACTTCATCATTAAACTGTAAAATGCAATAAAATGTATCTAAGCGGTTCCATTAGCAAACTAAGACTATTATGTGTAGCAAACTGAGAGTATTATGTGACACCGTGAAGCCATGATCAATTCATATGAATAATTAAACAGCAAATGATGATCTGAAATGGCTGTTTCTCTTTTTACAGACCTTACAAAAACATTTGTTTTCCTCATTTCCAGTGATAAAGGAGTCGCTCACTTGAAAAAAGAAAAAGAAAAAAAAATTCTATAGTATTTTTAGTCAGCTCTTTGCAAGATATGATAAACATGATACCAATTTCCTATTCTGTTTATTCATTTGAGGAGCCTAACAAACAGTAATACACACTGCTTGCCAAAATCCATTCATTAATTATTGACCAACAGATTCACAGACCACAAAAATATTCATACTCTAGATTATTGTTGTTCAAGAATATCAAAAGCCACAACTCATAGCTAGGTGTAATTCAAAAAACAAAAGCTTCAATCCTTTCAATAACGAAAAACTATAAACAGCTATAGTAAATCAATAACATCCAACAAAAGAAAAAACTCAGACCTTAAACACTGATCTTCTAAGAAATGAATCACTTCAAACAGGAACAGTAGTAGTAAGCAAAACCTGCAAGCAAAATCAATGACAGCCCAACATCAAGAACAGTGTAACCAAAGACTTGCTCTTTATGATCAAGTACTCAATTTTGAAGAAGGCAAGTACAACGTGTTCATGGGATTAGAATATGAATGAAAAGAAGTTTCTTGGGTACTTCACCTCTGAAGATAGAATGCTGATATATAAATAGTTCAAAGAGAAACAAAAGCATTTTAAATGAACATGGGTATATATCATGAAAAGAACATGGGTTGGGAGGATATACCAGTATAGATGTATGAATGCTCCAACTTGGGATACAAATTTATATAAGATGATGATACAAAGATGCCTTTAAACGAATTGTTAAGGTTATACGAATAGCAATTTCAAGCAGAGACATGAGAATACCAAAACAATGCAAACAATTCATGTTATATTTTTTCTTTATAAGCTACAAAACCCAATTAAAGGCCTGAAACCAGTATATACAGATCTGCATGGTAAGTCTATATATGTGATGAAACCCAATTAAAGGTCTCCACCGACACCAAAAATCAGAGCTTTGCAATTTAGATTTTACGTTTATAAATTATACTGCAAGACAAATATCTATGAGCAAAACCGGCTTAGCTTTTTACCAAACTTACATATCACCCATAATGAATCAGATCAGAGCAACAGTTCTCATGTTAATCAAAAGAAAATGCTGTCAAGAAATTTGAATCAAACTAATCATTCTCTCCAATGCAATGAATCAAAGTTAAGACATAGCCTTTATTTGCAGTTAAATTCCATAGTGAATCCACAGTAAAAATCAAAACCGTACCTTGCAACCTTTCCAATCAATCACCAGATTCCCAAAGCCGAAGATAAACCAAATCCCTAAAACGTCAAGACCGATATAAAACCTATACAAAACAGCACAATCTAATTGAATCTCGTTTAAGAAACTCAATATCCAACCACCTATGTTATGAAATTATCTACAAAATTTCAAAAAAAAACACTCACCTGGAATACAGACGATCTCACAAATAAATCACTTCGAAGAAACAGTAGGAGCAAGCAAAACCTGCAAGCAATCAATCACAGCCCAATATCAACAAAAGCATATTCAATACATCTGCTAATTCTGACAGCACAAAATAATTGAAAAAAAATATATATAACTCAGAAAATTTCACACAAAATCACATATATAAATACACAAAAAATCAAAACACTCACTCGAAACCACAATATTAGACAACTGAAAAAAAAAAAACCAAATCAAACACGTACATCTTCTTCTATTGAAAGCTTCCTCAACCCAAACCTTCCCCAGAAAAAAGGACCAAAATCGTGAATATCTCCTCTTCTTTTTCCTACCCCAACGATCTATGATCAAATCCCAAATTTTCTATCAAATCTAGTACATAAACACTGAAAACCAAACCTTTTGTACTTGTTATCAGCCCAACCGTAGTATCAGGCAGCTTGAGGGATGCAGTTGAAACTGTGAAACAATCAAGATCGATCTGCGCTCGATAACTTTGTTCAATAGAAGCTTCCCGAACAATTGACGATATCGATAAGGGAGAGCTGACAGTGGGATTCACGGCGGAGATCCAAATTGAGAGAGCAATCTTGGTTATATGGTTACACGGCTGTAGAACAACGAAGAAACTAATGGAAGCGTCTGGTAGGTCAATGGCAGAGTCGTTAAAAAAATAAGAATGAGGGCAAAACCGTAATTTCTCATGTGAACAGTTATGAACAGTGCTTACAAACAGCGATGAACAGTGCTTAAGAACAGTGTAGGACGCTTAGTATATAGTAAATAGGTGTACATAGGGTTGATTGCAATGTTCACCTCATTAAGTATATGTATGTGAGTTTGAGCGGATATCTTGACTAGTGTGCGTAGTGGTGTGCAAAGTCTAAAAGTCATACATTAGTGGATCCATTACGCTACTCTCACAACAACATGAGAGAATGCTTCCTGCTTGCTACGGATTCGGCCAAATTGTCTAATTCTGCTGACCAGCTCCACCCCCTCGTGAGGATTTCACCTCGAGGGTATCCAACCTTCTCGAAATTCCCTAAATAGATTAGGTCATCTCTTTTGACTCGTCTCCTAACTAGAACATGATTTAATCTCGCCTAGGTCTGCTTTGAGAGGATTTCACCTCATTTAAACTTGTCTTGAGGGGACTTCACCTCACCTAGATCCGTCTTGAGGGAATTTCGCCTCGAGCAATCTGAAAAACAGGTAGGGTTGCTTCTCCTTCAGCCCATTTCTTGATTAGGAACACATTATTTCTCATCTCTTGCGTCTCATCTAGCCCGTTTCTTAACTAGAACATGATTTAATCTCACCGGAATAGATTTCGTCTAATCTAAACTAAATCCAAAAAAGATACAGTATATCAAGGCAAATGACACGTGCAGGTATACACATAGGACACTCTGAGTGAGGTAGATTAAGTATATATTCGTATAAATTCCAATTTCTGCAACTAAATTGTCTAGCCTACAAGCATCACAACTACTTCGATTTCCAAGAAGGGTGAGGCTATTGCCACCCTATAATTTTCTTTGTTCACCCTACTTGCTCATTACACCCTACATTTTAATTTCAATTATTAGATTTACTTATCCAACCCATTTCTCTTTCCAGGAATATCCTCCATCATATGACATATCAAATTAAAAAAGAATTTTTTTTTAATGAAAATTTCTCATTTAATTTATATCAATTAAAAAACCGTCCTAAAATATATTAAAGTTTCCTAATAAAATCATAATTTGATTTACTTCCATTTTTTTATTTTTTCCATTTAGTTTCAATGTTCATTTATTACAATCCATATTAAAAAATTAGTAAGTGCTACTATGAGTAATGAAAAAAAAATTGATTTTTTTTAGTGTTTTAAATTTTTTACTTTCGGTGTTTATAAAGGTATTATAAATATTTTGATGAAGTTAACACTAATGGTTTTGTGAATTGAATAACGAATTAACGACGAGAATTAGCATAAAAGATAGATCAATCAGTATTTAATATCATAATTGTAATCAATATTTCCGTTGTAATTTCTTCCCTATATAAAGGGACTATGAAATGAAATGAGTAGACCATTCCAATCTCCATTTACTTTTACACTTTATCAGCACGCTCAGAGCCAATAGCCAATTTTCAGTTAAAAACACCCAAACCCTAGAAGAGAAGAAAAAAAAAAAACTCTCTTCCATTTTATTTCTGCCGCAACCGAAAAAAAACTCGATTCCCTCTCCAGCGGACTCGGCCCTCCCTTCCCCACCTGCTCGGCCTGCACAGAGCTCACACAGAGCCTCTCAGCGCTCACACAGAAGCCTACCCACCTGCAGCCAAGCCCGCTCAGCCCCGTGCACACCTCCCCGCCTGCTTGCAACACGCGCTCGGCCCTGTGCTTTGCAGCCTCCCACAGAACCCTGCAGCAGCCTCCAGCAGCACCCTGCATATCACAGCTCACTGCTGCGCACATCCCAGAGCCCCCGCTCCTTCGTCCAGACCGGCTGCCAGATCCTCCCTCCGGACAGCAGCCCCGCGCAGTGCTGCAGATCCCAGACCCGGCTGCATCACTTCAATCCTGCATCGATCCCAGATCGTCATAAGCCCATCAGCTCACTGCCCCACCCTGCAGTCGCTGCCTCCAGCCCACCGGCCTCTAGCGCGCATCCCCCAGTCGGCCAGACCCCCTGCACTTCAAGACCAAACCAGAAGGAAGGAAAGCCGGAGGAGGAAGAAGAAGGAAAAAAAAAAAGGGGGGGGGGGGGGCCAACTCGGGCCGAAGTAAGGACCCGGCCCAGAAACGAAAAAAAGGGGCCCAAAGAACAGAAGGCCCAGAACAGAACAAAAAAAAAGAGGAGCAGGCCCTGCAGGCCCAGAAACAAAAAAAAAAGGCCCAAAGAACAGAAGGCCCAGAGAATGAACAAAAACAGAAACAGATAAAAAAAAAACTTGACCCAAAGTAAAGGGCCAGCCCAGAGAGCAGACCCGGCCCAGACCGAAAAAAAAAAAAAAAAACAAACAAAACAGGCCTTGCCGCCCAGAAAAAGAGAGAAAAAAAAAACAAAGCTCAAAAGAGAGAGGAAGCGGCCCAATTTTTCTCAAGCATACAAACATCGCACGCCTGCATCAACACACGCGTGCGTTAGGATTGTTTTTCTCGAAACCAAGTATGTTCTCTTTTATTTTCATACTATGGTATATTTAATAATTTATAATTAGAATTTTTATTTTTATTTTTGAGCATGCTATTTTATTGCTTGTTATATATGTGATATATATTTGTGGAATCTAAAGCATGTGAAATTTATTTATTTTTGAGCATGTTTTTTTATTTATCCTTATATAAACTATTCCTAAGCATGCCTTTATATTATGCTCTCATATGTATTTTATGTTATGCATGATATATTCTTGTTATTGTTATATGTAGTATATAATTTGTTGTATATTTGTGAAATTTTGAACAAGCCATGTCATTTATTTTTATATGCTATGTTTTTAAATGTGTTATAGTTATTTTTGTAATACAACATATAAAATTCTGCTTTGCCATGATAATGAAAATTCATGCGCATTTATACACACAACATTACTGTGATAAAGTATTTTCACATGGCATCGAAAAACAAAAATGTGACCATTACGAATCTTGGTCTTGAAATCTAATTCATATTTTGGAAAATAATTCACGTGGATGTCTTTATGACTGCGTAATTTATATCTTCTCTCTTGTTTATGTAGATGGCTGATCCAACTCGACCTGAATTTGACATTTTGGACTCAGAAGGACTTGAGTACCACCGTTGGGTTTCCGATGTAGAAACTGTCTTTGTGGCAAAAGACTACACTGCCACCATCCAAACTCCCACTGACCCAAAAGACAATGGACCGTCTAATAAGGTGAAAGCAAATGCCTTAATATTTCTGAGGCGACATATTGATCCTAGCTTACGCTGGGAATACCTTCAGTTGAAGACACCCAATGGGATGCCCTTAAGGGACATTTTGGGAACATTCATGACACCTTACTCCCAGAACTAACCGTTCAGTGGAATGAAATCCGCTTGCTTGACTACAAAAAGGTCAATGACTTCAACAAGGACATGTTGCGTCTAAAGGCACGTCTAAATTTATGTGGAAAGGAACTCACAGAAGATGATATGATCCAGAAGACTCTTTCCACTTTTCCTACTTCAGCAATTATACTAGCGAACCAGTATAGGCTGAAGTATGATAACAAAAGAATCACGACATTCAACAAGCTGATCAACCTACTGCAAGTGGCTGAGAGGCATAATGAGGTTCTTTTAAACAACAATGCAAGGCCCGTTAGGACAAAGAAAATTCTTGAGGCTAATTATGGCAAAGTCAAAGGTGAAAAGAACCTCAATGAAAAGAGGGTTGGTTCATTGGGGTTGAACGTGCTGATCCCTACCCACGTGGCACCAATGCACCACGTGGCAAGGGACGTGGGGTCGTGGTATGGGCCGTGGAGGCCCTCCCAATGTATGGCGCAGAGCTGGTGGTGTTGGGCCTAGTGGTCATGGAAACAAGGTGCAAAGGGCACCCAAGAACCCTTCAGTCAAACCTGGTAGAGTTGGTAATGAACCATGCAATTGCCAAGCAAGCAACCTGGTTGCAGCCACTTACAAGAGGTATAGGGAGTCTAAAGAACAAGAGGCTCACTATATGGAAGAAGGAGGCCATGACCCAGACGTCAACCTCACCTTTGCAGACTTCAATGGCAACAAGGAACTTGCTCAGTCAATGGATGCTTCAGATTTTGACTGATCTGCTTTATTTATTTTTCAAAACAGTTGTGAAGGCATAATGCCTCATTTTTAATAAGACTATTACGTAGTCTTAAAGTTTATCTCAATAATTTTTTGAATTAGATTTCTGAACAAGACCTTGATTTGATTATCGTTGGCTTATTAATAAATTTCGGATTTTATTCTGAAGCATTGAATTTATTCGATTTTTATGTACCACACATTCACATGGTTCGAAAAAGCACTATAAAGATGTAAAGCAATACATCTAGAGAAAAAAAAATTATTATTATTAGAATGAAAAAAATTATCATTCTACTAAAATAGTCATGCTCTAAAGAATATGAGTTATATTTTCAAAATTAATAATATACCCAATTTATTTGTAGGAATGAATCGAGGAGAAATCAAGTGCTTAGTTGATAGTGGGACTACCCACACCATATTAAGGAATAGGCAATTATTTATTGAATTAATAGCCTATAATTCCTCTGTGACTACGATGATTGGATCATCACAAGTAATAAAAGGGCGAGGAACTGCCAAATTTTTGCTGCCTAATGGCACAACATTTAAAGTCACAGACGCTCTATATGCACCTAGAGCTAATCGAACCTTGTTAAGTTTCAAAGATATTCGTGCCAACGGTTATCATGTAGAAACACACTGTGAGAATGGAATTGAATACCTTTATATTACCTCTAATGAATGTGGAAGGAAACGCATTTTAGAGAAACTTATGAGTCAATCTAGTGGACTGTACCTCACTACGATTCGGATCATTGAATCATATGTTGTCACCAACAATGAAATGTGGGACACTGACTCATACAAGCTTTGACATGACCGCCTAGGACACCCTGGTCGTGACATGATGATCCGCATTTTGAAGAACTCACACGGACATCCCTTCTTTCGAGTGAAAAATAAAATGGGAGAAAAATCCTCCACACTGAAAGGTGTCGGTCCTCGTATTGCTCAAATACAGCCATTACATTCTGAAGTACCAGAAGCACTACCTCCCTCCCATTCTGCCTCATTGACTATTTCAAAGGCACATCACTCGTTTTGGAAAGCCTGCTCTTTAGCAAAAACAGGATCGAGACCTTCCTATGCTAAAGATACAAAACAAAATATTCCATTCTTACAAAGGATACAAGGAGACATCTGTGGACCTATCCATCCAGAATGCGGACCATTCAAGTACTTTATGGTTCTGGTGGATGCCTCGACACTCTGATCACATGTCGTTTTATTGTCCACAAGAAATGCTGCATTTGCAAAACTCCTAGCACAGATTATACGCTTAAGGGCTCACCACCTTGATCACCCTATCAAGTCTATAAGGCTTGATAATGCTGGAGAATTTACATCAAAAGCATTTGATGATTATTGCATGTCTATTGGGATCGATGTAGAGCATCCTGTACCCCATGTGCATACACAAAATGGTCTCACAGAAGCCACCATCAAAAGGCTACAGATGGTGGCTAGGGCATTGGTTATGCGCACCAACTTGCCTATATCTGCATGGGGTTATGCAATATTGCACGCAACTTTACTCATTCGTTTCAGACCCACTGGTAGCCAACCATTTTCTGCGTACCAGTTGGTAACTGGATATGAGCCTGACATTTCACACTTACGCATATTTGGTTGCGCCGTGTATGTGCCTATTGCGCCCCCACAGCGCACTAAAATGGGTCCTCAGAGACAATTAAGTATTTATGCTGGATACGAATCTCCAACGATTATCCGCTATTTGGAACCCTTGACAGGCGATCTCTTTACCGCTCGATTTGCGGATTGTCACTTTGATGAGACAGTCTTCCCGTCGTTAGGGGGAGATAGGAAAAAAGATTTTCCAAGGGAACGACAGGAATTGTCGTGGTTTGTTCCCACTCTGTCTCATTTTGATCCCCACACTTCACAATGTGAAAGTGAAGTGAAAAGAATAATCAATCTTCAGAACGTAGCAGATTCGATGCCTGATGCGTTTACTGATATAGCAAAAGTGACGAGATCACATATACCAGTTGCAAATGTGCCTGCAAGGTTAGAAGTCCCCAACAAGGGGCACGGTGCCGCAGATAGAGGCACTACAACCACACTCAGTGGAGGTATGGTTGAGGCCGTGGCTCCTCAAAGGAAGAGGGGGAGGCCACTAGGTTCGATTGACACTCACCCAAGGAAGAAGAGGGCGAGTAAGGCACAAACCGATCCATTAATCATCAATGTAGAGAATCTCTCTCATGAGATTGTCTCTGATTATAGTTATGTCCATGAATCAATACTGGAGGACGCTCCGATGTTTGAAATGATTCCAGAGAACAAAGAAATCTCAATGGATTATGAGAGTGCGTATGAGTTGATAGAAAGATCTTCCATACCCATTGATGATGTATTTGCATACACTGTTGCTCAAGAAATCATAGAGCACGATGATATCGAACCACGCTCTGTTATCGAATGTCAACAAAGAGCAGATTGGCCTAAATGGAAAGAAGTAATCCAGGCAGAATTAGATTCTCTGACAAAGAGACAGGTATTTGGTCCTGTAGTGCTAACCCCACCAAGTGTAAAGCCTGTAGGACATAAATGGGTCTTTGTTAGAAAGCGTAATGAGAAAAATGAAGTCCTGAGGTACAAGGCTCGCCTTGTGGCACAAGGTTTCTCCCAACGCCCTGGAATTGACTACGAGGAGACATACTCTCCCGTAATGGACGTTATAACGTTCCGCTACTTAGTTAGCCTAGTAGTTTTCGAAGGACTGGAAATGAAGCTCATGGATGTGGTGACTGCATATCTCTATGGGGATCTAGATACAGAGATATATATATATATGAAAGTGCCTGATGGCCTTACATTACCCAAGTCAAGTGACTCTAAACCACGGAGTGCGTTTGCAATTAGGTTGAAACGCTCACTTTACAGATTGAAACAATCTGGGCGGATGTGGTATACCCGTCTAAGTGACTACTTGATTGGGAAAGGATATAAGAACGATGAACTATGCCCCTGCGTATTCATAAAGAAAACAAGTTCCGGATTTGCAATTGTAGCAGTATATGTCGATGATATGAACATAATAGGTACTCTTGATGAAATAAGAGAAACCGCGAGCTACTTGAAATCCGAATTTGAGATGAAGGATCTTGGGAAAAATCGATTCTGTCTAGGCCTTGAACTAGAACACCGAGTTTGTGGAATACTAATCCACCAGTCTGCGTATGTCCAAAAGATGCTCAGGCGATTTAACATGGACAAAGCGCATCCTGCTACCACTCATATGATCGGTCGAAGTTTGGATGCAAAGAAAGATCCATTTAGTCCAAAGGAAGATGACGAAGAGGTGTTGGGAGCTGAAATTCCCTACCTAAGTGCAATAGGCGCATTATTGTACTTAGCCCAATGTACTCGACCAGACATTGCATTCTCAGTGAACTTATTAGCTAGATTTAGCTCAGCAGCAACGCAGCGTCACTGGAATGGTATCAAGAACATTTTCAGATAGCTAAAAGGAACCATTGACTTGGGACTGTTCTTTCCCTACAGAGAGACAAGAGGGACCGCAGATGGAACTGCAATCCCTGAAGGAAATATTGATGGTGAAAGTGCCACACACTACACCGAAACGCCAAATGATGTTTTGGTTGGTTTTGCTGATGCTGGGTATCTCTCTGACCCACATAAAGGTCGTTCCCAAACTGGTTATGTATTTACCATTGGGAACACGACGATATCTTGGAGATCAACCAAGCAAACCCTTGTGGCTACCTCCTCAAACCACTCAGAGATCATCGCCCTACATGAGGCGGTTCGTGAGTGTGTATGGTTAAGAGCTATCATCACACATATTCGAGGGACTAGTGGTTTGAGTTCTACCACTGAAGAGCCTACTTGCATTTATGAAGATAATGCAGCTTGCATCGAACAGATGAAGATAGGATATATCAATGGTGATAATACAAAACACATATCGCCAAAGTTTTTCTACAATCAGCAACAACAGACCCTCCTCAAGATTCAAGTGAATCAAGTAAGGTCTGAGAAGATTGTGGCAGATTTGTTCACCAAATCATTGCCTAAGGCCATATTTGAGAAACATGTGAAAACATAGGAATGCGAAGACTTTCCAAGCTCCCTTGATTAATGTAAGTATCAGGGGGAGGTGTAGACGTCAGGGGGAGTCTGACACACACATGTCATTCTCAAATGTAGAAGGTGCGTTGTGCTCTTTTCCTTCGACCAAGTTTTATTTTTTGTCCCACAGGGTTTTTATTGTTACTTGGCAAGGTTTTTAGTGAGGCAACAACTTATGCACCATTTCGTCTTTGACTTGGCACAAGGGGGAGTGTTAAAGGAAAAACATATTATGTGCCTTCGTCAAAATAACTGGCGAAGAGGGAATCAAGGAATCAGTGATTCCCAATCAATTAGCATAAAAGATAGATCAATTAGTATTTAATATCATAATTGTAATCAATATTTCCGTTGTAATTTCTTCCCTATATAAAGGGACTATGAAATGAAATGAGTAGACCATTCCAATCTCCATTTACTTTTACAAAATTGTAATAAATTGAAAATTGGATGGAGATGAAGATTAATGTTATCATATGAGAAATTAAGTAGTTTTGTATTTAATTAGTTATGTATTTAGTTTTCCTTAAAGATTTAAATTTTAGAAAATTAGTATACTTATTAGTCATTTTGCATTTGGGTAACATAGTCTTTCAATAATTCAAATATTTGTAGGGTCAACAAAGAAAATTGTAGGGTGGTAATAGCCATGCCCTTCCAAGAATTGTAGTTTTTCAGATTCATGCAACCAAGAAAAATAGAAAAGAAAATAAAATAGCGATTCCATATATATGTTCAAGCACATGAAAAGAATGTCAAATTCCAGTAAAAGAATTTATATTCATTGTTCAACAAGCTAGCTGATCATCCTAGCAGAAGGGGAAAAGATTGAATTCACACAAGGAGGTGCTTATAATTCAATTATTCAAGAACAGGACAGAGATAGACCACGTACGTTGAAGCTGAATGTATGGATAGAGACCTGTTATTGCAAGACGATGGCCAACGGTGTTCTAACAAGTAAGTAATTAAAATACCTTGCTTCGAGGAGCAGGTCGAATAGTCGAAGAAGGGTATGGTATATTCCCGGAATTAGCGATCCCCCCTTGTCTTGATTCTCCTGATTGACCCTTCTTCCCTCCGATTTCGGTCTCCTCTCTTCCTCTTCTTGATAGCAAGAGTCATCGCTATAACTGAAATCCATTCATAACCCACTTCTTCCAGCGGCTTTTCGTAAGCATTTTTTCTGAGCGTATAGGAGGCATTCCCTGCAGGGTAAACAATAAAGACAATTGTGAAATAAGAGAAAAAGAGGAATCATGGTTTCAGCTAAGAAAAGAAAAAGGGCCTACCTTGAAGGGGAATTAGGGTTTCAAACTTTCAGTAACTCCAAGAAAGATTCAGAAGGTTGGAGACAGTGAGGGTATGAAGAATGTGGATCAGTGATCGAACTGACTCATAAAAAATAAAAGATTACATACAGAATGGGATTCCTCAAGGGAACCGGGGTCATAATATTATTGTCATTATTGGGCTGGGTTGATATTCATTGTCTTTTCATTAAGCGATCCACTTTAGTGTCAAGTCTATCAATGTCGTTTAAAGCATTTCTAGTGGAATATATATGCAAATTCATGTGGATATCTCCTCTTGTTATATTTGACAGAATTTCATCTCCAATAGAGTGGTTTTTGTTTATGTGTAAAAGACTTATGGCTTTCATCTATCATATGACTGTCCATGGTCTTGAGCCTAAGCGGAATTTGTTTCGTCCAAGGTATGATGACGAAGACGTGTTAATTGGCAGAAGTGTCTTACCTAAGTGCAATAGGTGCATTATTGTACTTAATACGTACAATACAAGACTGGACACCTCATTTGTTATGAACTTGTTGGCTAGATGTAGCCCTATGCCAACTTGATACCATTGAATTGGTGTAAAGACAATCTTTCGATACTTAAATGGTACGATATATATGGGCTTGGTTTATCCCTACAGAGAGAAGAGGAATAACAGAATTATGGGATCGGACCCCCATATGGCAAAGCTCCACCTTTTACACCGCCATGGAAATCTATGTCGCCTCTGCCGGCACTACCGCGGCGGCCAAGGGTGGCTGACCTAATCTACCTCCCTTACATCAAAACGATTGTGATGTTTTGATGGGTTTTGCTGATGCGGGGTAGCTCTCTAACCCTTGTCGCTCCCAAACGGGTTATGTCTTTACCATGGGAAGCACCGTGATATCTTGGAGGTCTACAAAACAGACCCTTGTTGCTACTTCCTCAAATCATGCAGAGATTATTGCTTTACATAAAGTTGTGCATGAATGCATATGGCTAAAATCTATAATTAGACATAATCGAGGAACTTGTGGTTTGAAGTCTACCACAGATGAACCTACATGTATTTATAAGGATAATGCAGCTTGTATTGAACCAATGAAGTTAGGTTTCATTAAAGGCGACATCGCCAAGCATATATCACCTAAGTTCTTTTACAGTCAGCAACAACAATCACTTCTAAAGATTGAAGTGAATCAAATCCAATTAGAGGATAATGTAGCGGACTTATTCACTAAGTCGTTACTTAAATCCACCTTCGAGAAACATGTGAAGAGCATTGGATTGAGAAGGTTATCCGAACTCCCATGATTGTAGTAATTAGGAGGAGATGTCAACATCAGGGGGAGGTATGATGTCTACATGTTCGATCTCGAAGAGTGAAGGATGTGTCATACTCTTTTTCTCCTCCTCGAGGTTGTTTTTGTCCCACAAGGTTTTTATTACTCGAGCATGGTTTTTAACGAGCCAATGATCAAAGCGTCACCACCAAGTTTAAGCGGCACAAGGGGGAGTGTTGAAGAATTTTGACATTTAGTGTGCCTTTTCAAATTAGGATTAGTTCTATAGTTGTAATAGAAGAGATTTCCTATTCCGAGTTAGAGTAGAAATTGTTGTACTTCAAGATTATGTACTTTGTAATCCCTATATATAGGGCTCCTATTATCAATGAATATATACACCTATATATTCTCTCAATTCTCTCTGCATTGCAATTTCCTTAAACAAAAAGTATCACGTACGGAGAACAACTTTTGGGGAGTCTATGCCCTAAATGAACCATTGAACTTAATTAATTGATGGACTTTGCAGCATTTTATGGCCAATCTTATTAAAACTTATTAAACAAGAGAGTTTACTCATATGTAAAGAGGTTTTATTTGTACTTTTGACCCCTAAGAAGGTAGTAAAGTAATATCATCAGTGCATACTCTCACAGGATTTGCTAGAGTTTGCATGATGGAGGCGCCATTTTTCTTGTATGAAAGAAGCTGCCACATGTTCCCACTCCGGCAATTGAGAGCCATCTACTCGATCAAGCTCCTCCCTTCTAAAATGCCACCAAAAGTTGGAGACAACACTCTTCAAGTCATGCGCCCTTAAAGCAAATCCTTCAATTCTTGTTTGGGCCTTCACAACTCTGGTTGAGATGGGAAAGTCTGAAAAGGCAACAAGTTTTGATATGCAATTTAAGAGTTCTTCTCCACAAAGATCACCTCTCTTGAGGAACTTGATGACGGAGGAACTTCTTGTTGTGCCATTGGTACTGCTAGTGATGTAAGTCCATGCGGTGCCTTGCGTGATGAAAAGCATCATCTCAAGTGGCTGTCCCTCTTGAATAATGTTGCAGCCCTCGGTATAGGTCACTGGCTTGAGATGCTCGCAAACTGCTTTCAGTACTTGTTCATTCATAGTTCTAAACATGGCAACCTATATTAATCAATAACACATATACAAGTACTTCAGAACTATGAAGAGAATATATAACTGATGAGTCAAATAATTTATGTATAAACGAAAAGTTTGGATGTATATAAATCCTCTCGGTAGTTTTGAAGTTGATAGACAAATCAAGTACAACTTACTTCCTTCAGCGAAGCCAAGCGAAGAATGCACATGATACGCCTTTTCTGTACTATGGGGAGAATGCTGAGGACATTGTGCATATCGATATCTTTTTTTTCTTCAAGTTTTTCTTTTACATTTTTCATGATCATTTTCTTTAACGGCTTCAGATCTTTTCGAGGGAGGTTATTTTTTGATAACCACAAATCTACCTCTAGACTCATCGTTTTTACCTTCCTCTTCATTTTAAGCTGATCCGATCTGCTTTTTAAAGCCTGCATATGTTTAATCCACAACAAATAATAATTATATATTCTAAGAAATTTTAATTCAAGAGTATAGAATACATGAGCGAAGTACAAGCTACACGATTAAGCAGCTGTGAGCACTGAGATAATTAATCCTTTCAATAGAAGACTATCAAATCAGGAAATGGCCGCTGTGTTGGTAGATACAAAGAGTTATGACCACAGTTCTCTATATTTGAATCTTGTTTAGTTATTCTGATCAATCAGCTTGCCTCTTATATTACGTACTTACTGTAAATATGCTCTTTCCTAATACATGTAGGACCAGAAAAATCATATAGCTTATGCTTTAATTAACTAGCTAGTATACACAGGCTGATCGATGACCACGAACCTGAACTCTTGCATTGAGATATAGTAGAAAAAGCACCAAGCCAGTTATAGATACCAACACCGCAAAGATAATCTCCACTATATGGGGACCGGTTTGAAGATTGGAACCAAAAGAACTGCAAGAAAGAAACATAAAACGTATAAGAAAGTTTCTTCATTGTTTAGTAGAAACATTGAGAAATATGAAATTGAGACCCAAGAATTTGGGTATATAAGTAAAAGCTCTTAACTACTAGAGTTGAACCAAAACCAACGTGTAGTATATAATAACTTCTCCATATGTGCCATGCTCTTGTTAAGGGGCCTCTATTATAATATGAAAATGTACTAATTTAGATATTGACAATGAGACTAATATGTATATAATGATACCGGATGGTCAGTAATATTAACATGAAACTTTATTGAATGTACAAACCTAATATTTCTTAAACCCCACCAAAAACATTGCAACATCTTTCGTGGAAGAGATGATGATGAACTTGTCATATTAGACTGAAGAGCGTAAAGATAAATGCCAAAGTCGAAGATTGGTGGACTTGCATCTATATTGCATGCCTCCTCTAAATGCGTGATATTGATGATTTTATTGTTGCCCTCGGTGTAATTACTACAGTAGAAGTGATTTAGTGGGTAACTATCACATATCGGTTGTTGATCTGTAACATTCATACACACAACGGCGCTCGTCCAACAATCTACTTCTCGTTGTAGAGCAAGACCGTACCACAATGCTCCATATAGCTACAGAATTAAGAGAAGATATTAGCATTATTATATATAGCCTGATCATCTCTCACGATTGAAATAAGAATCAACAACTGCATAAATAAATAAATATATATATATATATATAGCAAGGAATTTATGGTATGATAGATGATTTCTGTCTTAATTTCGTTTATTTTGTTATTCTTTACTCAAGTGGAGAGATTTTACTAGACAACAGTTACATAAGTTAAGATATGGGAGATATATCCAAGACTGAAACTCACATGAGCAGCAAGTACGAAGGGAAGAAAGTCCAAAATAGCCTGAAGAAATCTTCCTACTTCAGTTGCTATGTTCGGAATTCCCTTGAGCGATCCATAGGTGTAGTAAATACGCAAGACATATTGAACCGGATTAACCCGAAACAAGTTAAACTTATTATATTGTGCAAACATTCCGGTGAGTGCCACTGCCTGTAGACATTAATTGTACAGTCACAGTTAAATTCATTTAGTATTGCTGCCCATAATCTTGCGCGTTTTAGGATTTATACTAGGGCTGCCATTTGGTTTGGTAATTACCAAACCGACCGAATACCAACCGATATTTTTGCTTTGGTAAACCGACTTTTTGGTAACCGAAACCGATAAAACAGAAATAAAAAATTACCGAAAAAGTTGGTTTAGTTTTGGTAAATACCGAATTTACCGATTATCTAAATATTAGCTTTATATACTATGATTTTCAATACACATACATGTATATTAAGAAATAAATATAAAAGTTTTCATAATAGTATGAACATTACTCAATGTATTTTGAGTAACCTAGTCCAAAATGGTTAAATTACCTAGTTTTATTGAAAATAGATAAAATTTGATGTCATATATAAAAAAGAAAGCTATGATTAGTAGATAAATATGAAGTTTACGGTTATAAAATTGAAAAACCTAATTTTGTTCATTCTAATTTATATTACAAAGAATTAGTTGTTCTAAAGTTGGTAATACAGAAAACCGAAATACCGAATTTGATAGATATGATTAAGAACCGAAAATTTTGGTTGGTAATTGGTAGCTTAATTTTGAAACCGAAAGGTTTGGTTTTGAAGTTGGTAATACCTATAACCGATTCGAACCGACCGTGTGATATCCCTAATTTATACCATCTTTTCCTAGTGCATGGTAATCAATTCGCAGCAAACTGATCAGTAAACAGTAAATAATATACTTGGAAAAGGCTCCATCTGCAGCCTGTCCATCTGTTACCTGTAGCATTGGAAGAGCAATGTAAATGCGAAGTAGAACGGGAAAACACTTGCGAATACTTTCCTTAAGTGATTTCTTTTTCTTCGAATTTAAGACTGTACCATCCTTTTCTTTCCAGGACCAGGAGGCAGCAAACTTAGCATCAGTAATATTTATGCTATGAATTCGATGTAAGAAAATGATAATGTCCATTATATAAAAAAGATCTACAGCAGATCTTAAGCCCAGAAATGTCCGCATCAACTTTTGATCCCAAAAGTAGCATGTCCTGTCCTTGTCAACGACCGGAATGTAACTGTACAAAGGATCAAGGAAGACACCAATTGCACACGATATCATAAAGATTACATCCCACATCGGAAAGAAAATCTTTGGCTCGTCGTCATCATGTGGATTCACAATGTCCTTTCCTTCTGGCCACTTTTTTATTATTGTACTTGAAGATTCTGTCACCTGTACACCATTCCATTGTGTATTACTGGACCAGAGCACAATATACATATAAAAATTAAACACATGCACGTATCCAAAAAAGGAAACATCAAATTTATAGAAAAATGCATCTTTGGTCTCAGTTTAATGAATGCTGAAGAATCAGAGCTTGATCAAACAGAATTTCTTTGCGGGGAGAACGTGCTAACTTGTCTTTCATTTACTAATTAGGAAAATTCAAACTTCGCATTGGCAGCCTAATTCAGTTTGTGATATTAGTAAACATAATTAGTTAAAACCTTATCTCAACCGATACATTATCTGCCGGGTTGTTCATATCTTGATCAAGCTAGAGATCTGATTCTGGAGCAAGTACCGTTAATTAAGCCACTTCAAAATAATATATTCAGTACATGCAAAATGAAGAACCGACATAAGAGAAGTAACATAACTATACTTACACGTTAATTAAAGCTCACATGTACGCTTATACTTGAGGTTGGGTCAGGCAAGGTGCAACAAGAGAGCAGAGAGATTGGTTGTAAACAGAGGAAGGTAATTAAGTTTGATTCATAGCACCTCAAGCGACGTCGTTTTATAGGTAGCATATAAAACAGTTTATTTATTTATTTTTGATAGTAAAATAACGTCTGACTCCCTCTAAAACAATCTGAACCTATTACATCATGACGAAAGACATTCATACTAGTTAGGGGAAGAGAGAGTTGACATTGGCTAATTGGCGGCTTAATTATGATTTATGAGTATAAAAAAAGGATCAATTACAAAATACCACCCAACAGCCTCATTTTCATACCTAACTATTAAATTTTGCATATGCATACCTTAAGTTTCATTCCATTAACAATTTTATACCTTGACTACTAACACTGTTAAAAAATATGATGATATTCAAGGGCATCTTCATCAATTCATCAATTTTGTATTTAAAATTAAGATTTCTTCATTGAACTTTGTAATTAAAATTAAACTTTTCTTATTAGGATTGTTTCTCATGTTGCTCAATCCCGAGAACATTTGTTCACTGATGCACGCCAAGATGAATTGGTTGTTCTGATTGAATTGTCTCCTATTGGCTTCTAATTTATTTAATTATTATAATTTTTATTTTATTTTGATTTGCTTAATATATATATATATATATATTAATGAATTCTTCTAGTCATTTTTCATCCATAATAATATTTGTTTCAAAGAATATAGTTTATTAGTTTTAGGGTTTGTTGAATATTTTGACAAACTATTATGACGTTTTTAGTTTCTTGCTTGTACCATAATTGCGTAATTGGCAAAGGAATGCTAGTTGAATGATTTCCTTTCCGTAGAGGGCGAGGCTTGTTCATTCTTAGATAGACTTACTTAAATGTGAGCGTCCGGTAGATCTTAATGGTCTGCTCTAGCTTAGGTAGGTAGTCCAGATTTTCTTGCCGGATCTCTTATGTAAGTTCTTGTATACTCTAAATTTTGGTTGTTGATCTAATGAATTCAACTTCTAATTCAAAAATATTTTGACAAACTACTAATATTTGATAATTTCAAGAAAAAAGATTTGTTAAAGTAAATGTAAAAAAATCATAAAGTCATTGAGGTGATGAAAATGTCCATAAATTTAAACGGTGTTAGAGGTCAAAGTATCAAAATGTTACCGAAATGAAATTAAAAATATGCAAATGCAAAAACTTGATAGTTGTGCATAAAAATGAAGATAAACTCATAGTTTGGAGGATATTTTATAATTTATCCTAAAAAGAAAAAAATATATTCATATTTGATTATTCATACTAACTAGGGGAAGAGAGACTTGACATTGGCTAATTGGAGGTTTAATTATGAGTATAAAGATAAAATAGTTCATATTTGATTAGTCTTTGTTTTCGCTCGTCACCAAACCCAGCCAACAAGCATTGTATTATTTAGTAATGGACTAGCTAAAGTCTTTATTTATTGTCAGAATTGAGTGAAGTCGTCTCACTGCCTTAAAAATGAACTAGTAAGATTGCCCGCGCTATGCGGCGGGATGTACTATGATTCGAGTGAAATTGAAAGATGTCTGTAAACTATGCTATTGGATGAAGCAGAAAAGCAGTGAAATACATTAAGTGGAGGGTGTAGTTTTTAACTGAAAGATTTGTGTTATCGCCAACTTAGTTAGAATCGAGTTAGTCTCCTTGGGGAACACGCGGTAGTGCTATCAAAGAGAACTGGTGGGTTGGAAGCAGCATATCTGCCAATGCTTGCTTTAGCTCAACTAATTCAATAGTGAGGTGAACTACTGCAAGCTCTCCATAATACAGAAATCCATTCCCATAGGGCGTTATTTTAATTGTCGAATGGATTGTATATATTAAAGATTCATAAGCCGTTACTAATGCAAAGGTATTGTGATTTTAGTTTTCAAATGAAATTAAAGAACACAACTTACTACTTCCATCAGCATGTTAACGTCTGATTCAGCCAACTGCGAACCAACCCTTTAAAGAGCAGTCTTCAATTCCTCATGAGCAATATTTAGAATCCGGTGAAAAAACATAGAAATTTTGGAGAATTGGAAAGTGGGATACCAAGCTTTTTTTGCTCTTGATGTCGGTGGCACACTTCACTCTAGACAAAGGCTTCCAGACCTCACAGTCATCCTTATCTATACACCAATGGCAGCCTCAAATTATCAGCTAGACAAAGGCTTCCAGACCTCACAGTCATCCTTATCCATACACCAATGGCAGCCTCAAATTATCAGCTAGACAAAGGCTTCCAGACCTCACAGTCATCCTTATCCATACACCAATGGCAGCCTCAAATTATCAGAAAAAATCAAGGGCAAAAGAGTCAGTTTACTGTCCTTAGAACAGTGTAGCAGTGAACCGACTCTTCATATATATACTAGAAATTTTGCCTGCGCTTTGCATCGGGATTTAGTGTTATCAATAAATTATAAGCCTTGATTTAAAAAAGACCTTAGTATCAATTGAAACTTAAAGCCAAATTATTTTCATTCACATGTTAATAATATAATATACTAATACACAAAATTTAGAAAGAAAAAACTCACTCAAAAGCAGAATTTTAGATAACTGAATGAAACAGTTTTGGATCAAAATTTTGGCAGCCACTTCTTTTGAAACAAAGCTAAACCTTCCTCCAAAAATTGACCAAAATTTTGGATCTCTCCTGAGGTTCAGTGCATCATTGTCATTCTAAAATTCTACCAATCTCAGTCCCTGCAAGATAAAATGTTTGATCATTAAATTTCACAACGCATATTTGACAAATTTTTCTCATCTAATATGGAATTATAGCAAGAGCTAAAGTAAGTATTAATACTTACCAAGAAATGTGGGGAGTAAGGAAGTGCAGCAACATAGCTTGCCTGATGCCTCGTGAATGATATGATTCAGTTGAAGTCAGTCTGCAAAAAAATTGCATTGAGGTTAAGTACTTGATATGATTGTTTGAGCCCAAAAGTAATTTTGGCGAAATCCTTTGTGGGTCTGAGCCAGTGGGCCGATACCTGCGGCCCAAAAGTGAGACTACACGGATTTGGGTTGTGATGTTGCTCATCCCGTGTTTCAGAAGGAGATATCATCCTTAATTGCGTGAAGATATATTGGCAATTAATGCGTGCGTATCCTACTGCTCGCATCCAGCGATCACATCTAGGATTCTAAGAGACAATTACCTATATTCTAGCGACGACAGAAGCGGATAGTTATCACCCACGATCATATCAATACTATTAAGAGTTTTGATTTAGTTCAAGGCCAATAACTGTGGCCCAAAATATGGTATTCCAATCATATTAGGAAAGTGAATCTGCAATAGCCTATATATAGAGGCTAAAGATGATACAGAAGGGGACCTCTCTCGAATCAATCAATCCCAGCGATTACAAAGCCTCCCCGGAGCAAAACCCCCAACCTCGTTGAAACCCGGTGACCGCCCGCCAGTCCTAGTCTCCTCGCGAGCCGACTGTCAGCCTCACCAGATCAACCCGGCGACCGTACTTCCAGTCCCAGTCTCCCCAGGAGCCGACTGCGAGCACAACCGCCATTGTTACTCCCACCGAAGCAAGGGTAACGCCCTCGCAACCCAGCGAAGCTAGAGTCACGCTTTAGCAAACCCGTGCTTCTCTCAACTTCCTAGTGATTGCTCTGCTTAGTCTACAACACCAAGTATCGATTCAGTGAACGCAAAGAGACCACAACCAAAGCCCTTACCCGCGTAAGGCAAAGAAGTCATTTTCCGAAAGGCAAGAAAAGAACCCTGTGACGAGGTTGGTGCTCTCCTCGTCCACAGCGCTTGAAGAAGAAGTCAGGTCACGGGACTACCCCAACGACTGCACCCCGCGGTGCTGGCACGCCCGCGCAACCACTGGCCCAAAAGAGACTGTTTGCACACCAGCTGGTTTTGGAGCCAAACATTTTGGCACGCCCAGTGGGACAACAAACTAGTGTTTCTTTTTTAACGCAACCATTGGGAAGTCTAGTGATAATCCTTACCAAAAGGGCTACGCTAACTGCTCAAAGCATAAGACCTCCAGCTACAGATCGCATTCTCGTGCGGACTGTCGTGGTCTCTCTGAGGAACAAGTGACGCACCGATTCTCTCTACAAACTTAATCACCCAGTATGTCAACTTCACAAGGTGAGAATCGCTCGATCGCGACTGAGGATCAGAGCGTCAATACGAATCAGGCCAGCGAGCCCGTTAATCCCGCCACCGTCAACACTATAGTGGCCGGTGATGAGGAAGAGGCTTTCGTTTCGAAGCCTATCCCGGAAGGGGCAACCTTTGACGAGACAATTGCGATCCTTATGGAGAATGTCGAGAATCATCGCAAGAAGATGGACGCAGATCTCGCAAGGGAAACCGCAAAGTCGGAAAGGCTCCTCCGCGAGTTCGAGCAGCGTATGACTCTCTATGCGGAAAATACCAGGCAGCAGGTCACACAGACAGAGAGCGCCTTGAAGGCGCAAGCTATAACCATCGCTGCCGCACAAAATGAGCGTCATACGACAATCTTGAATGCTATAGCGGATCATTCCAAGCAAACCGCATCAAACATAGCAGATCTCCGCAAGGATGGGGCCAACTTGGCAACTGAAGTGGCTATGCAGAGAGCCGAATTAAACCAGGCAAAAGATGTGATGAACAAGGCTTTAGGGGATCCTAATGCTATCCTTGGCTCTCTCGGCCAGCCATCCGGTTCAGGTAAGTATGTGCCACCAAATCAGCGCGAAAAGGCTAACCAGAATGGCGGCTCTTCGTCAGCTAATGTTGCTGCTACTCCATCGAAGAACAAAGAGCAAGCCTTGGTTATTAATGGCAGCAAAGAAAAGACGGCTTCATCAAGTGGACAGACCGCTAGGAAACCCCAAGTCACGAGGGGTGCAGGAACTGCGTCAGACCCTGCGACTTTCGTCCAGTACGACAGCGACGGAGCTGAGGTGGTGTATCACGAATTACCGGGAAGCTATTATGCGCTCGACCAAACTGGCGCTTCGATCAAGATAACCGCTCTGTCAAAGGAAGAGATTGCCCCTGCGGTGACTCTCCAGCAGCAAGCTACTACCCGCATTGTGCATGCCGGGGAAGGATCAACAATGGTGAACCAGGCAACCCCTGGGCAGGTTGCTCACCGAGCTGCGGTGATGCCTCCTCCGCCTCCAGGCCCAGAGTACGTGAGACGTGATGAAGTGGAGGAGATGATCAGATTAGCAAACCCTAGGGCCCAGCCAGATGGAGTGTACGAGGGACCTTTCCCGCCACACATCATGCTCGCACCTTTCCCTCGAGGTTATAAGAACATTATTTTTTCTACTTTTTCAGGGGAGGATACGGAAGATGCGGCCACTCATCTGGCCAGATTTAGGGTACAATGTGGTCAATATCAGAATGATGACGTCCTCAAGTGCAGGATCTTTGGCACCTCACTATCCGGCGCTGCCTTCAGATGGTTTTCTAAACTTAGGCCAGGGACAGTGGCGGATTGGCCGGCGATGGAACTGCTTTTCCGCGAGACATTTGGAAACATAGAGCCTGAAGTAGATCTGGCCTCTCTCACTCAGATGGCCCAACAGCCTACCGAGTCGGCAGTCGCTTATCTTCAGCGCTTTCAAATCCAGAAGGCTAAACTGAATGTCATCTTGCCCGAGAAGGAGTTGGTCAAGTTGGCGGTTAAGGGTTTAGAGCCCCGGCAAAGAAAGAAGCAGCATGGCAGCATGATCCAGTCGATGGGAGAACTCATCACGGAAGTAGGCAGTTTTGAGCATCTTCTTCGGGAAACGGATGCAAGGAAGAATGCTTCCAAAGGAACGTATGTGCCCGGTAAACACCGTACTGTAGCAGCCCTGAGCTACCAGCCGACCACTTACGACCCTTATTATCATCGCGGTACTGGAGAAGTGGAACAGGATGATGAAGAAGATGAGGATAACGACATAGCAGCCTATGAACTGACCGGGAAGAAGAACCCTTCCTTAAAACAGTTGAAGATCTCCAAGGAGCCTGTTAAGCTCAAGTCGATGGCCTTCACCAAACCGGAGTTCGCGGCATATACCTATGATGCTAACAAAGCTCACGAGATCCTCGACGAAATGATTGCTGCAAAGATGGTGAAGACTGATTTCGGGCCTTTTCCGCGGCCAGAGCAGTTGAAAGGAAAGAAATACTGCAAGTTTCATAACCTGTGGAACCACAACACTGCGGACTGCGTAAAGCTCAAGGACCAAATTCAAGTTTGGCTTAATAACGGCAGTTTGCAGGTAGAGGCTCCAGTCACCGCTGCAGCACTGGTTGATGTGGACCCTTTCCCTGACACCGGGGTCAATATGGTCAACGTAGACTGGAACAAAAAGCTGCAAAGGAAACCAACGCTGGATCTGGCCACGAGCAAACAGGGTCATAGGTCCTCCGCTGATGAGGTGCCAGTTAAGGATAGAATGGAAACGACCAACCAGGCCTCATCAGTAATTCTGTGCTCGCGATGTAAAGAGGAGTGTGGTATCCAAATACTGCACGAGGAAGTCGAACAGACATTTCATTTCGGCTCCCTGCCACCAGTCAAGTGGGCCTCCCCGTCGCGGAACTATCAACCTGCCAGCCCGAGAGAACGAGTGAAATTGACATCACCGTCATCCCCCAGAGACTCCAATTTGTTCCTGCAATTAAAAGCAATTTCCAGCGAATCGAAACAAGAAAAGGTCAGAAGCGGTAGTAAAGATATTTTGACCAAGCCCTATATACCACCTGCATCAGTTAATCCTATCAAAGAAGGCAGATGGTACACAAGGGAGAAGGGGAAGGCAGTGGAGATTAGTCCGTCCCGGAAGAGAAAGCTGCAGCGCAGGTTCGGCGAAGCCAAGCGCGCTCTAGAGGCTTTAGATCAGGGCCTGATAAAGCCTTCCCAACTGGTCAAGTCGCCCGAAAAATACCAGAAAGAGATGGAGGCGCTGGCCGCCAAACCATTGAGACCTCCCCGGGGTCTTGACAAACAAACAGATTCGCTAATAGGGGCTTCAAAGCCTAGTGTGTTTTGCAGAATTACTAAAGAGATCTCACCGCCGCCTACTCGAAGGAACAGCTCGCCAACTCAACGACCGCATGTCAGGCGCAGGCTATCCCATGAAGCACCGGCGGTCCAGGCTTCAGTCTTCGACAGGCTGGGGGGCAAGGGCAGAATGGTTAGCACCTTGCAATGGCAACCCAAGAAAGTCCAAAGTATGGTTACCTCCGCCCCAAAAAAGCGTAAGGAACTGGAAAACCCTAAGCCATTGGTAGGTGAGCAAGAGCTCGAGTCACAAGGGCCTGAACATTGCCAGGTAAAAGGCCTTACAGAAGAGTCGTTAGTAGATCGCTTGGCTCGGCAGTTCCAGACTGATATCCCGTTGGAAGAACCCAAGATTGATCTGGCTGTCGACGTAGAGGGGACTGAGTCAGATGAGGTTTCTTGCAACATGGTTTACGTGCTCCCCGCGAAATATGCTTTGCCGGTCGCTGCTCAGGATTGCATGGAGATCGAAGAAGAAGGTGCACAACCATTGCAGGTCACTTCAGCAGCCGCAACACCTGTAGAAGACGGGGCCTTACCAGAACCAGCAGAGGTTCCAGACAGGGGGTTACTCATGCATTTCTCTAAGCCAACGCCAGCCATGATCCAACACATGCGGCCGCTATACATTACGGCCGACATCGGTGGTATCAAAGTCAGCAAAATCATGATTGACACTGGGGCGGCCGTTAATGTTGTTACTACTCGGACCATGCACTTGCTCGGAATCAAGCGGGAGAAAATCCAATCCACATCTCTTGCGCTCAAAACTTTCGCGGGAACTGTAACCAAAACCCTAGGGTTATTGTTCTTGCGTATTAAAGTCGGACCAGCAGAGGGAGTTTATGTTTTCTTTGTGACTGATTGTTATGCGGCCTACAGCGCCATTTTGGGCAGGGATTGGATCCATCGGAGTTATTGCGTGCCGTCGACACTTCACCAAGAGTTGGTTATGTGGAATAGAGAAACAGACACGGCAGAGGTGGTCCCAGCGGATCCCCGTCCGTTTCCGGTCTCCGCAAATTATGTAGATGCCAGATACTATTTGGAACCTATCACTCCATTTCAGGTTAGTGGCATCGATGATAAAGGCCGCCCCACAGGGGTGACGGCTTCTGAACTGGCACAGTGGGGTATCACGCTCGCAAAAGAAGGCTTAGAGCGGCCCGGCCATGCTGTGCCCAAACCTTTAACTGATTAATGGATTACGACCTCACTGAAGAGGGAATAGAAGCCTTCCACTCGATACACGAGCGTTTGTCATCATACATGGTGGAAAAAGAGGCTTACGATCATATTGCGACCTTGGAGGTCGTCAATGAAGAACTTGCTGATCCGGAGGATGAAGAGGAAGTCCATATTCAGCTCGCTCCGGCGGCGCTGGACGATACACCTCCCAAGGTTAAAGACCCTACTGAGAAGGTCAACTTGGGTACCGTAAGTGAGCCTATGGAGGTCTCTATCAGCGCTTACCTAGAGCCTAGCGAGAAACAGAGGCTCATCGACCTATTGCTAGAGTTCAAGGATTGCTTCGCGGAGAAGTATGAGGACATGCTCGGCCTGTCACCAGACTTGGTTTGTCATCAATTACCAACTCTTGCTGACAAGAGGCCCGTCAAGCAGGAACCTCGACGAATGAACTCAGAGACCCAGATTCTGGTAAAGGAAGAGGTAGAGAAAATGCACAAGTCAGGCATTATAAGGGTTGCCAAGTATAATCAGTGGCTATCTAATATAGTGCCTGTCCGGAAAAAAAATGGCAAGATAAGAGTCTGCGTTGATTATAGAGACTTGAATCTTGCTACACCTAAAGACGTTTACCCCATGCCAGTCGCGGATATGTTGGTGGATGTGGTGTCAGGCCATGAACTGTTGTCTTTCATGGATGGCACTGCGGGATATCACCAGATTCCGGTCCCTGAAGAAGATAGACACAAGGCTGCTTTCCGCTGCCCTGGCTTCGCGGGAGTTTTCGAATATGTGGTCATGCCGTTTGGCCTGAAGAACGCCGGTGCGACGTATCAGCGAGCCATGAATCTGATCTTCCACGACATACTTGGGAAGGTTCTAGAGATATACATTGACGACGTAGTCGTCAAGTCCCAGCAGAAAGGGGATCACATCGCGGATCTCAGAAAAGTATTTGAACGCATGCGCCGACATAAACTCAAGATGAACCCAGCCAAGTGTGTGTTTGGAGTTCAAGCAGGGGACTTTCTGGGGTTTATAGTCCACCAGCGAGGAATTGAGGTCCCCGAGGATAAGGCAAGTGCAGTCATTAATGCATCTCCCCCACGAACGAAGAAGGAACTACAACGTCTTTTGGGTAAGATTAATTTTCTAAGGCGTTTCATATCTAATTCTGCAGGGAAAGTCCAGCCATTCTCACCTTTGCTGAGATTACAAGGGCAGAATGAGTTTGTGTGGGAAGCCAAACATCAAGAGGCTTTTGACAGTATCAAGGCCTATTTGGCAAACCCACCAGTCTTGGTTCCACCTAGAACCGGGGTCCCGTTAAAGCTGTACATTTCAGCGGCCAACGCCTCCATTGGCAGCCTGCTTGCTCAAAATGATGAAGACGGGGTTGAGCATGCTGTATTTTATCTCAGCCGTACGCTGACAGACTGCGAGACAAGGTACACCCCTATGGAAAAGCTGTGTTTAACCCTGTACTTTTCGGCGTGCAAGTTGCGACACTACATGTTATCGTTTACTACTTGCATCATCGCTCAGACCAATCTGGTCAAATATATGTTGTCCCGGCCTATCTTGCGAGGCCGCATTGGCAAATGGGTATTGGCGCTTTCAGAGTTTTCGCTCCAATATGTACCCCAGAAGGCTGTGAAAGGGCAAGCGATCGCGGATTATCTGGCACACCATCCTCCGCTAGAAATACCTGTACTAAAGGAGTTAGAGATTGCCTGCAACGCTACGACTCGACCAGATAAAGCGTGCATCCCTGAATACGAGGTCTGGTATCAGGCTACAATCTTTCTACAGCCCTGGGTGTTATTTTTTGATGGTTCAAGAACGGACGCTATGGCTGGAGCGGGGATTGTCTTGGAGAACCCGGCAGGTGATCGCTTCTCTTATTCTTTCCAGCTCACATTCCAATGTACTAATAATCAGGCTGAATATGAGGCTCTTATCATTGGACTCGAAGTCTTGTTGGAAATGGGCGTCCGGGACGTTCAGATTCGCGGCGATTCCCAGCTCGTTATCAATCAGCTTCTGGAAAAATATCGCTGTACGAGTTGGCTGCTCATCCCATACCTGAATCGCGCCATTGAGCTTCTGGACCAATTTACAGATGTTGATATGGAACATATACCACGTGAACGTAACTTTGCTGCTAATGAGCTCGCTCAGTTGGCTACAGGCATCACCTTGAAGTACGGAGTACGCGAGCGCATTCTGAAAGTTGAGCGTCGCACACTACCTTCGTGGCTTGCTAGACCTGATCCTCCAGATGATCCCGTGGTTGCGGCACTAGAGCCCATTGATGTCGATTGGCGGATTCCACTGATTGAATACCTCAAACAACCAGACTCCAGCGCCGATAGGAAGATCCATTTCCTCGCATTGAATTACTTCCTTAGAGGCGATGAATTGCGCAGACGTGGAGAAGATGGTATAGATTTTCGATGTGTCTACGGTCGCGAAGCCAAGAGATTGATGCGCGAGGTACACACGGGGATATGTGGATCTCATCAAGCTGGACCTAAAATGCGGTGGCTCCTCCGACGTCATGGTTATTATTGGCCCAGCATTTTGAAGGATTGTATTGCATTCGCCAAAGGCTGTGCGGACTGTCAAGCACACGGTCCTGTCCAGCATGTTCCTAACATTCCTATGCAACCTATCATTAAACCTTGGCCTGCGCGAGGCTGGGCACTGGACTTGATAGGGATGATCCATCCTCATTCTTCCCTACAGCACAAGTTTATCATCGTCGCCACTGATTACTTCACGAAATGGGTTGAAGCAGAGCCTCTGAAGGAGGCCTCCGGCGCTACCATTCGCCAGTTCATTTTCCGTAATATTCTCTGCAGGTTTGGTATCCCTGAAGTGCTGGTGTCAGACAGGGGGGCCGCATTCATGGGAGGCCCTGTGGAGGAGCTGGTGAATGATTTTGGCATTCAATTCATACATAGTACTCCGTATTATGCTCAATCTAATGGTCAGGCGGAGGCGAGCAACAAGACAATCATCACCTTACTGAAGAAGATGTTGGTGGAGAATCCACGACAGTGGCATGATACTTTGTACGAGACACTTTGGGCCTATCGCACTTCTAAACGTAACCCCACCGCCACGACGCCGTACGCGCTTATGTTTGGACATGACGCTGTCTTACCATTAGAAATTAATGTCCATTCCCTACGAGTCCAAGCACAGCATCATTTGATTGGCGAGGATTATGTTCAAGCAATGTGGCAGGAGCACGAAGACTTAAGCGAGCAGCGCTTGGCCGCTTTGGACAATTTGGTGATGGAAAAATAGCGTATCGCCCGCGCCTATGATAAGAGGACGCGGGGTCGCAGTTTCAAAGAAGGTGACCTCGTTTGGAAGGCCATTTTACCCTTCGGTGAAAAGGTAACCGGTCGCGGTAAATGGACGCCGCGATGGGAGGGACCGTTTGTTATCCACCGGATATTGGAGCGCGGCGCTTTTCACCTCAAAGACATCGACGGTGATATCCATCGCAACCCTATTAACGGTCGTTTTCTGAAGAAATATTATCCGAGTGTCTGGGAGTTTGACGATCCTCCCGACCCTGTTCTTGCTCTGACTGCGGGGCAACCTTAATCTTCATCGGCTCACAGCGTTATGGTTATTCGGCCTTTTCTCTGTGGCTTTTTGTTTTTTGTATCTGCTCCCCTCTAAACATTGGGGGGGCACCTCAATATCTATTAGGGCCTATACAAGAGGCTTTATTTTGGACTTATTTTGTAAGAGCCTATACAAGAGGCTTTTGTTTATGCTTATAGTCCATGTTATCAGTTAAGAATAAATACAAGGGCCTATACAGGAGGCTTTATTTTGGACTGTTTTTTGCTTTTTTGTTTGTGCAGATTTTTTAGTACAGATTTTTGAGTAAATCAAGCATTTTATTCATAAAGTGGCTTTGCGGCCAGAAGCATACAACAGAATAGAGCAATACAGTTTCACATGTCATTACAAGAGTGGCTACAGACATAAATCGTCGTGGCCGTGTGGAGAAGGATCTGGACGCTACAACCTCAGAGCATTCTTCCCCCTACGACAGATCCTCCTCCCATCTAAGTCGCCGCTACTGCCATCGGTACTGGAGGAAGAGGGGAAAAAGAAAGCCTTCATCCCCCTTCCTGTGGCCTCTCCTCCAGGCAGGAATTGGGCTCCGGAGCAGGCGCGACTCACAACCACATCTACCTCCTGGGGTAAATCAGAAAGTGCGTGCCCAGGCCCCAGAGGTAGACCGCGGAGGCAGAAAGGTAAGCCTCGGAGTGGCTTTCCTCCCTTCCTCCGCGCGGGCAGTCTGAAAAGTTGGACTCCTCAGAATGTGGTTCTGCCGCGTTAGGAGCGCGGCATGTTCTTCGGTTAAACTGAGACTGGCAAGTTCATCCAGGTTCTCAGAAACCGAAGACATGCCGTTGGACCTGAGATTAGGCCATGAGGCCTACCCAGGTCTTGAGATTAAGCCATGAAGCCTAAGAATCTGTGGCTAAGGGTGAGATCACGGTGGGAAGATTTTAGAAACTGAAGAAAAAGCAACAGGGCTTGCGAGTTTATCCTTGGAAGAAACATGGTGGTTTGGTTATCGCTCTTCTTTGGATGCTGGTATTTATAGGGTTTGTCCCACACCGTGCGATAAGCAGTTGAGACGCTTTCAACGCCATCAATAAGAGAATCAATGCGGTTAAATGCGATTATCTCGGAAATGGAAGATATTGAAAGCGCGTGGGAGGCAGGACGGTCTCCAAGGAAGCAACCGCCCAAAATGGGATTATCTTTTCAACGGTCTTGCCTTTCATTAATTGGCAAGCCTTAAATGATATTTGGGCCGAGCAAAGCGGGCTAAATATTATATATATATATAAAAAAAATATATATTTCCTTATATAAATTAAAGTGGGCCTAAAACAAGAGTCCTAAAGCTTTCGACCTGCATGGGTCAAGCGAAGCAAGTGCTCATCTAGACGAAAGCTAGCGTCGGCAGCAGCGCGCTCTGCCTGTCGAACTGTTTCGCGCGCTTGAGCCAGGTTCTGAGACATCGCTTCTAGCGCCGTTAAGGGCTGTTCTATCTGGGGCTCCTCTTGCTCCAGTTGGGCCGTGACCGTCACTAATTGGGCCTTGGCTTCGATTAGTTGGGCTTGGAGGTCCTGAATGTGGGTCCGAAGGTGGTTCTGTGAGATCCTCAGATCCCTGACGCAAATCGCTCGATCGCCTAGGGAGTCGCGAGATACCTCTGCTTGTTGTGCAAGGCCGCGATAGTGAGCCTGAACCTGCCTGGCCTGTGCAGCCGCGGTCGTCCTTTCATTGATCCGCGCAGGAAGATTTTACAAGAGCTCATATATTTCAACAAATTCATCTTCAGTGATGGTACATTCACGGCGAAGTACCATCAGATATTCTTGAGCTCTGGCAGCTGCGCCCGGCAGTAAAATGTCAGGACCCAGGAGTCGCTGCAGATTGTCCCTCGCTTCATCTGCGACCCCTGGAGGAGCAACTTCTAGTACGCGAACAAGTCTTTCCAGCCTATTAGGAGGCGCAGGAGGAGGAACTTCAGCGATGATTTCGGCATCAGCAGCAGCAGCAGCAGGGCCTACTTGAGGCTCGACGATCGGGGCCGCAACTTGTTCTGGTACTGCATTTATATCAGCACCTACTTCTGGAACCTGGGGGGCAGGTTCTTGATTAGCCATGCCTTCATCAGCGGGCGCAGCAGGGTCAGCGACAGCGACCTCCTCAGCAGGGATGTCACTCTGCAATGAGGAAAGACGGTCAGGTATATAAAGAAGAACAAGAACTAAGGTGCCAATTTTCAACTAAGAATACCTCTGCGACAGGGCCCTCGTCTGAGACGTCTACTGGCGCGGGTTCTTGAACTTCCTCATCAGGATTGCGATCGGGTGACGCGAGCGCTGGTGGTTGTGTAGCGATCGGATCCTCATGTGGGGCGTCCGGAAGGGGAGCATTCTCTTCCGTCTCATCGGAACTATCCTCTATGATCTGCACAGGAATAGAGGCTGAGCCACCATCAGTACTGACAGGAGGTGGAAGATTTTCAGGTCCCACAGGTGTTGGCACTCGCGAAGCAATTGTTCCTTGAGTGGCGGCTGAGGAGCCTTCCCCGGCATATGTAGATGACCTGCGACGAACCTGTAAAGGAGAAGGGTGTGAAATATGAGCAGGAATAGGAATAATTTCTAACATAGGCTCCTTGCCTCTTACCAGCCGGTCAGCCATTGGTTCATCTCCTTCCCAGGGGTCAGTATGAGTATCTGAGCGACTACGCTTGCGGGCTATAGCAGCCATAACCTGTAAGAAGCAAGAGGTTAGCATTTAACTCACAAAGTTGGTCCTGAAGACAAGGAATTCTTACGGTTTGTGGGTCGTCGTCATCAGAAGAAGAAGAAGAATCCTCGGCTGTAGCTTCAGCAAGGACTGCCTTCTATTTCCCAGTTTGTCCAGCGGCCGGTGAAGCACTGTTTGTGTGGCGGCCAGGGCACGGCGCACTCCCCTAATACAATCAAGTATGAGTAAAAGAGGAAACAATGAAGGAGATTGCAGAGGTTAGAGTTGCAGTACTTACTTCTGGAGGTGGTTCACGAATTACGATGCCGGCCTGGGCCGGGCGGGGAGCTCGCGTAGGTCTGACCACTTGGAGGGGTCGTGGCCTGTTGGCATCTTCTAAAAAGCGAGCGAGCACCTCAATATCAGCGGGGTATGGTTTCCTGAGCTCGCCAAAGAGAGTAGCGAAGAGTTCGTCATCTGGTTAAGTCCAGCAGTTGACAAAGACTTCTCTCCACCAAATCTCATACCCTTCTTCGGTCCCGTCTACAGCATCAAGGTTTTGGGCCCAATCGGGAAGGTCGACCAGCGCGAGCATACTTTGTGTCGGTGGGGGCCCAGAGGGTGGACCGAATCTTCGCCAGGAAGTGTTATAATTCCAGGCATCATACAGAGGGACTGGTACCAATTGGACAAGGCCAAATTGACGGGCGAAATGATTAGGAGCATAGAGCTCATAGCTGAGTTCCTCGGCGGCAATCCGGATGTCTGAACAGGAGATGGCGCGGCGGAACGCCAGGCGAGCGCGGTCGGGATAACGAGGATCGTCAGGGAGGAAGCCATATTGTAGCACAGAAGGGAATCTTCTTCCCAGAATTAAATCACAGTATGGCATGTCGTCTAACAAATATAGATAAGAAAAGCACTCAGAATAAGGGGGAGATGAGTACTTGTCTTCGCGGCAAAACCATCGACCTAACAGTTGATCGGCCGGCGGGGATGGTGGGATATCTTCACGGCGGAAAAATGGGAAGTAGGTCTGGATCCAGAAGTCCAAAATCCAGAAGGGTCCGGAAATGTTGATCTCAAAGGGGTGCATCGTCGCTTGGTACATCATGCGATAGATGGCGCCCAAGACCGGTTGTCAGAGCCCAATGTTGCGGCCGTTGTAGAGGGCCGTTGCTAAATAGGTCCATGTGCCAGTGGGCTTGCAGGAGGAGGTGCAGAATATGAATTTACAGAGCCAATATTCAAGGAAAGCAATCCCTCCGGTCGCATTGTGTTCCCGGCTGTAATATGCCAGCCATCTTGGGTATGAACCACTATGAGCGCTGCGGCCTTGCTGGGCCATGGTCAAAGTGAAGTTGACAGAGTCAAATTGACCATGCACATACGGCTCGCCATCGATGGGAAGGCCAGTGATGGCGAGGATGTCCAACAGAGTAATGCTCATTTGACCAAATCTGAAGTCAAATGTGTTGGTGGCGGTATTCCAGAAACAGAGGAAAGCAGCGAGTGGCGAGCGATTACCACCGCGAGGAAGATGGAAGCACAGATCGATAGTGTGGGTGATACCAGCAGCATTCCAGCAACCTAGATCTCGTGCCCGCGCCTCGCGATACCAAGAAATCTCCTGTGCACTAATGGAGGATGGCCAATTCCCTATCTTGGCTCGATGGTTTTGGACACCCCAACCGCTAAAGTCTCCGGGAGTCCTTCGGAGGACTAGAATGGGCCGTCGGACAGGAAGACCGTACATGGCGATGGCATCATCTGGAATGACACCTTGCGGTGCTGGGCCTAACCCGGTGTGGTGATCGGAAAAACGAAGGAGTAGGGGTCGGTGAATAGTGGTCTCTAGGTGAATGCGAGCGCCGATACTGGTGCCCCAGGTCCGAGCAGCCGTTTCGTTCAATTCTTCTTCCTGATCGATGATGATTTTCTTAGGGGGAGCCATTTCTGGATCGTTTGCAAAGAAGATGGAGCAGAGATGGGTTTTTCTGGGTTTAGAGTTTGAAAGAGTGTCTGATGTGATAGGGTGGCGGCTGTGCGTTTAAATAAAAAAATTTGTGAGGGAAACGATGCGACAGAAAGTGTTTCAAAAATGAAGGGATGCGACCCCCATTAATGGCATCGTTTCAAGCGACCGACACGTCTTTCTAAGTCCCCTTCAATCAGTTGCATTGTAGCAGGCCTGATTTCGGGGCCTGGGGGGCAATGTTTGAGCCCAAAAGTAATTTTGGCGAAATCCTTTAGTGGGTCTGAGCCAGTGGGCCGATACCTGCGGCCCAAAAATGAGACTACACGGATTTGGGTTGTGATGTTGCTCATCCCGTGTTTCAGAAGGAGATATCATCCTTAATTGCGTGAAGATATATTGGCAATTAATGCGTGCGTATCCTACTGCTCGCATCCAGCGATCACATCTAGGATTCTAAGAGACAATTACCTATATTCTAGCGACGACAGAAGTGGATAGTTAACACCCACGATCATATCAATACTATTAAGAGTTTTGATTTAGTTCAAGGCCAATAACTGTGGCCCAAAATATGGTATTCCAATCATATTAGGAAAGTGAATCTGCAATAGCCTATATATAGAGGCTAAAGATGATACATAAGGGGACCTCTCTCGAATCAATCAATCCCAGCGATTACAAAGCCTCCCCGGAGCAAAACCCCCAACCTCGTTGAAACCCGGTGACCGCCCGCCAGTCCTAGTCTCCTCGCGAGCCGACTGTCAGCCTCACCAGATCAACCCGGCGACCGTACTTCCAGTCCCAGTCTCCCCAGGAGCCGACTGCGAGCACAACCGCCATTGTTACTTCCAGCGAAGCAAGGGTAACGCCCTCGCAACCCAGCGAAGCTAGAGTCACGCTTTAGCAAACCCGTGCTTCTCTCAACTTCCTAGTGATTGCTCTGCTTAGTCTACAACACTAAGTATCGATTCAGTGAACGCAAAGAGACCACAACCAAAGCCCTTACCCGCGTAAGGCAAAGAAGTCATTTTCCGAAAGGCAAGAAAAGAACCCTGTGACGAGGTTGGTGCTCTCCTCGTCCACAGCGCTTGAAGAAGAAGTCAGGTCACGGGACTACCCCAACGACTGTACCCCGCGGTGCTGGCACGCCTGCGCAACCACTCGCCCAAAAGAGACTGTTTGCACACCAGCTGGTTTTGGAGCCAAACAATGATAATATTATCACTTGCTGATATAAATTGTTTCCCAATGTCCTCAAATTTCTCAATCTCTGCATGAGTATACACAATTTAATTAAGAACAGCGATACCATGCACCAGTGAAAGGCACAGTCTTTCGCCTGCTCTTCTACCACAAAAAAACTCTTTGACTACCGAACCCGAGTGGCTAGAGGAACCTTACCGAGCTCTATATACTAATATCAGTAAAAGAAAGCAACTACCAAACAATAATAATTGAGGGATAACGAAGTCTCTTTAGCATAGTGATGACCTGGTTTCGATCCCAGCAACAGCGGAATAGAAAAATATCTCCTAAGACATAGACTAAAGGTCGTACAATTTGGTTCGTAAAATCAATCAACTATAAATGAGATCATTCAAATGCAAATTAAATTGTTAATATATAATATGACAGATCATATATATTAACAACTGATATTGTCACTGCTAGAAATATGGCCAGCCACAGCAGCATTGGGTACGACCAAGTATCTGTGGCTTTTATTAGTTCAATAGGGACGGTTGGTATTGTTTAGTGGCAGATATGCTGTTGGTGACTACATTAAAGTTTGGCAGCTCAATAAGATTTCGTCCGTCGCCTTAAAGCGCTTGGGAAGAAGAGAAGCACACAAAATTTCAGATTCCGTCGCAGATTGTTAACTTTTCACGCGCGGATCCCACATTAATTGAATTGAAAATTCATTTTTTTGTGAGTTTTTTATTATTAAAGAATAAATTAATCTATCCGTCGCCCACTGGTTTCTCCAAGTGGTTTCGTATTATATAAAGGTTTCAGTCGCCTTTGTTTCTGTTTACTCCCTCGGACTCTGACTGCGATCTTCAGCCTCCGTCCAACGGCGACTGACAACTCACCCACCAAACGATGCATCAGAGGAAGATGACCAAAATCTCGACAATTAATTCGTTGATTGTAGTTTCTCACAGCTACCCAGCCATATTGATTGTCGTTAGATCTGTCGGTCAGTGATCGCTGCTCTCCGGACACTTCCTAGCCAGAAGCCGACATCGGTGTCTGTCCCCGTGTCATGAACCTATTCATTTTCTTAAGGTTTGTAACTAGTCAGATCTCTCCTCTGTTCAAGGATTCAGATCTGGATATTTTCTCTTTATTGATATGGATTTAGATAAGGATGTGCTAGTGTTCTTCTCTGTGGCTTCTATTCTAGCACCGGATACAATTAGATTCACGTCATCTAATAGGATATGAAGATTGAAGATCGAGCTAGGTGATCTGGTCTCTTCAGAGTCTTATCTTTGACCCTTATAGTTGTTTAGTTTGATTACAATTGTATCTGATAGGTCTGACTTGAATTTATTTATACCAACGTTTTTATAATCAAATATATCAATTAAGCATAAAACTTGTTCCTGCGCTAATTTTCTCTCCTGGGCCATTTGATTATATGGCTTTGAAAGTGGGTATCTTGGTTTTGCGTCATGGATTGAGATAAGCATACAAAATCAGGTATCTGATGATGTGTTAGAAAATTAATTTCTGCTTTCCAGTCGATTTTGGATTTGGTTCATATATACAGTGCTCCATAGACATCTCTGTGACGCTAGTTTGTATGCCTTTCTATAGCCAAGTGAACGTACTCTACTTATGCAGATAGTGAAGCTGCATATAAGTGTCTCAAAGAGAGATATGGGACCGAGCAGGAGGACATAATCCTCTATGGTCAATCTGTCGGAAGTAGCCGTACTGTTGATTTTGCTGCCCGTTTGCCTCGACTAAGAGCAATTGTGCTGCATAGTCTGTTATTAGAAGATAATCGAGCTGGTGAGCAAGTCACTGTTGATTCAAGGAAGAAAAATCCTGCTGATTTTGCTTTATGGAAGGTAGTGTCTTGAACTCAAGAACTGATGGTAGCTATTGGTTCTGCTCTCTTATTTTTGTTTATTAGTTCAACTGCAGAAGTTTAATGAAATCTTTTAATGTTACAGTCTGCAAAGGAAGGTGAACCCTTCTGGGACAGTCCATGGGCACTAGAAGACCTGGTTGGCATATCGAGTGCAGTGCCATGAGTACTACTTATCTGGGTTACTCTTTTGACATACATGGTGGAGGGATGGACCTTCTGTTTCCCCCACATGAGAATGAAATTGCTCAGAGTTGTGCTGCTTGTAAACAAAGTTATATAAGCTACTGGATACACAATGGTTTTGTCACTATAGACTCTGAAAAAATGTTCAAATCGCTATGGAACTTCTTTACAATTTGACAGGTACGAGTGGTCACAATTTTTTCTTCTAACTTGTTGGGAACCATCATTCTAATGGTTGAGTATCTAGCTTTAGAGTCAAATTCTTGTCTGATTTAATGCTTACGTTATAAATATTTGATATTTCAGGTAAAGTGACTCGGTCACCAGCTCGATTATCCTCTATGTATTCTGTGAAGTGCAGTTGTTGGTTTGATATCCACATGGTGATGTCCTTTAGCTGATGAGTATTATCAAATTACTTTATCTAGATAATATTGAAGCCTGTGTATGTGTCCCTAACATGATTTTTATTTAATGTGCAGAACATTGATAAATTCCCTTTGGTGAAATATCCTGTGCTGGTAATACATGTAAGTACTTGGATATGTTATTTCTGCATTTTCTTCTATTGTTGACCCCTCAATATAGGGAACTTGTGATTGTTTCTGAACATGTTATTCTTCTAATACAGAGAAATTGTTTTTGCAGGGTTATGTGAACAATTTGATGCAAGGGAGACGTTACAGTCGTCAATGGAGGATTGTTCAGCATCATTGGGAGTATTCAATGTCTAGTAATTGACTTTGTAAATTTTCATTTAAGTGTAGGGTAGGTGTTGAGACTAGTATTGTATTTGGTAGCTTGTACGTTACATTTTGGGTGTGGTATAATAGAATAGTATATTCATTCCTGATACAAGAGTTGTATGTGGGCCCATGGATGAGAAACCAGAAAAGATTTCTTGAATTCACATCAGTGGTATTGGGATCAGATGGCCACAGATCAGAATCTTAGAAAACATTTTAAAAAAAAAAAACAACTGATACTGTTCATTGTCGGAGTGGAGAGGAAGAAGCGTGTGAAATTGTGAAGGGCAATTGTATCCAAGTTGCCACGGACAGCTTTTGTGGTGCCCAAATTGGAAAATCTCAAAATGGAGTCAGTACAAATCGTCTCGGACAGGAAATCTGTGGCTAAAGATCAATAGGCACAAGAATCTGTCCCTAATACCATCAATGGCCATGAAATCATGGCTGTGGCCATAGACCATATTTCTAGTAGTGTGTGTCATAGAAGAACTATGTGATTCTTTGCTCTTTATATTGTGGGTCTCCCAACTTTCGATAAATTCAAATATGCGGAAGAGATTTGGCAACCATCTTTCTTATGACCTCAGAACATACTTGCAAGAATACTACCAGACTATCTGATAACTTGTCTCATAGATCAGCACCTTCTGCCAAGCATGTGCACTTCAATCAAGTTTCAACTTTCAACTAACAATTAAAGCATAGACTTGAGAGATTTCGAATTATCTTCCGATATCACTACCAGAAAAAAGGTCTTTTGTGGCCCACAATGTGCGCTGTAGATGACTTTTTACGGCGCATAAATGTAGGCCGCAAATGAACATGTCTTAAAAGACAATTATTATTTACAGCGTGCATGAGGTGCACTGTAAATAAGTCACAATGTGCATCGTAAATAAGTCAAAAGTGTGCCGTAAAAGAGGAATACATTTACGGCACACATACCATGCACGCCGTAAATGAATCAAATGTGTGCTGTAAAAGAGATTACATTTACGGCACACATACTATGCACACCATAAATGAAGGTTGAAAAAAAAAAATTAATTCACAATTCTATGTTATTTCATATTTCTACATTTTTTGTTAGTAAATAAATTTCATTTATATAATTATTTTACATCATATAAAATTTGATTACAAGCAAAGAAAAAAATAACCTTCACTACTACTTTACACTCATTCGCTCATCCATTCTGCAAGATAAGTGACAGGACTCAACCCAAGTTCCACCCCGAAACCCGGATACGTTCCTGCGGGGCCCACGTTAGATGAAATCCTACCGAAAAATCGGCAGAACCTCCCTTAAAATAGACTACCCAAGAGTTTACAAAACCTAGACATGATTCAAACTAAACTTGTACTCTTAAATACATTCTTATATACATTCCAAAAGTAAAATTCCAATATCATTCCATCAACACAACAACTTATCAACACCAACGTATACCAAAATAAAAGGGTTATCAGAGCAATTCTATGTAATTAAGCCGATATCATACAAGGTAGGTTAAGTAATAACCTACAGACAAAACGGAACCGCTGATTCCTATGCCTCAAGTTCCCGGACGAGATCTCAACAAATCTGAAATCTGGGCAATTGAAACCAAAGGGCCCAGGGAAAACATTTAAACACCGTTAAGAGTGAGTGGACAAAACTGAAATAAGTTATTAAACAATTAATTGAATGCTTCCCCATTTTTCTTGTTAATAAAACCGACATGCAGCGAGTTTCCACAATATTTCCAAAATTGATTTCTTGTCAAGTGGTTTTAAAATGAATTTTTGGTGGATTTTCTAATTTGACTTTGCCGCAGCATTGTTTTTCTAAAACCTGACAGTTCAGTCTTTTTGCATCCATCATTTCCCTTACTTCTCGAACTCCGATTAGTTTGAAATTTTAATATGTTGTACCTTGATATGTCAGATTTCATTCTGGAAAATTTCAACTTCATTGTTGCACAAATGAATTTTTTGTAAATCCTCAAAGCCGAACTGTTCATGCCTAAAGTTTACACTTTAAGTTGTCTCAAATTTGGTCTTTTTCTGAATTTCTCTTGCTGAATTTGGGGCCTCGAATTTTTTTTCGCCCTGAGCCACTAAACTCACAGGGCCGACCTTGCCGGAAAGAAACCACCAAATACATGAACTTTGTCATGCATACATGTTTTATAGTCTCTGGGGATTCTCTTAATATCATCAATATATAGTCAATATGTTTTTCTCTCTTCACAAAAAGAGACCGTATATTCAATTTTCTAGAACAATCATGATATAAAACAAAGGCAAAGTACATTTATAACTCATCTGAAGTGTTCGATTAAAGATCACCACTTTGCACTCTTGAATGTTGTGCTCATCAATAGTACTACAGAAAAGTGTCTACAAAAACTAAACATAACACTAATGCCGAAATAAGGGACAGTATACCTCCAGAAATATCAGTATGACCACGAAGACTAGCCTAGGCTTACTTTTCCTGGTCCCATGCAGGAAAAGATCATGTTCATTCTCCAGTATGAGAACCAGCCCTTAAAAAACATCACTTCATTCTGTATGACATTGGCTTTCAGAGCATCGTGTCCCGAATATCCACAGTGAAGCGGTGAAAGTCTCTAATGTGCTCAAGGTTCCATTGCTTCAGCTTCCATCTAAACAAGAAAAAGGCAAATTAGTTCGGGCCAAATATCATGATCCAATTCAGACTACATCTTTCAGCATAGGACTATATGACTATATCTGTACATTATACAAGGTCAAGTCTTCATGTACGAACAAGATGGTTTTATTTGATATAGTTTCTTCCCTTCAACTTTATTGCATGAAACCATATGTCTTGTGCTTAAGTTGTGCAATTCTTCCGTATATGTTTCTCATGTCAACGAAAAACAAACAATCAGAAGTGAACTCTTTACTACGTTTGCATATTTTACAGCAAGTACGTCGAAGCATAATTTCGAACAGGGAGGAGTGTTTTTAGCACTCCACTTTGAACTACATAAAGTGGAATATAAGTGGTAACATATATGGAAGTGGAGTACGAAAATCATCACCCTTATGAACTTGAAGATAAGCAAAACTACTTCAAAACTATGGTACAAAATAGGAAAGGAAGCAAATATCACAGAAGGCATGCATCAATAACTGAAAGATACTGGAAGTCACGTATCAGAGCCTAGACAAGTCAAAAACCAGGAATTTAATAATATTTAATAATATATATATATATATATATATATATATATACTAGCCTCTTAACACACGCGTGAGCGTGTGTCAATTGGCCGTTTTAATTTTTTTATACTCTATTTCTATCTACAATATTTATTTGAGTTTTTATTTGTTTTAGCAATTTCTATAAAAAAGTTGTTTATTTTTAATGAAATTATGAATAACTTTTTGTTTAATAAGTAATCTTTCTATTTAAACTGCCAACTCAAAAAAAAAAAAAAAAAAAAAACTGCCATTGTAGTTAACAAAACGTTTAAGTTTTTTTTTTTGGTAATTTTTTTTCAATTCAGTTTGCTATTATATTTACTATTTTATCCTTCATATGTTAAATTATAAATTTTTAGACTATAATAAAAGAAGGTAAATTGTGGGTTTATGAAAATTTAATCATAAGCCTTATTGGCTTAATTAATACTGACTAGAACAAAACACACCTGATGGGTGTGGATAATTATTAATTAAATAGATGTGGAAAAGCTTTTTTCAAAATAAGTGGGGAGTTATTACAAATAGTGGGAAGATTTGTCTTAGATGAAATGCACATAGTGGGTAAGTGGGAAGTTATCTGCAGATAATTAAATTATTGTTTTCTTATTTTTTTTCAATTTTGATTTTGTTATTTACCTTCTTATCCCTTAGTTATTAAATATAATTTCAAATTAATATATGATGAAAGGATCCATATGTAATTTCATATGCATTTTAGCTAACAAAACCTCTTCTCTTAATAATAGTATAGATTCAATTTTGATTTTGTTATTTACCTTCTTATCCCTTAGTTATTAAATATAATCTATACTATTATTAAGAGAACCCACTTTGTTAGTCAAAGTGAACGTGAAAAGACACGAAAACCCCCATACCATATATTATTTTTAAATAATTTCTAATATTTGAAGGGTATTATAGTAAATAATAAAAAATTGATTATCAGTTTTTAAAAGAAAAAAATAGGTTCCCACTAACCCATTTTGTACATGGATAACTTCCCACTACCCTATTATGCAAATAACTTCTCAAATTTATTTAATTTCAATAATTATCAAGACATAAATATTACAAAAAGAAAATTTAAAACGAAAAATCTGTTTTACATATGCATAGCATATGTGGGCAAGACTAGGCCTGGGCTCGGGTCGGGCGGGGCCCGAAATTTGGTAGAACCGAGACCGAGCCCGAAATAATCGGTTCGGGCCGGTTCGGTCTTCGGGCTTTTCAGGCCCAAAATCAAGTTTCCCAGCTCTAATGCAAAATATACACAAAATTCGGTAAAAGGCGAGGTTTGAACCCCTGACCTCTTACACGAAAGCTTTGCTCCCAACCACTGCAGCACAAGACAATCTTGTCATAATATCTCCAAAGTTTATATTTATTCTCGTCCTAGGCGACACAAAACTTACAAAACACTAAAACAGAACCCAGATCTGCTTTTGCCTCTTGGTTCATCTCTGTTTTCCCCATTCGTCTCGTTCCTTTCTCTTTCCATCTTGCCCCAATTTTCTTTTTGAACCTTAGCCCCAAATTTTCTCTAACCCATTCCTCACCACCCATCACCTTCTTTTACCCACCATCTCTCATCCCCATATCTTGTTGCCCAGATTTTCCTTTTCCTTGATTCAATCCCATTGATTCAATCCCTTTTCAATTACCCAGATCCTGAAAACAGGATAGGGATAACAAGTTCAGTGCTTTATGTGATTTGGGTGGTACTGGTTGGTTGTGTGGAGCTTTTGCTCTGTTTTGTTTACCTTTTGAGTTGGTCTTGCTTGATGGGCCTCGTGAATTTGTTTCGTCATATTCATACATTGAAGCCATTCAGGATAAGGTCTGATATTTATGTGTTTGTTTTTCACGTGAGCTTTTGTTCTCTGATTCCGGTGGCTAAGTGCTTTAAATTCGTCTGCTTTTGGGTGGTTCCCTGGTTTGTTTAGAAGCATTAATGACCTTGTTTGATCATCAATTTGTCATCCTCAGTCTCCAGTAGTCCCGTTTCGGTGTAAGCTTCCAGAAAATTACATGTTTCTTCTGGACTTGGTACCATGGCAATCTGTGGTTGTTGCCCAGATTTTTCTTTTCATTTTCCAGATTTTTTACCCACCCATCACCTTCTTTTACCCACCGTCTATGGTTGATGGGCTGCTGTCTCGGGTCGTCGGAGCATTTAGGTTTGCAAATTGAGGGGAAAGGTTTAGGAGGAGGAGGAGCTGGCTTGGGAGGAGAGTGAGATAGGCTGAGATGAAGGAGAAATCGGTTTGTCTCTGTCTTTCGTCCACTCCCAATCAACTACTCGGCTTACAGAGTAAAGACACACAGCGACGACAACCTCTCTCTCTCTCTCTCTCTCTCTCTCTCTCTCTCTCTCTCTCTCTCTCTCTCTCTCTCGCTTGATAACTGATAAAGATGGGGAATGAATTGGGGAAGAACTGAAGCCATGAAATTTGGGGAATTTTTAATCTGGAATGGGGTTGAAATTTGGAGATGGTTTCGAGATCGGGCTGAGATGGTTTTCACTTTTTAGAGACTGGGTTTTCAAAAAATGGGGAAGAACACGAGTGTTAATCTGGAATGGGGTTGAAATTTGGAGATGATTTCGAGATCGGGCTGAGATTGTTTTCAGAAAATGGGGAAGAACCGAAGAACACTAGTGTTTACTCTAGGTCGATTTAGACGACTGGTGTGACTCGTGTGAGTATTTTAGACTTTTAGCTTTAGGGTTGTTTATTTTTTATTTTTTAATATTTAACATATTATAATAACACCCAATTATGGAGCGACATGTGGCATATGCTAAATATTCGGGTCGGTTCGGGCTTTCGGGCCCTAAAAATATGAAGACCGAGACCGAACCGAAAATATGCATTCGGGTCGGGCTTCGGACCGAACCGAAAATTTCAATACTAAAACCGAACCGAATCGGGCTTTTTTCATCGGTTCGGGTCGGGTCCTCGGTCTTTCGGGTCCGGACGCCCAGCCCTAGGCAAGACTAGTTTCAAATTAATATATGATGTAAGGATCCATATGTAATTTCATATGCATTTTAGCTAACAAAACCTCTTCTCTTAATAATAGTATAGATATAATCCAAAAATCGTTTATTCATTCAGACGTGAAAGTCACGGGCACGAGTAGCAAGAATTCCCTTCAACAATCACGGTTACTCACGTGAACGTCACGTGCCTGGGTTTCTTCAGTAACCGCGACTTTTATTCAGGTTCTCCCTCCAACGGAACACTTCCACTTTTGCTCTAGTCTCTAACAATGGAGCCCCAAGAACACCACCACCACCACCCGGAAACCCTAACATCCTCCACCACCACCACCTCCACTACCGCCGCCGCCATTCCCTGCGGCAAATGCGGCTCCATGGCCGCACCTCCGCCGCCGCCGTCGTGGCCGGACACCTCCCCACCCGCAAACTACCGCCCCATCCGAGCCCCCGCCATCAACCTCCCTCAAAACCAACAAGCCATAATCCTCACCCCTGTCCCTCAAGCAAAGTCCGTCCCCCCAATCTCACCCCCTTTCCATTTCCAAACCCCCTCCAAGATCATCCAATCCCCCGACGACCTCCGCCGCTTCCACGACTCCGATTCCGGCAAACACTTCCTCGGCTTCGTCGTCGCCCTCTCCGAATCCATCCGCTCCAAGAAAATCTCCGACCCCTGCCACCACTCCGCCGTCACCACCGCCATCGTCTCCATTCTCGATACTCTCCTCCGTTGGATCGACGAAATCCCTCCCACTCAGCAAGCCGCCCGATACGGCAACGTTTCGTACCGCGTCTGGCACGAGCGTTTGGTCGAGAATAGCTACAACCTAATGATGCAATTCCTCCCCCAACACCTGGAAGCTTCCACCGTCGAGATCGTCCCTTATTTCACAGACAGCTTTGGAAACGCGAGCCGGATCGACTACGGCACCGGCCACGAGACCAATTTCGCGGCGTGGCTTTATTGCCTGGCGAGAATGGAGGTCATTAAGGAAGAGGATTACCCTGCCGTGGTGGCCAGAGTGTTCGTCAAGTACTTGGAGTTGATGAGGAAGCTGCAGCTGGTGTATTGCTTAGAGCCGGCGGGGTCTCACGGCGTTTGGGGCCTTGACGACTACCATTTCCTGCCCTTCATTTTCGGCTCTTCGCAATTGATTGATCACAAGCATATGAAGCCCAAGTCCATTCATAATGATGATATACTGGAGAATTTTTCAAATGAGTATATGTATCTTTCGGGGATTGCTTTTGTGAAGAAGGTGAAGAAGGGTCCGTTTTCGGAGCACTCTCCTTTGTTGGATGATATCAGTGGAGTGCCGAATTGGAACAAAGTCAATAAGGGGATGCTGAAGATGTATAAGGTTGAGGTGTTGGAGAAGGTACCCATCATGCAGCATTTCCTATTTGGCTGGCTCATCAACTGGTATGTTTGCTCTTTTTTATTTTATATATATCTCTATCTAAACCATTTGAGTTTCTAGAGTTAAATTATTTACAATGAAATGCAGGACTAGTTGCAGATTTTAGTTCTTAGACCTGATCTTCTAAATCTAGACTATGGTATAGTAAGCTTTGGCTCCATCAAACTTCTTTGTTATGAGCTGCACCTAAGCGGGATTGAACTGACATAACAATATATAATTAAGTACCTGGTTTGTTCGAAGGCTTGGTGAGGCTTATTAACTTGTTGTGGGTTTGGACTGATAACATATCCAATTCCATATCTTCTGCGAATTAGAGGCTGTGAAGGTGTCCAGTAGTGTTTTTATATGTCTTTGAAGATTAGGCCTCTGCTTATAATAGTCTAACAGGTGTGTAGTATGGATCTAAGGTCATCCTAGGCCAATTGCCTCCAATTTTTATCCTTGATGTGTCTCCTTTCTCATATGACTTCATGTGAAAATGCAACCTATTGCTTCTTCTGAATAAGTATTGCTAGATGGATAAGTGTGTTTGTATGTTGTTTGTTCACTGATTTTTTTCCTCCAATGTTCTCTTTACCCAGGGAGTAGAATTTCACTTGAGGAGCAAGATGTCAATTTTCTGTCAGATTATTAGTCAGTTGAAGCATAGAAAGGTACTAGATTGAAAATATAATTCTGCTGTTTTGTAATCATGACTTTTTATTATTACTGTTATGGTTTCTGAATCTGTGGTTTTGGTGTCATGCTTTTGAAATGGAGACTGCAAATTTAATCTCAAAAGAGGAAAAAAGGTTAAAAAAATGACCAATAGAATTTTATCTTTATGAAATGAGTTGACCATTTATAGATTATTAGTAATCTTTGGTAGGAAACTGTATGTTTCTCTAATGCACGATTAATATTTAGTATATTGGTAGCTGACTGTCATGGCTTAAGAATTTCATGGTTTTAGAATTTGTTATGAGGCTTTAGCTGCACTTCAGCTTGGTTGGTCTTATAAGTAGATTTCACATGCAGCCTCTTCCATATTCCCTAACTGATAATGGAAACAAGATGGCTATTCTACCGTTAGAACTCCTATTGATTGGATCTAGTGATTGGGGGAGTACACATGCTGTGGTTAACTCGAGGTTTCCTTTTTTTTTGTTTTTTTTGTTTTGTTTTAAATATTAAAGACTTTCCTTCATAAGGCTTGATCAATTTGGTCGTAGATCTGGGTTTTTATGACTGGGTGTTCATAGGTGATTGGATCAGTAAACTCTGGAAATCAGTTGTTCAGATGTATCATATTTTGCTACTCCACCACATAGCCTAAATAACTACCAAACTGTGTCCATTAAATTGAAGGACGTAGCAACATCTGACATTCTGATGATTCTGGAAATTCTTGTCAGGTTGAAATTCTAAATGCTTATTAACTAAACTTCGTCTACAGTTTGTTTAACCTAGACCACCTTCTGCCCTGACCGCAATCCCTACCAAAACGAGCCTTAGCATAGCTTCTTGCTAAAGTCACATTTAACTATATCATATGCTTTGTTCATGTTTGACTTTAAGGTTAAACTATCATGCTCAGTCTTTTGCAAAGTATAGCTGAAGAATAATCTCCTTTCCTTCTTAGCAATAGATTCCAGTAACCTACAAATTCTGACTCTGGTGAGGCCACCTTCTAGTGTTGTTTGACTCCACTCTCTTTCCCCTACTGTGCAAGTAAAAATGAACTACGGTTGCATCATTTGGATTCCTAGTAGTGCTTTAGTAGTAAGTGAGGGTCTGAATGTTTAAATTGTATCAAGGCTTTGCCCCTTTCTACACAGAAAAGTAGGAGATCCAATAATTGTCATTACTTGGGTTTCAATAGCTTCAATGTACATTTCCGTTTTTCTTTTTTGTGGCTTGATGGGTAAATTTTCGACCCAAACGAAGAGGGACGACGTCTTCTTACCTCATAGTTCATCAATTTACCGGATCATTGTTGGTAAAAAAAATTAAGCAGATTTGAACTGATATAACAATATATAATTAAGTACTTGGATTGTTCGGAGGCTTGGTGAGGCTCAATAACTTGTTGTGGGTTTGGACTGATAATATATCCAATTCCATATCTTCTGTGAATTAAAGGCTGTGAAGGTGTCCAGTAGTGTTTTTATATGTCTTTGAAGATTAGGCCACTGCTTATAATAGTCTAACAGGAGTGTAGTATGGATCTAAGGTCATCCTAGGCCAATTGCCTCCAATTTTTATCTGTGATGCGTCTCCTTTCCCAGATGACTTCATGTGAAAATGCAACCTATTGTTTCTTCTGAATTTTCTCTGATCTTTTATATCAACTGTGACAAAATACCTGATAGAGCAATTAAAGAGCCATGCTTTAGCTGATCATATCACTAATTTTTATCATTCTTAGAAGAGTATCATCCATGGTTATAATCAAGTGATGATTTTCATATTCCCTTTCTGATGTGCTATTGAGTGCTGCTGATGCAGAACAAATAGGGACAATGTAGGTGTTCATTGCAGCAGATTCTGGTAGTTCAAGGAACAGGAGGGATTTTTTTGATAATAAGGATAGCAAATAGAATAAAACAACCCTTACAAAATCCCAATAATAAGAACCCTTTTTATTCTTCTTTAAGATGAAATCTAATAGTGAATCCTAATTATATCAGCCTTTACTAAGCTTTCCGAAATCAAGCAAGATCCTAGCAAGGTCCATCATCGCTACAGACTCTGAAATCAGGCCTTCAGCTTTGGAATCTTTTCTTACAAGGCCTTGGATAAACCGTAGTTGTCTGCCAGTTGTATTCTTTATCAGGTGCACTAGCGTTGAGTGTGCCTGGAGTTGAAGGGATGAGTTCCAAGTCTTAAAGAAGAGCTCAAATTATTTGCTTGTAGAAGAGTTTGCATTCCTAAATACAAATATACTGGTATCCTGTCCTCTCTTATCATGACTGATTTAGTTAATGGTTTACTTTTTAATATACATCGAATTTTTCTGTCTTATCAGTCATCTTTCTGTAATCCGAACCTAGTTATTGGCTTTTCTGCAACTCTGTAAGAGAGTATATGCTGAATATTGTGACCTTTAAAAATAGGATAACGGTCCAAAGAAATAATGTTGTCGCGTTTTATTACTTATGTCAAGAAGTATGGTTTCTTTTAAATAGAAGTCAGAATTGATTAGTTTTGAACAGACTAGAGAAGCTGAATTTCTCTTATTGCATGTGTCAATCATGATTTGACAGTTGATAACTATCAAAACAGTGTAATTGACAGCTGACGTTTAAATGTGGAATTGTATGTTTCAAGTGTTAAATGTTAAATATTGCTGGAATGTGTATATATGTTGTTTGTTAACTGACTTTTCCCTCCAATGTTTTTTTTTTACAGGGAGTAGAATTTCACATGAGAAGAAAGACGTCGATTTTCTGTCAGATCATTAGTCAATAGAAGTTTGGAAGGTACTAGATTGAAAATATAATTCTGCTGTTTTGTAATCATTGACTTGATATTATTATTATTATGGTTTCTGAATATGTGGTCTTTATGTTAATGTGTTTGACATGGAGACTGCAAATTTATTCTCAAAAGAGGTGAAAAGGTTAAAAAAATGACCAATAGAATTTTATCTTATGAAATATGAGTTGACCATATATATAGATTATTATAAAACTCTGGTAAGGAACTGTGTGTTTCTCCAATGCACGATTGATATATAGTATACTGGCAGTCTGACTTTCATGGCCTAACAATTTCATGGTTTTGTAATTTTGTTACGAGTCTTTGGCCGCACTTCAGCTTGGTTGGTGCCTTCTGTTTAAGTAGATTTCACTTGTATTCTTCCATATTTCGCGACTGATAATGAAATCTGGGTGCTTGTATCCATATGATTAGATTTAGTAATGGGGGAGTACATATGCTGTGTTTAACTTGAGATATCCATTTAAAAAAAAAAAAAAAAGATAGAAAAGACTTTCCTTCATAATTGTAGATCAATTTGGTCGTAGAACTAGTTTTTTTTTATTTTTATTTCAGGGTGGTCATAGGTCATTGGATCTGGAAATCAATTGTCCAGATGCATCATAGTTTGCTTGTCCACCAAATAGCCTAAATAACAACCAAACCATGCCCGTTAAGTTCAAGGACATAGCAACATCTGACATTCTGTATGATTCTGGAAACTCTTGTCAGCTGGGGGTATAAATGCTTATTAACTAAACCTGGTCTAGAGTTTATTTAACCTAGCTCTACCGCCTTTTGTCCTGATCCCAATCCCTACCAAAGCCAGCCTTAGCACAGCTTCTTGCTAAGGTCACATTCAACTATATCATATGCTTTGTTCGTGTTTGACTTTAAGGTTATACTATCATGCTCTGCCTTTTGCAAAGTATGGCTGAAGAATAATCTCTATATTTTCCTTCTTAGCAATAGATTCCAGTAACCCTGCAAACTCTGGTGAGGCCACCTTCTAGTGTTGTTTCACTCCACTCTCTTGCCCCTACTGTGCAAGTAAAAATGAACTACAGTTGAATAATTGGGACTCCTACTAGTGCTCTAGTAGTGAGGGTCCAAATGTTTAGATTTGTATCAAGGCTTTTGCCCCTTTCTACCAAGGAAAGAAAAGTATGAGATCCAACCAGAATTACTTCAATATAGATTTCTGTTTTTCTTATTTTTGTGGCTTGTTGGGTAAATTTTCGACCAAAGAACATTTGTAGGTGAAAGGAAGTGGGATGATATCAATGTAGTTCCTAAAATAAAGCATCCATTTTTCAAAATGCAGCGAACTTAATTCTATTCTAAGTTGCAAGTCAATTTGGTGAACAAATTGCTTGCCATCCACACAAGTGAGCACTCGCCCGTTGAGGTGGCATGCCCATCTTTGAATCGCGGGCATATATGACACTAGAATCTTGCTGAAGTCTTTAACACGAAAAGAAAGGCCTCAGTTTATAATAATAGTGATTAGAATCACCTATGGCCTGTTAACCTTCTGAATTAACCAACCACCTCCGTTTATTTTCTTGTTAATTTTATTCTTATTTTTTATAAATTAGTTTTTATTTTCTTTTCTAGAGAAAGAGACAATTTTTTCTCACACGAAAATAATGCAAATTTTTATTTTAATTATTATTTTTTTCTCTGAGAAAAGAGTAGAGATTCCATTAGATCCAATGTCAGAAAGGCCATACATAGATCCCTATGTGCTTGCAGCTTAATGCAGTGGCCAAGCAAGGAAAAATAAGTATAATCCACTAGTACAACGAACCTCAATTACTTATGACTGTTTATTTTTGAAAAGGCAGTATGTTTCTTTGGGGTACCTAATAGTCAGTCTTTCTATGTGTCCAAAACTAGCCCCCTCCCCGAGCATCAATTCATTCAGTTTAGATTTCTTGCAGGTAGATAGGGTACGTTTTGCCCCGCTTGGCTTAAGTACAGGGTACTAAAAAAGACCTTCCGAACGATTGAGGATAAAGAGAGGGTACTAAAAAAGACCTTCCGAACGATTGAGGATAAAGAGCATCCAACGCAAATCGGCCTTAAATTCCCTTGTTTCAAAATATGTTCCCGCAACTTATTTTTGCTTCTTGAGGAGTGGCTCGTTACTGTGGCAGGGACCTGCGAGGGTAAGCGTAATATTATTTAGGGAATGAGTTAATTTGTTGGGCCACAACGTGTTAATTACACAAGGGCACCATTAATTGGTTAGTACCCTATTAATTGTATGAAGTGTCCTAAGAGCCTATAAATAGCACAATTTGTTGCATGCTCAAATAGATCCTTACTTTTATGTAATACTATTACGAAACACTACAATTCACCCATCAACTTTCTTTCCAAAATCCCCTAAAGTGTCTTGTGTGTTTTTTGGCCAAAGAAAGATTTTCTTTTGGTGGAGCTTTGGGTTCCTCCAATTTGTGCAGATTGGTGTGAGCCGTACAACTTGTTGTTGGGCTGTTATATCCTGAAGGAGATAAGTCAAAAGATTACTGGTGCACCGACATTGTTCCGCAGAGGGCTTGAATCTCCTTAAAGAGAGCGAGATAACCCGCGCCTCAGCCTATTGTCAATGAGTTTCTCAAATAGAAATTATAATTTTATTGTAATTTAACCATTAACTTTATATATCAGAATTATTATTTACCAAAATCTGGGAGTTAGACATCTACATTATCATAATGTATGTAGACTTTGTATGTAGACTTTATGATTTATTTTGACTGTAAAAGTAATTCGTTACATATTATATGAGTAAGATGCAAGTTAATGTTAAACTTAATACAAAGAGTAAGAAGTCACCTCAAGACGAAGCAGATATAAATCTGAGTCCAAAACCAGGTTGTGTCGAATGTGATATTTCCCATCGCGGAAGAATCTTAACCGAAATGCCAAAGTTTATTGGGAAGGTCGATATCATTCTGCTATTACCTGGACTAACTGGAACGCAGAAGAAAACTAAAAGAGCTCTCTTTTGGCCCCTTTGGGCTGATGAGACCTATATATATGAACAAAAATGCAAAGAGAAAGGATATAAGCAAATAATAACAGAATCATCTTTATCTAAAACAAATCAATCCACATAATGCACTACCTTTTCAGTTCCAGGTGGTTTCAGAAAACCGTACGGTTTTCCCGAGGACGCAGCCCCATTACTATTGTCAATTGGACCAAAGAGAGAAGTATAAAACAGACATAGTGACATAAATTTACTCTGACCCGAATTCCGCTCCTCTATGGCAAAACCATTTATGTCTATCTTAGGAACATACAAGTCCATTGGTCTGCCCCCTTCTCTATCAGCCTTCTCTGTGAAGGAAAGATACAGTAATTTATGTAAACGTCCTACATAAGAGTCTAACATAATGACATCCAATAAAGATGATTCAGAAATAATATATTATCTACCTTCCGGTTGTTGAGTTTGCATTATTCCATAATGTGCGTATGGAACATGAGCAGGATCCATAAAATTTTCAATCAAGACCTCATATCTGGAAGAACAGTTAAAAAAATCAAGCAAAGTCATATGATTTTCCTGGAACAGGAACGCAAAAATCTTAGATTGCAAAGTTTTAGATAGACAACTTGTGCAACTAATCCAGAAAAGACACTTTTCTTTTCTATGTGGCTAGGCTAGGAGCCACTTCCGCTGTTGAATGGAAATTAATACTTCATGTGGATAGTGCCTACAAGTTCTTTGACATTACAGAAAATGAGACCAATTAATACTTCATGTGGATAGTGACTACAAGTTCTTTGACATTACAGAAAATGAGACCCAATAGATCCATAAGGTTTCTCACACACACACGCTCTGTAGAACATGAATTTATATCAAATTAGTTGAAAATTTTAACTTTACCTACCCGTAAGGGATCTCTCTATTTGCCATCAAGCAAGTATATGATGGATCATCCATTTCTGGTATGTAGGGAGGTTTTTTTTCTGTAAGAATATCTTTGTATTGAGGATCGGAACATGGCCAAAACCACACCATTCCATTCTGCACAGTACTTGGATAAGCACCTACACATGCTTTCTTGGATGTGTGAATCTGCATGACATGGTTGGAGGGTCATCCCCAGTAACTTGCCAAAACCGAAATTCATGCATTGCATAGATTATTGTCATAGAATAAAACAACTTCTACAACAGCAAGAACAATAATTAATAAACAAATTTTCACACTATAGCTTCATAATAATTCTGTAAGGCTTCCGCATACCATTATCCTCATCCTTAAGTTCATCAAACTGATACAGAAATATGGTCTACCGACTTGAATGAAAGTTACATGGTCATTCCTAGCTAGTAGCTACTAACTTTCCAAAACCATAATTTAATGATTGCATAGATTATGTTCATAGAATAGAACACTTCTACAAGAGGATGACCAATACACGAATTTCACTTCTATAAACTAACCCTTCTTCATAAGTTCATCAAAATTTCAAAATTACACAGAAGCTATGGTATTATGCAATGTTTTAAAACGCTGAGGCGTACCCCGAGGCGTTTTCGGGAGAGCCTTATGAAATAAAAAATTTATATGTATATTAGAGCTCCTTCTGCCATTAGAGCTCCTATGATTAAACAAGATGCCCATTAGAGCTCCTATGATTAGATCAAGTGATTGGGGGAGTACATATGCTGTGGTTAACTCAAGATGTTTCCATTTTTTTTTTAAGATAGTAAAGACTTTCCTTCTGCCATTAGAGCTCCTATGATTAGATCAAGTGATTGGGGGAGTACATATGCTGTGGTTAACAAGATCCCAACTGATTAAACAAGATGCCCATTCTGCCATTAGAGCTCCTATGATTAGATCAAGTGATTGGGGGAGTACATACTACATATGCTGTGGTTAACTCAAGATGTTTCCTTTTTTTTTTTAAGATAGTAAAGACTTTCCTTCACAAGAAATTAAGAATTGATCAATTTGGTCGTAGATCTGGGTTTTTACGCCAGGGTGTTCATAGGTCATTGTATCAGTTGACTCTGGTAATCAATTTTTCAGATGTATCATATTTTACTACTCCACCACATAGCCTAATTAAATAACAACCAAACTGTGTCCATTAAATTAAAGGACATAGCAACATCTGACATTAGATATGATTCTGGAAATTCTTGTCAGGTGGAAATTCTAAATGCTTATTAACTAAACCACGTCCACAGTCTGTTTAACCTAGACCACCTTGTGCCCTGACCGCAACCCTACCAAAACGAGCTTTAGCATAGCCTCTTGCTAAAGTCACATTTAACCATACTTAAACTATCATGCTCTGTCTTTTGCAAAGCATAGCTGGAGAATAATCCCCTTAATTTCCTTCTTAGCAATAGATTCCAGTAACCCTGCAAACTCTGGTAAGGTCACCTTCTAGCAATACACTAGTGTTGTTTCACTGCACTCTCTTGCCCCTACTGTGCAAGTAAAAATGAACTACAGTTGCATAATTTGGATTCCTGCTGGTGCTTTAATTTAGTAGTAAGTGAGGGTCCGAATGTCTAAGGGGGGTGTATTGTATATGGAATTAGTGGAACTTTTAAAGAAATCTAGGGAATTTAAGAGTCATGGTGTATTCAATATAGACTTTTAACAGTCCATGAAAGTTTTGAGGTATTCAATTAGGATTTTTAAAGACTTCATGAATTCCACCAAAATCTAGAGGTATTCAATTAGGACTTTTAAAAATGAATAAAAGTACAGAGGTATTCAAAATATCATTCATACTTATGGAATTAGAAAATCATGGATAATCATGGACTTTGTAGTGTTAACTATACATACCAAACTCCAATAATTTTCCAGCCTCCAGACCAAAGATTTCAAAAAGTCTATCAAAGTTTCCTCTTCAACAAAAAAAAAAAAAAATCTATCAAATTTCTTCTCTCTACGCACGAAGAAATTTGTCCTTCATCATATCTCTTTCTTAATTTTTTGTCTTTTCTCTAATTTTTTATCATATCAACTTTTTTTGATACCCAACATGTTCATTGTAGTTGTTGAATGTGATTTTTTTTTTTTGTTTTTTTTTTTTTTTTCAATTGTGATACTTCGAACCCTAATAGCAATAAAAAATATTTATGAAACCCTAAAACTCAAATATTGTGGTTTAACCCTAAGACCTTGAACCATACTAAATTTTATCTTATTAATTAATTATTCTCATTAATTTGAATTTATATTATGGTTCAAAAAAAGGTTGAATAATTGAATTTCAATTTATTGATTATAGATTAAGACATTGACCAAAATTGCTACAATATTCGTTAATCGGCGAAAACAAAATTGATGAGAATAATTAACCATAAACATCAAGTGATCTATATTGTATATTTATGCTGTTACTAAACAGACTAACAATCATTTATTTGAGTAAATTTCTATTAGAAGATACTGGAGCATTGAAGAGACAACAAGTTATTATTTTGTTTTGTGTTTGGGCTACATTTCTTTTTTTTTATTATTATTATTTTTATATATATATTTTGTACATCCTAGGAAATCTGTAGAAGTCATTCATAATAAAGTATATAGATTTTCATGAATCAATAAAAGTCTGTTGCTAAAATCAATGGTTTTAGAAATCCATAAAAAGAATCTGTGGACTTTTCAAAAAGTCTGTTATTTAAAAAAAGTCTGCACAAATCCAAATACAATACGCCCCCCTAAATTTATCAAGGCTTTGGCCCCTTTCTACACAGAAAAGTGTGAGATCCAATAATTGTCATTAGTTAGGTTTCAATAGCTTCAATGTAGATCTGTTTTCCTATTTTTGTGGCTTGTTGGTTAAATTTTCGACCCAAAGAAAGAAAGTTGTAGGTGAAAGGAAGAGGGATGATGTCTTCTTACCCCATAGTTCATCAATTTACTGGATCATTGTTGGTAAAAAAAATTAAGCATGTTTGAACTGACATAACAATAGATAATTAAGTACTTGGATTGTTCGGAGGCTTGGTGAGGCTCAATAACTGGTTGTGGCTTTGGACTGATAGTATATACAATTCCGTGTCTTCTGTGAATTAGAGGCTGTGAAGATGTCCAGTAGTGTTTTTATATATCTTTGAGGATGAGGCCACTGCATATAATAGTCTAACAGGAGTGTAGTATGGATCGAAGGTCTTCCTAGGTCAATTGCCTCCAATTTTTATCTGTGATTTGTCTCCTTTCCCATATGACTTCATGTGAAAATGCAACCTAGCTATTTCTTCTTCTGAATTTTTTCTGATCTTTTATATCAACTTTGACAAAATACCTGATAGAGCAATTAGAGAGCCACGCTTTGGCTGATCATATCACCAATTTCTATCATTCTTAGACGAGTATCATCCATGGTTATAATCAAGTGATGATTTGCATATTCCCTTTCTGATGGTGTGCTATTGAATGGTGCTGATGCAGAAAAAATGGGGACAATCCTAGAACACAAGATTTTCTGTGCATTGTCTAGGTGTTTATTGCAGCAGATGCTGGTGGTTCAAGGAACAGGACGGAATTTTTTTTTTTTTTTTTTTTTGATAATAAGGATAGCAAAATCAAGAACTAGAGTAAAACAACCCTTGTAAAATCCCAAAAATAAAAACCTTTTTATTAAGAAATCTAATTGTAAATCCTAATTATATTAGCCTTTACTAATTAAGTAACTAAGATCGATATCCCAGCAAGGTCCATCATCACTAGAGACTCCCAAATCAGGCCTTCAGCAGTTCAGCCTTGGAACCTTTTTTTTTTTTTTTTTTTGAGGCCTTGGATAAAGTATTCAGCCTTAATGTTTTCTTAGGAGGCCTCTGATAAACCCTAGTGGTTTGCCGGTTGTATTCTTTTTCGGGTGCACTAGCATCGACAGGGGCGGAACTAGGATTGAAAGTTTGGGGGGGTCCAAAATGCAATTTTCTTAAACGCAAGTACCAAATATTCAAAATAATGAAAAAAGCTAATTAGCCAAGAAGTAATTAATAGTTTTATACCACAATTTATGTTTGAACAAAAATTTTAGTAAGAAAGAAGCTTAAATATTTTATAAGGGTTTAATAGTTTCCAAAAGAAAACACAAGTTTAATCTAAAGTCATACCAAATATTAATTATTATGGGTTGTGATTGGTTAATATATTAATTTTAGTGAGATAAGTATGGTATATATTAATATTCTATGAATAAAATATCTAAATAAGGAAGTTATTGAAAAAAACTTGCAGGGTCCGGACCCCCCCAGACCCCAACATGGTTCCGCCCCTGAGCATCGAGTCTGGCTGGAGTTGAAGGGATGGGTTCCAAGTCTTAAAGAAGAGCTTAAATTATTTGCTGGTAAAAGAGTTTGCATTCCTAGATACAAATATACTGGTATCCTGTCTTCTCTCATCATGACTGATTTAGTTAATTTTTTACTTTTAATATGCCTCAAAATTTGAAGTGTCTTATCAGTCATCTTTCTGTAATCCGAACCTAGTTGTTGGCTTTTCTGCAACTCCGACTATTGTTTCCTTTAAAAATAGGATAACGTACGGTGTAAAGAAATATGTTGTCGCGTTGTATTACTTAAGTAGTTATGGTTTCTTTTAAATAGAAGTCAGAATCGTTTAGTTTTGAACAGACTAGAGAAGCTGAATTTCTCTTCTTGCAAAAGAGTGTAATTTGACAGCTGACGTTTAAATGTGGAATTGTGTGTTTCAAGTGTTAACTATTGCTGGAATTATATGTTGTTATCTGACTTTTCCCTCCAATGTTCTTTTTTCCCAGGGAGTAGAATTTCACATGAGAAGAAATTAAGACGTCGAATTTCTGTCAGATTATTAGTCAATAGAAGCTTGGAAGGTACTACATTGAAAATATAATTCTGCTGTTTTGTAATCATTGACTTGATATTATTATTGTTATGTTTCTGAATATGTGGTCTTTGTGTCATGTGTTTGTTGCAGTCTCCACATATTTATTCTCAAATGAGGCAAAAAGGTTAAAAAAAATGACCAATAATAATAAAAAACAAAGACCAATAGAATTTGATCTTATGAAATATGAGTTCACCATATATAGATTATTATAAAACACTGGTAGGGAACTGTGTGTTTCTCCAATGCACGATTGATATATAGTATACTGGCAGTCTGACTTTCATGGCTTAACAATTTCATGGTATTATAATTTTGTTATGAGGCTTTGGCCGCAGTTCAGCTGGGTTGCTGCCTTCTGTTATAAGTAGATTTCACATGTATTCTTCCCTAAGAAGCACCGAAACGGGTACGAGTTTCCGGATACGATACGATCGGAAACGTGGAAACGGCAAATCTTAAATGTAATAGGAAACGGATACGTGAAGGAAACGCCAATTAAATATATATATATATATATATATAATTAAAAAAAAACATAAACATAAAAATGAAATATATATATATATATATATATTGACAATCCACATGTCAATAATGTCAAGTTGTCAACCAGTATTTGATCATATCATATATATATATATATATATATATATATGAGATACTCATAGTGTATAGCAGCAACACATCGCATAACAATATCAGAACAAATATTCCGAGCATTAGAGGAACGACCGAACTGGAGAAGAGGAACGACCGACCGAACTGGAGGAGAGGAACGACCGGACTGGAGAAGAGGAACGATTCCGAGCATAAGAGGAACGATCGAACTAGAGAAGAGGAACGACCGGACTGGAGAAGAGGAACGACCGGAACTGGGTTGCATCCGAGCAGAAGAGAAACGATTGAGGGTCTCAAGCAGAAGAGAAACGATCGAGGGTCTCGTTTCCGGACTGGAGAACGACCAGAACTGGGTCTCGTCCGGAAGTGGGTCGCGTCGTTGTCGCGTCTCTGGTCTCTCTCTCGATCTGGTCGTGCCTCTGGTCTCTCTCTCGATCTGGTCTATATGGTATCTGGTTTTGTTTGTTTATTTTTTTTTTTTTCAATTTTTGCCTAGTAAAAAGTCATTATTACCCCCACGTTTCCTATTTATTTACATTCTGCGTTTCCGAATTGGATACATACGTTTCCAAACCGTTTCCAAATCCGGATACACGTTTCCTAGCGTTTCTGGGCGTTTCCGACCCGTTTCCGACCCGTTTCCCGTTTCGATACGGGAAACGAGAGCATTTTGGCGTTTCTGTGCATCATAGATTCTTCCATATTTCCCAACTGATAATGAAATATGTGTGCAACATTAGAAGTAATTCCTCTCTAGCCGTCTCCGAAAACCCTAGACCTGCGTTCCCCTTTACCCGTTTTCAATCTTGTCCGGCTGCACCTAGGCGCGGGCGCTGGCCGATGGCCGATGGTCTCTGGCCTCGCCGGTGTATGAGGTATGCGGCCGGACGGGCAGTTGTATTTGATGGTTTGTCCAAGGCTCTGAGGCTTGGATCGGGCTGTTTTTTTCTCGCTTGCTCATGGGACGGAGATGTCTGCACCAGGTATGGGTTTGTGGTCACGAGGTCGGATCAAGGAGGGGAGGATCCATGGCAGGATGGTGGTACAAATGGTGGTGCCACCACGGGGGAGGGGAAGGTTGGAGATGGGCGGCATGCGATCTGGATTGATGTTGCAATCTGGGTAGAGGCACGGTGGATATAGTATGGTGGAGGTGGATGGTGTCCGACGCTGGTGGTCTGACGACGACGACGACGACGGAGAGGCAATGGTGGAGGCCCGACATTCGAGGCAGAGTGGGGTCAGTGGTGGTGTCATGGGGCAAGCACATTCCAGGGCTGGGCTTGAGAGAAGAATGTTGACTGCCTTGGTCTTCTGGGCCTAGGCATTGCTGTTGGACCCAGTTGGCTCAATGGGCCCTGTTTGGGTTGGGTTTTGTTTGAGTTTTTTACTTGCCTTCAATAAGCCCATACCTTTATTTGGTTGGGTCGATGTGGCATTGCGCCGATCTACCCTACGCAGGTGGTGAGTTTTTTGCTTTATCAAACGGTCGCAACCTTTTAGTGGTAGGATGAAACTTACTTTAGTGTCACTGGGTTATATTTCCAGTGGCAACATACTGGGAAAGCTGATACTACTAGTAACTTATGGCTCCGCGTGAGCATTGTCTTTCCGGTTTGTCACCAAAAGTGTAAAGCGAATGAAGTAGCCTATAACACACTCTTCGCTAAATGGTGCATGTTAGAATACATTTTATTAGGTGAGACACTAGATATCAATTCGGGTGATTCTCTTGATGGTTATTGTATTTTAGGGTTAAGGCACTATGTCCCCCTACCCCCAAATGGAATCTACGGTTTCATTTATGGTTTCATTAATGGATAAGGCGTACGGGCAGCCGCGCCTGCCCTTTTTCAAAATAATAATTAAAATATGTGTGCTTGTATGGCCATTCTGCTACTGGAAGGCCTATGAGTAGATTTAGTAACAGGGGAGTACATGTGCTGTGTCTAACTTGAGATTTCCTTTTTTTAAAAAAAAAAAATTACATAAAAAAGACGTTCTTGTTGTGCGGAAGTGTAACAAACACAATATTAATATGAAATTAGATGAGCTACCAAACAACGAAAAAAAAAACACAAGAATAGAATTTATAATGGTTCACTCAATCAATGTGATTGAGTTAAGTCCACTTTCGAAGCCGACTATGAATTCCACTATAATCGATTGGAGAGAATACAATTTAGAGTTTAGCAATAAAACTCTCTACCCAAAACCCCAATACAATTAGGTTAATTGTCTCACTCTCTCACACCAAACTACATTGGTAGCAGCAGACGTATATATATGTATCCTAGTTAACCTAGGCATGCATATATATCCTAATTAACCTAGGTGTCTTGCCAACATGATCTTCACCATGGGCTTCTCAACTTTTTGTCCACCTATTCAATTAATGCCAATATTCAATAATCTCCACCTTGACTTTACTTGATGTAAATTGTCCAAATTAGAACTTCAAAACCAATCGCCGCTCCGACATCCCCGTAGGGAATTTCAAATTCTACAAACACCAATCAAGTTCAAGCAATGCTTGAACTTGCTCAATGGAATTGACTTTGTCAACATATCAATAGGATTATCTGCAGTTCCAATTTTGAGGGGTTGAAAATCAGCATCCTCCACCATCTGACGAATCTTGTGAAATTTGACATTGATATGTTTAGTACCCGCATGAGTAACTTGGTTCTCTGCTAAATGAATAGCACTTGGACTGTTACAAAAAATTGATTACACGCATTTTTATGCATGTAATTATATCTAAAATACTAGAAATTATTTAATTCTCAAGTTGATTATTATGTAATTAATCCAATTTTATTTATATTGTAGTAAATAAGCGGAGTTGTGGATTTCGGAAGAAGTTGTGCGAAATTGGAGTAAAATGAAGTTTCCGACAAAAAGATGAACTAGTTGGCGCGGTCAAACATGGTCAATATCGGCAAGAAATGGAACACGATGAAGAACGAGAATGTCTACGATATTACTTTGAAGAAAATTGAAGAAAAGAAAAAAAAAAAGAAAAAAAAAGAGAAATTAAATAACAATAAAAATGATGACTGCACTATTAGTTAATTAACCAAAGGGTTAATTAACATTCTAATTGTTGTCACCTGCACGTCATCCATCATCCTCTTTCCATTTTCTTTTATTTTACTTTTTTTCTTGACCAACCACTTGCTGCCACCTCACGCTCTTTCTTATCCTTTCATTTCTCTCAGCTGGCCACCGAAACCATCTTTTCCCCTTATATATAATCGCAGCCATCTCTCTATCACCCTAGCAGAGCGGCCGCACCAAGCCTAAAACAGAGGCAGCCCTTTTGGGCTGCTCTCTCTCCTCTCCTCTCCTCCATTTTTCATAATAGTTTTAGTTTTCTTTTGGGTATTCATAGAATTTCTCACACAAGCTTCAAGGATTCATCAAGAGCTACAAGATTCAAGCTTTAGGTATTTGTGGGAGTTGTAATTCAAGGGAAGTCATATTAGCTTCCTAGCTAATTGTGGCTACCTTTGTGTTCTCCTACACTTCTATAATTTTTTCTCTTTGAATTTTGTATCTTTGATGTTCATAGTTATGGGTTGTGAGTAATTTCTTTGTTGGGAGTTAGGGTTGTGAACCCCTAACTCATCTTGTATAAATATTGATGCTTTAATTTTAATAAATGCAATTTCCATTGTGTATGCTTTAAATCCGAATTTATTGGTCCTTAGAAGCATGTTTCTAGGCTTTGTCACCCTTTGAAATTATGTTGTGGGCAATTGTGATGAATGGATTGATAAATTGACAACTTATTGGTCTTGTTGCATCTAGGATTTAAGTGTGGTAACCATTAGCTAGCTTAATTGTAGCTAAGCTTGCTTGGGTCTCTATTATCTTGCACTCTAGGCCTCTAATTTTGGATATTGCGGCCTTAACCGGCGTAATGCCCAAATTAGAGAGTTGATTGTGGCCCTAACCGGCATAATCGATACACCGAAAGGATAATTGGTTTAGTAGCCTTAACCGGTACTAGATACGGGACTTGACACATATAGGAAATGCATGCATTTGTAAAATTGGCATTGATATTTGCAAGATAGTTAGTGTGAATCACCCGACACTCCCATGTTCCCATTAATTTGAAAACCCAAATTTAATTTTCTAGTTCGTTAATTAGTTGTTTAGTTTACTTTTCGGTTGCGTTTAATTTAGTTGATTCTCAATTCAAAACCCCCTACAAATTTCGACTCATTTGTGCATATCCACCACTAAGCTCTTAGTTTTGATTAGGCTTTGGTGAAAATCAAAGCCGAGCATTGCTAAGGCTTGGTGCCTTAGATTAACTTTTTTTTTATTTATTTATTTTCTTTTTCTTTTCTTTGTTTGCTAAGTGTCTTTATTTCCGATTACCCAAGGATTGTGGGTTAGCCACTAATCCCCGTGGTACGATAAACTTTGGGCTTAATATTTCCCTATTTTGACAATGATACGTACGCTTGCGTAAATGTGTATCCAAGTCAATGGCGCCGTTGCCGGGGATTAGGGTTTAATAGCCTTAATCCTTTGGTAAATCGGTTCTTTAGGTCACTTTAGCATATTTTTATTTCTTTGTTATTAAAAAAAAAAAAAAAAAATTTGATCTAAATAGTCTATTATATTTTTGTGTGCTTATTTTTCTGTTTTCTTTGTAATTTTTGGTTACTAATCTTACTTTTGGGAACTCATAGGTGTATTTTCTTATCATATTAAGTTATGGATCAATGGAGCTATGGATGGGAAGACCCAAGGGGATATGAGCAAGAAAGTTTTTATGGTGGAGGTCATCCAGTGTGGAATTCTCATGCGATCGGTTCTATGTCTTCTTGCAATGAAACTTGTGCTTTGTGTAATTCTCCTTGGCATTCATCTTTTGAGTGCTCTTTGAGATTTGAGTGCCCGGATTTTATGCAAGAGTGTGAGTACAAGATGGGCATGTATCAAGAGACATTTATACCCAATACATATCCACAAGAAGAAGCTTATGAGCCTAGTAAGGAATTTGTTGACGGACTACTAGCTCAATTGCACGCCTCCCAAGCTCTATTACAAGCCTCTCAAGTTAGTATTTCACAAGAGACCATGGTTTCCGAAGCATATCCTCATGAGCAAGCGTATGAGTCTAGGAAGCCTTCTCTTGAAGAATTGCTAGCTCAATTGCAAGCTTCCCAAGCCCAATTGCAAGCCTCACAAGCTCAATTGCAAGCTTCTCAAGAAATACTTATACATACCAATGAGCAACTTGAGACTAGTCTTGCACAAGAGCCACCCTTCACCATTTATGAGCATGAATCTTTCTTTGACCAAGTGCAGCCTATTTCAAGAGAAGAAGTGCATATCGAGCATCTTGAGCAAGAATCCTTTATGCAAGTTGAAAATGATGATAGTGATGTTGATGTACAAGAAATTGAGGTTGGTTATGAAAGTTTCAATTCAAGTGGGGTGAGAGACTACACTTCGGAGGAACCGGTGCAATATTGGAAATCTAATCTTCACAATGAAGAGGAGGTATATGAAGTTGATTCCGAAGAAGAGGATAGCTTGTCTAGTGAGGAAGATGTGGAGCTTGAAGACTTACACCATGATCCCTTATTCATTGAGGTCGATATTCCCATGGAGGAAGAGAGTCTTTCACCAGCTTGTGATGATGAAGAAATTGAAGAGCCAAGGACTTTCTCTCCTCCCACATCCATGGAGATCCATCATGAGCTTCCCAAGGTGGATTGTAGAATATTGAGCACTTATGTTCTTAATGCGAGGATTGGGATCAAGGTATTTTTACCTCCCAATCCACCATTTAGTGGTCAATGTTTCTACAATGAGGTGATGGATTGGAAAGGAAGTGGAGCACTTACACTTAACCTTTCTCATCACTCTCGGGAGCTTCTACCACCTATTGTTTGTAAGAGCATTATTTCTATACCACTTGAGAATGAGAAGGCAAGTATATTGGCTCCTAGAAGAAAAATTGAGAAGAAGAGGAAAATTAAGAAGCTACACTTTTGCTTGCCATTTGGAATATTCATAAGTAGTTCTTGGTCTTGCCTCTATGATACATCAAGGAGTCCTTTAGCCCCAAACAATAGGGTGGTCGTACTTGAGAAGTATCCACCTTGACAACGATCATGTTCTATAGACCGGCTTGGGGTCTTTAAAAACAAGCGCTTCTAGGGAGGCAACCCTAGGTGGTTTTGAAAATTTCTGGTTTATTTTGCTTCAATAAGGCTATTTGGCCATATTTTTGGGAGGATGGGAGGTGTTCGGAGTTGGAAGTGTGAAGAAAGAATGAATTTGGTAGTGAGCAGTTTCTGTCCTGAAATTCAGTTGAATTTGGGTGACTATAGATTCCATTATACATGCTATTTTGAGCTGAAATTTTTTGGAGCTATTCTAGTATATGTCTACTGTCTTGTACCAAAATTTGAACCACTTTCAGTCACTGGAACTCAAGTTATTTAGTGGTCAATGAAAGGAGGTCAGAACAGAGACAGCTACTGTAGAGTGACTTTGAGAAGCTATACCCTCTACATATCAAACTATTTGGAGCTAAAATTTTTCAGAGATGTATCTTCACATGTCCTCTATACACAGAAGAAACATTTTTTTATTTTAACCTTCCTAGCTTCAGATATTGTGTTCCAAGTGACAGAGGTCAGAAACAGGGCACAGCAGAAACTGCGGAACAGATCAGTGAGTTTGGAGGCCAACGATGTTTGACTCAGATATGATACTTCAGTGAAATTTTACCTTCAGATATATTCATGAGTCTACTTTAGTATCCAGTTGGCCTCACCCTCTTTGCACCTCTGGAGCTTCAGATATTACAGTTTTGGTGACTGAGGGTCAGCAGAAAACTTCATGACAGATCGGCAATTTTGACCAGTTTTGGTTTTCATCTCAGTTGGAGATAGGTAGGTCGCTTTATATGGATAGAAAGCTCTCTGAGTATACTTTCCATTTCAAGTGGCCTCACCTGATTATCACTTTCTGAGTATGAGTTATGGGCATTTGAAGACAGAAAGGTCATTGCTGGAAGTTTTCTGCACTCACTAGTTTGTGTTCACTCGGGGTGGTTGGACTTCTTGCACTTCAATTCTTCAATGGAGGTCATTATATGGATGTTGTGAGGTGTGTTGGAGGTGGTCAAGGCCATGTGCTTAATGGAGGACCTTGTCCTTATTCTTTGATGGCCTATTTGTGACGCATTGCTCTTTGGACACTATATATTTCTCAATGGAGTCGATCTTTCATGAGTACCTAGAGCTAGCTTGGAGCATACGTTAAGGAAGTCAAGGCCTTGTGCCTTGAGGTTGGTTTCTCATATTTTCTTCTCCGAAGGTTGTGAGCAATTGAGGTGTCTACAAAGGGGGTTTTCCGTAACTTTTCTCCGCATTTAGATTTTTATTTTCATAGTTAATTTGTGTGCCTTCGCCTGGACTTCACTCTCATGCCTAAATCCGACACGGATTTTAGCTTTCGAGCTCACTTTACAACATTGAGGACAATGTTGGTTTTAAGTGTGGGGGTGAGGGCTCGGGCGACTAAAAAAAAAAAAAAAATTAGATTAGTTTTATGTAATTATATTTTAGTGGTTAATGCCTTTTCCAACCCCAATGACGAGTCATGAACTTAACTTGTTGTGATTGTGAATAGACTAAGCATGATCTAGGACTTTGAATTTGTTTTGTGATTAAGTGTATATGTGATCTATGCTTGACTATATGTTTGCACATAGCCTAAGGTTAGGTTGGTTCATCATAATTAGAGAAGCATATAGATGATTTGATTGACTTGCATACCCTTATTTGTGAGCTTTTGTGCCTATATCTATAGTGTATGCATCGTTCATTCACTTATTCTTTCATGTGTGTACAATTTCATGACATTGCGTATCTAGAACTTGCTTGAGACCTGTCGAGGCTACTTTTAGCTTGCGACATGATAGAAAGGATGGAGGCATTAGGACTATATACCACCATGGCCAAAGAAGCATGTGCCCAAAGATATTTACCACTAGATTGCCACTTTGAGCCTATGTATATATTTTAGCCTTTTTGTTCATTACCACCACAAATCCTTACCTAACCTAAACACTTTTATCCTACCCTTCCGTGGTAGTTGGTGAAGCGATTCGAGAGAATGACTTTATGTTTGAGTGCTTCAAAAGAAAAGAAAAGTCAAAAGTTTGAGGTTACAAAAGAATAAGTGTGGGGGTGAGTGATTTTGTATTGAAAAGAAAGTTTCGAAAGAGATCAAAAAAAAAAAAAAAAAAAAACAGAGAGAATAGAAAAAGAAAAAGGTGATTGAAAAAAAAAAAAAAGTGTTGAAAAAAAGAAAAGAAAAAAAAGCTAGTATTATTTTTGTTTATAGTATAGTGTAGTGTGAGTTGTACATCAGGATTAGAGTGAGTGAGTTAGCATTTGAAAGCAAAAGTCGTATATCTCTACAAGAGAGAGTTGCTTCACTGATTTCTATGGACTTTGTATTTCCTTATCCTTCATTTCTTATAGCCACTTGCCCTTAGCCCCATTACAACCAAATAAAAGACCTCTTAATCTTGAATGTTGTGAGCTACCTAGCGGAGACGAGATCGAAAAGCAAGCATATGGCGGCGCATGTTATGAAATTGCTTTTGAGTGAAACACATATAACCCCTAAACACTTGAGCGGTAATATTTAGTGAACCTATGTGAGTTTAGTGGGTTATGTCGAGTCTTCTATATGCCTATTTGATTGTGGTGGATTGATTTGACGCATGATCAACACATGCATATGCTTGAGCATTTCTCACATGTGCATCTCAATTGCCTTACAAATTCAAAAATTCTATGTTGTGCTTTGTCAACTTCATGGTCATTTACATAATTAGTTCTCTGAGGATTACGGTTGGAAAGGCTAATACTACACTTCCTTTGTGTTTGTGAGTTAGTAGATTTTCAGATTAGATTTCATCTAATCTGCTTGAGGACAAGCAAAGTTCAAGTGTGGGGGTGTGATTACACGCATTTTTATGCATGTAATTATATCTAAAATACTAGAAATTATTTAATTCTCAAGTTGATTATTATGTAATTAATCCAATTTTATTTATATTGTAGTAAATAAGCGGAGTTGTGGATTTCGGAAGAAGTTGTGCGAAATTGGAGTAAAATGAAGTTTCCGACAAAAAGATGAACTAGTTGGCGCGGTCAAACATGGTCAATATCGGCAAGAAATGGAACACGATGAAGAACGAGAATGTCTACGATATTACTTTGAAGAAAATTGAAGAAAAGAAAAAAAAAAGAAAAAAAAAGAGAAATTAAATAACAATAAAAATGATGACTGCACTATTAGTTAATTAACCAAAGGGTTAATTAACATTCTAATTGTTGTCACCTGCACGTCATCCATCATCCTCTTTCCATTTTCTTTTATTTTACTTTTTTTCTTGACCAACCACTTGCTGCCACCTCACGCTCTTTCTTATCCTTTCATTTCTCTCAGCTGGCCACCGAAACCATCTTTTCCCCTTATATATAATCGCAGCCATCTCTCTATCACCCTAGCAGAGCGGCCGCACCAAGCCTAAAACAGAGGCAGCCCTTTTGGGCTGCTCTCTCTCCTCTCCTCTCCTCCATTTTTCATAATAGTTTTAGTTTTCTTTTGGGTATTCATAGAATTTCTCACACAAGCTTCAAGGATTCATCAAGAGCTACAAGATTCAAGCTTTAGGTATTTGTGGGAGTTGTAATTCAAGGGAAGTCATATTAGCTTCCTAGCTAATTGTGGCTACCTTTGTGTTCTCCTACACTTCTATAATTTTTTCTCTTTGAATTTTGTATCTTTGATGTTCATAGTTATGGGTTGTGAGTAATTTCTTTGTTGGGAGTTAGGGTTGTGAACCCCTAACTCATCTTGTATAAATATTGATGCTTTAATTTTAATAAATGCAATTTCCATTGTGTATGCTTTAAATCCGAATTTATTGGTCCTTAGAAGCATGTTTCTAGGCTTTGTCACCCTTTGAAATTATGTTGTGGGCAATTGTGATGAATGGATTGATAAATTGACAACTTATTGGTCTTGTTGCATCTAGGATTTAAGTGTGGTAACCATTAGCTAGCTTAATTGTAGCTAAGCTTGCTTGGGTCTCTATTATCTTGCACTCTAGGCCTCTAATTTTGGATATTGCGGCCTTAACCGGCGTAATGCCCAAATTAGAGAGTTGATTGTGGCCCTAACCGGCATAATCGATACACCGAAAGGATAATTGGTTTAGTAGCCTTAACCGGTACTAGATACGGGACTTGACACATATAGGAAATGCATGCATTTGTAAAATTGGCATTGATATTTGCAAGATAGTTAGTGTGAATCACCCGACACTCCCATGTTCCCATTAATTTGAAAACCCAAATTTAATTTTCTAGTTCGTTAATTAGTTGTTTAGTTTACTTTTCGGTTGCGTTTAATTTAGTTGATTCTCAATTCAAAACCCCCTACAAATTTCGACTCATTTGTGCATATCCACCACTAAGCTCTTAGTTTTGATTAGGCTTTGGTGAAAATCAAAGCCGAGCATTGCTAAGGCTTGGTGCCTTAGATTAACTTTTTTTTTATTTATTTATTTTCTTTTTCTTTTCTTTGTTTGCTAAGTGTCTTTATTTCCGATTACCCAAGGATTGTGGGTTAGCCACTAATCCCCGTGGTACGATAAACTTTGGGCTTAATATTTCCCTATTTTGACAATGATACGTACGCTTGCGTAAATGTGTATCCAAGTCAAAAATATCCACATATTCTTGAATAATTCCCAAGTTCTCAAGCAAACCATGAAGCCAAACTGGTTCTTTTGCACCCTCTGTTACCGCCATGTACTTAGCTTTTGTACTCGATAAAGCAATTGTAGATTGCAAATTCGACTTCTAACTCAATAGTCCACTAGCAAGAGTACACACATAAGCTATAGTAGATCGGCATTTATCCAAATCACCTGCGAAATCAGAGTCCACATATCAAACAACACACTGACTCATCTTATCCTGCTGAAAAACCAATCCAACATCCACAGTACTAAGAATATACTGTAGAATCCACTTCACTGCTTGTCAATGACCTTTACATGGGTTATGCTTATATATGCTCACCGAACTTAAGGCCTATGAAATATCAGGTCTAGTACACACCATACAATATATCAAGTTACCAACAGCACTAGCATAAGCAACTTTGGCCATATACTACATATCATCATCTATGGTAAGAGACATAGTAGATTTAAGCTTAAAGGGAGAGGCAAGAGGTGTACTTATAGGTTTAGACTTATCATTCATGCCAAACTTATGTATTACCTTCTTCAAAATTGCTTCTGTGACAAACAAGCTTTGCCTCTTGATTTATCTCTTTCAATTTCCATGCCCAAAATCTTTTTAGCTTCTCCCAATTAAGTCCTTCATCTCAAATTCACCACTCAATTGTGATTTCAATTTATTTATCTCCACCTTACTCTTAGATGCAATTAACATATCATCAATATAAAAGATCAAATAAATGAAGGTCGACCCATCCTGTAGCTTGCGAAAATAGACACATGGATCATAAAGACTTCGAGTGCACTTCTGACTGAACATAAATTTATTAAACTGCTTGTAACACTGCCTTAGAGATTATTTCAAACCATACAATGATTCATGCAGTTTACAGACCCAATTTTCTTTATCAGCAATTTTAAATCCTTCTGGCTGAGTCATATATATCTCTTCTTTTAGTTCACCATGTAAGAAAGCAGTTTTTACATCAATCTATGCCAACTCAAGATCAAACTATGCAACTAAGGCCAATAAAATACGAATAGAAAAATGCTTAACAACAGGAGAAAATACCTCACTATAGTCAATTCCTTCTTTTTGTGCTTAGCCTTTAGCTACCAATCTAACCTTATACTGAGATCCTTTCTTTTTAGCAAACACTCTGTAGATACCTCTACTAGCAAGGCTATTTTCTATGTCACCAAGCATAAGTAACACCCTCTTGGGGGGCCCACAAGCAATGGTGGAGCCCAACCGAGACATGCATCTAGTAGCCCGATGTCTAGGCTACGCCACAATAGTCGGAAGCGGCCAATACCTCGCCGGGAAGCCACCTTCCCGGCCTTGCCAACATGCCTCCATAATAGGCCTTTCTACACTAGAATAGTGGTTTTAGCATCCCACATTGGAAAACATGTAAAGGAAGGAGTCTTCCTCCCCTATAAAAGGAGACTCCTTCCCACTTACTCAACATCCCATTACATCTCATGTAATCCTCTTGGGCCGCAAGGTCCAACACACAGCTAAATATGCATCATATTAAAACAATTTAGCGAAACACAATCACACATCGAGGAGAGTTCCAAATCCCTACATGGATTCTGATGCTTTCTCTCACGTACTTCGAGAGTCGCGAACATTCCGTTCCTCAGGTAACTGGAGTCCTAAGTTCCCACATTAAATAGTTAATAATCTATTGAACAAATATCTGAAATCTCAACGATTAATAAATCGTCCAACCAACTTTTCTTGATTTGACCAGGAGTTGATCAAGGTTCAACCAACCTTTCCTAATTTGACCACTTTACCAATATTTGACCGAGCTTAACCAATCATTAATACATTCACAGATAGTTCTAATTACTCGACGCTTACTTGAAATTGGACTATCAACCAATTTCCATGCCTTCACCAATTATTTCCAATTTCCTTAAATGTTGCATCGCATAGTAATTCTATCGAATTTACTATGGACACCCGATAGACCTTTTAAACCATTTCTACACAACCATTCTTTTAACATTACTTCTGTCAAGCGTGTAATACAAGAAACTAATTCCAGTCCAAACACCGATAACAGGTTCATCAATTCATTCCAATTTACTGCCTAATTCAAACATAACTTCAAACACCAAGAATAAGACAACTTTAACATAATCAAACTCATAACCAGTCTATTTTGATTTCAACCACAGCACCACAATTCATCCCAACTATCGAAAAGTACCAAAGAGCAGTATTTCAATCCAAGAGTAAGAATTCAGCCTCGAGCTTATGATTAGTAAACTGTCGACTTAACGATAAGCCGCTATCCTCACGTACATGCCCAAACTTCGACGAACAACTAACCGAGGATTCGGTGTACTCCAGGTACCTCTGGAATTTAGCTCTAGTCTAAGCCAACCCACGTCAACAGACTGATAGGAGCATTTTAATGCAATGTTTTAACTGCTATTTCCCTACATTTCCTGCGTTATTTCCTTAAAGAATCCCTATTTAGGAAAGTTTACATTCTTCAATTGGGAAAGTTCCTATGTAGAAAGTTTCCGTTTTGTAGTTTCTATTTTTCATTTTTAGAAAGTTTCCCCTTTCAGTTTAGGAAAGTTACCATTTCTTGTTTTTAGAAAGTTTCTATTTTTGGTAACAGTTTCTATTTTCAGGTCTTTGGAATAAATGAGCTGAAATGAGCTCATAAATGGAAAGAGGAGCTAACCAACGTTGGAGGGAAACAAGATGAGATACAAGGGCAGCATAAATGAGCAGAAATGAAGCTTTCATGTTTCAACCAGGAAACCTGTCCAGAAAAGGAAACCCTGCCAAAACAAGACTCTTAAGCGAACCAAGAATGGAAACCGAAATAATGAAGTGTCATGGCATGAGAGAAGCTTCTTGAAGACTCTAGAAGATGACATGGCAAGAAGGTGACGCAAGAAGCCCAAGCATTATCAAGAGACTTGGATTTTCGGCAAAAATGGAGGAAGGCCCATGTGAGCTAGGGTTTTGTGATATTTTCGGATAAAAGGAAAATGCATTTTCCTTAGGGATTAAATTTGCCGTGAATTACCTAGAGGAAAGCAAGGTGACAACGTGAAAATTAAAGATGATTGATTGAGGATTTCAAGGAGAGATTTTCTTGGGAGACTTTTATGGAAAGAAATATTGTTGGAGGAGTAATTTGGTGTGATTGCCAACGTGAAAATCAGAAATAATCAAGGAGATGACGCCAAGAGAGATTCAAGGGAGATTTTTATGGAAGGAAAATATGTGTGCACCAAGGAAAAGCTCAAAACGTGTCTAGGTGCATCCCTAAATTCCCTAAAGGAATGTTGGCCGAAATTCATGAAGAAAATCAGAATAATTTCAAGGAAATTCGGCAATTAAATATTAGGGAGGTATTTTAGAGAATTTTGATTGGTGGGAACACATCACAAAGCTTACTTGGCATTCTATGATTGGTTGGACCACATCACAAGCTTACTTGGCGAATTCTCATTGGTGGAAGCTATGTGGAAATTTCTGATTGCTTTGTGAACCCTAGCCGTGCTCCTATATATACCCATCTCTTTGATGTTGAGAAGGGTTCCACACCTTAGAAAAATTCAGAAAATACACATTTTTGCCATGAGCCTATCCCATCTTCTCTCCATCCTCTAAAGCAAGCCACGGAATTCAAGCAAGGCTGAAGGGAGAAGAAGGAGCCGTGACTATTCCTCCACCATCCACCATTGAAGACTTGCTTTCAAGCTTCAAGGATCCCAACGAAAATCATCCATTTTCATCTTCCATCCACGGTGTAATTCGACCTCTACTTTGTAACCTTTGTTTGAATTTCGTTGGTTTTGTTTTAGTTGACATTGATGTTTGAACAAGGTTTTTAATTCTGAAATTTATAAAATTGAATGAGAATTTCGACTCCTATATTGTAATTCTTAGTTGCTTTTGTGAGAATTGTTTGATTAAATTTGCTTAATTGATATCTTTTGTATTTTAATCTTATGTGGTTCGAAACACTTAGGGTTTTTATATGAATGATGCTAGATTTAAGAATATGAATCAACTTTTTGTTTTGTGTAACTTGAATCGAAAGGTAGTAAAGGTTTTGGGCAAAAACCGAATTTAATTGAAGAGGATTGCAATGAGGTGGACTTTTTCATACTAAGTTGCACACTTGAGTTGATAGCCTTTCTATGTGTTTCATGCATTAAACATGTTATGATTGTCTAGCTTTCTAGAGCTTGAATGCATATTTGATAGGATTAGCCTTTGTGCTTTCACTTAGGTTAATTAGCATTGAAAAGTAAAATATGGGAAATTATTTGCTTTGAATATTTCACATGATCAACTCTCTTCTCATGACTTAGATGAACAATATTAGGGTTGAATCGAATTTGATTGTAATTTTGGTTTTGATCTTTGTTTCTCTCATTTCATCCTTGTATTTGTGTTTGTATAGTTTTCTTTGTTTTCTTTACTTAGTTTATTTCCAAAAAACCAAAACCTAAATCCCCCTTAATTTCGTAATTATGTATATACTTTATTTTATTTTTGTAAATAATATACTTTGTTTTAATTTTAATTGTTTAATTGTCCTACATTGACAGGTGTACCCTCAATCCTCGGATTAGATCGATCCCTACTTGCTTATGCTACTAATGACATTTTTAGGGTTAAATTATGTTCTTGCTTTTAGGCGTATCACAGACGGTGACAAGGTGGAAGGCAAACCAGAAGAGGCCAGAAGGGTCGCCGGTGGCAACATCGACGGCGAACCTAAAACAAACCCGAAAACCAATTTATCAAAACTTGATTGAATTGAAAATCCAGAGGTGGAGCCACATTGGGGCATGGTGGGTCCCGTGCCCCAGTGAGATTTTAAGTATATATACAATCTGGTTCAACAATTGACCTGAGTGCTGCCTTTGCCGTAGTGGTTGAGGCACATGCATATGTTAATTTGATCCCTATTTCGATTGCTGGTAGCAGCAATGTCCTAATTTTTTTTATTTCTTTCTTTTTTCTAACATTAATACTAGTATTTCTTCTCAGGAAAAAAACATTAATAGTATTATTTCACATAGTTTCAAAGTTCAAATATAAATTATATTTCCATTATGAAAAATTGTCTAAAATCTATGAACTATAAGTTTTATTAATAAAATATGTAATTTAAAAAAAATATTGATTTTTTTTAGTACAAAACTAGATATTGATCGTTCCCCTACCTTTTTAATTATTATTTTTATTACAATCTTGATATATTTTAAGTTTAAGTTTCTTTTTTTTTTTAACTTTTAAGTGCCCCAGTTGAGATTATTTTCTGGTTCCGCCACTGTGAAAATCTAATTGTACTAGTAGGTAAAGCGTGTGGAGAAGAATAAATTTAATACCACATGCATCCCAAACGGTGGCTGGAACTAGTCGCCGGAATTTGCAGAAACTCGTCGGAAATTCTTCAAGCTTTGGATCGTCTGTTCTCCTTCCTCGTTTGATGCATGGATAATCCAAGGTCACAGGTTTGTCGGCGCTGAGGAGAGGAACCTATCGTGGGTGGTCCGCCGCGGAGAGGTCGCCGGAGGAACGATTTCCAATCAGACCCAGTCGCGTGTCGTCGAGTCTGCTATCCGGGTAAGAGAAATCTGATCCTTTCTCGATATTTCTTGGTCGTTGATCAGATCAGGGGCCTATTTACCAGCTTCTCCAATTAATGTTCGACGGTTATGATGAAATGGTACAAGTTTGATGGCTGAGATCGCATAGTAGAGTTTCTTTATTTTCTAAAATCTCAATAACTTTGGAAAATCACGATAAATAGCTCGAGTCACCGAAAAATTCCCTGAAAATTCCCACGAACTCGTCATGTCGTGTACTTTATTATGTAATCCTTAAATCAAGGATTTCACATTATAAAAATTTCTGAAATTATTCTCGAGCACCTTTAATAATCTCCGAGATCGTAAATAAATAATTACCAAACGATCTCAATCAAGCTCGATAAATTTTTCGGGCTCACACAAACAATGAAAAAAAGCAAAACACAAGAACACGAGAATTGATAGTGGTTCACTCAATCAATGTGATTGAGTTATGTCCACTTTCGGAGCCGGCGAGAAATTCCACTATAATCAATTTGAGAGAATACAATTAGAGTTTAGCAATAAAACTCTCTACCCAAAACTCCAATATAATTAATTGTTGCACTCTCTCACACCAAACTACGTTGGCGGCAGCAGACATATATGTGTGTGTGTGTGTATCCTAGTTAACCTAGGCATGCGTATATATCCTAATTAACAGTCTCTTGCCATGGGCTTCTCAACATTTTGTCCACCTATTCAATCAAAGCCAATATTCAATAATTCCTCCATAAGTCTAGATCAATTTGGTCGTAGAGATCTGGTTTTTAATTCCAGGGTGGTCATAGGTCATTGGATCAATCATCTCTGGAAATCAATTGTCCAGATGCATCATATACTGCTTGGCTACCAAATAGCCTAAATAACAAGCAAACCATGTCCATTAAGTTTGAGGACATGGCAACATCTAACATTCTGTATGATTCTGGAAATTCTTGTCCGGTGGGGGCATAAAGGGGCATAAATGCTTATTAACTAAACCTCATCTAGAGTTTGTTTAACCTACGCTCTACAACCTTTTGCCCTGATCTTAATCCCTACGAAAACCAGCCTTAGCAAGTTAGCATAGCTTCTTGCTAAACTCACATTCAACTATATATATCGTATGCTTTGTTCATGTTTGACTTTAAGGTTGTACTACCATGCTCTGCCTTTTGCAAAGTATAGCTGAAGAACAATCTCCTTATCCTTCTTAGCAATAGGTTCCAGTGACCCTGCAAACTCTGGTGAGGCCACCTTCTAGTGTTGTTTCAATCCACTCCCTTGCCCCAACTGTGCAAGTAAAAATGAACTACAGTAGCATCCTTTGGACTCCAACTAGTGCTTTAGTAGTAAGTGAGGGTCCGAATGTTTAAATTTGTATCAACTATCAAGGCTTTTGCCCCTTCCACCAAGGAAAGAAAACTATGAGATCCAACCAGAAAAACTTCAATGTAGATTTCTCTTTTTCTTATTTTTGTGGCTTGTCGGGTAAATTTTTTACCAAAAAACAGTTGAAGTTAAAAGGGAGTGGGATGATGTCAATGTACTTCCTTCGTACCCCATAGCTCATCAATTTGCCGGATCATTCTTGGTACAAAAATAAAGCATCCATTTTTCAAAATGCAGCGCCCCAATGAACTTGCCTCTCCAATCTACTTGACCACCCGCGAGGGTAAGATTCTTTGTGCAATATTGTAATATATTACCAGTTATGGATGAATGTTGTCGATTCTTGTAAAAAAGATGGTGTGGGGCGGTAAGAACAAGTTTCGGCTCGACGCTATTTTAATCAATCGATGATGTATCTTGTTGATGTAGATGTGATGTGCTTTCTTGTTTATATCGGCTGAGGTGTTTAACAATGCCACATTTCAGTCCTCTTTACTGTGCCAGGTTCTTGAGGCCGAATCATATCAAAGTCACACAATAATTCTCTTATTAATACACAACTTATGTTCAACAACTTTTGGTTCCATGCGTTCAGTATATTACATTACGTCGCCAAACAGTAAATCTTACATAAGGGCATGGTTGTAGTCGTGAAAGTGAAAGATTTTGTAGATAAAATGAGCCAACCATTTTGAACCTGCAAAGCAGAGTAGAGCTGTTGCAAGTAGCGCAGTTCTTGCAACCACTGATGATAGCACTCCTTGATTGATTGCAGCGACAATTCCAAGTAAAGAAAATGAGACGACCTGCAATACGACTTTAAGCACGCTTAGAGCTTTGTGGGCAGCATTGCAACTGCGGCAGTTCACCACATGAGACCAGTACCTGAAAAGGTTGTGCACAACTCTCCTTAGTGAATCAGATGACTTACAATAATCTGCAACCTTAGTTATGAGGATCACAGCACAACCAGGAAAGACATTTGCTAGTATTTTAATGGCATTTGTATCGCCGTAATAGAAGTATTCTAATCACGTGAGCTTTCACCGAACCTTGCATTTCCAAGACATGTGCAACGAACTACTTTGCTGTCTCCAAAATTTTACAGATGACAGTAAATTGGCACCAATTTTCTGAACTAAGAAGTTGATTAAACTAAAGTTTGATGCATCTTTGGTGTTGCATGAAAGTTACCTGTCCAACAACTGTTCTTTAGGAGGAGTGGGGGGAAGCGCCCCGGTGAACTTGCCTCTCCAGTCTACTTGACCACCCGCATACTTGTTTAACCACTTTCGGAAACCAGCGACAGGGGCATCTGACTTTGTTGGCAGAAAACAGGCTTTCTGCCACTGGGTAATACCAGCATCCATTATCCTACGTTCCTGTACAATAAGAACCCGAGAGCATGTCAGAAAATGTAACTTCATTCCATGATCATGTTTCTCTTGTAAAAAAAAGTCCAGGAGAAGAGTCTTGCAATTTCTAGGACTTGATTCCAACTATTTAACGGTAGCTAGTGCCACGAGTACAAATTTATGATATAGGAATGGGGAAAGAAAAAACAGTTTTTTCTCTCTACGTATGAAAGAAAGCTCAAAATTGTAAAACACTCGTCTAGAGTTAGAAACTTAAAAGTGTTCGGACTAGGTATTACCAAGGTTACATGTAGAAATTCAAGCCATCATCAACATACGAAATTAAAAGGAAAAAAAGAAAAAGAAAAGAAAGATGAATTTATCAAAATAACTCAGAATTAAAGTATGCACAGACACAAAGTACCAGAATAAGCCAAAATTATCTCACTTACCCTAACAACAAATTTGTATTATATGACTATTCTACCCTCAACATAATTAATGAATTACATGCCAGCTCTCTCATCCCTCCGATCCGGCTCTCTCTCTCTCTCTCTCCAGATCCTTCCTTGGATTCATTTACGAGTCTTCTTGCTCCGATCGAGTCACTTTGAAGCGAAAGTACTCATCCATGGCAGAAGATGGTGTCAGCAGCGACGGCGTTTCGATTGAGGAGCATCATCATCACCACCTCAGGCCTGAGAAGAAATCGGCGACTGTTTTGGTGTCGAGCCATGGATATAGCCAACTGTTCGACGAGCCCGTCTAAATATGAAGTCAACAACTCAGGCGTGGCGCCTGCAGTCTCGTTGGCCCAAGTTTTCAGGCCAGTGGCACCAGCAGTGTTGAGGACCGAGGACGATCGCTTTGGTAGCAAACCTGTACACGATTGCCACAGTTGAAGGTACCATTTGCTCTATCTGTGTGGAGGGTTTTCAGGCAGAAGAAGAAGGAGCTATAGGTGGTAGAGGTAAGCAGGTTCCTTGTGGCCATGTCTATTACCAAACTTGCATAGCAAAGGGTGGCCTTCTGGATGGAGGGAGGGAGAGGTGCCTGGAGCATTTTCTAGGTGCCCAAATTAGTTTTTTGGAGGTCAAATATTGCAGGTTTGATTAATATCCATATTTGTTATACAAGACAAAAAGGTAATCGGGTAGGGGTACAACACAAAAGAGTAATCTCCTCATTTTTTTGCGCCGGGGGGGGGGGGGGGGGGGGGCAATAAAACATTAGGAAAATATCTATTTACCCAAATTTGAGCTACATTAACCCCATTTACCCAAACATCTTATAAGATTGTCCACTTACCCAATAGTTTATATATATTTTCCCCTAATACCCAATTAAGTATTTTTTTATTATTTATTTATTTATTTTTAGGACAATTTTGCCCTCTCCTTCTTTGTCACTACTTAGGGAGAGAAGTCATCGGACACCTCGTAGGACTCTGGTGACGAGTGGCCGGCCGCGGCAACCGATGACCGGAATACGGCTACCAGCGATTGGAATCCAGCGTCCGATTTTATTGCCCCATAATAATACCCAGTAAGCATATTACTGCCCCCTAATAGATATTTTATTGCCTCCCAATAATCATATTATTGGCCCCCAATAAACATATTATTGGCCCTCAATAAACATATTATTGGCCCCCAATAAACATTTTATTAGCTCTTAATAATTATATTAATGTCCCTCAATAATCATATTATTGCCCCCTAATATCTTAGATTTCACCGGAGGAGAGAGAGAGAGAGAGAGAGAGAGAGAGAGTATTATGTAACACTTTTGTGTTTTTTTTTTTCTATAAAGCAGAAACCCAAATATAAATTAGATATGAATGAGGTTAACAAGTGATTTTTCTTACTGCCATCAGATTTCATGGTATTACCTATTCTACCTCCAGACACATATGATTAATCTTGTCTGCCGCCAACCACAATCTCTGAAACAAAAACCTTCTTTCTAGGCACAAATCAATGAATATGAAAATTGCGGTCTGAAATAGTACCCAAAGCACTTCAGATCTAGAACAATTCCTGGATCAAGATTACAAAAATAAACAAATAAATCACAGCAAACAACAAAACCAACCGCTAATAAAAAAATGCTAAATCCATCAAACCACGTGTTCATCTCCTTCCACGCTACTTTTGTGACTGTTCATCTCTTCTACTAAGCCTAGAACCAGAAGGCACAGAGAGCGACTTCTTACGCCACTGACGCTGCCGTCGATGAGTGATCGCAATTCAACCCGCCCAGATTTTCGGGTTTCTCTTTCCACAATGGCGACGATGAAGCCTCAGATGATGGCGGCCCAGGGCTTGACAATGGAGATGCCGGCAGTGTTGGCTGCTAAGCCGCCGAGGAGGCCGTTGCAGTGGCCGGAGTAAGTTGATTCGCATAGATCGATGACGGATGACGTGGATTTGGGTGCGTGAGAGAGAGAGAGAGAGAGAGATTCTTTCTTAATTATTTGGAGGTTGAAATTGTCTCTTAATCTTTAAATTGGGTAAGTGGGCATACTAACCTCTTAGTGGAGTAGATGGGTTTATATTGGCCTAAATTTGGGTGTTTAGTCAAGACCCCTAAAACATTTTCCAACATTTATTGCCCCAATAAAAGTTTTGAATTAAGGTAATCTCCTCATCTTTTTTTTTAAATCAAAGTTTCATTTGTTTAATTTTTAGGAGATTAGTTCCCTTTCCGATGGCATGAAGGTTTATTAGGGAGTAATAAAGGTTTATTGGAGGGGCAATAAACTTCTCCGGCGACCTATGAGATCTCTGACAATCTCTTCAGGGACCTCCGACGAGGTTTCATAAACTTTTATTGCCTCCAATAAATGTCTATTTGGGGGTAATAAATGTTTATTAAGGGGGCAATAAATCTCTCCAGTGACCAATGAGATCTCATACGATCTCTTTCGTGACATCGGGTGAGGCTTTCAGAGAAGTCTGGCGGCCGACGATCGGCGACCGGTGGCCGGACTCCAGTAAAGTCTCCTATAGCCTCTCTCTCTCTCTCTCTATGTAACAAAAAGGTGAGGGCAAAATAATCTAACAAATAAACTAAAAAACAAAAAAAAACTTAATTGGGTATTAGGGACGACCTTATTAAAGTCTTTATAGGTAAGTGAGAAAGAAAAATAAGTGGGTGATGTAATGGGAAAAAAAAAGTCTCTAGAATTGAGATAAATGCTCAAAATCCCATTTATCTATCATATATCAACTGAAAGTTTCCTCACAAGCATGCAGAGAAACGTAGTGTCCACATTCCAGAATATGTAAAGCCCAATTTTTTAAGTTTATCCAAGGAAATTGAAATCAAAACAGTCCACCAAGTTGCTTCTGCAATACCAATTTCTCTTCTCCGTGGTTCCTTTTATTTCATGACAATTTTCAAAACCAAAGTTTCCTATATGGGTTTTAATTTGCATTACTCTGCTGCATGGAAGTAACTTTATATATCAGAATTATTATTTACCAGAAACTGGGAGTCAGACTTATACATTATCATAATGTATGTGAACTTTATCTTTTATTTGGACTGAAAAAGTAATTTGTTACATATTATGACTCATGAGTAAGATGCAAGTTAATGTTAAACTTAATACAAAGAGCAAGAAGTCACCTCAAGATGAAGCAGATATAAATCTGAGTCCAAAACCAGGTTGTGATGAATGTGAACTATCCATCGCGGAATAATCTTAACCGAAATGCCAAAGTTTATTGGCAAGGTCGATATAATTCTGCTATTACCTGGACTAACTGGAACGCAGAAGAAAACTAAAAGAGCTCTCTTTTGGCCCCTTTGGGCTGATGAGACCTATATATATGAACAAAAATACAAAGAGAGAGGATATGAGCAAATAATAACAGAATCAGCTTCATCTAAACAAATCAATCCACATAATGTACCACCTTTTCAGTTCCAAGTGGTTTCAGATAACCATACGGTTTTCCCGAGGACGCGGCCCCATTACTATTGTCAATTGGACCAAAGAGAGATGTATAAAACAAACATGGTGACATAAATTTACTCTGACCCGAATTCTGCTCCTCTATGGTGAAACCATTTATGTCTATCTTAGGAACAGACAAGTCCACTGGTCTGCCCCCTTCTCTGTCAGCCTTCTCTGTGAAGGAAAGATACAGTAATTTATGTAAACGTCCTACATAAGAGGCTAACATATGACATCCAATAAAGATGATTCAGAAATAATTATCTACCTTCCGGTTGTTGAGTTTGTATTATTCCATAATGTGCGTATGGAACATGAGCAGGATCCATTAAATTTTCAATCAAGACCTCATATCTGGAAGAACAATTAAAAAAATCAAGCAAAGTCATATGATTTTTTTTTGGAACAGGAACGCAAAAATCTTAGATTGCAAAGTTTTAGATAGACAACTTGTGCAACTAATCCAGAAAAGACACTTTTCTTTTCTATGTGGCTAAGCTAGGAGCCACTTCCGCTGTTGAATGGAAATTAATACTTTATGTGGATAGTGCCTACAAGTTCTTTGACATTACAGAAAATGAGACCCAATAGATCCATAAGGTTTCTCACACACACACGCGCTCTGTAGAACATGAATTTATTATTTATATCAAATTAGTTGAAAAATATAACTTTCCCTACCCGTAAGGGATCTCTCTATTTGCCATCAAGCAAGTATATGATGGATCATCCATTTCTGGTATGTAGGGAGGTTTTTTCTCTGTAAGAATATCTTTGTATTGGGGATCGGAACTTGGCCAGAACCACACCATTCCATTCTGCACAGTACTTGGATAAGCACTTACACATGCTTTTTTGGATGTGTGAGTCTGCATAACATGGTTGAAGGGTCATTCCCACTAACTTTCCAAAACCAAAATTCCCGCATTGCATAGATAATTGTCATAGAATAAAACAAGTTCTACAACAGGAAGAACAATAAACAAATTTTCACTCTATAGCTTCATAATAATTCTGTAAGGCTTCCGCATACTATTACCCTCCTCCTTAAGTTCATCAAACTGATACAGAAATATGGTCTACCTACTTGAATGAAAGTTACATGAAGGGTCATTTCTAGCTACTAACTTTCTAAAACCATAATTCAGTAGTGATTGCATAGATTATGTTCATAGAATAGAACACTTCTACGAGAGAATGAACTATACACATACCCTTCTTCATAAGTTCATCAAAAATTCAAAATTATACAGAACTATCGTATTATGTGAAGTTGCTCACATAAAAAGTTAGCATAGGCGTATGACTAGCATTCTACCGGCGATTACAGTTTTGTTTAAAGTTTTTTTTTTTTTCCTCTTTTTTCTGGCAATCAATGTCGAGTTTTGTGTAAAGTTGATTACTTTTACTGAAGTTACTGTATTATAATAGTTCATTAAAATAATGAAAATTAAGTTACTATATGAAATTTAAGCTTGTATTGTATGAAGGTTACCACAACTAGCAATCTCTTAAGGTTGTCATTGAAGAGTTAATTACCGGAGGACCATCCGTAGGTGCCTGAGGGATGAACTTGCAGTCACCGGAGCCATTAAAGCACCAGCCATGATAAACACACTGCAACCTTCCCCACTGATCAATCCTTCCTTCAGATAATGGAGCCAGTCTGTGAGGACATGCATCGTCAAACACCTTCCATGTACTCTCATTTCTGTCCCACCACACCACCACATCAATACCCAGAACTTTCTTTGCATGTGGTACCCTTCTGTCAAGGTCACAAACTGGCATCAACGGGTACCAATGGGCATACCAGTCAAATTTTTCATCTTGGGTCTGAGTTTCAACTTGTGGTGCAGATGGGTTTTCAGTCTCAGTTGTAATAGAAGATGATTTAGTGGTGAATGTCTTAAATGAGGGTTTGTGTCTTTCAACTAACGAGAATGATGAAGTGAGTGTTTGCTTATACCCCAACAAAGTGAATTTTTTGGATTGGGTTTTACCCAAGTCAGCTGGAATTTGTAATGTTGGAATACAGGAAATTCTCAGTGTTTCCATGGCTTGCCACTTTCGGAACTCCACAACAGAAATGGGAGAATTAAAGGTAAGAACTTGGACTCAAAGTTTAATCACTTAATCTTGGAGTTGCAACTCAGTCAAAGAAAGTTGAGGCTCTAATAATCACAGAACAACAGAACTTGGGTTTGCGCTTCTTTTTTTTTTTTTCTCCCAACTTGGAACTTCTAATCTCAAATTTTATCAACAATCCCTGCAAGTTCATAATAGGAAAAATGATATATTTGTATTTGGATTAACTACGGTTAACACTTGACACAAGTTGCACAACTCCATAATCAACATTGATCCTAAAGAAAATATAGTAAAATTCTTAAATTAAATCAAATTAAGGAAGAAATACCTTGATGATATTGTCAAACTGTACTGCAAAACCCCAACAAGAATCCTTCCAAATATTTTGATGAAGACGTGAATTGATGATTGACAAGTTGAGTGTTTAAGATGAGTTTTTTCAGGCCTGATCAAGTGATGAGCTATTGAGCTTTTAATGGAGCTAAATGGTGGAGATATTGACAAGAGAAGAAAGCCCAAGCATTTTCAGCGCCTCTGTACACTTTCCCCATTACACCGACAAACAGCATTACACCGACAACAGTACCATCCATTATTCAATCACCCTTCGTCCCCACCCACCAATAATACCATTGTCAGTGCTCTTGTTTTTGAACTCGGTGGTAGTTTGAGCAAGTTCACCCGTTTGGTCACTAGGTTACCCACAATTCACTGTTTTTTAGTGTTAATTTCACCCTCTGGGTCACGAGCACAGTGTATTTCGTGCCCTGAGTCACCCTGTACAGTGTTCTGGGTCACCATGGTGACCTACACAGTGTATTTCTTGCCCTGGGTCACGGGCACAGTGCATTTCGTGACCCAGAGAATGAAAATATACACTAAAAAATAGTGAATAGTAGATGACCCGGTGACCCAACGGGTGAACTTGCTCTTAGGTTCAATGTTTTAAAACGCTAAGGCGTAACCCGAAGCGTTTTCGAGAGAGTCTTGCATCATAAAAGAATATACATATATTTCTCTATATAACAATACTAATATGAATTGTTCTTTGGTATTCAGCCAAATTTTACAGCCGCGGACTTTATACCAGGCACTTGTACTAGAGGTTGTGTTCTTTTGGTAGCTTCACTGGTACAAATATGGAGTTATCCCACAACCTTTATGGCAACTAAAAAAAAAAATTCCATTTTTGCTTCACAGTATATGTCCTTGAAAATCTGAAAACATCTTTAGTAATACACTAATACATGCAGCAAGAATACTACGCCCAAAATTTTGTATTTTCTGCTAGAAACTATTACAAATAGATCTTAATGATGCTTTTAGTGATGCTGTTTGGAATGCATACAGTAACATCAATCACGTACAACAATGAAAAGATCGTTTAATAAATTGTTTAATAAATAGTAAGCAAAATAGAAACATAACATAAACACATTGAAGTAAAAAGATAAGCACCTACAATTTCTAAGATATTCAGGAGGAGTATAGGCATGATTAGTGCTGTAATTTTTTCCATCCCAACAATTTTTCATCAACCCAAAACATGCAGAACCACCATTGATAGTTCTATAGCCTATACTATATAGGAAACCTAGAAAGGAATGATTTTTCACTGTTTTACTTTAAGAATGACACTTATAGGATAATATTGATTATAATTATGCTGATAGAGTCCCTGATTTGTTGGGATTTGATGATCCCAGAAAGGTTTGACAAGGTGAAAAAAAAAAAGTTTGCACATACGCCTTGAGCATGTGTCCTGCGCCTTTGTACATCTTCAGCGTCTTACACAATGTCTTCAGCGCCATTCACGTCTTGCCATTGAATCTGAGTCAAGAAAGATGGCTAAACACACCTTTTTGCACCTGCAAAAGCTTTTTAAATCATTGGTTAGGTTACCTACTCAACATAAAGTCTGAGTGTTGTGGGAGTGGTTAAATATTTTAGTTCTACAATTAAGACAAATATAAATGTGCAAATGATTGCAATAGTGAGTGCAAATGATTGCAATAGTGAGGGCAACAATCATTATAGCAATAAGTGTGGCAATCATTGCAGCATTAAGTATGACAATGATTGTAGTCATAAGTTGCGACAATTACAGGAATAAGTACGGTATTAATCGTCACTTGCCACCTAAGTTACCGGCGACTTGCCATGCAAGTTTACTTGCAAGCCAAACCATAATGCACCTATAGATATGGGCAAGCCGACCATGTATGACATCTGATTCTGATTCAATTTACTACACTCGAATAAGAAATATTATGACTTAGGCATCGGAAAGTTTTCTGCAGATACCTCCCTGCTCCTCAAATCAAAGGTCAGAGAAAGCTCTTTAATTCATCATCGTCAGGTTAATGACGATAGTGTAGTTTCCACTAATCATGAAGCCCGTGCAAGACTGTGGGTTTCTTTTTTCTATAAATTTAATACATAATAAAGTAGCAATTATTATTCAAGAAATGTGGGCTTACTTCCAAGTTGGATATGTAATATAAATATCTTCTCCAAAAAAAAAAAAGATATGTAATATAAATATAATATAGAAAAGACTCTAACTTGTCTACAGGGTCATACTTGTTTACAAACTAATTAAAGAAGTTTAATCTCATGCATCTAACCTCTAATCAATTTTCTTTGTCATTTTTTATGATCTTTAGGCAAACATCAACTCTTGTGTGAAGATCATGAACCTGTACAACCTTATTGAAAGCATTCGAACCCATAGATTTAGTTATATAGTATCTGCCTGTAATCATGGTCTTTACTGAATAGGCAGATATTTGTTTGCATGCTTCAAATCCAATCCTGCAAATAATACAATACATGATTACATACAATTGATAGATACATAAACTTAAGGGTCATCATTTGGCTCTTAGGCCCTAAGCCTATTTCAAGCCTGCCCGACCCGACCTTTGCATTAGGGCGGGTTGGCCTGGCCTTTTTTCAAATAGGGTAGGGTAAGGGCCATGAAAATGAAGCCCAGTCAGGCCCTCCTTCCCGGCCCATTTGACCCCATAAAGGCCAAGCCCGGCCCGGCTCTTTAAGCCAGCCTAACAAGCCCTAATCATTTTCTATTTCCTAAATATGTACATCTTTTTTTATCTACATACAACTTATCCATTTATTATTTTGTAATTGATTTAGGAAGATTTATATTCTTTAATATTTTCTTTGTTAAACAACAATTAATTTTGGGAGATAAATAAATATTGTATATAACTACTTTAACTAATATTTATAAATTTTTTTTTTTTTTGAATCAAGCCCACTGGGCGAAATACTATATTCATCACAAGCCAGAATAGTCCCCCCCCCCCCCCCCCCCCGGCTGCAGACGTTCCAAGAAACACAACGCAGGGATGGAAAACCGACCTGTAACTGCACGACTCCCGCCTCCCCCACCAGCCCAGTCGAACCAAACTAACAAAACCATGGAACACAGCCCCTCCGACAAAGTCCTGTGGGTAATAGAGATCGATCTCCTGTCCGGCAGCAATCCCATGACTGCGACGAGGCCAGAGGCCACCCAAACGTTGGGGTGTCGCAGGATGAGAACAATTTTGCAGCAAATGGAGAGCACTCGGCTTTAGGGTTTCTCGCTGTATAGTTCCCTTAATAGAGGTTGATTGTAGGTAAAACTCGAGAACCTAAATTTTATATATTTATAAATGTTATTAAGGTAATTTAAAAAAAATGTATATATTAAATAGGGTCAACAACAAAAAATAAGTCTTGGATTACCTACCGATACAAGTCATATAACCATTGAGCCACATTTTGCCAAAAAAAAAAATTAATATTTATATATATATTTTTTACTAACAAAGTACCTTGAATTTAATAAAATTAATGGAAGATTAGTTACCTTACACTAACAAGTTAATTAGAAAAGTCAAAAATTAAATTGGATCTACAAAAATGGAAAGAAAATGTATTGAAATTGTAATTAAAACCTATGAAATCTGGTAATTGAAGAAGTAAGAAAATATCATTAATAGATTGAATTGATGAAATTCTAGATTCCATCATTTCAAAATTTCTTGATAATTTAATATTGTCTCATCCAAACGCAATGTTAGGAAGTGTTCCTTAAAAGTCAAGTGAGACTTCATTAATACAACTGTTCGTTTATTTTTACATGAAAAAACAATCATAATGTTATTAATACTATGTAGAAATTCAATGAACAATAGGTGTATAACACAGCAATAATCAAAGAAAAAGTGCAAGTAAGGAGGGTGTAAAATAGAAGTCATCGTCCACATTAACATTAAGGTCAGCTAACAAGTCTTACACAAACAAATAAATAATATGCAGCTAATAATGAGCCAGTAAAGTTTACTGGGGACTTTTCCCTAATGACATATTAACACTGAAATAGAAATCATCATCCACACTGAAATTTAAAGTACGTCAGCTAACATGTCTTACAATAACAAACAAGTACTAAGTATCCAATGATGAGCTAGTAGAGTTCACTGGAGACCTTTACCTAATGGCATATTCACACTTAAATAGAAACCATCATCTACTGAAACTGAAAGAGCTAACATGTCTTGCACGAACAAGTATGTATTAAGTAGCCAATGATAAGCTAGTAAAGTTTACTGGGAATCTTTTCTTAATGGCATAATTACACTAAAATAGAAGTCATCATGATCCACATTGTCTTACAGTAACAAATAAGTACTAAGTAGCCAATAATGAGCTAGTAAAGTTCACTGGGGACCTTTTCCTAATGACATAATTACACTAAAATAGAAGTCATCATCCACACTTAAATTTAAAGTTAGCTAGCATGTCTTACACGAACAATAAGTATTAAGTAGCTAATAATAAGCCAGTAAAGTTTACTGGAGACCTTTCCCGAATGGCATAGTCACACTAAAATAGAAGTCATCATCCATTGAAACTTAAAATAAGCTAGTGTACGTGTCTTGCACGAACAAGTAAGTACTAAGTAACGAATAGTAAAGTTATGCGGGGAATATTTTCCTAATAACACATTCACACTAAAATTGAACCCATATATCATTCACATTGAAATTGAAAGTCAGCTAAGTACTAACATGTCTTAAACGAACAAAAAAGTACTAAGTAGCTAATAATGAACAAGTAGAATTCACTGATAACTTTTTTCTAATGACATATTTACATTAAAATAGACGCTATCATTCACATTTAAAAATCATTATTGTCTATTGAAAAATTTGGGATCAACATAACAAGTATACTTTCAAAAATTAATTTCCTCATGTGCAATATATTGTATTCCATCTTAAGCAATTTCTTTTCAGATATCAACTTCCCAATCAATTTAGATATCTAGGTTTCCAAACGAGAACATTATTTATTTCTTTTTAAATTTCCTAGTAAGGAAAACTACTCCAATAAAATAGGCCTAACGTAGTGCATAATTTTCCATCTTCTAAACTCAGGTCATTTAATTTTCATATCTTCTAATATCCATTAATTGCTTCTTTCAATAACCATTTAGATTTTCTTGCTGGGTATGTGTAAAAGGTTGGATCTTTTCTATGCAAATAAGATATATGGTTGAAATTCTTGTAAGTTGACAATGGCGACCAAAGCAAAATTAGGATGCAAATCAAATAAATAAAAAATTCTAAGAGTCTCAATTTAATAGAATTTATAATTATTACAAATTTAGAGGTCCCAATAGAAAAACTCAATTAGTTATTAGAAAGCAAATTTGAATGGCTTGAATAAGTTTAGGAAATAAATAAATATAACGATGGCTAATGAAACTCATAAATATGTACTTCTTTCTGTTGCTATCGAAATTCATAAATTTGTAGTTCTTTCTGTTGCTTTTTTGATGATCTCATCCTTGATCTCATTGTGTTGGCTTAAAATAATTGATGACGCTATCTCAAGTCGATATTTGTCGGTCATGTCCTGCATGCATAAAGTTAGAAAATTATGAACAGTCATTTGGAAGCGTAAAGTAGTATAATCTTCGTATTACCTTATTGATCTCTGTAGTCATTTTACCATACCATGACTCCATTATTTTAAAAGTTTTTCTATTGGAACCTCCAAATTTACTCACTTGATCTCCTTGCTTTTTACACCTCCTATCAAATTTTCAAATACTAAATTTACTCACTAAACCTCACTCATATAATTTGCAAACAAACTATTAATTACATATTCATTCCTTAACTAGATTACATAAATCTCTTATCTAATAAAAAAAGAAACTCAAACACAAGGTATTGGGCTTTAAAAATTAATTTCTAATAAAAAAGAATTGTTTTTTCCTTGTAGATGTGCAAAAAAAAAATGAAGAGTAATTTTTCTTAATGTTTAATTATTTTCTCTATTTTTTGTACCTCATGATTAATTATTTAATAGTTTTTTTAAGATTTTTTTTACTACTAGCTCTTTTATTTTTAAAATATAATGAATAGACTGGGATTTAGGTCATAAAATGATTTCTTTTGTTATCCTTCACCAATATGCGTTCAACATATATGATGATAGGAATTTTTATGTCATATGATCTTGATTATAGTTTTAATTCTTATTAAATATATATAAATGCTTTAATGAGTAATTGAGTATGTAGTGAAATTGAAAAATGAAAATAGATGAGGAAAATAATAAACAATGCAATATAATATTATTGAATTGGAAAGTCTAGAGAAATTAAATATAATATTTTTTGGGTATAATTATTGTCCTTAATAGTCATTTTATAAGAGGTTATATATGTCATTTAGACAATGGTATTTAAAGTTCCACCAACCTATCCTTGAGATAGGTTATCAAATGAACAGACTAGATCACTGTGTATATATTTGGAAGTGCCAAGACAAGTTTTGTCTCTTGTCTCTGTATGTAGATGATATCTTGCTTGATGGAAATTGCATGGATATGATTACTAAAACAAAATCATATTTAGGTTCCAAGTTTGAGATGAAAGATATGGGAGAAGCTTTCTATGTCTTGGGAATAAAAATCACTAGAGATAGAAATTCCAAACTACTCTACTTGGACCAAGAGAACTATTTGGATAAGATCTTTAAGAGATTCAATATGATAGAATGCAACCCAGTTAGTACACCCATTAGTAAGGGAACGATTCTTACAAAGGAGATGTGTCCTACACAAGAAGAAGAAATAAATTATATGAAAAATGTTCCATATGCTCAAGCTGTGGGCAGCTTGATGTATGCAATGACTAGTACTAGACCAGACATTTGTCATGCTGTTGGATTAGTTAGCAGATATCAATCTAATCCTGGCAAAGAACATTGGCAAGCCGTTAAAAGAATTATGAGATATCTGAAAGGCACTCAAGATATGAAACTTTGTTTTGGAATAAGTGATTTAAATTTGATTTGTTATAGTGATGCAGATTTTGCTGGAGACTTGAATGACAGAAAGTCTACGAGCGGTAACATCATTTTATTTGGTGGAGCGGCTGTTTCTTGGCTAAGTAAGAAACAGAAATGTGTTGCAAAATCAACTATGGAGGCAGAATATATTTCTTGTAGCACATTGGTAAGTACTGCAGTATGGGCCAAACGTTTCATAGATTATATGAATATAGATATACCTAAAAAGGCTATTGATGTGTTTTGTGATAATAAGTCCGCCATCTACCTGATTAAAAGTGGAGTAAATAGTTCCAAAGGAAAACACATTGACGTAAAATATCATTATATACAAGATATAGTTGAAAGAGGTGAAGTAAAGGTCGACTACATACCCTCTGAACAGATGGTGGCTGATCCTATGACCAAAAGGTTAACTCTGGAAAAATTCAGAGAGCATGTTTGTAAAATGGGTTTAAAGTCATCTAGATGTGATCAAGCATGCTAATAAGCATCATTGTAGTATTTTAGGGACGCCTAAAGTGACAATTGATACGACTCTATCTGATTAAAATTGGTCGAAAATAAGATAGAGGGCACTAATCAAGAAACGAAATTATAACAAATCTTCTTGTCTGTAAAATCCACTTTGAGGCAACATGAATGAATTTGTATAATATTCGGGTTAGCGCGGATTTTTAAAGTCACCATTGATATTAGGTGTGGATGGTTAAAATTCCTAATATATGAGAATGGTGCCAACTTATTAAATGAGATAAATTGTGGTCAGATGGAAAATGATTCAGAAGTGTGCACACGTGGTAAATGAAATCATTATCTGACGTTTGGAAAGTTCCGGGTAATCAAATATATGATACTCAGAATGGATATCCAAAGTAAATTAGGATGGATAGTTTAAGGTGTTTGCGATGAAACAAGCAACACTTAGTAAAAACATCCAGAACCTAGAAGCCTTTAGAAACTTGAATCATCATGATCAAGTAGGAGATGTTAGAATATGATCATGTGATTAAGTGGCTTCACAATGAGTATGCTATGTGTGAGGAGATATACCATAACACTGGTACATCAAGACACACTTGAACAAGGAAATTCACGTATCCTGAAAGGGTACATGAATACTGATAATTATAATGAAAGGGTATAACTATTAATTAGTTACCCCTGTTCACTTAAGAGGTACAATGGCTGAGGTCTATAAATAGAACCTCAGCCCTTTGCATTGTCACTTCAATTCAGATTTTTGATTTCCCTTGTTGTGTCTAGATTAAAGACACCATACCATTGTGATCAACAGTCTGACGATGCCAATCACAACGATCCTTTCCTATATTTTCCAACAAATACACAAAAGTAATGAAGAATAACACTTATTAGATTATACCCATATGTTAATATACTTAAACTAAAATATATAGAGGAAGTAAATACCGTTTCATTTGTTCCACATTGCTTTCCAACTTCTACAGAGCCGATAGATGAGTTTGGTATATCAACTGAGCTTACCTGTTTACACCAAAGAAACATACATGAAACCTTCTTAAATTTTAGACTAGTTACATTTCATGAAAATCTTGGAAGTATAATTGTGAACTACAAACATAATTGAAACTTTTTGAAGTTTTAGCTTAATTAGCTTACCAGATTTAACAATTGTGAGAAACTGCAAACATCAGTTGACATGCTTATTGCATCTGGAGCGACTATATAATCACCTCCAATGTTATATTGCATCTTCACCTAATTTAAAATTAGAAATACCTTATATGAAAATATATATATATATATATACACACACATATATATAGATATATTTGTATGTGAAAATTATGTCATCCTATAGAATAAACTTACATTTTGAAATCCATGTCCTGAAAAATTTGGAGACATATTGTTACTGTCCATATAGAAGTTGGAGTTTGCCTATTACAATAAACAAGAAAAAATAATTACAAAAAGTAATATACTTGAAATATATATATATATATATATATAATTGAAGATAATTAAACAAAAACATTACATTTGGTGGTGTAATGGGATGGCCACAATTGCTTAATGGAGTAGACTCGACTCTAAAAGCTGTAGCGTTGATGTTGCTAAGTGTTTCGGGTGGATCATAGTCATGTGGTGGTGTAGAGTTATTAACTCCAGTATCATATGCATTCTCATCTTCTACTATCTTTCTAGAACGCTACAAAGAAATATGGTTAACGATTAACATGTAGTCTATAAATAACTTTTCAGATTCATAATACAAATTACATATATGAAAGCTGAAATACCTTATTTGGCATTGTTGACTGTGTGACTTTCCTCTTGTGCCATCTTTTCTTTGCTTTTTGAATTGCCTCTTCGGCTCTAGAAATCTTTCTCTTGAATGTTGGACAACCTACTCGTTTCACAATTTTCAGATCAAGAATTTTTTTGGTTGGTATTGGTTCTTCCAATGATGGTGTTCGTGTAGAGGGATTCACCTTGGATACCAGCTTGGACTGAAGCACCTTCGCTTTTAATTCTTTTATACCTTGAAGAACAATGTCGGTTAGCTCATCACCTTCAACAAAGCTTATGAGGTCATGGAATGCTTCCAACATTTTATTCTGAAGGGTCCTCACTTCTATAAATTTGGAGTCATCATAACAACCTTTTATGAAACAATACCTTCTCTTCAGATTTTTCTTCCATCGTGTCAATACTCTGTCGCCAACCCTCTTTGAATCAGTATGCTGATTATGTGTCTACACAATATTCCTCTAAACTCAAACAAACGACATGTACACATAATGTCATTCGAATCTTTATCAAACTCAACATAGTGACATATAGGACCCTTGTATTTTAGCTTCTTCTTCAATGATGCTTTCAAAAGTACTTTCTGTTTTCTTCCTTTTTTTCTTCTTTTTATAGCGAGATTCCATGACCGTGTGCGTACGAAGTGCACCTTCTTCTTTTGCAGGCCATGAGTTACAATACACATTTGCCCTTAACTCATCCTAAAACTCTTTGAATTTTGCATTTGTATAAGCATCTCGAAATTGTTTCTCAAACTTGAAACCACTAAATGGTTCTACACCTCTATACAACGTATTAAATTCTTCTTGCTCTTCCTTTTCAATCTTATCTGCCATGGCTGCTCCATATTGTTCTACAAAGATTTTCAAACTGGTTTTCGACTTCACATATTTGTCGAAGTATGAATTAATGCTTTCACTCCATTGCGTAGTTGACATTCCAGCCCAAAATGTATCTTTCAAATATATAGGAACCCATCGATGCCTTTCTTTATACAACCCATCTAACCAATTATCTCCATTGGGAAAATATTTCTCACGCATGGATGTCCATTCTCTCTCAAAGTCATCAATAGTTAATGCTTCATATACTGCATCAGTCATAATAGTCATTATCTCCTCGTATTTTTTTTTTGTAACCCCTGAGCTTTTTTGGAATCTTTTCCATAATATGCCACAAGCACCATCGATGTTTAGCATTTGGAAACACAACCTCAATAGCATTTTTCATTTCTGCACATTGATCAGTAATTATAGCATTTGGAGATTTTCCCTTCATGCATGTCTTCCACACCTCAAATAGCCATGTAAATGACATTGTAGTCTCATCACAAAGCAAGCCACAACTCAATAATAAAGACTGATTATGATGATTTACTCCAACAAAAGGAGCAAATGGCATATCATATTTATTGGTCAAGCATGTTGTGTCAAATGTGATAACATCTCCGAAATCTTCACAAGTTGCTCTACTCCTAGCATCAGCCCAAAAGAGGTTCCTTAGTCGACCTTCTTCATCAAGATCCATGGAATAAAAAAAGTTGGGATTATTTTTTTGCATCAAAATGAAATATCTATGCAGGGCATCTGCAACACCACTCTGAAGTTTCAATCTTCTTCTCTTGTCAATGAAGTTTCGTGCATCTCTTTCGCTATATCCCAAATTTGCATATCCACCTTTTTCAGTCAGTATAGCATGATAACTTTTGGATTGTCGAACACCAGCATCTTCATTAAAACAAAACCTATCTTTTGAATGTTGATCCAGCTCTCTATATTGCCTTATACGTCTGGCTGTTGTTGGACACAATGGATGATTATGCTCTAGACATACTGTGGTCAAATTGTACTCCCCATCTGACTTAAGCACTGCTCAGATACGCGCAAAACACCCAGTTATCTATGAAGATTTCGGCTCACTTTCTTTAGGGGATTTACCTCTCAATGCTCTTGAACATACAAGCTGGACATACTTAATTGCTCCCTCTTTTTTGGGGTTGGATCTTTTTCTAATTGCCAAACCTGACTTCTTAGCATAATCTTCACAATAATCATACATACCATCATAAGAATTAAATCTCATTCCTCTTTCTAGAATATCTCCATCATCTTATTCAACTTCGTTCGATATAATCACGTCATCATCTTCCTTGACGTAGGGTACTTGTGAGGTATCATTTCCATCCATTAGTTCTAGTAAGAGTACACTATGAACAAAAAGATTATCACCAGTACGTGTAAGAGAAAACAAAAAGATTACATACCTTCCTATGGATGTCGTTGACCAAGCTTTAGGGGGGTGTATTCAATCCAGATTTTAAATGATTTTGCCTGACTTATTATAATCCGTGTATAATGTCGTTGACCAAGCTTCAGGTCAGTTCGTCTTCTACTGTTTCAAGAATGAGAGAAAAAAAAAAAACCAAAATCTCACCTCTGGAGATTGGATTTCTGATAGCGTTTGGTATTTATACCAAGCACCTTGAAATCCTACACAATCAATCATTTAATAAAATTTTTGAAAATCGTTTTATTTTTTAATACCATCAGATTTTAAAAGACTTTTTAAAATCTTGATTGAATACCACAAGATTTTAAAAGACTTTTTAAAATCTTAATTGAATACCACGTGATTTTAAATGATTCTTAAAATACAAAACAATCCCATAGATTCCTAATTGAATACACCCCCCTTAGTTTGTAGGCTCTCTACTTTTTCTTTTGTTCTTTTTTTTTTCCTCTTTTCGAAGCTAGAGTTTAAACGTTAGATTTGAGTTTATTATTATTTTCTTCCTTCCATTTAGATTATAGATGATAATTATGGATGCTATTAACACGGAATATTTTTCAAATTCAATATATTAATGATACTTTCTTACCTCTTCAATCACCATATTTTATGAGTTAAAATTACGATCTAAATACATTTTCTTTCCATTTTTGTGAATACAATTTAATTTTTGACTTTTCAAAATAACTTCTTAATGTAAGGTAACTAATCTTCCATTAATTTTATTAAATTCATTTATTAAAAGATTTGAATATTACTTCAATTTACCAGATTTCATGGATTATAATTACTATTTTAATATATATATATATATATATATATTATATACACACCACATTAATTCTCCATCGAAAATATATAATTTTTTTGGACGAATTATATATATAACTTTTTTTTTTGAACGAATTATATATATAGATATATGCACCCATACCTTTTTTTTTAATATGTATAATGAAAAAAAATCCAAAATAATGAAAAAGAAAGAAAGGAAAAAAACCAAACAATATTTTTTTTAGAGGTTTCTTTTAAAAAAAATAATTTAGAGCCGTTATATATTCAACAACATTTATATATATATAATTTTTTTAGACGAATTATATATATATATATATACTATTATTAACAGAAGAGATTTTGTTAGTCAAAACAAAAAAAATGTACCAAAATGACCTTGAAATATTAAAAAAACTTTACAACTCATAAATTAAATAGGGGTAATATAGTCAAATTAAAAAATAAACAGAAAATAGGAAAAAGAAAAGAAAAATAGTGAAAGTGAAACAGATAAGAACTTGAAAAAAACTACCAACTTCTATGAAAAACTACCCACTCATGTAACAAAAAAATTCCAATACTTATTAAAAAAAAATCAATATTCACACACATAGTGTGTGAGGCCCATCTAGTATATAATAAAAAAAGAAAAAGAAAAAGATAAAATAATATATCTTTTCTAGAAGAAAACTAAAATAATTTATAGTCATTAGATTTTGAAATAATAAGATAGTCTTTTTATTCAAGAATGACATGACATGATTTGATAAATTAGTGAGGTGTATAGGTGACATGGCTTGACACCTATGATTGAGGCCACAAATCTTAGGCCTCATTGAGGCCCTATATCATTGCCCCTTGTTAAATATTTGAAGCAGCTCACAATGTATGGAGGAGCAACACACCCCTTTTGTTGGGTTACCTTTTGAAAAATCTTTTTTTTGTGGAATCAAACCTTGCAAATGCGAGGAAAAAGATTTATTAAAAATAAAGAGAAATACAAGTAAAAATCCTACACTTCCTAGATGTTTTACATTCTGTCTTCCAAAACAAAAGAACTCATCTAAAACGAAAACTAGGGAGACCCAACTTATCTCTTAAACAAAATTGATTAACGAAGCTTGGAGATAAATCAAACTAAGTAAACCCCGTACCTGAAGCGCTAAAATTGGCCAAAGCATCAGCCACTTGGTTTCCTTCACGAAAAATATGTGAACAACGAAATTGCATCATTGAAATGCGATGCACACAATTTTTCCATGCCTCCTATAATTGCCAAGGTACCATTTGAGGAGAGCGGAGAAAATTCAGAATTAGGGACGAGTCAACTTCAAGCCAAATATGCTTCCAATCACGAACCCTTGCAAGCTCGATTGCCTTGATCACTGTCATAACCTCCGCAGCAATGGAACTAAAAATGTCTAAGGGATGATGAAAAGGCACCGACAAATAACAAATATAATGTTATAAAGTTATCTTCAGTTGAGCACATGGATCAAGGTCAAAATGAGGACAAAAACTGCCAAGTTTTCTACAGTAGCCGTATAATATCCTAATCGTCATATCCAACTATTGGTTTGACCAGTTCCTTTTTTCTTTGCCTCATTGATTTTAATAGTTATACATTTCTTTGTAAACAACGTCATCTTCTCTCTAAGGTTAGGATTTCAGAAGTTCCAGTGAGCAACATCATCAGTTAATGTGCAACATAGAGGCAGTTGACACTGTAGCAGCGCGGCAGGCATCATCTTTGACCATCGCAGAAGGGAAGAAGGTTGTGGACCTTCGACCTTCTTAGGATTCCTATCTGAGCAACTAGAGGTGTTCCTCGTTGGAAAATTGCTTATGCTTGTGATTAGAAGTGGTAGTCTTTCTTGGGCATGTTCCGATCAGCTTGGAACGTGAATGGACTATTTAATCTAGAGGAAGCAGACAGTGGTAGGGTTTTGTTCACGTTCTCTGATCCAGCTGACAAGGCTAGGGTTTGGAGAAGTGGGCCTTGGGGATTTAAGCGTGCTTCAGCGTCGCTCCCATCGATGGGATCCCTTCAAGACATAATCTTACTAGATCTTGCTGCAGGGGATTCTGCCGGCTTTTAGATCAAGAAGAATAATGAAGATGATTGAGTACGCTAGGTTATCTGAAATAATGGGACCGGCCTAATTTCCGGCGTCAAGTTATGAAGATTAGGGTTGAGATCAAGTTATCTTAGCCTCTGTTATTCAAGCGAAAATTCTGGGTAGAGGATGATGTGGAAATTCTAGTGAGATTCAAGTTTGACAAGCTTTGTAGAAGGTGTGGGGTTTGGTAACTCATGTTGGCCTGTCTTGTACGGGAGCACCATTGGAGGATGCGGAGGCTGGAAATGAAGCGCAGCAGCCTGGCCTGGCGGTGGCTCCATTAGTGTGGTGCTAGAGTTTCTGCCAATAGGTACCTTGTGGACTTGTTTTTAAGGCTTAGGTACCTTGTGGATTATCTGCTACTCTAGCGTCAGCTTCTACATGTGCTTTCTTGTAGAAAGCAAGAAGTTGTTTTGTATTGGTATAGTTGTGAATGATTCGATTGATGTGTGAAATGGTGATGCCTCGACCACTTTTTGTAGTGGAGAGATTGAGGTGTATTCATGGTACATCATAACGAGAAGCAACCCTCTGATCACCGCGCTCTCACCCCTAACCATACAACTAATATTCTTTTCTATGTAGCCTACTCCTGTGAAGTAAATAGGAGAACACAAAAGATCTTCAAGAACTGATGTCTTGCGCAATGTATGTAGTCCATTTCTTGTATCTTGTACAGTCGTCAGTTCAATCGAGAACCACTCCACTAGGTGTCCTACAACACTCCACATTGGATGCCAAAAACTGACTTTGCTGACTTCATTGATAAATTGTCTTCCATTAAACACAATATGACAAGACGCAAGTGCTTTATAGGGGTTCATGCAAGGCATGGTAAAATAATGCTTCATTATCCTTGTTAAAGACATCTCTATTCTCTGCAATCAACTGCTTAAATGGTTACAATTAAACCTCTTCCACATATATCCATTTGAGATGTATGAACCTTTATTGGAATCAGTTCTTCACAAGTGCTGGATTAAGATAAGCGTCTGAGGCAATCAATTAAGGCATCTGTGTGTTCAGGCTTCCCAACTGATACGCGAACATAACCGCTCAACTCTTTGTTGTTGTAATGACGAATCATCACACCCATTTTTGCAAGGTCCTCCTGTTTCAAAAGAAGGAGGTCACTAAAGAATTTTCAAAAGGAACACTGAGGCATGACTTCAACATCACAGAAGCTTCAGGTGAATAACAGATGGAGAAAAAAAAATTTACTTATGGTGTCAGACTTAGTATATGGGAATGAAGAAAACTAAATAAGCAGTTTTGACATAATTCAACTAGCAACCATGGTTCTCATGGGGTCATCCATTTGAGGATAAAAAATTGTAGGGTTTTGGACAAGATGAAGTTCGAAGCATCGTTTCCATAACCAACACCTGTATCATATAATCCTAATAAATGAAGCTTCACATATTCAACTATCTATTCTGAAACTTGCTATCTATTAAACTAGATAACTTTAGGCTCTGCATATCTAAATGAACAAGAGCATGAACTCCCAACATAGGCTACTAATGCCATGAATGTTCCAAGTTTTCTCTGACCTTGATTCCTAAAGCTTTATTTTCAATGTTCTTTCTGTAGCATAGCTGTAATGGTGACACGACTTCTTCTAAGGCTAGAAGAGCACAGTATGCAACAATGCCATTGACACTAATAAGTCCATACAATTATAAAGACTATGCAATATAAAACTGAACAGAACATACTTATCAGATGCAGGTAAATTAGTTGAGTCGTAAGTGGAAGGTTATCAATGCAACTTTTTTCTATATTTGTGCACGGGTCCACACAAGTTTGAATTCCTTTCTACTCTTGTCTCTCTTCTTACTTAACTATTAAAGCCCTAACACACCATGAACTGGAGGATAGCAATAAACAGGAAGCCAAACCACAAATTTACTAAGATGATGGAAAATAATACGAAGGGAAATACCTTGAGTTTCTTAGCATCCATTCCGGATGTGACCTCACAAAGAATGAAATTGGAATAGCTAGGATAAGGCTTGAGAAATGGCAGCTCCTTGAGAAGGTGATAAAGCCTGTCCCTTTCTTGCAGTAAAGCATTTTTCACGTTCTGGTATTTTTGCAATGCATATTAGATATGGAGAACAGGTACAAAAACCTGCTAGAGTCTACTCAAATAATATCTCCATTACTTAAGTTTCTTAGGAACGGAAAAATCAAGAGAAGCATAACCTCAAGGTAGGTGGGATTCTGCAATGCTGCACAGGCAGAAACTTCAGCAGCAACGGACACATTATATGGTTGCTTTGCTCTCCAGAGATATTCAATGATTGTCAAGGGAAATGCTCCGTATCCCACCCGGAGTCCGGCTAAGCCTACAACATTTGCCCATTACCAAAAGATAATATCTTTTTACATACAAGTGAGACTACAAATTCTGAATATTATCTTCATATATACATATAGGTGCAGACAAAATTACGTGTCAGTCATAGGCTACTAATATGAATTTCCAATTAATAGAGTAGAAGACGATATGACCAAAACAAAAAAGAAAGAAAGATAGAGCACAGAGAAATTAAGGCAAAAAGCAAAAAATAAAATAAAATAAAATAAAAGTCCTTAATTACCAACCCATAGAAAAAGAAAGAAAAGAAGAAGAAGAAGAAAAGACTATTCTATGCTGAGCTTCATCGTGAAATGCGACCATGGAAACGCAACGGTAGGAGGGACTTATTTGGAGGAACAGCAGACCATTTGAGATGAGTCCGGTTTTTTTTTTTTTTTTTTTTTTTTGCTCTGAAATCCTTCAAGGGTAATAGAGAAGATGATTGTGGGTGAGGCATTTGAGCTTTGGAAATTAAGTTGATGCGTTGAATTTTTTTTTTTAAACCAACCAACGGCTAACACGTTGTTTGGTTCACATTTTTCAGCTTCATGGATGTCCGCTTCAGAACGAGGCTCAAAATGAAAGAATGAACATAAAAGTTTTCAACTTTGACTCACATGACGATAAATCAACAGTACATTTTTTCTCATCAAAAACAAAATAACAGAGTCAATACTATGAAGCTGGAAATTATACAAGGCAACACAAAAATGAGTCTTCAAAAACAAAACAAGAAATTTAAGCATACCAGCTCGTTTGCTAAATGTTCGAAGAACAATTAAATTCTCATGCTTCTTCACCCATTGCATCCTTGATTCAAGTCCAGAAAACTCAATATATGCTTCATCCAGAACAACCAATATAGGAAGCTCAAGGATTTTCAAGAGAATGTCGTCGCTGATTATACTGTACCGAAAAAGTAACATATAAACATAGGGTAGAATATTCTAGAAAGCAAGCATGTTAACTTTGAGATTCTTAACAGTCTCTGGACTCAATAAGTCAGCAAAAACCATGCCCAATCAAAGTAGTTTTAAAACAGAGGACGCATTTCACTGTGCTAAACAATAACACATTAGTTACTGTATCAAATTTTCCACAAATGAAAAAGCAATCCAGTTCTATCACTAATTTGAATGTCTAACATTGCTTACTTCGCATGATACTAACCTCAAATATAAGTTCAACACCTTCACCCTGTTAGTTTCCCTTTTTCTTTTGTTCACACAAACGGGCAATTTTCCTAGTTGCACAAGTAGGTTTGATAGAACAGTACCTCCTATTAAAGAACAAGTCATTCAGGCTATAACTGAGGCTTAAAGATGTGGATAACCAGCAGGCAAGTTTGCTACTCAAGCTTTGGTTATAACCAAGTTGTCTTAAGACTTGACCAGGAAAAAAGTCGATCTCAATATACTCGATAATATATTTCACTCACGAATCAGACCAGGCCTGTTTGTTAATTCTTTTGTAAGGAAAAAAAATTGAAGACTATCAAAGTCGACCCAAAAACTATCCAGTAAAAACCTAGTTACGAAGATGTACACCACAAAAGATAAATGATGGAAACTTTCATATATCACAAACAGTAAACCCGTGGAAATCCCAATTTGTAAGCTAAAGCAAAATTTCCTAAAAAGAGAGAGAGAAAATAAAAAACACTAACCCTCAGCCACAGCTAAAAAAGCTGAAAAGGAAACATCCCGAAATTCATGACATACTAAATAGAAGACCGGAACTTTCTCCTAAAGTCCCTTCACTCCCTTTACAGCATAGTGTTCAAGAAACCACTAATTTCTCTCCCAAAAATCTGCTAGTACCAAAACCTCTTCTTTCTAAACCTTCTGAGAAAGCTCATGGCTTCATAAAAGCCGGAAGCAAACCCCCTGGAATCACCCAATTTATATTACCTTCCCTAATATCCTCCCTGCAAACTTAAAGCTGCAGGCCAGTGAAAAGGTAACATACTTTCACAGGCAGCTTTACACATTGAGTCAAGTGCCTAGACAGTTCATTACTGGACTATATGATATCAATGCAGATGATCCCTCAACCTCATACCACTATCATATAAAAAACTGCACAGAAGGAAATCTGGACAGTTCAGACCATATAATATAAAAACAGAACACGGGACCTAATTTCAACCTTCTAGCATAAGCTTGAAACAATATGCACAGAAATAATTTGTAATTACCTCCCATCTGGATTGTTTGGAGAAGTTAGGAATATGCATTTAGGTTTTTCTTGTTTAACTACATCTGAGATGACCTCTACATTCAAGCTAAAGTTTGACTTCCTCGGCACTGCAGAGTTTTAATGAAGCACGTAGGTTATGCACAAATTTAAATCAAAGTACTAAAGCTCTCTTTTCTCTTCATAAGGGGGAGATGAGAACACCAAGTAAAAGCAGCCAACAGAAATAAGCTTGTCTTTACCTTTAATTACGGATGCCCCGTTGACTGCAGCATCAAATTCATACATTGTGAACGTGGGAGGGCAGTCCACAATCTTGTCACCAGGATCAAGCACACATCTTCCGCAAAGAAAATAGAGAATCAAAGACTGATATATGCATAAATGGTTTGCCCTTAGAGTGGTATAAGAACAGACAAAACTACATTTCTGACCTCATGATCAAATCAATGAGTTCATCTGCACCACATCCTGCAAGAAGATATTCAGCATCAAGGCCTGAATCCTTTGCAAGTGCAGCACGTAAGCGACGGCTTTCAGGGTCCGGATAAATATATGGGAATTTCAATGCACCCAAGGCTTCAGAAACCTGCAAGCAATATAAAGTTGCACTCATTACATAAAGAAGTACAAAAGATCTGAATGGTTCCTAATCAGAACAACCTGGAACGAAAGAACTAAATAACTCCATAAGAACCATAACCTCATATTTAGCAACAATTATCTGCAAAAAGAGGAACCATACTGCTATACATGACTTACCTCCGGAGGAGGACCGTAAGGGTTTTCATTTGCATCTAATTTGATGATGTCTTCAGGCTTCCTACCAAGTCGGGTTGACAACACCTGTAGAAAATAAAACTTACTCACTGGTTTGGATATAAACTTGCTAACTGAACTGGACAAGAAACCAAAACTGAGCACAAACAAGAAACATTTGAAAGAAAGCAATGGCACCATTCAAACTAATCATCATATTACAAAGCAACCAAAATCATTGGAAACAAAAAGAAACCATACAAGTTTAGCATAACACATTCACCGTTCTCTCCAGTTCAATTGACATACAAGAAAATCCCACAAAGAAAACTCAAGCATTCTAAGAAACATGCACACAAAAAAGTGTAAAAAGCAAAATGGGGTTCTGAATTTGAACACCTCAAACGGCAAAATGGGTTGATAAGGAGACAAGGTTCTCAAATGGGGTCGAATGAAAGAGTCGCCGGTCAACCGGTGTTGACCGTCATTGACTAGCGGCGGCTGCTGCTGCACGGGGATGGTGGACATGGCTATGACAGAGGTGGGTCTACTATTCCTTTTAGAACTGGGTGTTGGGGAAGTGGGATTAGTCAAGTGAAGTGAGGAAGCGTGGGAGAGATTAATCACACCCATCAAACTCTGCTCTCTGCAACTCAAAGATCAATTGGCGCCTCTCTCCCTCTCTCTCTCTATGTCTGCACAAGTTTCTGAGCTGATGAAGCCAAGTGTAGTTTTTCTGCCCTTGTTATGCACAATACCTAAAATACCCTATTACGAAACTCGTCAATTTTATTACCCCACTTGTTTTGTGTTTTACATTTTAAACAAATGTAATAAAATATAAGTCTGTAATGTTGTCACATTTATCAATTTTCTCGTAAGAAAAAATAATTTAGAAGAAACTTAATAGTAAATGCTGTTAACATGGTGTTGATCGGTTGGTGGTGACTTTCCTGAGCTAAGGATTGGCCTTCCTCTTCAAGCTTTATCATATGTGTTAGTTGTTGTACAGGTTTTAATTTTTAATTTTTTATATGTGGAAAAAAAAAAATAGGGCATCAATCAGGTTGCAAAAATCTGCTTTTCTGATTCTCCACTACTGTACAAATTTGAATATTATGCAAAATATTATAAGAAAAAAAGTGAAGACTTTTATTCTTTCAAAAAAGTGAAAACCTTTATACCTTCTTTCTTTCTTTCTTTCTTTTTTTTTGAGTTTTTTTTTTATAAATTTCTTTAAAAAATAATTATTTATTAATGTAATTTAGCAAATGACGTATCCTTAAATGAAAAAAAAAAGCCATTAGTACATCAAACAAGTACAACCATCATTCTAAAATAAGCTCAAAACAAAGAAAAACTAGAAATTCTAAATGAGATAAAATTTAAAAAATAAAATTTGTTTCTCTACGACATCCAATGAATCAGAACAAGCCATAGTTTCCTCGAGTAATAATCTTCACTTCACGCTGATCCCTAGTCAAGTCTTCTCACTTGTTCATTTTGGTTATAAAACACCCTCCTACCATATTGATTATTTTTCTATCACAACAAGACTTTTTGTTTTTCCTTATTTTCTTCTCTAACTTCAACTTTGCCAGAGAGACTAAATTTGTGATTTCAGCAAATCAATCGATCGTTCTTTTCATTTTTTGGTCCCAATCCTATTGAAGAGATATTGCCAACTTGCCACACAAAAATGTATAAATAAAATAAAATAGAGTAAAATAAAAAAGAAACCCTAAGACTGCAGGGACATTTTAGTACTTCTGTCTAAAACGGCAAGCGTGCGGTGTGAGCAAGTCGGTTAGTCCTAGTCAAACATCTGAATGTTCCAAACAGATCTAATTTGCAGCGGAGAGAGAGAGAGAGAGAGAGAGAGAGAGAGAGAGAAGCTATGGAGGTGGGAGAAGAGCTGAAGCAACCAAAGTGGAAGAGAAGTGTTCCAAAGAGATTCAGCTCATCAAAGTCATCTTCTTCTTTGTCTTGTCTTATAAACAATCTTGATGATGGCTGCCTCATGCACATCTTTAGCTTCCTCTCTCCTATCCCAGGTACCTCACTTTCCTCTTTATCCATTTTTTTATGATTATATAATGCCAAAACTTCAATAATGTAATTCATTAGGGTTTGGCTCAATTTGGATTTTTGCATTGATTCTCTGGTATTCTGCAATTGCTTTGTTTTGTTGGGCTTTAGTGATTTTAGGTCTGGGATATGTGTGTGTGTGTTTTTTTTTTTTTGGTGGTGATTTTGCAATTGATAAAGAACTAGGATTTATGGGACTTGAGGCTTATATTCTTGTCAAGTTACAGACTTTATACTTCCAGTTAGACTTAATACTTCAAGTTACAGACTCTATAGCTGATGATGTTCTGTTCTCATAGTAATATTGTTGACACTGTGGAAATGTAATGGGATTTTGAAAGGGAATTTGTAACCAGAACTTTTAATAGTTGAAGATTAATAACTCTGTCGGCAACTTTTTTCTTCGAACTCAAGTATTTTAAAATGAAATGAGTTGCTTGATGAGGTCAAGTTGAATTAGGGAATGGCTTTATTGGAGGTCAGGCGCAGTGTTAAAATGGTGTGAGCGAGTGTGAGAGTTGAACTTATTTGAGGCAGAGCAGGGTGCTAAAAATGTGTGATTCTTGGTTAAAATCGTGACGGTGGAGCCAAGACTAGTATTCCGGGGAGAAGGGATTGCTTAGAAAAATATCAAATTGTTTTATATTTTTTAAGCTTTTCTTTTAGGTCCAATGAAAACATGATTTGGGAGGTTTATGTTGTTTTTGTGGATGGTTTGATGGGGATTCAAGTGAGAGATAGGATTGTATAAAGTGGTCATGTTACAGTTGCTTCAAACTATTGATAGATATTGTAGAGCCCACACATGTATGACAAAGTTGTCCTATTTCTGTCTCATATTTCTATTGAGTTTGCAGATCGCTATAACACCGCCCTGGTTTGCCACAGATGGCTTTTCTTGGCATGTCACCCTCGCTTGTGGCTGCGAGTTGAACGATCAATTAAAGATCCATTGGAGCCTGGTGTCTTCCCTAGTATTGAGACAGCGGTTGCTGCCGCAAGGTTTGTAAAGTTGTATCTGTCTGTATTCCTCTTTAGCTCATTCAGTGGAGTGTTAGAACTAATCATTCTTGTTTTTCGTTACATGTTTTTTGTTACAGGCCTGGCGACACCATTCTAATTTCAGCAGGGGGAAGGCATGTTGCTTCTGATATTCAAATAAAAAAGCCACTTTGCCTGGTAATTAAGAAAGTTTATGCTTGCATGTATACACCTCTAAATATGGGAGATTACCTTGGTATGCCAAAGAATCAGCAAAAAATTTAAAATCTTGTGAGGGACTTGTTTAGTCAATTTTGGTATTTCAGAAAGACGGTCCAACTTTTCTTGGTTTAATGGTTCCTCCAGTATTCATCAGTCAAAGCCTTCATAAGAGTAAATTTTATAAACATGTTAAGGAATTTGAGAATCAAGTACACTTGTGCTTGAGAGATTTTTTAAGTTTTAACCCAAAATAGTTGAACAAGGTTTAAGTGACGCTGTTCCCCCTCCAATACAAGAATGTGTTTGTCTGTTTGTTTTAGAGTTTATCTAACCCTTTCTACTTGAAGAGTAAGCACTTGGTCACCCGTACTGTTCCTTTCTCAGTGAGTGGTACTTTGTGTCCTACTTTACGCGTCGTACTACCAGTAGAACATGTGTTCTTTTGTGAAGTTATGGCACTTTCTGTGTAGGTTTTAGTGAATTTATAGCAGACTAGCGTGATACAAGTTAGGTTGCAAGCTAAGCTATTCACTGAACCAGACTTGTTGAAAACTATGGTTGGTTTCAATGTGCTGTAGGAAATTGATCATATATCTCTGCATTCCTAAAGTGAGTCTGCCTTTGTATAGTAGCGGTGTCACTTTACTTCATCTTAAATTAAGAGTTAATCGTTAGGTCATTTTGTTCTCCATTTTCTATCGCAATTTACTTTTTTCAGATTGGTGGAGGTGAGCTACCAGATGAGACAACCCTCATTTGTTCTCGCGGTGCAGACAGGTTTGCAAAGTTTTAACTTATGCTCTACTTTATCACTCATGTGATGTGATTAGTTTGGCATTTCTCTCTCAAATGTCCAATCACCAGGATCAACTTCCACGCTGTTATGTTTTAGCGGCAAATATAGCAACCATGTCCTTTTAGATGCTAATTTATATGGATACCATGTATCCATCAGGTGTTAAATTTGTTGCTAATAGCAGTCTGGAAGTGATCCTGGAAATCATCATTCTTTCTTATTATTTCTTTTCTTACAAAATATGTTTGGTATGCACTGTTCATTTTGTTTGAGCAGTGCATTGGAGTTCCTGTCCACCTGCAAATTGGCCAACTTAACTGTGAAGGCAGAGCTGGGTTCTTGCTTGCTTCATAGAAGTGGAAGGCTCACAATAGATGGGTGTGTGCTTCAGTGCGAGACGAATCCGCTAGACTTCCTTTCTGTCCCCATTGTGAGTACAGCAAGTGCGCAAACTGTGTTGTCTTCTTCGGTGAAGTGTTATAAGGATGGTGTTTCTGTTTCTCGGACTCGAATTGAAGGAGGTGCCAAGGCTGTTTCAACTAGTGGATACCTGACATTGCAGCGAGTACGAGTCATATATGCTCGGACGTCTCTCATTTTCTGGTTTGATATGGAGCAACAATGATGTCTTGGATTCCTAGTTGGCCTGTGTAGAATAGTAATTGTTTTTTTCTTTTTGGTAAACTATGTACAATAGTAATTTGGATTTGTTGTATTTATTTCATGGGTTGTATTAATTTCCAGTTTAGAGGATGCTGCTTGTATGTCTTTCCTAATGTTGAAAAGGTCATTGCCAAGATGGGATAAATGAGAATGAATCGTTTGAAATCTTCTTGCAATGGATTGGCCCGTGTGCATCATTACTGGTTTATTGATGTGGTTTTATTTTGCTTCTAAAACCAGAACCTAAGAACAATGCAGATGTATAGTCTTTCTCCTGCAAAATGGCTGTAAATTTAGCAACAACGTTAGCCAAAGTGTGGTTTTACTGATGTGGTTTTGTAGTATCCTTTTCCTATGTCAATGCAAAACTTGCGAACACTCCTTACTGTAGAAATTTTATACAGAAAATGTGTACTGTTTTAACAAATTACATGAAAGATCTTATGAGTTTCCAGAAACTGACTTCCGTTAATGATCACAGGAAGAGTGATGTATGCCGCAGCTAGTTTGAAATGGGGACGTATATGAAAAGAATCAGGTAAGTGACAGAAAGCCGAAATTGCAGTAAATAAGTAACTTTATTTCCATTATCATATCCACGAGTAACAAGTATCAGTCTGATTGCTCTTTTGTCATCCTAACCTCAGCATGCTGGAAATAGGGACTTATGCAAACATAACATGACAAGTTAGAGGAACTTCCTGGTGTGTCTTTGCAGTATAATGAGGTTTCACAAAAAGATCAAATTCCCATGGTGCAAACAAAACACAATCCTCAGATAGTTGGAAACCTGAAAATGGTTTCAACAGCAAAAAGCCAAATACCCAACGGTGTTTCTACTAAAATTCCACGCATCCATTAACAGAAAGAAGAGATACCAGCAACAATCTGCAATAAGATCAGCAACATGAAATACAACATTTTAGTATCCGACATCCCACTATGGAACTGGAATACAATCCCTTTCTGCATTGTGCTTGCAATATCACAAAAAACACATTCTATTCACTGTGTTTCAAAAAATATAACTCTACTTCCTAACTGGCCACATACACAAAATTGGCGCTCTTTGCTTCTATCATTACCATCCAAAGTTCACAGCTCAAAATACTCTGCTCTGCATGACATTCTACCAGCAGTAACAATGGTCTTCATGGTTCCATAAGACTAACAATTGATTTCATCATCTCTTCATCCAATCATTACCATTATAGCTTTCTGTACTCCCTAACAGTTGAGTGTAGAAAAATTGTCAGTTCCATTTACTAATGAAGTCTGCAATACTTGCACGGACAACGATGAATGTAACCAATACATGAGAAAATATTTTCCGAACCATACCAACTGAATATCTTATCAAAATTACAACATTGAAGTCACCTAAAATCCCTAAATCCCACCCCACTTCAACCCCGAAAATTGTAATGCATAAACATCAAGAGGCACCATATTCAGATATTGTTTTCTTTTAGATCAAACTCTTAGCATCATATTTGTTGCAATTTTCTGAAAGACGATAAAAGTACAATATACAAGGCTCCTGCTGTAACAAATTTTAATATTTGAGTAAACCTACTTTTTCCCATATGGATAAAAAACGCTCAGACAGGGGCTATACCATACATTACATTGACAACCCTAAACTGAAATTAGCTTGTATTTGTACCAAGAATGTTTGCAACAAGAATACAGATTAAAAAGGAAATTAACTTTGCTCTAGTAATTGTTTTTCCCAAACAGACTTATGGTTAATCGATGACAATTATAAGCCCTGAGTTGTCACACGACAACCCCACAGCCCAGCCCCAGCTGAGTGAATAATTACTGAACTATATACTTACCCAATATATGATATAAAAGCATGAGCTAAACTCAGCTCCCTGTAGCAGGTCTTCGTTGGACAACCAAATCATCAGCAGAGTAATAATCTGCGATGAGCCGGTACATGTATGATGGATTATGGCCTCCACTGGAAAGAAAGAGAGATTGTCGGTGATACATTTATCCAGGAAATCAGGATATATAAAACTGAAAAAGTTCAAAATACTGATCTGAAATTGATGGTTTTAGAGTTGAGGCTAGATATAAGATATGATGGCAGAATCTAATCATAAACTTATATGTCCATTTTCATTTTTTTTTTCCCTTTAATTGAATAGAAATGCAATAGGTGAAACATATCTTCAATGAATCTAAATCCATACAGTACTTACGTATCAGTGATAAATAGACTAACAAGCTTTGGTGGCACAAAATCAAATGTAGGATTGACAACATGCAGAAGTGGGGAACCAGTGCCACTTCGAAAATCCATGCAATCTGAGAATTCTCCAAAATCCAGCAGCTCAGAAGGAGATCTTAACTCATTCAGCAAGACTTCAGGGTTGTGTGGATACAGAGGGCACAACTGTAAGGCAAACACACAATTTGGATAGGGAAGTGTTAAGGGTGAAATCCAGGAAAATAAGCTACAAACAGATAGTATTACTCTCAGTTCAATCCGGCAAAGCCCAACTCCGTTTGAGAATCCCATGAGACCATATCCCAATTCTAGCATTCTTTGTCTAATCATGCAAATACAAAGCTAATAACACACTAGCAGCCAGCATAAACTTGAATGACACCTGAGAGTAATGCTATCTATTTACCATCTGACTTAATTATTAAACAGCTAAAGGAGACTCAATTCTTAGATGGGATGGATATTTCATCCCCAAATATTTGACTTAAATGATTCCTTCTACTCAACTCTTTCAAAGCTTGCTACCCCGGTAGGTGGATCGTTATTAGACCAAGTTGTTTTTAACCCCAAAAATGAAAACAAAACGAAGGATTTTTCAAATGATAAAAAATAAAACAAGCTTTGTGTTTGTAACCTTGTGACTGCCAGCAAGTACAACAAAAGGGACGGCATGTCTTTGGGCTGCAAGTGCAACCATATTCAACCCAACAGGTGCTATAACACCACCATTGGCCATGACAGCATGAGCACCAACTATAACCTTAAAAATACAAAACTCAACGTCAAGCTGGCACATAGGATGTAGATTCTCATATGGAAAATACAAGACTGCCTCCTACCATGTTCACTCGAGATATCATAGCAAAAATTGCAGAATCAGTGATCAGCGTGGTTTGTAAACCTCTTGCAACCAATTCTTTTGCAAGAAGATGCCCCTGATACCTGATAGAAACCACTTAATAACAAATTAGAATGGTCTAGGCAGACAATTCGCCGAAGGCAGGTAAGCCGTTGGTAGTCTGCTATTTCCATATCTTAAGCACATCTTTTTGGGTTTAGGGTTTAAGATACGGAAACAAGTAAAGATGTGCTTAAGATATGGAAATAACAGACTACCAAGGAAACATCCAAACTTTACGAATTGGAAATCTAAAACTTTGGAAAATAGGAAGGACTTTGCACTAACCTTGGAGCTCCCTCTGCAACAAATACCCGAAATGATCTTTTTTTCTCCTTTGCAGCAAAAAGGAATTCTAGTACTGTTTTTGAACTGCCTAGAGTTAATATAACCTCACTGCAAAAACACTGCAATTAGCATACTAAAAACAGCAGATGAAAAAGTTTTACTAGACCAAGAAAATTGAAGATCATACAGACTAGCCAGTAGTCACTCTACATAAAGCTAGATATTCTGATGAATGGAGAAGACTCCCAATCCTGTCTTATAAGTTCTTTCTAGTACGTACAAACAGCAAGTACCAGAACATATAAGATAATAGCAAAATAAACGAGCAATTTGTTCCAGATGAACACAATGCAACAAGCCTGGAATCCAAAATCCCAATGAAAACACAAAAAGTTCAGTAGATCAAGTTTTCCTCCGAAAATTCAATCTAAATTAGAGTAGTGTATTATCCCAGCATTGAAGTCAGCCATACATGTTCTTGGAACTTTTACAAACAGCATACATGTAAGTGTGCCAGGAAAGCAAAAGAGTACAACCTTCAAATCAGATAAAAAAGAAATTTTACTTAAACAGCCCAATGTAATAATCTTGTCACCCTCAAGGTTTTTTAAATCTCCGTCCTATCAAGTTTTACAATCCTTTCTAAATATGGAAGTTAAAACAAATTTGGATCTTCTAGAATCACTATGAAGTGGGTGAACTGAATATATGCCATACGTTATCAAGTAGATGGTCCAACTGCAAGTTCAGAAAAATATGCGAAAACAATTTTTTCCGGCGTATCTAGTTCATGAATAATAATTTGGTCTTAACCTCATTTGCTCAAGAATCCTATCTACCCAAGTGTCCTCTTCAGTGAAATGATTACACAGTACAAAAACAGCGCTGTAAGTGTGCCAGACAAGAAAAAGAATACAACCATCAAATTGAAAAGAAAGAATTGTTTAACTTAATCATCCCACTTTTTAAGAAATTGGAAAATTGTTTACATGGTTGGAGGCAGTCTTTGCAAACAGAAATTGAGCACCCAGTTAATAATCTCTATGTCTAAGAAATAGAATACAAAATTAACCACAGAGCTAATCGAACTATTCCACAGAGTAAGAATGAGCTGATAGAAGAATCAAAGTATCAGCTCTCTTCTGGCAATGAACTTGTAACCTATATGGTTAAACTATAACCTTCAAAATCTTTCATTAACAATCATTTGGTGAAGTTTACCTAGAAGCTAAACTATACAGTATTAGTTTATGAGACAATTGATGCTCCATGCACAAGCAAGATATTAACAGCTAAATAAAAGACCAAATAATTAAACACGAAAAGAAAAAGTAGTCCATTTGTTTCAGAGACAGACCAGAAATACACATTTAAATGTCCTCACAGTACATTATATAATTTATTATTTTCTTTTTATCTCGTTTGACTCTTGGATTTTATCTAGTTCTTTTAAATGGTACTTATGGTATCTCGTACACATTCCCACAGTTTACTGAGTAAATAATAAGTCAACTTCAATGTGAATTTGTTATGCCAATAACATGATGAATTTTCTAAGCATCTAGATACACTGGAATATATATTTTCGTTAAACAAACATACGATAATCAGCAACCTGGAAGCATGCAACTCCAGCCACATAGATCAAACAAAAATTACATACAAAAATAAACTAAACTAAACAAGCTAAAGAAAAAAAATCAGCAACCAACCAACTCAAGAAACAATGCCCAACTTCTAATTTCTAATTTAGTAACTAGATGACCCAGAGCCAGTCAAGAAACAATGCCCAACTTCTCAAAATCTATCTATGAATGAATAATCACACAAACAGAATTGATCGAAAAAACATTAACTTTTCCCCAGGAAACATGAAGAACCACCATACTCCTACCCTACCATTTCCCAAGTATTACAGGTTCCTCATTAACCCACATAATAATTAAAAACAAGAGCTTCGTTGTCATTATATTCAGTGAACTGAAAAAGGACCAAAAAACAAAAGCTATATGAGCCTGATAACATTTGCTTCATGTCTTTACAATATCAACAAACGCAACCATACTTCTAATAACCTTGGTTACAGAGACCATAAGGCTGACCACTAAGAAATGAAAGAAGGCAAGGTAATAATTTTTCAGCCAACTTAGATGCAACACCAATTTACATTGTGCATAATAGAGAGAGAGAGAGAGAGAGAGAGAGACTAAAGACCAACAAACAAAAAAATTAAAATCATTATGGCATTGAATCTAGTCATAAGTAAATCACTAAAAACCACCTAAAATGCATGAATAAGATTAGTATACAGTTGTCTCACCCACCAAAATCAACACCACTCTAATTATTATTAAAGCACACATATGTATATCTTAAGGGGAAAATTCAGCTTATATATGACTGCATAAAGCTTCTATATTTGAAAGAAAAAACGAGAATTAGTAACAGGCAGCGTAGTTAAAATAGTCAAGGCTAGGAGGAAAATGTACTTATGGTGAATGTGCTCTACTGCTTGCTCAGCAATCTGTTCATGGCAAGTGCCAATATCTTGAATAAGTTCATTGACTGCTTCAATGACATCATGCTTCAGCTTCCGGCTTCTAGAACTTTTATCAGCAGCTGTGAAAGAAAACAAATATCAATAAGTCATAAGGTCACAAGCCATTTAATTTTTCTTTAAAATAGTAACTACAGTTCCAGCACCATAGACCATTGGGAGCCCAAAATTCAAGTGACCAATTTCCACCGACAAATAGTAAACATTTATCATCAGAAATATTGACTGAAAAACTCAATATGCTTTAATCAAGTTTCTGATCAGATAGGGAAAAGACAAAAAATCTACTAAAAAGTGAAAACAATCTCCCAAAAATCTAAAGAGTGAAGAGCACACATTTGCTTTTTCCTTCAGAATCACCCCCAGATGAAGAAGTGTGAGGGATAGCTGCTGCATCAGGCATGTCTTCAAGAAGGGTTTGCAAGGAAGGCGGACGCAGTGTGCTTCTTGCAGCTGCTGCAACTACAGCAGCAGATAGAACAGGATAGTTGTCGTGGTCAACATCATCTTCATCATCACTGACAGTTGACAAGTTCAACCCAGCCATAGCAGCTGTGGTGAGAGAAAGATCCTCCTCCCTGATAATGTGCAAAACCCGCCTCACAATATTACCCACAGCAAGCTCTGCAATCATGTTTACCAAAGATCACCAGGGAAAATAGAATAACTCAGCCTCTAAATATATAAGATACAAAAAAATTAACAATAAATAAATAAATATAGTACTTCTGAGATGATATTTCTGAGTTAGAAAACCCCTGCATGATTAAATTGGCAACTACACTTAGCAATTTAAGTACTTTACTACCATGAAAGAAAACCCCTGACATGTTTGAATTACTAAAAGCCAAAGTTAACACAGATTTAAAACTATTCAGAGAATGCTTTATAGAGAAAGGGAAGAAATTGTGTAGATTATTTTCACTAAGCTAGGTGGGTATATCTTAAATTGTATTTGCATTTGTGATACATATAATTTAGTGGTAAAGCCATATTCCTAGCTTCCATAATTGTCCAAATGTTTTCTTTCTGGGACTAGGGGGAGAGGGGAGTATGGCTCCAGAGATAGAGCGCTGAAACCAACACTAACGGTAGGACTTCAAATCTTGCTTTCTCTCCCAACACTTTAGTCTACTTTCAACAAACAAAAAACGTATAGAGTTTTGTTCAAATATTGGCTTTGCTCATCCAAAAACCAACTTTTGGATTTCATTCAGGGTACCCACATAAAAGCTATAGAGAAGAATTATCTCCCACAAATTTCCTCCTAGACAATAGAAGATAACATGCATATTTATTTTAACAAGAACACAGAGGAACTTAAGATTCTTACTTTTGTCCATGTTCAAAACAAAAACAAATAAAGATTCTTACTTTTGGATGATCAAGCACCATTTGTAGACTGCAATTAACTAGCTAGCCCTTTAAGCAGAAAATATGTAGTAAATAACTTAGAGTGTGTGTGTGTGTGTGTGTGTGTGTGTGGTCAACCGAAACATTCATGGAAAAAAAAAACACTTCATTTATCATTTCTGATTTTCAAACTATACCAAAGAAAACATCCAAATTGACTGACCCCTATATATATGGTCTAATTTGACAGGCCACTAGAAAACAGTTGCTAAAGTAGTAAAGGTTGCTAAGTGACATTCCAAACAAAGATGTTCAAGCAACATGAATGACCGTCGTTCTGATGACAGAATCTACTAACCAGACCAAATAATACTACAGTGGCCCGATTACTGCTACTTAAATAACATTTCCATACACCTACCCACAGGATTTGCAGCAATCAGCTGCTCCCCAACAGCCTTTACAGCATCAATCAAGGCTCCGGCTTGATTCGTGTAGGGCACACGCTGCGACGAAATCACCGAGCGAAGTAACTCAGCAGTCTGCTTCGCCGTAGCCTGCGAGCCCTCGATTTTACTGCCAGCACAGCACAGAGCATCCACAATCAATAATGCGAAACGATTCCTACTTAACCAAAACTACACTCTCTTGAGCCCTAAACTCAGTACAACTAAGAATATATATAAATTGTGCTTTAATACATACCGCTTTTTCAGCTTGATAATGAAATCATTCACAAGAGTATGAACGTCTGGCATGATTATATCACTCAATTTTCACCTGAAAAAAAAAAAGTTGCAGACAGAATCAAAACGGAGCAGAAATGCCACTATATGAAGCTCTCAACCTAACAGAAACTACACGAATCAAACAAACTCAATCAACTCTATTCCTCATGATGATGAAATTGCCTATATTCACTGTTCAAAAAAACTTGACCAGAAAAAAAAAACTGAGAAAAATGGCTTCAAATTTCTGCGCAACAGAACATAAGAAATGAAAAGCACAGAGCAAATTCTGCAGTGGAAGATATAATCATATGAATTAGAGGAAGAGAATTCGGAGAGCAAAGAAAGAAGAAGAGCTTACGGGCGAGATCGAAGAAGCATGTGAATGAGAGACGGAGAGAGTTCGTGCGTGTGGGGGGTTTTGCAGAGTTTGGGGCTTTTCAGAGAGAGCTTCTATTTTGCAATTTGGGTTTCCGGGTTTCCCTTTCCAGGACCCGGTTCGATTTCTAAATATGGTTTTTCTCTTTTTTTTTTTTTTTTTTCCTTTTCATTTTTCTCTTCGCTATCTACTCGTCTCCGTTGTTTTTCTCCTGAACTTCGCTAATTTTTTAACTTTAAAATTCTTGTTGACAGTATTAGTGGGCTCAAGCCTCAATGCTCCTCTGTTTCGTTTCGATATATGAGGCGAATTTTGTAGTTGGTGCAGTTGGTTATTGTTGAAATAATTCAATTTGGGATCATTTTATCCCTCTTAATGAAATGATAGCTTTTCATTTTGATATGTTTAGTGCTGGATGCATTCAAGCCTTCAAGGCATCATGTTGTAGCTGTCCTTTTTTCATTTTTCTGTAATAAAAAAACACTTTTCATTTTTAATTTTTATATATGTGAGTGTCAGATTGTCTACGAAAATACTAACTAATTTTGTATAAAAATTGACAATCACATAAGATCTAGGATTTGAGAGAGAGAGAGAGAGGGAGATTCAGGAATATATGTAGAGACAACGCTTACACTGATTATGGAGGTGTTCTCATGAAAAATTTTGGTCATGTATGTGGGGTGGGAGAGAAGACTATGTTATAGAGACCTCTTTTAATAGAGGACAATTGAAAGATGTTGTAATATTTAATGGGACGCCATTCGAACTCATACAATATTTTACTAGGTAGTCGATCACCTAGTCCAATTTATTGTTGGTGGGGGTATCAATTGAAATTAATAAAAAAATTGATGCCTCCCAACTAAAGTAACATTTGTCAATAGTGGGAGGACCTTGCTTAGGGTGGCATGCATCATACCGGATAGGGTTAGGCGTTTGAGGCCGAAAACTTAGAAATTAGCCTAATAGGACTGAGACCAATGGTTCGTGTGGATTTATAGCAATTGAAGAATGAACTGAATTGTAATTGTGGTTTGGTTAGGAGAATGAAATTCACATTCCAATCCACAACTTTCAAAACCATACATAAAGAGATAAAATTTAGGACAAAATACTGTTTGCTCCCTATACTTATAGGGTATTGACGTTTCAGTCCCTGACGTTTCAATTTCATCTAAAAAGTCCCTGAACTTTCCAATTTCACCTAAAAAGTCCCTGCCGTCAATTTTCCTTTAAAAATTTTGTTTTCTTGCTAACGTGGCACTATTTCAACTGTAAAATGACTATTTTACCCTTACTGACCCCAAAAAAAAAAACTACTCTATTTTCTCTTTTTTAACTCTCTTTTCTCTTTTTTAACTCTTTTTTCTCTATTTTGTTAATTTGTTCTTTTTTATTGGGATAATGATAAAAAAATGTCATTTTGAAGTGTCTTATTATAATTTAAACACCACAAATGTTCCGATGATAATTTAGGTCACATGTTCACGATCTACCACTGCATTTCAAATTAATTACAAAACTGCCACCGTCAGTTTTCTTTGGCAGTTTGTGGCCAGTAAAGTAAAACGGCACTATTGTTCATCTTCTCCATATTATTTCGGGATTTCAAACGTCAAAAAATCACTCAAACCTACTCCGAAATAGAGAATTCTTAATCCTCTTCATCTCCGGCTGCCACATTCTGAGACACATACATTCTCCGACGACTGTTTTGCTCAACGGTGAAGCAGCACCGACTCTGCAAAAGTACTTAACTGAAAAAGCCCCAAATTTTAGGGATTTGAAGAATTGCAGAACTCGAATCGTCTACCTCGATCGGGTAATCTTTCAGCCTCGATTCTCATAAACTTCTCTTACTTAATTTCGAGTCATTGAGATAGTTAGGCCTGACAACGTGCGGGTATAGTGCGGGTACGGTGCGGGTTCTTAACGGGCCGACCCGGTAAAAACCCGTTAACAAATTTTTTTTTTTTTTAATGAATCAAGTATAAACAAATAACGAATCAAGCAGGATTGGAGGCGATAACAAGATGGAGATTCCAACTTCAGTTCACAAGAGACAAAGAATACTGGACTTCAAAATTCAAAACATTGACTTATTTTCCTGCATTTTCTGAACCAAACCAGAAATGGGGTAAACACACAGTATATCCCAAAAATAGAGCAAGCCTCCAAATCTTCAATTCTCATAATAAAATAAAATAACAGAAATTTATACTTCAAATCAGAGAAACAAAACCTTCTATTAACAATGTTTAGCACATAAGTTCAACAAAAGCAAAAATTTCAAGTCTTGCCTAGTTCAGTATGCAGTTCTAGCTATATTGAGTCCTAGTGCAAACAAAGACAAAATTCAAACCTTCAGTTTCTAAGCTCTCTTCCCACACTTTCACAGCAACAAAACAAACCCCAACAACAAAAACAAGCCAGAAATCAAGGAAGATAGGGACCAGCACAAGCTTTAAATACAACCACTTCATCAAAATGGCTCCATCTCAAAACACAAACAGCCATTCACAGAGCCCAAATCCAGAAATTGAAGCAAACCCAGATCACCATTACACCAAAACAGATTTCAGATTATAAAATGCAATACCCAGATACAAAAACGGCTAGGAATCGAAGAAAACCCAAAGCAAAAGACAGATCCATGCAATACCTTGAGAAATTGGGCGCGCAGAGAGAGATGAGAGAGAGAGAGAGAGAGAGAGAGAGAGAGTTGGGATTTGGGTGACGGAAATGAATGGGAGAGAGTTCCGTTTTGGTGAAGACGGAAAGGGGCGAAATGGATTTGTTTGGAAGCAAACGGGTTCCATGGGTTCCAGTGGCTTTAGCATGCAAGGCCCGTTTATTTGCGGGTTTTTTGCGTGCGGGCTTTTTTAGCACGAATTTAATAAATGGACGGGTTCGGGCGGGCTTTTACCGTGCGGGTTTCAGGCGGGTTTGCGGGTCACGGGCTCAAATGCCAAGCCTAGAGATAGTGTTTAGTTTTGGAATTATAAGTCGAATATGATTTATAATTATTTCTGCATTTGATTCTGAAACAAAACAATTCGATTCCAAGTTTTGGTTTGGTTTGAGTGAAGATTTAAAGCTTTTTTCAGTGGAGATGATCAATGACTGTCTTTAAATTTTAGTTTGATGCTATAACATAGCCAGTGACATAGGCTACTGAGTGGGTATCATTTCATTTTGGAGTGACTCTATTTCCATTTTGGTGTGATTTGATACAGAGAAATGAACAGTAACATAACCATTTATGTGGAGATAATGACTGTGTGTGATGCTGTTTAGGCTTTAGGCTTTACTTGAATGGAAATTTTGCTAGTGCAAATACATTTTTATAGGCTCAGATAATGAAACTGGCTAGTGAGGTCACTAGCCAGGTCGCTAGACAAGTCAAAAGCCAGATAAGTCACTCGAAAAGGACAACTCATTGGCAACGTGTGTTAACCTCCTGTCAGTGATCATGTAACTGATCATGTAACTGGCCATGTAACTTACATGTATGTAACTGATCATGTAACTGGCCATGTAACTTACATGTAACTAGCCAAGTAACTGATTATGTAACTTACAACATATGTAACTGGCCAAGTAACTGATTATGTAATTGACGTTGAAATTGACATGAGCTGTAACTGACCATGTAACTGATCATGTAACTTACAATATATGTATCTGGCCAAGTAACTGATTATGTAACTGCAAACTCAATGCTAACCTTCTTATTTTTTCAACAGAATTTAAACATCAGAAATGACAAGAACAAAAAGAAAAGAAAGGGAACCAAGCGATGATAATGAAGACTACCAAGAGGTGGAATTAGAAGATGAAGAAGACGATCAAACGATACACAAAAAGAAGAATTCGAAGAAGAGCTTGAAGAAATAAAAAAAGGAGACAGGAAGAAACAGAAGATGAAGAAGAAGAAGAAGAAGAAAAAGAAGAACCATCACCGAAGAGATTGAAATAAAAAAAAATATAAAAAAAAAAGACAGGAAGAAACAGAAGAAGAAGAAGTAGAACAATCACGTACCAAAGAAGGGTTCTTCAAAAGTTATTAGCAAAAAACAGAAAGTAAAGAAGGTAAAAGATTCCGAAGAGCAAGCAGAAGTAGAAGAAAAACCTGAAGCAGCACCAAAGAGGAAAAAAAATGTGAAACCAGGACATGTGCAGTACAGGTGCACATTAATAAGTTTCTTGAACACAATTAAAGATAACAAGAAGAATCTCAGTGCAAGAACATTAGATTTGCTTAGGCAGTCACCATTTGGAAATATTGTCGATGCATTCCATGGTGGCTACATAGAGGAGAAGTTAGCCAAGAAATTTGACGATTTCATTACACTCCTCCTGCAGGCCTACGACCATGAAAATGACCTCTTCTTCTTTGGAAAGAAGAAATTCAGGATCTCGACAAGAGATATTTCAAAGATCCTAGGAATGCCAGAAAAAGGTGAGTTGGTCCCAAAGACTTCTGAGGGTGCATATCAGTCCAACTTTGTCCAGCAGTTTTTTTCAAACACAGCGAGAATTAACAAGAGAGCCGTGGAGAAAGCTCTGCAAGATGCGCTCAAAGAGAATCCAACAACAGAGGAAGAGATTGAGAAGAAGGACAAAAATATGGCAAGATTAATCTTGCTGGACTTGTTCATCAAGTTTCTGTTCCCAAATGCAGGAGGAACAATTTCATGGGACTACGTAAAAGCCTGCGAAAATTTGGATAAGATCGGATCTTATGACTGGGCAAGGGAAGTTGGAAGCTTCTTAAAAAAGTCTATAAAGACTTTGAAAAAGAAAAAGGAGTCAAGCAACCCATATAGTAATACAGGGGGCTGAGTTCTGATAATACTGGTAAGTTACTGTCAGACTGAAATGTAACTGGTCAAGTCAAACTGCATGTCATTCGTCAAGTCACTATGACTATTTTTTTTTTGTGCAAGCAGTATTGGTTCTATCAAAACACTGGAAAAATCAAGCCAATATCTAGAAGGGAGAACGAAGATCTTGGGATGAGAAAATGGGACATCCAGAAATTGATAAAGGATTGGACAAGTTTTAACAGCTTGAAAAAAATAGAGGTATTTTCTTCTTTGTCAAAGTAGTTGTCACTGGACAAGTGACTGGCCAAGTAGCTATCTTGGTTAAAAGTCACTGATTAAGTCACTGTCACACTGCATGTCAATGGCCAAGTCACTGGCCTTCATAACTGTTGTAAACATGTCATTGCTCATGCGACATAGCATGTCACTGACATATTGAATATGTTTCTTTCAGAAAATCTTTGAAAACCTGAAGAAGGATAGAAAGGAATCAGAATCCGAGGAAGAGGAGAATAGATCAGATGAAGCAAAGATAGTTCCGGAAGGAGAGGAAAAAGGAGCTGATGATCAGAATTGTGAAAACGAAGAAGATAACCTAGAAGTTGAGGTGGCTGAACAGGAAACTGCTTCAGAAAAAACAAGTGGGAGAAAGAGCTTCAGAAAAAGGAAGAGGAGATAAGATATATGACTGTGGAGAAAGATAATTTGAAGAAAAAACTAAACGAAAAGGAACAGGAACTAAGGAAAATCACGGAGGACATGGTGAATCTGGAGGAACGAAATGCTATACTTGTGACCGAGAATTTCTGCCTTGCATCATCGGTGAAAGAGTTAGAGATAAAATTGAAGGAATTGGAGAAAATGTTGAGCCCAAAGACTCGCACCTCAACAGCAGCACAGCTCCCCACCTCCTAACTCAACAGAAGAAAAAAAATGAATCAAATGGAGCTGCATCTAAGGCTGCTGAAAACACAAAAAATAAAGATCAATCGACTGTTGAGGAAGGTCAGTCCCATGGGATCTGCACAGTCGAAGAATCTGTAGAAGCAGCATCTCAATCTCCACCTCACTGCACAGTGGCAGAAGAAATTAAATCGACCATCACACAAGGAGTCACAGTTCCAGAGCCCCAAAGTCCACATGCTCACAGTGGCGAAAATGGAACAACAAGATGACAAGTGTCAGATAGTGAAAAGTCCTATAATTGAATAAGCATTTCAACTTCGTTCGTTGAGCATAGAGAAAGAGAAGAAGACACCAGAGCAGAGCAAAAAGGGAGAGTTAACAATGCACCTCACAGAGCAACATTCCGGTGAAACGGTATCATCAATGGGTCTCTACTCTTACGTTGTGAGATTAAAGAATAGGAGAAGAACACAGAAAAAGGACAACATTTACTGGTGGGGAGATGTGAAAGAAAAACGACAGAAGAAAGCAAAGGAGATTGAAGAGAGATTGAAAGATGCTGAAAAGAAAGAAAAAGAAAAGGAGATGAAGGCCTCACTGCCAGATGCTGAATGTAAAAAGCTAGAACAGATGGTAGCACAACAGAAGTTGGACGATTTACCAGAGGATGTTCTGGAAGCAATAAGAGAGATGGACGCTGCAGAAAATGTACAAATCAATAAAGAGCCAAAAGAGAAACAGCTACCTGCTGAGGTCGTACACTGGGAGGAGAGCAAAGTATACAATTTTATGGACTAGGACACCAAGAGGAGAGTCCAGAAATACTGGCAAAATGCACCATCAGGGTAATACTTTAATTAAGTTAAAATTCTATTTTAAACTTATTGTCACTGGCCAAGTAACTGTTTATGTAACTATCAAAGTAACTGGCCAGGCCATCGTTCATGTATATGGCGAAGTCACTAGCCATGTGAAGTCACTGGCCAAGTCACTGTCCATGTAACTGACAAAGTAACTGGCCAAGTAAAGTCGCTGGCCAAGTCACTGTCCATGTAAATGCAGAAGTCACTGGCCATGTGAAGTCACTGGCCAAGTAATTGTTTATGTAACTATCAAAGTAACTGGCCAGGCCATCGTTCATGTATATGGCGAAGTCACTGGCCAAGTAAAGTCACTGGCCAAGTCACTGTCCACGTAAATGCGGAAGTCACTGGCCATGTGAAGTCATTGGCAAAGTCACTGTCCATGTAACTGACAAAGTAACTAGCCAAGTAAAGTCGCTAGCCAAGTTACTGTCTATGTAAATGCGGAAGTCACTGGCCAATGAGTTGGGCAAGTGAAGTCATTGGCCATGTGATTGTTAAATAACCAACATCACAAACTATGTTACTTACACTTCATTCTTTGCAGAGTATACTTCTGGGATGGAAGACAGTATGAAGCACAGGTTTCAAGACAGGATTTAAAAGACATAATCATGGATGAACCGATATCAAGCAATTACATCGAATGTTATGGAGTTCTCTTAACTGATCAGTTGTTGGAGAAAGAATCACAAGGCCTGGATGTCCCAACTTTTATGAATCCCTTATGATGGGTAAGTAGTGGAACGATTATCAATCTAAAATCAAAGCAAATAATTCTTAATTGATAATAACTTGTCTTCTTTTTTTCTTACAAACAGCATTCTGCAGAAAATTTGACGGTGTATTATGTACATTTGTACCTCTGCGAACCACTATTCGAAAATCTGGCAAGATCCAACTATATATTCTTCCCAATCTCACATGAATCAGGATTTCATCATACACTGCTCATTTTTGACAAGGAATTAAAGAAATGGTTCCACTCTGATTCAAAAAGACCAAAAAATATCATCAACTAGAAAATGCTTTCAAAATGTCCAAAAAATGGTATGAAACACTTTCGTCATACTAATTTCATATATTTAATTTAAGCAGAAAGCATATTATTGATTATGTTGCGATGTTGGAAATGCAGGTTAAAATGGTAGAGCTTTGGATGACTGCAGTAAAAGAACAAGCAGATGACATGGTAGAACAAGGTTGCAGGATGAAATTTGATGAAAAGAACAGTTCAGAAGAACAACTGAAAATGATGGAAGTTCCATTGACTGAAACAGAGAGAGAAAGCATAAAGTGGATCAAGGATAAATGGCAGTGACAGAACTCAAAGACAACCCTCAGCAAGGAGAAGATTCGTAAGTATACAGCTCTTTAAAAATGTCAATATAATCATTATAAAGTTCAAAATCATTTACTTCAATTTTTATATGATGAACAGATTGGATTGCGGACTTTTTGTAATGTACACAATGGAGAAAATTTCGAAAAAAGGGACAGTTCCAAAGAAGCTCACAAAGGATGATATTTTGAAATTTAGAGCTCATGTGGTAAAGTCATTTGCAGAAAGTAGGCACAGCTGGAACTCACAACATAATGAAGTGTAGAAATTTGTTTAGGGAATAGGATAGGTTATATAGTTTTTTCGAATTGATTCATCATATATATCCATTCATTTGTTCAATCGGAATTTCCATTTTTTAATATTTTCTTGCAGATATTGCTTCAGTATATAAAATTTTGTTTGATATGATCTTCTGAAACGAATTCATGTACTTAGGTACCTTTTAAAGTAAGTAAATGGCTAAGTTACAGAGAAACTGAATGTTACTGGAAATGGCGACCTAAATGTCACTGGCCAAGTCACTGTCCGTCTCAAGTAACTGGGAAAGTCACTGACAACGTAACTGCCCAAGTAACTAGCCAAGACAGTAAACTAGTCAATCAATAAGTCTACAGATCTTATACCAAGACACTGAACAAGTCACCAACCATGATTTGGCAAAATAATTGTAAAAGGTAATGTCATGAGCCAATACATAAAGAAAGTAATTGTAAAAAAATTCATGTCCTTATGTACCCTATAAAGTAACTGGCCAAGTCACTGGCAAAGTAACTGACAAAGTCACTCACTAGCAAAAGACAAGACATTACCAAACTGATCTTTTTATTTTTAATTGCAACGTTCCGCTGCACAACAACAAACTGTAAAAAAATTCATATCCTTACATGCATTATAAAGTAACTGGCCAAGTCACTGGCAAGTAACTTAAAAAATAATGTCATGAGCCAATAAATAGAACAAGTAACTGTAAAAATTGAGTCACTGCTTATGTCACTGTCTATGTTTGAAATTACCTATCCAACCCTTCAACTACAAGAAAACTGCCCCTGGCAGTTATCTAACCCGAGGGCGACTATATCTCTTGGTTCATTTTACAATATCTTTTCACAATTTCAAAATTCAGAGAAACTGCTCAAAGATTTTCTCTCCGGCTAAAACAGCGGACAACGACTAATTTCCTCCACCATCAACGTTGGGTAAGCAAGAGTGATTCACCGATTAAGCCCCAAATTCTACGGTTCTACAAATTTACCGAAAATATTTGAAAATCTGTGCTCGTCAGACAGCCACCCGTAACTTCCTCATACTTCTTTCATATAATTTCAATTTGAATAGCTTGCGTTTTGTTTGAATTAGAAAAAATATTTCAATTACATGTGGAGTCTCATCAGAAAATGAATTTGCATGCGAGATTTGTTTGACTTACATGTGGAATCTGATGAAAAAATGATGAGAATTGTTTGACTTACATGTGGAATCTAATGAGAAAATGATGATTTCTGTTTCAATTACATGTGGGATTTGATGAGAAAATGAATTTCCATGTTAGTTTTGTTTGAATTACATGTGGGATGATGCCAGAAAATTTCAGCATTTTGTCATTGTTCAATGTCTTTGTCACTGCCCATGTCGCTGCACTGGTCACTGGCTATGATCATGTAACTGGTCATGTCACTGTCATAAACATGTGCATAAATATGTCACTGGTTATGTAACTATCAAAATAACTATTGAATTCAATTTTCTTAATTGTTTACAGGATTTTTTTTAAAAAGTTTGAGGAATGGTCCAACTAAAAAGAAAACAAAGTGAGGAATCCGGAGAAGAACAATCTGAAGAACAAAGTCCAGGAGAAACAATTGCGGAAAAGTTAAAACTGATAAAATGGAATAAAGTAAATGAGAGAAAAAACCGAAAGCAGAAAACTGAAGATGAAGAAGAACCAAGTGAAGATGAGGAAGAAACAACTGAAGATGAAGAAGAATATAATGAAGAACATGTCCGGGGTAAGAAGACGAAGAAGGATAAAAATAAGAAAACTGGAAACCAGAAAAGAAAAAAACTGGAAGGAACTGAAGGTGAAGAAGAATCTAATGAAGAACAAGTCCGCAGTAAGAAGAAGAATAAGGATAAAAAGGAGAAAAGAAGAAACAAGAAAGAAACTAAAGATGAAGAAGAAGAATCTGATGGAGAAGAAGTTCGTGCCAAGAAGAAGAAGAAAATGGATAAAAGGAAGACAAAAAAAGAGAGTACAAAGAAGAAAGAAGAAACTGACGAGGTAAAAGATACAAAGGATGTTGAAGAGGAAAAAGTCCCAGGGAAAAGGAAAAGATATGTAAAAGAAGGTTATGTGCAGTATCGTTGCACAATGCTTGCTTTTCTGAAAACAATTGCAGAAAACAAAAATAACCTGACTGAAGGGACTTTAGAGCTGCTGCAGAAAACTCCCTTTGCAACGCTGATAGATGCATTCCATGGAGGTTCAATTAAAGAAAAGGATGCAAAGAAATCAGATGATTTAATCACACTTCTGCTACAAGCATACGACAGCGACACAGACCTTTTTGTGTTTGGAAACAGGAAATTCAGAATGTCAACAAGTGATATATCTATGATTTTAGGAGTGCCGGGATCCGGGTTATTAGTACCAAAGACCAAAGAAGGGGCATACAGATCTGAGTTCGTGACTAAATACTTTGACAAAAAGCAGAGGATCAACAAGGCGGCTGCAGAGGAAGCTTTGAAGAAGGCATTGGCAGAAACTCCAGAAACAGGGGAAGAAAAAAAGAAACGGGACAGAAATGTTGCCGTATTAATACTCTTGAACCTTTTCATCAAACTCATGTTCCCAAACTCTGGAGGAACAAGGGACTGTATAAGAGTCTGTGAAGAGGTGGAAAGTCTGGGAAAATATAGCTGGGCAGAGGAAGTTGGCGACTTCCTTAAAAAAATCAATTAAACGAAAGGGAAAAGAATCCCAAAACATGGCAGGTTGCGTGATATTGGTGATGGTAAATTCCTGTACCTTGTTAAAAATTTGTTTATGCATCATTTTGCTGTCCCATAATTAACTACGTATGCTGTTGTAAGTACAAAAACTAGATCAGTGTCACGTCATTGGTCAGGTCACTGGACAGGTAACTTGCCAGGTCACTGTTAATGTTACTGTCAAGTTTATGTCACTGAAAATGTCACTGTTTATGTATTTGCATATGTCATTGGTTATGTTTGTGATATTCATATGGCTAAGCAACTGTTTGAAAAATAACTAACTAGTTTTCTATTTTCCAAACAGTACTGGTTTCGCCACAAGACGGGAGTAGTGCCTCTAATCTCTGGAAGAGAAACCGGAAAACACGAAATAAGAAAGTGGCAATTAAAGACCCTGATAGAAAAAAAAAAGGGATTTCAACACCATGGGGAAGTTGAAGGTATGTTAATTTGATGTAGAAAAACTAGGTCACTGGTCTTGTTAATGTTGTAGGGTTCCAACTGGTCAGGTCACTGAGCAAGTCATTGACTATGTCACTGCTCATGTTATTGTTATATTTTCATGTCACAGTGCATGTAACTTTCCATGTCTATGATTGTGTTGTTATTTTATTTCTGTCACTGCCTATGTCACTGACAACTTTTGTAATTTTGTTTCAGAAAATATTTGATAAAGTTAAAGAAGATGCAGAGGAGGAAGATTCTGAGTCTAATACAAACATAGAAAGTAAAGAAAAAAGAATGATGGGCAAGAAGAAAATGTTGAAAATAGAACTAGTGGAAACATGGTGAAGGAGACTGCATGGAATGATAAACAGAAGAAAGAATTAGAGACAAATCTTCAAAAAAAGGAAAAAGAGCTAAGAGATGTGGAAATAGAGAAAAAGGGCTTGGAAGAAAAAATAAGGAAATTGGAGAAAGAATTGCAAACAAGAGAAAAGAAAGCTGACAACATTAACAATGAGAAGATGGAGACAGAGATAGGGAAGACCAATGAAGAGAAGAATGAATTACAGAGAAAGCTCGAGGGAAAGGAAGAAGAGCTAAGTGCTTTGAAAAAAAAAGTTGAGGAGAAAGAAAAGGAAATTGGCAGAATAAACGAAGAGAAGGGGGATATGTTATTGGAAAATGAGGTGTTGAAAATTGAGAAAGCCTCACTGATTAAAAGAGTGAAGCAATTGGAGGGCATAGTAATGGCACTAACTGAGAAGTATGCATGAGTCGCCAATAACACGTCCAGGTGATGACAACGACTCAACTCCTCCTCCCCCACCACCTAGTTTCCCTCCACCAAAATCAAAAGCCCCTCAGGACAAGCCAACTGACAGCAAGCACTCCAAAAACACAAAATCTCAAGGTGGAATTCAGGGAACTCAACCACAACCTGCCGACTCCACAACAAGCGTATCTGCGGAACCTCACTCTACCGACCGAGGACATCAGTCACCACTTGAATGCCTTGCCCAAGTAGCTGCACAAGTTCATTCACCAACCTCTCCTGATGTTAAATTGAGAATAACGGAAGATGCTTGCACACCGAATACTGCTTGGGTTAATGCATTGTTTGTGTTTCCACGTCCGGGCGCGTTACAAACTCGACCTCTAAGAAAAGTCCATTTGGAAGATATGCAAGCAGAGCCACACAAGTATCAGATCATTGTATCACCAGAAGTTCAGCGTGTTTTTGACATTGAACCAATCAATTGTTTTCCTCATACGGAACAGATGACAAGAGCTGAGTTTACCATGCCAATTTTAGATGACATATCAGGGCAGGACTCAGAATCTATTGGCCTCTATTGTTATGTGGTTAGGACGAAGAGAAACGAGAGAGTACAAAAAAAACATCATATTTTCTGGTGGGACGAAGTGAAAGTGCAAAGGCAGAGGGCGAAAATGACCAGAATCAAAGCACTAAAAAAAAAAAGGACAGACAGCTGAACAACAACCAGAGAAGGAAGTGATACATGATTTGACGATTCATGTGGATGATGAGGAACAAACAGAAAAAAGCGAAATTGAAGTCATAGATTGGCAAAAGCTACAGCTGTACAACCTACTTGACATCCCAAATAAAAGCAAATTAGAGAAGTACTGGAACAAGGCAGAACAAAGGTAATATTTCATGTTACAGCCCACCACCTAGTGACTTCAATTGCCATGTAGCTAGCCTAGTCACTGTCCAAATCATTTTCAATTGCCATGTAGCTGGCCTAGTAACTAGTCAAGTCAGTGTCCAGATCATTTTCAATTACCATGTAGCTGGCCTAGTAACTGGTCAAGTCACTGGTCAAGTAACTGTCCAGATCATTTTCAATTGACATGTAGCTGGCCTAATAACTGGTCAAGTAACTGTCCAGATCATTTTCAATTGACATGTAGCTCGCCTAGTCACTGGTCAAGTAACTGTCTAGATCACTTTCAATTGACATGTAGCTGGCCTAGTCACTGTCCAGATCAGGGCAATTGACATGTAACTGGCCTAGTCATTGGACAAGTCACTGTCCAGATCATTTTCAATTTCCATGTAGCTGGCCAAGTCTGTAACGTCCCGTATCTTAATGTACCCGTTTACTAGTCATTTGGACTGTAAACGACAACTATTTTCACTTTTACTATCGTTTCGGTACTTTTAGTGGCCCTAAAAGTTGACTTTTTGTTCGGGTCAAAATTTGAGAAAATTTCCTTCATGAAAGTTGTAGAGGACGTTAAACCGAGCACGTGCATATATGGTACATAAAAATCGGAGTTCGTATGTGAAAGTTATAGGTGAAAAGGTGAATTTACTGTTCATGATAACTCTCTATATATAAGGAAACTTACCAAGGTAAGTTCCCATTTCAGAACTTACCCTGACCTCTCTCTCTCTCTCCTCTCCCTCTTCCCCCGCGTGGCCCTCCCTTTTTCTTTTTCCGATTTCTTCACCGTCCGGCTTCCGATTGATGTGATTCTAGTTGTCCTTGGACCGTCTCTTCCTCCTCTATACGATGGTATCAGTGGGTATCGGTGATTTGGCCAGAAAACCCCGAATTTATGCAATCATTTTTACTGTAGCAATTTGCTTCTCCGGTGAAATTCTCTAATTTTCGGCTATCTCCGGCGGGGAAATTGGCTCTATTAGAAGCGCCTTGAGTCACTGATCATCTTCCCTCAAGACTTCTAGCTGAAATTTCCACGTTTGGAAGGTGAATTTGAGGGATTTCCAAATTGGTGGGTTTGGAGATTTCCGGGTTTGTGTTCATCGGCAAAATCGGAGCACTTCAAGGTATTTTCTCACTTGGTCACAGTTATGAAAAATGCTTAGAATGTGGAGATGATTATGCGGTTGAAATTTGGTGGCCGGAGGAGGAGTTGGCCGCCGCATGAACAGTGTCAATCGTGAACAGTGCGGTGCGTGAACAGTGGTGGCGTTTAAACAGTAATTTAAATTCTTTTTTTTTTTAGCTAGTTAAATCCTATAATTTTTGTAGAGGTTGAATATGTGAATTTGGTTGGAATTGGAGAAGTTTTTAATCGATTATGAATTTCTGGAAAGTTAGGATTTCGGTTATCGATTTACGAGAATCCGACCGTCAGATATCTCTCGGTTCTTACTTGGAACCTTTAAGATAACGAATTGGTATTAGTGGTAGAATGTGGGTTGAATCCGAGAAGAATTGGAGAGATGATTTATGAGGATTCGATTTTGAGAATCGTATTTAATTAGAATAGTTATTGATGGAATATATTTGTGTACAGGGCGTCGTACCGAGCTATTGCTCGACGAAGGAACTCGTACGCGTGATCGTTGGAATAGTACTGTGAGTGGACTTTTGTTTTTAAGTAAATGATGCATGCATTTATTTTGAAATTATTGGTTTATTTAATTATCGTTTTATTTATCGAGCATGATATTTTGTCTTGGATTATAATTTGACATTGATTTTTCCTGAGTTTCGGATATGAACTTATTATGCTCGGATTTGGATTTATGATTTAATTTTAGAAATATGATTTATTTTCGGAGATTAATTATACATTATTTTCAATTATGATTCGGAAATGGATTTTGAGCCTTCGATAAGTATCTACGATATATGACTTTTATTTGAAAGCATGATTTTTGACGAATTATTTCCGAGGTGATTTCCGGAATTATACTATTTATATTATATTTCTATTCGTCGATTTGAGATTTCGGAAAGATTTTCTAAATGGGATTTCGATGGAATTAATTCTTGTTTATTTATTCGATCTTCGGTTTTGGCATTGGGAATGCCTTGATGATGATCTTGGAATTGGTTTTGTTTCGATTTATGGAGATTATCTTGGCGTGTGGGACAAGTCGTTGGAAATTCATTTGCGAGAGTTGGGGAAGCTTTATGGATTTATGTGGTTTTCGGATTTTCTTTTGCCATACTTTGGGTGACTATTATCATTGCTAGCATTGATCTTCCGCCTTTGTGGCGAGGTGATGGGATCACCGAAGCCCGTCCGCCTTTGTGGCGCTGGTTACTGTCTTTGTGACAGTAATGCTGAAGCCAAGTATCTTAATCGCTACACTTAGTGGCGTGTGGGTATATAACGGGAGTATATGGGAGTACTTTAGCCTGGGAGGCTATCACCCGAGCCTGGGAGGCTCATTCGTATGGCTATCTTCCTCCCCTACTTTTATATTACTTCTGGGCTAGCGGGGTCTAGTCCGATGATACGATACACAGCAGGTTTGATTTACAGTTTCCAGTTTCCAATCGCCTGATTTTAAGAAATAAAGTTTTATAAACGTTGCATGCATCGAAGTTTTATAAATTTAGATAAGTGGGAAAAGTATTTAAGTTTGCTTCATTTAAATCATCTTATTTATTTATTTTTGTCCACTCACACTGACGTGTTTTCAATACTTTTCCCCTGGGCCCTTCGGTTTCAAATGCCCAGTTTGCAGGCGAAATTAGTTGAGGTCGGGCGTACATGGAGTTGAGGCATAGTCAACAGCATGGCTTCCGCGGTTTCCTTCGAATTAGGTTTTCCTTGTTTACCATTTTTATTAGAATTGCTCTGATTACTTGTGGGATTAATGTTATTAAGTTGAGATTTGTGTAATATGAATTGGAAGATGTTGTGATTTGGGGAGTAGGGTGGCTCCAGGAGAATAAGGATGGGTAATTTAGAAGTGTAAATTTCATTTCTCCAGGTTTTGGGTAGTCCATTTTAGGGGAAGTTCTGCCAAATTTTTGGAAAAATTTCTTCTAAGGTGGACCCCGCAGGGCCACTTCAGATTTCAGGGTGAAATCCGGGGGCGGGTCCTGTCAAAGTCACTGTCCCAATTATTGGCAAGTGAAAAGTAACTGGTTAAGTCACTGGACTAACACCGTTCTATGTTATGCAGCGTATTATTCTGGGAGGGAAAAGAGGCTGGAAGCGAAATCACAAGGGCAAATGTCAAAATGTTCATAAGCGATCAATTAATAGCAAACAATTGGATTGATTGCTATGGGGAAATGTTGAAGGATGAAATATGCAAAACGAAAGTTCACAAAGTTTGGGAAGATCTGCTTTTATGCATAGCATGTGTTGGGTAAGTATGATGAGCACTTTCTATAAAAATTGAATCGTTATCTCTCATTCTTTGTTTATTTATAACTCGTTCTATGTATGTCTTTCTTTCTTTTTTTAAATAGTATTCGACAATACATTTAACTGTGAGAAACCTCCATCAATACTTGTGTGAGCCGCTATTCCAAAACATGGGAAAATGCAGCATGCTTTTCTTCTCAATTACCCATAATGAAGAATTTCACCACACGCAATTGGTCTTTGACAAGGACATACCGCAATGGCTGCATTTTGATTCAATGAAACCAAGAAGAGCAGGAACATGGGAGTGCTTTAAAAGCATAAAAAAATTGGTAAGAAACTTCTTACTCACCATGTATCTGACCATGTAACTATCACTCACTAATCTGTTAAAAAATACAGGTTGAAATGGTCGAGCTGTGGATGAGAGCAGTAAAAGATCAAGCAGACGATATGCTGCACCAAGGCTGCCGAATGAAATTTGACAAGAGTCAAAGCACTCACACAAAATTAAAGATGGTTGAAAGTATTTTGAGCGATGATGAGATAAGAACAATAAGGTGGATAAAGGAAAATTATGACGGTGGAAGGATCCCTTTGAACCATGCCAAAATCTGCCCCCAACAAGACGAAGGATCGTAAGTCTATATTCAAAAATTTAAAATGATAACTTTACTGTTACTAAGTGGGTCAAAATCATTAACATGAAATTTTTAATTGACAACAGATTAGATTGCGGAGCTTTTGTAATGTATTACATGGACATAATGGCAAAAGAGGAGAAGATGCCAAACAAAGTCACCAAAGCTCAGATGATGAAATTCAAAGCTCAAATATTCAAAAAATTTGCTGAACATAAGCAGAGCTGGAACTCAGCAAATTAAGAATTTTAGATATTTGCTTGTTTACTTCAGAAATTCAGAAATTTGTTGTTTAGTTCAGACTATGACTTATATGGATCTTTTTATTCAAGATTAATGCATCTTCTAAATTCATAGGACAAGTCACTGACTATGTAAATATGAAGGCCGCATATAATTGAAAGTGTCATTGTTAAATTCACTACTACCCATTATGTAAGTGCTCAAATCACTGGCCAAGTAAAAAGAAAACTGAATGTCATTGGCCAAGTCACTAGGCAAGTTACTGTAAAACTCAAGTAACTGACCAAGTCACTGATAATGTAGCTGACCATGTAACTGACCATGTATGTAGCTGAATATGTAACTGGACAAAAAACATTAAAACTCTACGTCACTAGAGAAGTCACAGCCAAAATGACCAAGTCACTGATAATGTAGCTAACCATGTAACTGACAATGTATGTAACTGAACATGTATGTAACTGACCATGTAACTGAACATGTAACTAAGCATGTAGCTGAATATGTAACTAGACAAAAAACATTAAAACTCTAAGTCACTAGAGAAGTCACAGCCAAAATGATACTTCTATTTCAGTTTGCAGCGTGGCGCTGCACCGCAACGGCAGCGTTCCGCTACCAATTAACAAACCAAAGTTGGTGTAGATACTTCATTTTTTAATTTTCATTAATATTTGCAGCGTGCTGCTGCACCGCAACAGCCAAACAAATTTTTTACAGCTAATTTTTTTATTTTTCATTAACATTTGCAGCGTGCCGCTGCACCGCAACAGCAGCGGTGCAGCGTTCCGCTGCCAATAACCAAATCTATATGCAGTGATCCAACTACAAGTCATTGAACAAGAAACTGCCAAGATAACTAAAAACTAATGTCAATGGACAAGTCAATGTAAATCTAAAGAAAATGGTTATGCATGTCACTGTACATGTAACTTTTAAAAACCTGTAGGACACAGAATACTGAAGAATTTATATATAAAAGAAGAAAGCAGATACACTGTCTCATAATCAAAAAAAATTCCAATGCGTAAGCACTTCTTATCATTTATTGAAAAAAATGAAAAATCAAAACAAAATTTCAAACTGTATTGGAGTCACTTGCCATGTCACTGTTAAAGGCATGTAAGTAGAATAGAACCTATATCGGAGCTGTACAACTCTTTCTGTTGTGACCATCACATTTTCCACACCTACCATACTTGATCACCCGAGTTTGCTCGCTCCTTTTTCTGAACCTCTTCTTTCTAGGCCTTCCCGGTGGTCTTCTAGTCAAAGGCGGCTGCAATATCACCGCATCTCTACCAAAATCATGCATTTGCTTCGAAATAGAGGGAAGAGGATTCATTGGAAAAGAATAAGTTTCTCGATATTTCTCCACCTTGTACAGCTCATTGACATACAAATACGGGGAAGAACCACGTTGTTGGATCACTACAAGGGCATGGGAACATGGGAAGCCATACAGTTGCCATTCTCCACACGAACAAAAGCTAGTTTCCAAATTTACCATGCTATTGTACTTCTGGCAGTGAACTTCATACACATAGGTACGTATTAGACCTGCTCACTCTCCAATGCCTTCCGACTTCCAAATTCTCCTTCAGCTTCTTTTCAATCACCGGGCACAACTCAGAGAACCATTCTTGAGCATCCTACTTCCGAGCAGCAATTGAAGCCATGGACTTCACTCTAATCCCATCATTAATATCAAGAATAGGAAGACTCTTCAAAGGCAACACCCAATTATTGAAAGACTCAGCCAAGTTATTTGTCATTTCACCAAATCTTTCGCCGTTAAAGTAAGCCATTCACCAGTTCTCCTTAGGAAGATCTTCCAGAAATTGAGCAACTATGTCGCCACCTTCACTCCTCAAGGTTTCCATGTTGAACTCATACATCTCCGGTGTGCGAGAATAAGCACAACACATAAACAAGTATGGAATCCGATCCTTAAGGTAAGAACCAGCTGGAAATTTGTCAGAAAGGTTAGCCATCAGATGTCTAAAACAAAACTCATGTGGATTATTGGGAAACACCCTAGGGAAAGCACTAACAAGCCCAACATGACGATCAGAAATGAACGTCATCCTCCTCATAGGGTGTTTTGCAAACTCTTCAGCCAAAACCTCAAGAAAAAATCTCCAATTACTCTCATTTTCAGAATCCACAATAGCATAAGCAACTGGATACAAGCCTGAACAGAAAAACAAAATGATGTCACTGTCATGTAACTGTTAATGTCACTGACCATGTCGCTGACATAACTGCATATTACTTGACAGTGACATGGCCAGAGACATGTCATTCAAATCACAGAACATTTTAAGTCATTGGACATGTAACTGTCAATGAACATGTAACTGACAATGTCAGTAGCTATGTAACTAACCATGTCACTTACATTACAAAAAATAAAAAAAAGAACATGGCAGGAAATAGAAAACAAGAAAAATAAAAAACTAGAAATAATGAAGGAGATTTCAACCTTGATTGGCATCCTTTGCCGATGCAGCAATAATATGCCCCTTGTACTTGTTAGTAATGAATGTAGCATCAATGAAAAGAATAGGTCTACAAGATTGAAAACCCTTCATCCATGCACCATAGGTCACAAACATACGCTGAAACCTGTGTGTTTCTCGATGAAACTCAACCACTATCCTAGAGTCGGGGTTTGACTTCATAACAGACTCACTGAACCAAAGTAGCTGAGCATAAGACTTAGCTTCATCACCATGCAGGGCTGGTTTTGCAACTCCGTACCATACCAAACTGTACGATAAGGAACATCCAAACCATAATCACTCTTGATCTCATCAGCTATATCAATTGGCTTTTTGTTTGGATTGGCACGAATCTTATCAAGCACAATAGACTTGACAACCTTGGATCCCATCATCTTACTCTTCTGCAAACGAATCACACCATGACAAGTGTGAACATTAACCAACCTTTTAAACATAAAGAAACCATTAACCCTGCATAAATGAGCCTTCACAAGCCAATTGCAGCCCTGAGAATGTTTCTTAGAACACTGAGCAATAACACGAACCTTGTCATTTCTAACAAACTCATATGAAAAGCCAATTTCTGTGGCATACTTACGCAGCTTATCTCTAAACTTAACAACCCCACCCTAAAACTTTTGGCCGCCTTCAAAATGAATATAACTCTCCCAACCTTTCGTCATATAACTCTTCGGTGCCTCTGCCCTATAACACCCCAAATAATCATTCTCCTTAAGCATGGTACTAGAATCTTCACACACTGTATTACTCACCACGCTTTCACTAATAGAAGACAAATCAGTCACAAACACTTAAACGAAATCAGAATTGTAATGAACCAAATTCCTAAAAATCATTCGCATATCAACTTCACTCTCTAGAAAACATGAACTAGAATCCGGAGGAATAATGTACCTCAACATGAAATTTCCTTGAATCAAATCCAGAAAACGAGAGAGTATGGAATTGCATAGGTCAACAAACGACCAATTATGCAACAATGGAACTGTCGCTGCTTCACCAGAATAAATAAACTTGACAACATAGCTAGTATCCATAACAACTGCACAAGAATAAAACAAAATCACTATCCATGTCACTACTAAGAAAATCAACAGAATCAACACAAACAAGTCATTGCCAAAGTATCTGTTAATGCCAGAACAAAACAGCAGTATTAAAAATGTAACTGGCCATGTCACTGATAAGAAAATCACACTATAGAACAAATATAGTACCGCAATAGCAAAAAACATCATCAACAATTCAACATAGAACTGAGTCGACGAAGGAGAAGAACAAAGTAATCCAAAACGAACAATTCAACAATTTAACACAAACAACAAAAATACACTGCAAAATCCAAAACGAACAAATTCACAGAGAGAATGCTTACCGATCAAATTAGAGAAAACCAGAGAGAGGAAGAAATAGAGGGACTGTAACTAAGCACTGAGTCGATGAAGAAGAAGAACACAATAACGTGATCAAGACGAACACTGATGAAGCCAAAGATCCAGAAAAAGAGAAGAACTGCGGAAGCTCTAAAATCACTCAAAACTGAGATTTCAGATCGTCGCAGAGGCACAAAGCTAAATCGGAAGCTTCCGACGGAGAGGGCGGCGAAGAAAGAATCTCGGAAAGAGATCTCTGAACAAATCAAATTGGAAGCTTTCTGATCAAAGGAGAGAGAAAATTTGAGCTCGCAGATTTTGAAATGGAAGGTTATAAAGGTTTATTACCTTAGGGGCAGAATCGGAATGATAAAAATTAAAAACTGACCTTTTGTAACATGATCTCATTATTCATAAGGACTAAACTAATATTAATAACAATTCACAATGGACCTTTTTATCAAGTGGGAAACTAGGTGACTTTATTATCATTTTACTCTCTAAAGTGACCTTTTCCATCATTTCCTTTTTTTTTTCCTACTTTTTTTTTTTAACTCTTTTTTCTCTATTTTTAAAATTTGTTCTTTTTTTTTTAACTCTTTTTTCTCTATTTTTTTTAATTTATTTATTTTTTCCTACTCTTTTTGAGTTTTTTTCTCTCTTTTTTTAACTCTCTTTTCTCTTTTTTTTTATTTGTTCTCTCTCTCTCTTTTTTTTTTAACACTCTTTTCTCTTATATATATATATATATATATATTTCTTTCTCTTTTCTATTGACCTCTTCTTCCTCTTCCTCCTCTCTGCTCTTCGGCCTTATTTTCCTCCTCCCTGATCGCAGCTCCAGTTTTCGGCCATGCTTGGAAGCCGGAATGGTCGGGTTCTCTTCCCTTCAGATTCTGGCCCTTTCGTGGTGTCGGAGCTATATCAGAAGCTTTCTCTCTACGTCAATAACGTTTCTTTGGTGTTGGTTTGCTGAGATGATGAGCCAATAGAGATTCGAAGAGGATAAGATATTTGAGTTTTCCTGCGAGCTTCCATGTTTTGGTCTATTTGGCTGTTTCTGATCTTAACTTTAGAGAGAAATGTTTGAACTATTTTGGCACCGAAGAAAGGGAGGTGGAACGTGAATTGATTTGATTTGGGTGTGCTCCGATTTGGTTTGGAACGCTGTATGGAGAGGGGTGATTAGGAGAGGTGGTGATGCTTGCTGGCATGACGGGGATGATGGATGGATGGTGGAATGGCCAGCACTTGCTTGGAGTGGCGGGCACGCCAACGGTGATTAGGAGAGGTGGTGATGCTCACCGAAAACTGGAGCTGCGATCAGGGAAGAGGAAAAGAAGGCCGAAGAGCAGAGAGGAGGAAGAGGAAGAAGAGGTAAACATAAAAGAGAAAGAAATATAAAAAAACAAAAGAGAGAGAACAAATTAAAAAAAGAGGGAAAAAGTAAAAAAAAAAAAAAAAAAAAAAAAAGAGTAGGAAAAAAAAAAGAGAAAAGAGGGTTAAAAAAAAAAAAGAGATAACAAATAAATAAATAAAAAAGAATAGAGAGTTAAAAAAAAGAGAAAAAAGAGTTAAAAAAAAAGTAGGAATAAAAAAGAACAAATTAAAAAAATAGAGAAAAAAGAGTAAAAAAAAAGAAAAAAAAGAGAGTAAATTTTTTTTTGGGGGATCAATAAGGGTAAAATAGTCATTTTACTGTTGAAATAGTACCACGTCAGCAAGATAACAGATTTTTAACGGAAAATTGACAGCAGAGACTTTTTAGATGAAAATGGAAAGTTCATGAACTTTTTAGGTGAAATTGAAACGTCGAGACCCTATAAGTATAGGGAGTAAACAGTTTTGTCCTAAAATTTAAGATACTAGTAAAAGAAATATGGAGTGTGGAATGTAGAGTAGGCAGTGTGAATTTCACCCTTCTTTTAATATTGCCGTATTCGGTTTAACCCGAAACCGATCGAGTTTTATACATGTGTATGTGTCAGTTTTGTTTGGTTTTTAAATTAGTCAAGTGCGACTAAAAAAATCATATCAACCCCATTTGTTCCATATATTTCTTCGATCATGTTAGAGCAAATCACTCTCCCACATTGATTTCCCCCCTCTCCACAATCAAAACTGATTGTGTAACCTCTCCACAATCAAAACTGATTGTGTAACTGTAGATTAGTTTTGAATATTTGTATTTATAGCATTGAATTCTGTTGGTAACAGTAGAGCAGATCTTAGCTATATAATTGTACAATTGTAGACATACAGATCAAGGAAAATCAATTTCAACATGGTATCAGCCTAGGTCTAGGATCCTTACCTGTGTCCCCTCTTCTTCTCGCATCGTGTTCTTTAATCTTGTCCTCCTGCGTCTCTCCTTTATCTTGTGTCTCACCAATATTCCAGCAGCACTATTTTCCAGCAGCCAAATTTTGCTAGCAGCAATACTTTTCCAGCAATATTCCAGCAGCAATACTGTTCCAACAGCAATACTGTTTCCAGCAATATTCCAGCAGCAATACTTTTCCAGCGGCAGGAATCCTCAGTACGTGATGCAGCACCACCACAACCTACCTGGGTTATTCCCTTCTCCTACTTGGGCTTCCTCTTCTTCTCCATGCCAACAAGGTTTTTCCAGCCCAAGCACTGCTCCCCCTTTCGCTGGAGTCCACTATGCTGCTGATCCAAATTGGTACCCGGACACCGGTGCCACTCATCACATGACAGCTATGTCTGTCAACAATCCACAACCTTATGGTGGGCCTCATAATGTATATATGGGTAATGGGGACTCAATGCCCGTTTCCCATACTGGTAACCTCCCCTTGTCTTTAGGTTCTTCCAATTTTTCTTTACAAAATGTCTTTCGCATTCCGTCAATTCGTAAAAATCTTCTCTCTGTGGCTCGTTTAACCAAGGATAATCTTGTTTTCTTCCTATTTGCTCCAGATTTCTATCAAATCTATTGTTTACGTACTGGTCGTTTGTTATTTCAGGGCCCATGCAAAGATGGTCTCTATCCGCTTAGCCTGTCTTCCATGTCCACGGTCCCCCATGCCCTCTCCTCTGTTCACTCGTCTCTTTGGCACAATCTCTTAGGTCATCCCTCCTCTTTCATTTTAGCCCGTTTAGGATCTACTCTTGGCTCCACCCTTTCTTTTAATTCTTTTTGTCATAATTGCGCACTTACCAAGTCCCATCAACTTCCTTTTCCTTCCAACCATATTTCCGCCTCTTCTCTATTTTCTATCATTCATAGTGATGTATGGATGTCTCCTACCTTGTCTGTCACTGGCTTCAAAAATTATGTTCTTTTCACAGATGAATACTCTCGTTATACATGGCTTTATCCTATGCGTCGGAAAAATGAGGTCCTTACTCACTTTCAAAAATTGGTTGCTATGATTTGCAATATTTTCCACAGTTCTATACAATACATTCAAAGTGATAATGGTACAGAATATGTCAACAATGCCTTCTCCCAGTTTTGTGACTCTTTGGGCATCCAACAACGATTTTCTTGTCCATACACTCCACAACAAAATGGGCTTGCTGAAAGAAAACATAGACATATTGCCACTATGGCTCGCACTCTACTTCTCACCTCGGGTGCTCCTCAAACTCTTTGGGCTGAGGCTGTTCTCACCTCTGTATATCTCATTAACCTTCTTCCCACTTCTACTCTCAATTGGGATACTCCTCACACACGTCTCTATGGTCATCCTCCTTCTTATTCATCCCTTCGTGTTTTTGGTTGCTCATGTTTTCCTTACCTAGGTACAAATGTTCCCAACAAATTGTCTAGTCGTAGTGTCGAGTGTGTCTTCCTTGGTTATAGTCCCCAACACAAAGGTTATCGTTGTCTCGATCCAAACACCGGTCGTGTCTATATCTCGCGTCATGTTTTATTTAACGAAATCAATTTTCCCTACAAAAATTTGCAGGTACACACTAATTCAGCTTCAGATCACTTCGAGTTCACTCTTCTCTCCAATCGAGTTAACATTGCACCTCCGCAGGCCATCTTGCCTAGCTCAGTGTCATCTGGCCCAAGCCCACCTGATCACCAAATTGAGCAATCTGCCATTCCTTTTCGCGCAGACCAACCCAATGACCTAAGTCCAAGTCTGCAGCACAATGACCCAAGTTCACACTCTGGTGAAAATCCACCCTTGGCGTCTCTCGAATCAGACATGCACTCCATCAATCTTGTGCTTCTGCTTCCTTCATCGCCAGCCCAGCTGCCCTCATCGCTGCCCACTGGTCGTGCTCCTCCAATCTTGACTTTACCGCCGCCGTCACCGACCGGTGGCTGCACCCGAGCCGCCTGCTCAGTCCACCATCGATCAGCAACCGAATGATGATGCTCCTCCGGTCATCACCGATTCTCCTATCGTTGCAGAACCTCCGATCGCCTCTGACCCTCCATTGCCGGTCGTTGTACCTCCCCCTCCTCTACCAATTCCGGCACCAGCTCCTCCACCGATCCCGGCGGATGAGGCGCCGCCCCCAACACACCCCATGTGGACTCGACTCCGAGATGGAATCATCCAGCCCAGAATTCGCACGGATGGCATTGTCAAGTATCCCATTCCAAAAGCTCTTTTATCTGTTATTAATTCCATGGAACCCACTTGTTATACTCAGGCTTCCAAAGATGTGAATTGGAGAGCTGCCATGACCGAGGAGATTAATGCTTTGTTGAAAAACCATACTTGGTCCCTTGTTCCTCCCTCTCCATCTCAGCATATTGTGGGTTGCAAATGGGTGTTCCGCATTAAGCGGAACCCGGATGGCTCAGTTGAGCGTTACAAGGCCCGCCTTGTTGCCAAAGGATTCCATCAACAGCACGGGATCGACTATGGTGAAACCTATAGTCCTGTTATCAAGCCCGCTACCATTCGAACCGTTCTCTGTGTTGCTGTGTCTAGGGGTTGGCCTCTCCATCAGCTGGATGTCAAAAATGCATTCCTCCATGGCTATCTTCAGGAAGACGTTTACATGACTCAGCCTCCTGGCTTCGTCGATTCCTCTCAACCCTCCTATGTCTGTAAGCTTCACAAGGCACTTTATGGCCTCAAACAAGCACCCCGTGCTTGGTTTCAACGCATGAGCTCTTTTCTGCTTTCTGTTGGCTTTCGACATAGTAAAGCTGACTCATCTTTATTCATCTATCAACATGGATTGCATACAATTTTCTTTTTACTCTATGTTGATGACATTGTCATTACGGGCAGCAGTGATCAGCTTCTTCAAAGTTTTATTGATGCCTTGGGCCATGGATTTGACATTAAGGATCTTGGTCCCCTTCACTATTTCCTTGGTTTACAGGTCCAGCCTCATTCCAACGGCCTTCACATCAATCAACTCAATTATGCTCATGATATTTTAAAGAAGCATGATCTATTACTCAGTCAACCAGTGAGCACCCCAATGTCGGCAAAGGCTGTCCTCACCACACATGATGGTGATTTTCTTGAAAATCCAACTGCCTTTCGTGAGATGGTTGGCTCCTTGCAATACCTAACCATTACACGCCCTGACATCGCCTTTGCGGTCAATTCTGTGTCACAATTCATGAGTCAACCTCGTGCTCCACATCTCATTGCAGCCAAACGTATTCTCCTCTATGTCAAAGGCACACTAGGCCATGGTCTCCATTTTAGTCCTCAACGCCAACCTGCCCACCTTTCTGCTTACTCTGATGCGGATTGGGCCGGCTGCCCAGAATCTTGCCGTTCCACTTCCGGCTATCTCATTTACCTTGGCAATACCCTTGTCTCTTGGTGTTCCAAAAAGCAACCTACCATTGCTCGCTCCAGTGCCGAATCTGAATATCGATCCCTTGCTCATTCCAGTGCTGAGACAACTTGGTTAGGCTTCTTACTATATGAACTTGGTGTCCATATTCAGTACCCCATTCAGCTTTACTGTGATAACCTAAGTGCCACATACATGGCTTCTAATCCGGTCTTTCACACTCGCACCAAACACATCGAGTTAGATTATCACTTTGTTCGTGAAAAGGTCGCACTTGGGAGTCATCAGGTTCATTTTGTCTCTTCCGTCGATCAACCAGCTGATCTTCTTACTAAACCACTTCACAAGCAGCGGCATAATCTCCTGTGTACCAAACTTGTGCGTCCTGAGCCGCCCAGTTTGAAGGGGGGTGTTAGAGCAAATCACTCTCCTACATTGATTTCCTCCCTCTCCACAATCAAAACTGATTGTGTAACCTCTCCACAATCAAAACTGATTGTGTAACTGTAGATTAGTTTTGAATATTTGTATTTATAGCATTGAATTCTGTTGGTAACAGTAATGCAGATCTTAGCTATATAATTGTACAATTGTAGACATACAGATCAAGGAAAATCAATTTCAACAACTCATGTGTTCTTCTCCAAAAGCCTAAACCCAGTTATTCCCCAATTTGAACCGAATCTCTAATTTCTATCCCATTCCACCAAATTAGCTCACTTTTTGTTTTGAAATTATTAACCGATTTTCTTATCCCTCCAGTAACAATCAATGTCATCAAATTGATTCAATCTCTCTCAAACAACGAAAATTCTAGACCTGCATTTCTCGGTTTCATATGACCTCAACTGACACGACATTAACAAGTTGGTCTTCGGCGGGTGAAAATACTATTGTTCTGGTAATATCAATAGCAGAAGCTAGTCAATCGAGTTCACCAATCGATCCGAAATGAAAGGGCAAGTGGAAGAAGGCAGAGAAGTCTACTCCAAAAACACAATCCTAAATTTGGAATCATTTGAGAAGTTGAGAAGTTAATCTTTGAAACAATTGAATATGCAGCAAGTGAGAACAACAAATTAAGTCCTCGATCAACATTTAGCCTGTGATTTTTATGATAATGGAACTACTAGTTTTAGGAACACATTCAATTACTTTGGTAGTCACTTTTGCGTATAATGTAATTCCACTTTGCTGAATACAGATGATGAAAGAAAAAATATAAACAAAAAGGAGAGATATGAATAAGATGAAACACAAAAGAAAAACATCTGATATGTGTATCAAGCCTATAAAAAAAAAATTTGAAAGAAGAGTTTTGCAATAAGGGAAGGTTTGGGCTTTCTGCAGCAGCTCTGTATTTCGAAGGCCATTTTGGAGACTGATTGCCTTGCAGCTGCACAAGACATTTCTCACCGTGGTGCTAACCTTTCTGAGGTTGGAAGCATTGTTGATGATATCCTTGTGGTGTTGGATAGCATCCAGAAGTGCAGATCATTTATGCACCGAGAAACAGCAATATGGTGGCCTACTGATTAGATAATATTGGTTTTGAGTTGAACTGTAAAGAAACCTGGAAACGCCAGGTGCCTAGTTGCATCTTGGATGTACTTAGCCATGATTGTAATCTTCTAAGTCCTTAATGAAATAAGGACTGCTTTATTCAAAAAAAAAAAAAAAACTGCATATATAACCTTTCTCTGGTTCTGTTCGGACTTGACACTTGTTTTTGGCTTTGCCTCTGTGCTTTGGGTGAGTTTTCTGCTTGTGCTCATCAAACTTTTCTCGTCAGAATTATATATTCGCAAGATCAGCTCTAACTAGATTCCATTTAACTAAAGCCTCAAGAAACCAAATTTCCTATAGAAATCTTGGGCAATCTTCATCAATGGGTTTTCACCATTCTTCCCAAACCCTTTGTTTCCTCCTGTCAAAAACCCTAACAAGCGTAGTGCTTCTCCGCCACCACTGCCATCAAGTAAGAAGCAAAAGGTAGCTGATGATGGGATCGACACAGATCAAGAAGGCATTGAGCAACTCCACGATGTTGTTTCTGTCAGTGGAGTCAATCTTATGGAAGAGCAAGAGCGCATGCTGTTTCTTTAGGGGCTGAAGAAGCAGCAAGCATCTCGAAAACTTGTGCTTCAAGAAATCCAAGAAGGGCTGGTTTTGCAGAAGATTCCCCTGCAGAAAAAGTTGGTGGGAATCATGGGGAGTTGTGGTTTGAGAATTGGTGTTGACAAAGATGTGGAGAGATGCTTGTCAATGTGTGTGGACAGAACGAGGGGGATCACGTGCAATTTGATTAGACAGTTGTAGCAGCGGGTTGATTGCGAAAAATTGAGACACTGTTGAAGGATATCGACATAATGTGTGCCTCTACAAACTAGGGTTTAGAGTTGTAATAGGAATTTGTTTTAGGTATTCAATTGTAATCAGATTCTATTACCTTTTGGGTACCTTGTAACTCCCTATTTAAAGGGCTCCTATTATCAATGATAACACACAATTCTATTCTCCTACAACACGTTATCAGCACAAGTTCTAACCCTAGCTACAAAAAAAACACCCTTAGAAGACTTCTCTGCCGCCAACCCAAAAACAAAAACAAAAACAAAAAGAGAAAAAAAAAAAAAAAATCCCCATTCTGGCCTCAGCCTCACCTCACCGGCCGGCCTCAGCCTCAACCTCACCTCACCTCACGAGACGGACCTCTCCAGCAGTATCTGCAAACCCAGCAGCTCGGCCGGCCTCCTCCCCAGTACCCCCGCGATCTGCAGCGAACGCAGCCACCGCCGCCCAGCCGCACCGCCTCCCTCTAGCCCGCGTTGCACACGTCTCCAGCCACCGCACCGGCCCGCCTGCAACCACCGCACCAGCACCTCCAACCAGCGACCAGCTCTGCCCAGTCGCCTGTTCCAGTCCGCCACAGCCCAACCACCGCCGCCCAGCCGCACCGCCTCCCTATGCTGCAGATCGAAGACCAGAAGAAAAAAAAAACAGAAGAAGAACAGAGGAAAGAAATAAGCAAGGGGGAAGAAGACCGAAAAAAAAAAAGAAAAAAAAAGAGAAGGGCTGAGCTCGAAAAAAAAAAGGAGAAAAGAAAAAGGAGGAAGAAAAAAGGGAAGGGAGAAGGGCAGCCCACCAATTGCCAATTTTCCGACCAGATTCCAGCGATCTTACTTCAGCTACACGCCTGCATCAACACGCGCGTGTCTTTAAGCCAAGAACAATCACGTAAGTTTTTATAATTAAGGTTGCTGCTTTCTTGTATTTAAATTCCTTTTATTTTCTGCAAATATTGGAATATATGTTGCCAAATGATTTTGAGTACTTAACAAAGCGGAATTGTGGGGATTCACGCTTAACGAACTAAGAGTGTTCCTAATTAAACGAACTAAGAGTGTTCGTGTGAACTAAGAGCGTTCACAATGCTTGGACTAAAAGCGTCTGTAAGCATCAAATTGTGACCATATTAAAACATCATTGTTGGTCTAATCCAAAAGAGATTCTTGGAAATTGATTTCTTGGTAGCATAGCTCGGAAATCTTATTATTTTAGTTTTCGTGGAAGTTTAGCTCCGAAACTAATATATCTTCTCTTCTTATTTTCAGGATGTCGAATGAACCTAGACTCGACTTTCCCATGCTTGACTCAACAGGCTCGGATTACCACAGTTGGGTAACCGATGTTGAGAACCATCTCACTTCAAAGGGAATATTACCCATAATCCAGGCACCTAACCCGGATCTTATGTTCAACCGAACATCTACAAAGCATGCTCAAGCAGTTATCTTGATGTGACGCCATATGGATAAGGCACTCAGATTGGAGTATATGTCGATCAAGAATGCAAGAGAGTTTTGGGTAGCGCTAGAAGAGCGCTTTGGCAATGTCCAAGATTCCCTCCTCCCTGACTTGAAGGTTCAATGGAACAATCTGCACTTTGCTGACTTCAAGTCTGTTGCTAAATATAATTCAGAAGACTTCGCATACAGTCCATGTTGAAGTTTTGTGAACAACCTGTCACAGAGCAAGAGCTAATTGAGAAAACTCTCTCCACCTTCCTTGTTTCAGCCATTGTGGTATCAAAGCAATACCGTACTGAAGTCAATGCTGGACGGATAACGAGGTTCCATCAGCTTATTAATATTATATCTGTAGCTGAGAAACATGATAACATACTCGTGAGGAATTATAATTCAAGGCCCATTGGAACTAAGAGCGTTCATGAGGCGAATTATAATGCACCCAAAGGAGGGCGCAAGGAGCGGTACCCTAAGAATGGGGGACAAGAGGGACGTATGGGCCCATATAACCGCCCTAACCAGGAAGGAAACCGCAAGTTTGGTGTGGATACACTTGGTGGTAATGCCACACGTGGGAGAGGGGGTCGTGGTATCCCTAGCCGTAATGGTGGCTCAATGGGTCGTGGTGGTGGCACCAACCCTCCAAGGGAACCCCCGCAACGTGCACAACGTGCACCTCAATTAAAGGGAGGCAACCGCAATGATGAGTGTCATCGATGTGGATCAATTGAGCATTGGTTCAAGCAATGCAAGGCAAGTGAGGAACTAGCTGCAAGATACAGAGCATATAGGGACCTGAGAGAGCAAGAAATGTACCTTGCAGAAGAAGAAGAAGATGGTGGAGATGTCAATCTCACCATAGAGGACTTCAAAGCTGAAGATGAAGTGCACATGGATGCAACAGACTTTGATTATATTAGTCATTTTTATTTTTCCAAGAACTTTTGTAATGGCAATTTGCCTTAGTCAATAAATGACAATTGTATTAACTTTTTCTTATGTGGCAGACCCAATAAAATGTGATGTCTAGGAAAGTCATTGAGATTCTTGGTACTTAAGAGAGCCTCGCTCCACCAACATCTCTCTCTACTTTCCTGGTCATATTTGATTGGAGTTACCAAACGGATAGAGTGACTACAATATGTCTTATTTTGATTTTATTTTGGATTAGAATTTGGAAACTTTGATGTAATCATTGGCTATTAATAAAGTGTCAATTCTTTTACTTAATGTCTTGGACATACCTTAATTCGAACTTTATAGAGCCAATGGTTTTCATGTGGAAACACATCATGAGAATGGACAGAGTTCCTTTGCATCACCTCTAATGACTACGGACATCCATTTTCAGAATGAAGAAAAGTAAGAACCAAGAATTGGTTCGAGGAGCTGCACATGTGCCTCATGGCGCCATGATTGTGCAAAGACAGGCCATACATGGCCAGTGCCGCCTACCCCCTGCGGTAAATACATGGCATTGACGCCATAAACTCCTCTCTCTACTTCTCAAGTCTATTGTGACACTATGGCTTCACCAAAACCTTTATTGTTGATTATAAAGCCCATGTTTCGTTCTGTAAAGCCTGTTATTTAGGATTGAGACCATCCTATGCAAAGGAGATTGAGGAAATAATTTCATTCTCACAAAGAATCTAAGCGAATTCTATGGATTTGATCAACCAACTTGCGGACCATATAGATGTTTTATGGTGTTGGTTGATAGGCAAACACACTGGTCACGTGTTGTGCCATTATCCACTCGTAATGCTGCTTATACTACACTCTTAGCACATAACATAGGGCTACGGGCTCACTACCCAGATCATCCCATTCAGTCAATTTGACTTGATAATGCTAGAGAGTTTACATTGACAGTTTTCGATGACTATTGCATATCATTGGGTATTGATATCAAGTATCATATTCCCATGTACACACCCAATTGGTCTCGCGGAAAAGCCACCATTAAACGACTATAATGGTAGCCCGGACATTGGTAATGCGCACCAATATTTCCGCTTGGGTTATGCAATAATGCATGCAGCTATGCTAATTCCTCTACGACTCATAGCAGCCACTCAACTTTTATTTGCGTTACAACTAGTGACTGGGTTCGAGTTTAATATCTCCTATTTATGCATATTTGAGTGTGCGGTTCATGTGCCAATTGCGTCGCCACAGCGCATCAACATGAGTCATTGCAACGAATGCATATATATATTTGTTGGACATGAGTCTCCAACTATAAGTCCGCTATGTAGAACCCTTGACAGGCGATCTCTATTTCGCTGGATTTGCGAATTGTCACTTTGATGAGACAGTCTTCCCATCGTTAGGGGGAGACTAGAACGTCAATGTTCAACAGAAACGACAGGAATTGTCGTGGTCTGTCCCCACTATGTCTCATCTTGATCCCCTAAAAGTGACGAGATCACATATACCTGCTGCAAACATGCCTGCAAGGATTGATGTCTCCACAAGAGGACATGGTGCCACCCAGAGAAGATGGGTACTGCACCACTACCATGGATGGTAGTATGGTGACGCCACAAATGTGGCATAATGGCGTCATAGGCCATGGGTTCCGCTAGAGAGAGTAGGAGACCCATAGGTTCAATGGATTCTCGCCCTAAGAAGAGAGCGAGTTTGGCACAACTTGATCCATTGATCATTGATACTCATAATCCGTCTCATGAGAATATTTTGGATTGTGGTTATGTCCAAGAGACATCGTTGGGGGACGCCTCAATGTTAGAACCAATTCCTGAAAATATAGAGATCTCTACGAACTACACTAGTGTACATGAGGACGTGGAATTATTGAGACCAATGACATCGAGCCTTACTCCGTTGAAGAATGCCAACGTAGAGAAAATTGGCCTAAATGGAAAGATGCGATCCAGGTTGAATTGGATTCACTAACGAAGAGGAAGGATTTCGTGCCTGAGATGCCAACACCTCCTAACATAAAACCTATTGACATTAATAGGTCTTCGTTAGATAGCGTGATGAGAAAAGGAGATGGTAATCTCACCTTATGGCGCAAGGTTTCTCACAACGCCTTGGAATCGACTACGAGAAGACATATTCTCTCGTAATGGATGTCATTGCACTCCACTACCTTATCAGTTTGGTAGTTTCCAAATAACTGAACATGCAGCTTACGAATGTGGTCACTACGTATCTCTATGGGGATCTAGATACATAATATAATGAAGGTTCTTGTGGACTTTATTTACCCAAGTCAAGTGGCTCTAGACCACGGAACGCATTTGCAACGAGGTTGAAATGCTCACTAAAATGACTACTTGATTGGGAAGGGATATGATGAACTATGCCCACACGTTTCCATGACAAGTTCCAGATTTGCAATGGTCGCGGTTTATGTTGATAAACATAATTGGAACCCTTGAGAGTTTAGGGAAACCGCTGAACACCTGAAATCCGAGTTTGAGAGGAATGACCTTGGGAGAACACGGTTTTGTCTAAATTCAGAACTTGTATACCGTGTCAAGAGACATTTTTGATAAAGTCAAAGATGCACCATGGTCGTCCGTAGTCTTGGCCCTAAAAGGGATCCGTTTCATCCCAGGGATGATGACGAAGACGTGTTAATAGCAGAAGTGCTTACTTATGTACAATAGGCACATTATTGTACTTAGCACAATACAAGACCGGACACCTCAATTATTATGAACTTGTTGGCTAGATATAGTCCCGCGCCAACGCAACACCGTTAGATTCGTATAAAGACAATCTTTCGATATTTGAGAGGTACGATTGATATGGGCTTGTTCTATCTCTTCAGAGAAAAGAGATGACGGAAGTGTGGGATCGGACCCCACAAGGCAAAATGCCACCTTCCGTGCTCCTCCTCCCCTCCATCGAAATGACAACAAGCATTTCTAAATATTGAAATGAACCAAATCCGATCAGAGGATAATGTAGCGGACTTATTTACTAAGTCGTTACCAAAATCCACTTTCGAGAAACATGTGAAGAGCATCGGATTGAGAAAGTTATCCGAACTCCCATGATTGTAGCAATCAGGGGGAGATATTGACATCAGGGGGAGGTATGATGTCTACATGTTCGATCTCGAAGAGTGAAGGACGTGTTGTGCTCTTTTTGTCCTTCGACCAGGGTTATTTTTGTCCCACAGGGTTTTTGTTACCTGGCAAGGTTTTTAACGAGGCAACAATTAAAGCGTCATCACCAAGTTTGAGCGGCACAAGGGGGAGTGTTGAAGGATATCGACATAATGTGTGCCTCTACAAACTAGGGTTTAGAGTTGTAATAGGAATGTGTTTTAGGTATTCAATTGTAATCGGATTTTATTACCTTTTGGGTACCTTGTAACTCCCTATTTAAAGGGCTCCTATTATCAATGATAACACACAATTCTATTCTCCTACAACAGACACCACACTGTTTCTACATCTGATGTGAAGCAAGAGATTATGATTCTCAACAGGAAAGCTAGGGAAGAGTTGCTAGAAAAGGCTCAGAAGCTTAATGAAGCTAAGGTTAGCACTAAGGGATTTGAGGGTGTTAAGGATAAACATGACGATGGAGATGACAAAATGAGAAGAACAGCAGCAGCAAATGTTGCTGCCCTTGCTGCTCTTGGAGGACATGACATATTGGCGAAATGGAAACTTAAGGCGGATCAGCTATCCCGGGAGAAGCATTGAGGTAAAGATGTAAACCCTATGGCTACATCAACTGTTGGAAGAACAATAGAAGCGGAGAAAAGGGGCGCTTTGGTGTCTGCAGCTGGGAGTGTTGTTGGAAAGTTTGGGAGGAATTGCCAAGTTATGATGATGCCTCAAACAAAGGTGGCTATTACTCGTAGCATATCAGTCAAGGATGTGATCGCTGTTCTGGAAAAGGAACCCCAGGTGTCCAAGTCTACTCTGTTATATTTGCTAATGAACACTGCAGCCGGTGAATAGTCTCAAAGTGCTAAACACTATTATGTATGAGAGATTCCTAGAGCCAGGGTCTTTAAACTGTTAATAGCAGCTCCTCTATCTTCATTACCTGCAGAATGGCTGTTTGGAGTTCCTAGGATCAATTTCTTTAAGCAAGAAAATATGTGGCAGATACTGAGCACACATATGAGCTAGGCTTTTTGGTCCTTCGGTAGATTGAGAATAAGATTTAATAGTTTCTGTGCAGACATTAGTAGGATGAATGGTTAGGTCGTTGAGTATTTCACTATTTCCAATACTTTTTCTTCAAAGTATTGTTATTGTTGCTTTTCCTTTCCTTTCAGTTTACCATCCTATCAATTTATATTGGAAAGCTGCAAAACATATCAACTTTGAAAACCGGGCATACATCTACAAGCGTATGTGTATGCGCAAACAATCTTTACTTTTCTAATTGATTGCTATTCATACCTTCAGTTTTATGGTTTTACCTATCTCGAGGACAGAGAAGTAATTCTGGTTGAGGGGGGATTCAGACCCGAAAAAGAAGAGAATAGAGACATGATTCATACTAATGAACATATTTGGTGAACATGTTTGTACGGCTCTTGTTTGGAATAGGTACATATTGGTATGGCCTAACATTAGTGCAAAACTACTTCAATAATATCGGCTATGCAAGTAAGATTATAGTGTCATATGGAAATAACTTGGGGAGTCCACTAATATTAGGCAAAATATCAGAACTAGAACACTCACCTTACTATAAAAGATGAAGGCAAGAGAGCTCCAGAAAGTAATCTCTGCAGAAATTCAAATGAGAGAAGAGGAGGCCTTGTCCATTCATGATCTGCAACTCATTTCGAGCCATGGGATCAGAAAGTCCTTAATTGTGGTCTTTCAGAGTGGCCAGTGGTGGATCACTGGATCCCCTATATTTCTGCCAGTCCTACAATTCTTCAAGTGTGCAAGTTCTGCTACCAGTGCCACTGGTTTCCCCTCCACCTGGAATGTCAAAACCAATCAATATGTCTGCATAAGGAGACATCCTACTGCTTGATTGAGTGGTTGTTTGGTTCAGGCCTTGCACTTCTTGCTCGTATATCAGACGGACTCCACACTCCTTCACCTTCAGACCCGGCCCTCTGGTTTCAAATAAGAACTCAAGCTGACTGCAACTGTTATGCCACCACTCTGTACCAAAGTATTTATCACGAGATACATAGAATAGCCACAGGTGATTTGATTCAACCTGGCAAAATTCTTCACTAAAGCGAAATGCAGGCTGTCTGCCATATACTTCCAGTTCTCTTCCATCGATCTTCAGGCAACATACAAGATGATGTGTTGCATTAAAAGTCTTGAATTCATCTATATAAAGCTCATCCACCCGATGGTGCTCACGGAGTACAAAATCAGCACACAAAGCAAATCCTAAAAACCGACTGTTATTCCAATCTGCAGGTAGAGGTACACTTAATGAACACCCAACACTCTGATGGCCGAACCACTTGGGAATATTACTTCCAGGAATTACAATTTGAAAAGTTTCCCTGTTATTAGAGATTCCCTGTGCAAGAAGAGATAGATTGTTAGCTGATTAATGTCTATACGTATATGAGCAGAAACACACACACACACACACACAGATGGAGTACCTGATACATGAATGTCTTCAGCATTTCAAATGCTATATTATTGCATCCTTTCTTGCCATTTAGATTGAAGCAATTGATGAAATTGAAATATGATTTGTTTAGTCTATTCAAATTTGATGCATCAAACAAGTATTTCAGTGAAGTACAACCATCTGCCCTTAAATCTAGTCTACTATTTGATGGAAGGTCTGATAACTCTTGAAGTCTCTTGCAATTCTCCAAGTTAAAGTTCTCAAGCTTAGAAAGCAATCGAATGCCTGAAGGAACGCGAACAAAATGGTTTCCACTTAGATTCAAGGTCACCAAAGAGGGAAAGTAACCAAATTCGTTGGGAAATGCTCCTTCACCAAGATTGCAATTACTCAGGTTCAGATACGTTAAATTACACAAACCAGAAATAGGCAAGCGGAAACTCGATGGCCCTGCATTCACTTTTTGCACCAATCCAGAAGGCAAGAACTTATTTAAAGATCCCCAAACTACTTCATATACATGAAAGATTGAACCTCTCACAGATTTTATGAGATCATGGGAAGATGACATTTCTATTGCAGACCTACTATTCACATCATTTTCCTCAAAACAATATATCTCCCCCACATTTACCTGATGTTTGCCGAGTTTCAAGCATCCAGAAAGATCAAGATTTTTAATAGACTTCAATTTATTGATGGTGCTCGGAAGACGGACAAGATTTCTGCATTTGCTCAGATTCAATGACACAAGGCCACTCAGCCGTTCAATTGACACAGGCAGTTCCTCAATGGCAGTCTCATCAAGATAAAGCACCGACAAACATTCCATATTTCCAACAAACTCGGGAATCTTCTTAACTTTTGAGCAGTTAGAAAGAATTAATGTTTCAAGAGATTCCATTTCAATTCTACTTGGCAGACTCTTGAGATTTTTGCAGTCTTTAAGATTCAGGACAATAAGCTTTTTGAGAAATCCAAGGGATTGATGGATTCTAACCAAATTCTCACATCCTTCAAGATCTAAACTTTCAAGATTCTGAACGCCTGCGAGGTCTGGGGTCTCCACAATATTTTGAGAATGACAGAGTTTGATGAACTTCAACCTGTCAAAATTCTGCAAATAAAATCGAAACAGTGAGCCACCACACAGAACAGACAATTTGCTTCATAGAGATAAACAAGTAGACATTTACAAATAGCCAGACCTTTGTTCCCTTCCAAAGCTGTTTAATGTTGCTGTGGCACAAGTTAAGTTCAATAAGTTCATCTGCTTCAAAATTTTTTGGGAGAGATCTTAAGGGATACCCAGTCCATTCGAGGAGTCTCAAGGAATTAGAAAGACAAGTGAGGCCTTCGGGAAGGTCCACATTATGAATATGGAGAAGACTGAGTTGAGACAAATTTGAAAAGGCTTCTGGATTCCAATGAGCCACTTGTAATTTAGTCAACTCCATTACCATGCCTTGGATTGAATCTGTTCCCTGATAATGAAAAACAAGAATAATTGAAGTGCAGAACACAAAGAATACCAAGACCTAAGCAGATTATAAGTAAATCTGCCTTGTTTCTTTTCTTACACAATAATTGAAGTGCGGAACACAAATAATAATATGCTTAGCTTATTTTTTTCATCATCAAACTCTTACCATATTTTTTTTCAGCACATTGTTGATGTCTTCATGAGACCATAGTCTACTACGTTTGCCTGGCTCTTTGGGAGACTGTTCACGAACAATTTCCCAGCCCAATTCTTGTAGCAAATCATGCATCCACAGTTCATTGTTGGAGATAGTTATGAGAGATCTATCAGCAAGAACACTCAAACCAATGACAGGGTTTAGTTGGCAATAGTCTAGTATTTGTATCACACGATCATAATCCTTCCCCTTGTAAAAGCAAGCAATATGTAGGAATATTTCTCTGTCTTTTTCATCCAGTCCATCAAAACTAATCCGAAGCACCTCAATAATGCGTTTATCTGGTGTGTTCTTTAGCCTATCTATTGCACTTGCCCATTGATCAGTTCTTCTACCAAATAAAAACGAACCTAAAACCACAAGAGCCAACGGAAGCCCCTGAGCATACCCTAAAATACGGTAGCACAGATGCAAATAATCTTCTGGTGGGGGAAATTTCTTAAAAGCCTTCAAACTCAAAAGTTGAAGTGCTTCATCACAGTTTAACCCGTTAGCCTTGTATGTAGCATCAACATCATGCGCCTTTAACAACTGAATATCTGTGGTGGTTATGATAATTCTACTCCCCGGACCAAACCAGTTGCGATTTCCAGCCAATTTTTCTAATTGTATCAACTGATCCACATCATCAATAACAACAAGCACCTTCATTCTACACGACCGCCTTTCTATCATAGCAGCTCCTGTGTATTCATCCTCTATATTTTCAATTTTAGCCATCAGGATTCTGGAAAGAAGTTTTTCTTGTAGAGAAACTAGGCCATTGTTTTTGGACATTTCTCTAACATTGGAAAGAAAGCAGGTTCGGTCAAAATCCTGACAAATTTCATCATGGATAGCTCGAGCAAGTGTTGTCTTACCTATGCCCCGCATGCCATGGATCCCTATAAAACGCACCCCATCAAGCTGCGGATATATGTATTTGCTTAATAAACTATCAATACGGGAACCCATTCCTATGAAGCCCTTGTCAACACTTGAAGATGTATATACGGACTTCTTTAGTATATCATTAACAATTTCCTCAATTAGTATTTGTTCATATCTGAGAAAATTTAGATGACATTAGAAACTTAGCAATGTAACATAAGCAGCAAAAACAATATTAGCAATTGGCAAGATTAAGTAAATGCAAAATGGTAATCCAGTGAGTCTCTCAAATTTACTGGATGCTCATTACTCTCCATTCGTATCCATCCCTCAATCAGAAAAATCCCAATTTAAATCATAAAGAATAGTTCATTTTCAAAAGAAGAGATTATCCTGCTCTCAAAAGGATGGGATTGAATATTAAGGAGACTCACCCATAATTCTTGTTATCCCAGCCAGACAGATTGGCCACTTCAGTCAAAGCAGCTCTCCACGCATTTAGTCTATCATGATTCTTGCCATAAACTTCTTCATGTTCCCTTACTTCCACATCTACTTGGTGTTCCCATTTGATGAGCTCAAAACTTCGCCTTTGGTGCCGCACATCAGAAGGATCCACGCCCAAGTAGAAGACGGGGAAGACTTGTTGGCCCCTCTCTTTCATGCATTGAATAATCTTGACGAGTTCATCCAAGCACCATGACGAAGCAGCATACTTCTTTGAGAGAATGACAATGGCAGATCTAGAGTCCTCAATTGCACCTAAAAGTTCAGGCCTAATGGATTTTCCTTTCTCAAGCTCTGCGTCATCCATAAAGGTCAGAATCCCTTTTCGAATTAGTGCAGAATACAAACGATTGGTAAAAGTATAGCGGGTATCTGCCCCGCTGAAACTTAGAAAGACATCGTATTTCCACTTTCTAGTCATCCCCTTCGGTATCGAATCAGAGGTCGCCTGTTGTTCACGGAGATACTCTCTCTTTCTAGTCAATGACCCGACTTGATCCCACTTTCCAGCTAAAAGGATACTCGGTGGAAACTGACATGGTACATTGTTGAATATAAATTATAAAATTCAACTTCTATCGTGTAGATCTGTATTTGTATCATGCACATGCTTCTCTTATTCACACTAGTGCCCGCGTTTCTCGCGTGTGGTACAAGTTAATGGAGCCGTGGTTATTTATTTTTGGGAAAATATCACAAATGGTGTATGAACTTTAAGTCATTCTACATTTTGGTGTACCAACTTTCAAAACTATCAGAATGGTGTATCAAGTTTGCTCCAATCTTTCATTTTGGTGTACGCTGTTAAATTTTCCGTTATCTTTACAAAAAAAAAAAAAAAACTGACAAAGCTAAAGGAAAGATAACGGAATTTTTTTTTTTTTTGCAAAGATAACGGAAAATTTAACGGCGTACACCAAAATGAAAGATTGGAGCAAACTTGATACACCATTCTGATAGTTTTGAAAGTTGGTACACCAAAATGTAGAATGGCCTAAAGTTCATACACCATTTGTGAAGATATCCCTTTATTTTTTTAGACATAAAATAATGGTCGTTTGGCTATTTTTTTAATTTATATATTTTTTAATTTATATTTAATTTAATTTAATAATTATGTTATTGAAGGGTATTATAGACACTTTATAATTTGGTGAAACCCTCCGACATCGAAAGAGGGCCTGCATTTATAGCAGTAAAGATAGATAGTATAATTTGAGATTTTCTATCATATAAAGTGACCCGCTAACCTTCTCTTGTTGTTATATATTTTTTTAATTACAAAATTCAAGCGTAGTGAGTTCATACCTCGAATTTGTTCATTTAATAAATTGGATTTATAAATCTATCATCTATACATGAAGGTAAGCAGTAAATTTTCTACTATTCTGCTATTCATAATTGAATTATCCTTATCAGATTAGATTCACTTGCTAACTGCAAAAAAAAACTAGTAAAGAATTACCAGAAGAACGAGAAAAGGTGAAAAAAAAAAAACAAAAACAAAAAAACAAAAGATTTTAGATCAAGACTCAATAGAGAAACTCCAGATTACTGGAATATTATCTTCATTGTCCGAAAAAGAATCTTTAAAGTTGAGAAAAATATTAGAACTATCAAAGAAACACTTGAAGAGGAAAAAAAAAACTCTTGATTATTTGTGCATCAGTCAGAACCATATAAGTTGGGATCAGAGCTTGCTTTAAAGCAATTGATGAAATAGAAATATGATTTCTCCAAACTGCTGAAATTACATACATCAAGTTTCAATTGAAGAACAACCATCCGGCCTTACACAGATAACTTTTCAAGTCTCCTGCAATTCTCCAACTTAATATTTTCAAGCTTCACAAGTGATCTAATGGTTGCAGGAAGACTGATAAAAAAATTTCCACTCAGATTTAATGCCACAAAAGAGAGTAAGAAGCTAATGTCATTGGGAAATGATCTTTCAACAAGATTGCAATTGCTTAGGGAAGCCTGAGCGGTTCAGAGAGGTTAAATTACAGAGACCAGATGAAGGCAAGCAGCACTTTTGGCACTAATCCAGAAGGCAACCATGAGAAATTGAATCTTTCATATCTTTGTAAACGTCATTGGAGGATGGCAGTTCTACTACAGCAGTTGTTACTTGCACCGTTTCCTCCAACCAATACTTTTGATGACATTTGTTTCATCCATGAAAACCAGACTGGCAAAAATAAAATACTCATCGCTTCCCTCCCGGCCAACAATACTTTCGCATGTGTACGCCAGCAGAACCACTGAATTTCATTTTAGTTTTACTCATTCACTCCACTCAATACTCTGTTTTGGTTTTAGTCAACAGTAAATAACAGCATACAAAGTAAACAATCTATGCTATGGATTTAAGTTTGTTAAAATATCGATTATTTGAATTTTTGAAAAGTGAGTGTCAACAGAAATGGGTTAATCTCCTTGGTCATAGTTTATGCCAGCAGGTAGGGATTTGAGGGAATATTCCTTTTGGTTGCGGCGTCGCTACCTAGAACAGTTTCCTTTTCACACATGAATATTAATAGTGAGGGAGGGAGGGAGGAAGAGAGAGAGGGGTACCATTTCGGTATTATATCCAATTAAGAGATTCTCTCAAACTTCTGCACAGACAAGACCATGTTGCATGCAACTAATGACTAAATCAAAACTTGGAGCAGATTGATAAAAAAATAAGGAACTGGTTGCAAATCTTTAGGTAGTAGTTTCCACAAGTTGTGCCGTAATATGAACCAAGATGATACCAAAAATTTATTCTTTACTTTGAAAGAATTTGAAAATTGAGCTATGCTTATTAGATCCAAGTTTGACAACAGGCTTTTTCTTTTTCCTGTTACCTTCTTAATGGAGAGTCTAAACACTATCAATCCCATGAAAACAAAAACGGCAGACCCTATTCTAACCAAATATGCATCCCGCGAATTTGAGTTTTTCCCCCAGCTCCATATGATCAAACATAAAACAGTACAAACTTCTAATCGCATGGCTCTGAAACAAATTTGGAACAAAATCCAAGAGTCATGACCTAGATATAAGGAAACAATCAATCTGAAATCAACAATGGAGCAGTTTAAGCTAATAGATTTCCAATGACGACCTAATATGATATGAGAGATAAAGATGAAGGAAACCAGTAACAGGCTTCCCTACATCACCTAACAGGAAAATTGCTCGTTGACGTCCAAAGCTTTACTATTGTAATACTATGACCAGTGATTGAACCATTGAAGTTAAAGGAAGTATCCTTCTACCATTTTATCCCTACTCCAATTGCATAGATTTACATAATAATATACATATAGCATCACTCAAACACTAGCTTTTGATCAGATATATTTATATGCCATAAAATTCAGCCTATATGATCTCAAACCAAACAATAGAGCAGTTTAAGCTGACAGATTTCCATGACAAACCTAATATGATATGAGATATAGAGATGAAGAAAACGACTAACAGGTTTCCCTAATATGTAAAGACTAGGCACATGAGATTGCTCACATCTCATAAATTTTCAAAGTAGATTGTCACAAACATACTTGCTGATTTTACATGGACGCCACGTCCTGTCTTCATCTTCGCGCAGTTTACACACACGTCTTGCAATTACTCAGAAATATGCATGTACAATATCAGTTGGTGTGATTTCAACGAGTTCATATAATAAGCATGATAAGTCTCTATCTTATACAAACTAGCTGCTACCTCATATTACAATATAATATTAGAAATTGTGACAGCTTCTCTCGTGTATGTACAAACATATCATGATAGCTAATGAGTACAGCATATATACTAGCATGCACAATCATTCACAGACAAATGCTAATCTCATGCACATGCTCATAATCATCTTATCACTATCACCATTTTTCTTTAAGTCAAAACTACAATATGTTTCGAGGGCCGCGACCAATGTATTATTTCTACTATATACTTGTTACAAAGCTGCATTTTGGCTCATAATTGATATCATACTCAAATTGGAATATAAGTCAAGCATAACCCCTAGCATGATCACACAATCTCGTCTCTTCTCTGCCCATGCTGCTTTACTCCTCCTCATGATTGATATCAAATATCATAATTACCAAAGTCTGCATATCATGAAGCATTGCTAGCATCCACGAGTACTCTTTGTTTATTCATTGATAGTTTGATACAATGTCATCAAGTGGCCTGATTCGCTAGCTGCCAGTTGTTTAAGACACATTATTTTCATACAAACACATTCTATATGTGATTTATATTTGCTTCACCTACCCCATAAGCTGCATATATAAACAATCTGTTTCATATTGACAATTTACATGCTTATATATATATATATATATATATATATACAGATCCTATCCAGAGCGGAGCTCCGCTTTGAAAATTCACGTGTGAAGTTCGAGTTTTGGGTCACTTTTCGGTCGCATATCCACATCTCGACCGTTCAGTTTTTAGGTACTAGTGTATAGATTGTCTCTGCAAATTTTCAGCTAAAATGATGATCGTTAAGACATTGATAATTGCCTTAAAGCTAGTACGGTTCATGTTGACAGATTCAGTCCGTCCATTGGTTTAAGCAAGTTAGATACCTTAACGATCATCAATTTGGCTGAAAATTTGCAGAGATGATCTATACACTAATACCTAAAAACTGAACGGTCGAGATGTGGATATGCGACTGAAAAGTGGCCCAAAACTCGAACTTCACAAGTGAATTTCAAAGCGGAGCTCCGCTCTGGATTGGATCTGTATATATATATATATATATATATATATATATATTAAGTCATCCAATTTGTTTCAAGGAACTCCCACTACCTCTTTTGAGTAGTGCTTTTCATTCAAGCAATACCTTGATGACGGATTGGTGCACTTTACCGAGATACCTCATTCGCCAGAGCAATGGAGCGTCATGCTTGGACAACTCCAACATGATTTGGGTACTTATATCAATTCCAACTCCAACTCACTCCAAATCGGCATAAGATAAGTAACTATATCTTCTTTTTTACGCTATTTCAATTAGAGCTATTACCATGCCTTAATATGCTTTTAATAACTTTTAAAGCATGCTACCAATATGTATCAATTTTAGTAGCACACCTACTATGCTTACATACTATTGCCATGCCTTAACATGTCTCCATGACCCTTAATTAAGCATGTATACAAATTTGCAAAATGTTAATAGCAACTTTATTACAAGTACACATATACACATATGCCATGCTTCTATTAAATTGCAACTCAATTAAATAAACATGTTACACTCACTTAAATAAATTATGTCATGCTTAGAAGCTTGTGACACTTATGACTTAACTAAACTTGCTCGGATTACAACTTGTTTGGGTTACGACTCGCTTGGGTATCGAGCATGGCCACAACTTGTTTGGGCCAAGCCCTACATGCTCGAACAACGCCAACTCACTCAACTACACCCAACTTGCTTGAACGCAACCCAACTCGCTCGAACATACCCAACATGCTTTAGTTAAGTCCTAATAGTTCGCTACGCTTCATACTATTCACGGGGAACTTACCTTCAAATTTTATATGGACACCCATTACATTTGCCACTATCTAATATGCATGTTACATGGTCATAAAGATCCACATAATATTACTTGCGATGCTTATTTGTTATTGTTCATAGAATTAGCAAATTTTACATATACTCTATATGCAAATATTTTGCCTAGCCTCCTGGCACCATACTTTGTCAAACTCTCCCCACGGGAAAAAGACCTAAACTAGTCTAGACGTACTCCACGAGTCTATGGTCCACGACCAACCGCCAAGCAGTAATGCAAAGTCTCATAATGACAGTGACCGCTACACGACATTGCAGTCAAGCTTTTCTCCTCCGGGAAAGAGTAAAGGGACCGGTTAACGCAGCCCATGGCAGCCATTGATCCAGCAGTTAACCCCCGACGCTTGGATATGAAAGATTAGGTTCGCTACCTAACGCCCATTGCTTATACGCAGCTCCCCTCATCAAACAATTTTCTGACCATATGGAGGTCTATAGCTAGGAGTGGGGGACTCCCTAGAAGGCCTAGCAGGGGCCCACCCGAAAAAGGGCAAAAGCGTTTGCTCCAACAAAATCCTAGGTGGACAACGCAATCGCACTAATTATGCTCGATATATGGCACAAAGCCACACTTTGGTATCAACCCGGCAAGAAAACCTCCTTGACTAGGGACTTCGGGGACTTGTACATATAGCCCAACATAATTAACAACGGTTATGCTCATGCCTCATGGCATCACCTTTGAGCTACCCGTTCATGCCTCATGGCATCCTCGAGCTCTAACGCTCTTTTCCCTTCCCGGCATCCCCAAGCTTCAACGCTCACGCGTGCCCGTCATTCCCGAGCCTTACACTCATGTCTCCTTGACATAATGCCCATTAACGGAACATTGAATTCTTCTACCATTTGTTGTTTACAACAATAGAATTCTTTTCGAGTTCCATTAATACGAGCGAAAACCAAACTAACACAAATGTTAGCATTTGAGTTACAAACTCTCGCATTCACGACATTCGTGCAACTTACGCCTCACGGGTGTAACCTCGTCAACTCAACCTCATTCATTTTCTTGCACACATCACGCATTTTATGCATCATATTCACTTCATATGCTCATTCTTACTATGCTTACTCGAGCTCATATGTCATAAACCGATCATATTCGGCACCATTCATATATATACATCATCATGTATCATGCACCTCGTACATTCATACATGCTTATGCATATCAATGCAACTCACATATGTTGTCCGGTACAACAAGCATTCTACATGCGCCTGCTTCTATATTTGTTTTGCAGGTTAAAGAGTCCCTTCTTGCTTAATGAGTTCGGGGACTTGTAGGGGCTGGGCGCAGCCCGGACATCACTTATGCTTGATGATATCATGTTTATAACTCCCCAACCAAGAAGCTCCTCTTACTTGGGGACTTGTACATACCTCCATTAGTATGGAGAAATAACTATGTCACCAAGCATATGTAACACCCTCTTTGGGGGCCCCACAAGCCATGGCAGGACCCAACCGTGATATGCATTCCATAGCCCGATGTCCAAGCTACGCCGAGATAGTCGGAAGTGCTCAAGAGCTTGCCGGGAAGCCAAATTCCCAACCTTGCCAAGTTGCCTTCACAACATGCTTTCTACACTAGAATAGTTGTTTTTGTATCCCACATTGGAAAGCAAGTGAAGGAAGGAGCCTCCCTTCCCTATAAAAGGGGACTCCTTCCCACTTACTCATCATCCCATTACAACTCTTGTAATCCATGTTGGGCCGCAAGGCCCAAACACAGATAGTGCAATATTCAAGTGGACGTAATCTCCCGCTAAGGCAGGAGACGAACCACTATACTTCTCGTGTTTCATTCTCTCTCTCTTCTCTCTAATGTTAATTAGAGCCTTCGCTTTCTAATGTTAACACCGCATAATCCTAATGTATTATGATTTCTTACTTTTTGCCTGCTCAACTATGTTGGTAACTTAAAGCTTTCTATTGACTAATCGATTATGATTTCCAAGACATAAAACAAATGGATATGGTAATTGCTACGACACAGTCATCTACAATAGCATTGGAGCATATGCCATTTTCACCTTCACACGCTATGTCATCAGACTATCCTAAGATTAAATGAAAAGAAAGCATACTTTTTTCACTCAAGCACATTCATGCAAGATCATAGTTTCTGAAGCTTGTGACCTAAATATGCATAAAGAAAATGAAAAGTTATTAAATAGAAAACTCTATCTCTTTCTAAGCTGAATAGATTCAGACTTTCACCGCTTTTAAGAGCCGAGATTAGCCTAGAATCTCAAAGCAATTGAATTTTCTTAGTTGATTCAGATAAACATTCAGAAATGGAAGCCCAGAGAACTGAGAGAACCCAGAAGACAGAAAATACAAAGAATCATTAACATTTAACCATCGAGGAGAAGTTGACTCAACTGTAAAGACAGAAAGGAGAAGAGCTGAACTTTCCGAAAAGGTTTTTGTTTTGAATTTGGTGAAGTGAAGTTGAGAAGAGAGCCACAGCCTAAACAGATTTTGAACAAAGGAAACATGAAATGGAACAAACAGCAACAGTGACAATTTGCAGAATTTACTGATGGAGCCCCTCAATTTCAAAAAGATATAATTTAATTTAGACAAAAAAAATTATGAGATTCCAAATCTGAAAGGTGCTGCAATTTTTACCTTATTATTTCTTTGTTTATCCTTTTTTTTTTTTTGAATAGAAATTGATTGCATTAGTAATCAAGCCATGAAAACAGGCCAGAGTATAACAGAACTTACATAAGAAAATCCAGAAAACCGGATAACCTATCTAAGCCAAACTAAACTTATTAAAGTCTAAAGGGACGCTCGCATGACACAAGCCTAACTAAGCAAGAATAACCTCGCTTCCTAAGGAAAAATCATTCATCTAGTCTAATTTGCCGGCACGCAATTGTGGTTCAAATCACAACTAGAAACATCTTAGAAAAGCTTATAGAGTTTACCCCTACCTAAACAAGAATTGCATCCAATTGTCTAATAGCAGAAATTAAAAACTAGTAGCTAACAACCTCGGCAACAGGTTGGTCTTCTTGCTCTTCCTTGAAAACTGCTTACTCAAATTAGGCCCAAGCCCAAACCCGAGTTCTTGAAACAGAAGCCCAAATAGGTTGCCAAGCCGTCGCCGCCGCCGCCGGCCACTAAACTTCCAGCGGTCAGACTTTCCACAACTCCATCTCTCTTTAATTAGCAACGATCCAAAACCAGACAACTCCGGTCAAAAAAACCCCACCAGATCCGGAAACTCAACGATCAAAGCACCACCAGTTAACCGGCCCAAATCTGAGCAGGCTTGTATTCGGCGCTGATCCGGGACGACCTTGACCTGCTACTCGTTGACCTGGACCTACAGTGCCGCTAACCTACTCCCGTTGACTGTCGATGCTGCTCTGCAGATCAAAACCTCTTATCTGCTTCAATAAAACCACCGATCGATCTTCTCCACACACAGTCCCTCCTTGGAGGCTGATGGCACCCAAAGCCAATCCCGTCGACCTCAAGTGCTGACACTGAGCACGACATGAAACACCGCCGTCGAAGCTAGGGTTCGCTCTCGCTCTCCCTCTCTATTCCACTTCAGATTAAGTTATCATTTCTTTGTTTATCCTACCTACTCATTACATCATATATTTTAATTTGAATATTAAATTTACTTATCTAACTCATTTTTATTTTTAGAAATATTCTTTTATGACATATCCATCTAAGGAAACCTCTCATTTGGAGTTATACCAATAAAACGATTAAAATATATTCAAGTTTTCTAACAAAATCCATGTCAAAAGATTTTTTTTTTTTTGACGAAATCTCTCATTTAATTTTCTCTTTCAGTTTCAGTAGTCGTCTATTTCAGTCTATGTCAAAAGATTAGTAAGTTAACAACTGTGAGCAATGAAGAAGAGTGATTTTATACCAAACAATACGAAAATAAGATGCTGCTCTCTAGGTTTTCTCTTTAGGGCACAACCGTCATCTTCATCTTCTGCTTTGTCCGGTGGCGCGTCGCCAAGAAGTCGTAGCTGGACGGGTCTTCTTGTGCTCGTTTGGTTTTATAAGATAATGAACTTATCAAATATTATTGCTTCTTTGCCTTACAGAACTATTATTACTTCTTTTTCTATGCAAAATCTCATTATCACTTTTTAATATGCAAAAGATTGAATGCTCTAGATTTTGGAATTGTATCATGTGCTATTGATTTAGAGGAATGCCATTAGGCCTGCCTGATTCACATGGCTCAGACATTTTTTTATAAGGCAATGACTCTTGGTAGGGTATTTAATTGAAAATCTTGGTGAGAATTTGCTATATAACAAAATGTTAATCAGAGACACTGTTTGCTGTAATTATGCCTGCATGACTCATATGACACAGTCCTTTTAACAATTAATGGTTGTTTATTTGATCATGTCACATTCTTTTTTTTTAGAAAATGGAAGATAGTGATGAAAATTCAGAACAAAAGAAGCAGAGCGTGTAATAAATATCGAATCAGCAAAATGTTATATAGCAACCATTGCATTGCATAATTTAGTCCAGTAAATCATCAAACATGAGACATCACTATTGTGATTGTTCTACTCTTTAGTCCTACATAGTACCAAACATGAGTCAGGTACTAGTATAGCATAAGCCAGGTTAGAGGAGTTCTAGACTGTTATAGAAATTAAGGTGGGGGCATAAGAGTCTTGTGAAACAAACATGCCTTATATGTATGTATTTTAAAAATGCGTCTAAAAATAGTACCCAAATTTTTTTACTGATAGTTTGTCAAAGTGACCTTTGAGAAACAGATATTATCCCAACTTTTGGCAGCAAAATGGGCAAATAGATTGAGGTTTATCATTGTCACTATTTAGGATGAAATCAAAAAGTTTAGGTACTACTTGCATTTGATCAAAATGTAAGTCCAGGAGTTGTTTGTTTTTGTGTGACTTCTAAATTTCTTTGGTTTTCTTTCCTTTTTCAATTTCAAAGGTTATTTATAGATACCTTTTTTTTTTTTTTATGACTCAAAGTCTCTTTCCTTACTAGACCCCCTCCTATCTCTTTGAACTTTTCTCAACCGTTTCAAAATGGAGTCTCTCAAATTCACTACTTGAGTCCCATACAAATCATCATCCAGGAATTTAATGCAACTCAAATTGGTTAATCACCATGATGTGATTTAGCAAGTGGTTTTTGCTCCTTTGTGGAAGAAAATAAGTAAAAGAAATGCATTGAGGCTTAGAGTGTCAGTTTTAAATAAAGCAGGCTTGCTAGATGGAGCATTAGTTGTTGAAGATGAGAAAGACGAAGAAAAATGTGTCTTATTGCATGCCGAGAGAAATTCACGTGGCTCCGTTATTGGGTTTAATCTATCTACCCCTAATGGTGAAGTTATGATTGACAACGATGAAGATATAGCTTCTCATAGACTAGAAATAGCAGAAGCTGTAGGTGGAAATTATATTATCTACATTTTCAGCAAGTTTCTCGATAGGATGATAAAAGCTTAATGCTTTTTCATCTACCTGTCTTACTTTTAGATCCACTCTCTGATTCATCTTATCCTAGATATGAGAGTTTCTAAAAGTTTTCTCAAGTTTTCTTGAGTGGTTCTTTATTTAACTGCTTGCTGATGGATGTAATTAGCAAGATTCTCAATTCTTACTAACTTCTTTTCAATATCAAAAAGATATTGTTTTTCTTTCAAATAATCTGGCTTGATTTCAAGCCTAAAATATTGTGGAATTTATTTCTTCGAGTTGATTAATCCTTAGATTAATTCTCTTGAGTTGTTCTATGACCTTTTTAGAACTCTTGTTCCTAGATAGATGTTCTAGGTATTCAATTAAGCTTGGTCTTGCATGATCAAGCTCTTCTACTCTGATCTCTCTTTGGAGATGAATATGTTCGTCGTATAGAGTATTTAAAACTCTACAAACGTATTCAATGGAGTATTGATTTTCTTCAATATTCCTTGTGTGAAAGCACACTTGCCACTTCTCACTTCCTCTTTCAATCCAAAAGGCTTGGTAATTCTTACGTTTGGATTCTCTTTTGCTAGTTAAGAGAAGCCAACTCTAAGGAGTAAGCTTTTTCTTTACCTGCTTTTGTGCAAAACAAGCTCTGATACCAGCTAGAACGGATCTAACCGATGCTCAAATAATCAAGAGGCTTCTGTTTTTCCTCAAGAGTTTCTTTAATTAACTTAATTTCTTCTTCAACTTGGTAGATTCTTCTCTGAACTTGGTAGATAATATCCCAATAATGGGGAGCTTTTCTACTAAGTCTTGATATAAAATGTTTTAGTGCTCTTAACTTTTCTCGTTCTTCTCGCAATTCTTTACTAGTGTCTTTGCAAGCAGAAAGCAACTCAACTCTTTTAAAGATAGAAATTAGGGCTTTTATGGGATATGATTTTCTTATGAGCTTTTTATTTATTTATTTATTTTTTATTTTACTACTTTGTGTTCAGTACTCTATACCGGTAAGGCGGGTTGGACTTTTTGTCTTGGTATGCACTCTCATTGCCGTGTCATTCCTAGAGAGGAGACAAGTCTTTATCAGATGGGCGCAACCTCCTAGTGGCAAGATGAAACAAAGTGTCATCAGAAGTTCTGGCCGACAGCATAGTGGGAAAACAGATTTTATTGTCTTATGGCTTTATATGAGCTTTATCTTTCCGATATGTCACTATTGTGAAGCAAATGGAGTTGCCCTAGTTATCTGGTATGTCAACCCTTGCTGGTTGGTGCATGTTTTAATACATTGGATTAGTAGGAATTCCTGTTATTATCTCTCGTTACTAATTGTTCGGGGTTTAGACTTTATTTTCCCCCTTTGTATTCAACAGTTTCATTAATGAAGGCTTGAGGACAGCTACACCAGCCATTATTTCAAAAAAAAAAAAAGATAAAAATTATGAATAATGAAAATTAAATGTTTACCTTTAAATATAGAGGATGGATTCTAATAGTAATAAAGGTTAATTATATATAAGTGCATCTTTGAATTTTGTTTTAGCCATAAGGCCACCAACAAGTTTTTTTTTCCCTCATAAGACCACCAGATTAAAATGGGTGTTATATTTGGATATTAAAAACCAACATATTTACATAAATGCCAATAGAGTACAAAGTCAATAATCAGTCTCTCTCCTCTCCGGCGAGGTTTCCGGTCAACTTCGGCGGGTCTTCGGTCGACCTTCGGGCCAATTTCCGGCGAACTCCGCGTGACTACAAAAGGTATTGTCACTAACACCAAAAGCTACTGTGGCTAGCAACAAAAGCTACTCTGATGAGATTTTCGGCAACCTCTGGCGAGGTCACAAAAGCTACTATCACTAGCAACAAAAGCTATTGTCATTAGCAACAAAAGGTACTCTGGTGAGATTTCCGGCAACCTCCGGTGAGATAACAACAATTACTATCACCAACAACAAAAGCTACTCCTTACCAAAAAACCTATGCTCCCCAAAAAGAAAAGCTACTATCCCCGCCAACAAAAACTACTGTCACCAATACCAACAGCTACTCTCACCAGCAATAAAGGCTACTCTCACCAACAGCAAAATCTGCTTTTACCAACATCAAAAGCTACTCTCACCAACAACAAAAGCTACTCTCATCAACAACAAAAGTTACTGTCACCCAACGAGCTACTCTCACTAACATTAGGGAGTTACTCCTGTATCAAAAACTACTCTCACTATCAACAAAAGCTATTCTCACCAACACAAAAGGCTACTATCACCACCGCAAAAAACTACTTTCACCATCAACAAAATTTACTCTCACCAACGTCAAAAACTACTATCACCACTGCAAAAAGCTACAATCATCACCACCAAAATCTATTACCACAGCAAAAAACTACTATCACCACAGCAAAAGGCTACTTTCACCATCAACAAAATCTACTCTCACCAACGTCAAAAACTACTATCATCACTGCAAAAAGCTACAATCACCACCACAAAAAGTTACTATCACCAACAACAAAAGCTATTCTCACCAACTCAAAAGACTACTATCACCACCGCAAAAAACTACTTTCACCACAAACAAAATCTACTCTCACCAACATTAAAAACTATTATCATCACTGCAAAAAGCTACAATCATCACCACCAAAAGTTAATCTCACCAACAACAAAAGATACTCTCATCAACATCAAAAAAATTTCTCACCAATAACAAAATGCTACTTTCACCAAAACCGATAGCTACTCTCACCAACTTCAAAAGCTACTCTCACCAACATTGAAAACCGCTTCACTTGCTCTGTTTCTGAAATGATGCAGGTCAAGACATATATTGCCAGAATTCAACCACAAAAACGAAAACACAAACCAGAATAAAACACCATCAGAAACATAGATACCGTAACATAAAAATTGAACAATGAGGCATAAAATTAAGATCCAATTTCATTACCATAGCTCAAAACAATACAATAGCTACTCAGAAGGGTTTAAATTTAGGAGCGGCAAGTAATAACCGGAGTCTGGAAGGGTCTTTTGGGATTTGGATTGGATTTGCCGAAGCTTCTCTTCTTTAAACTCGACCTCACCTCACTCTCCGATCTAATTGAGAATCTGCGTGACTCACACGAAATCTCACCGCTGAAGTATGAGCAAGTGGTCGAGTTCACGGAGAAACCAGAAGCCTCACTGTGAGCATTCGATTTCTGAGAGTAGAGAATTTGAGAGATATGAGTTGGACTCCAGTGAGGTAACTCCGATCAGAGCTTCGTCGTCGTCTTCAAGCGTGGCGGCGCCGTTTCGAGGTTTTTCAAGCTTAGACCGATTGGAATCTCACCAGATCAGAGGCGATGGTCGCCGAAATTGGATGGGGGGAGAGAGAGTGTCGTGCCGACGATCGCCAGAATCGGAGGCGGAAACCAAAAACATGAAAAATTTGTGGTTGAGTAGAGAGAGAGAGAGAGAGAGGTACGAGCGTAAGGCTGATGGAATTAATTGGGTTTCTTAAGTGGGAGGGTAAAATTGTCAGGAACGAATTAATTTTTGAAAGCAGATGGCCTTATGTATACAAGAAAAATTAAGTGGCCTTATCACTAATTAAAGTTTCAAAAGTTCACTTGTGTGTAAATTTCTATAGCAATAAATGCTTAAAATCATAAATTTGTTAAAGGAAAAACATATTGTGTGCCTTCGTCAAAGCAACTGACAGAGACGGAATCAAGGAATCAGTGATTACCATCAATCAGCACAATTATAGATCAATCAGCATTCAATGTATTTAATGTAATTAATATTTCCGTTGTAACTCTATCCCTATATAAAGGGACTATGAAATGAAATGAGGAGACCATTCCAATCTCAATTTTACTTTAACACGTTATCAGCACGCTCAGAGTAAATAGCCAAAAGAAAAAAACTTTAGCTTCGAAAAAAAAAAAGAAAAAAAAAACCCTTGAAAACCATAGAATTTTTTTTTTCTGCAGCCCTAAACAAGTGAAAATTTTTTTTCCTCCCTAGCCGCGCAGCTCCAGCGATCTGTGCTACTGCCGGCGCATCATCCAGCAGCAGCCCCGACACCGGCACAGGCATTCACCGGTGAAGCCCTGCCCAGTCTCAAGCCCATCTGCTGCACAGGTCCAGCGCCTACGTTGTACCTCCAACGCCCAGCTCCGACGTGCCCAACCAATCCACGTCGCCGGTGATCAGCCTCCAGCACCGACCAGACCTCGGCGCAGCCCACAGCCGGCCAACCTCATCCCCGCGCCCTCCAGCAGACCTGAACGCATCTCTGCCCAGCTTTCACCACCTGCATCACCGATCGCAGCCCCAGTTCCCAGCGTCGCAACCCAGATTCCGGCGTCACCCCACCTCCTGAGCGTTCACTACAAGAGAAAATGTCATTGACGACAACTCAAAGTTGTCGTAAAAAGTCTAAATTTCTCGCTTAATTGAAAATGCAACCAGTTTGGGTTGTCGCAACCAGTTGTCGCCTAATGTGTTTTACTGATTGTCAAAAGCCACGAAATTACATGGTTGTCGTTTTTTTAATATGCAACGCAATTGGATCCTTGCATATTACAAATTGTGAGACACACAAGTGTGTCACCAAAAATTATATGCGAGCTTTATATTTGTTATCATTTTTAATATACGATGCTTCATTTACGTTACATATTTCATCTGCGTGGCTTGTATGTTTGTCGCATTTGAAATATGTGACACAATTTGTTCCTCGCATATGACATCTTGTGAGACACTTAAGTGTGTTACAGATAGCTATATGCGAGGCTTTATGTTTGTTACAATTTCTAATATACAATGCTTCGTTTACGTTGCATATTTCAATTGCGAGACTTATATGGTTGATTATTTTTTTGGTTGCGAAAAATAATTGCAAAACTTTTCTTTTTTCTTAATTTATTTTTATTTTTTTTTACTTTTTTTTTTTCAGTTTCTTTTTTCTTTTATTCTTTATCTTATTTTATTTACGTTTCCTTTTTGTCATATCGTATTATTTTTATTTTTCCATATTTTGTACAAAGTACAGGTATTTCGTATAATACTGCAAAAGAGATTTCCATCGGAACCCAGATTTCATAGAGCCAAAATACCAGTTCCTTGACTTCTCTCTTCTCTCTCGTGCAAGGCCAGATCCAGCAACCAAAAACGGATATTGAAAAAGATTCCAGAACCTCTGAAAAGCCTTTCAATTTTATCCCAAAATATCATGTTCGTTCCCAATCATATTAAACCATGGATTGAAATTAGGGTTCAAAGAAGGAAGCGGTGAGCGTCGATTTTGACATCGCCAATATTTCTTCATGCCAATCTGATCCATACCCCTACAGATCAATCCAAATCTCAATAGAATAAATGGCTCAATTAAAAAACAAAATCTCAAATCTGAATACAGAAAACTCGATTTGAATCTAAATTGTTTCAATACCTAATGATGAAGGCGATTGCAACCATCTTGATCTTCTGAGTTAAACGGAGTAAAGTCAGATCTGCTCTTCTGCAAAGAAAAGAAAGGAATTAAGAGAGGAAATAATAAAAGAAGGAAGAAGGGAAGTATGCAAATACGCAGACTATATGCATTGTATGCTTTGTCTTCGTTTGAGATATAAGATTAAACTTGCATATCTCTTTTGCTAAAAAGGAGGAAAAGATTAAATTTATATATTTCATTTCAGATAAAAGCGGAAAAAATTAAATATAAAATTTCCTTCTAATGTAAATGGTGGTGCTAAATATTAAAATATTGAATTTCGTTTGATATAAAAGAGGAAATTATCAAATGATAAAGTTAAAGGCACTGCTTTAACTTTCCGATGTGTCACCGTTATTGTAAAATAAATGGAGTAGTCGATATGACACTCTTTGCTATTTGGTACATGTATGAATACATTGTAGTTGTAGAGACTCCTATTATTAAGAGGTTTAGGCACTATATCCCCCTTATGTATTCATCGGTTTCATTAATGAAAGTCTAAGAGTAGCCGCATAACTCTTATTAAAAAAAAAAATCAAAAAATCAAAAGAATTTATTTTTTCCTCACTGAAATGGAAGGCAAGCGGATATAAGTATCTAGTAAGTAATATAAACTTGAGGAAGGCATACAGATTACTCCTCATTCAGATTCTCTTTAAGAAGATTTCACCTTACTCGGATTCTCCTCGAGGGGATTTTTCTTCACCCAGATTTCCCTTGAGAGGATTACTCCTCACCTAGCTATATTCGTCTTGAGAGGATTTCTCCTCACACAGATTCACCTTGAGTGAATTTCGCTTCATTCAAATTCGCCTTGAGAGGTTTCACCTCACCCATATTCGCCTTGAGAGATTTTCGCCTCATTGAAATCTGTCTTGGGAGATTTCACCTCGAGGCATTTTTTCCAAACAGATTGCGTTGCCACTTTATTAGGTCATTTCCTGATTAGAAATCATTCTTACATTTTATACCTCAATAAACGTCCATATTCTATAATGTATGTTTCTCTTCTCATATTTTATAGATATTTCTTCATTTTATCGGGATATATCCTAAATATCTATGATATTTGATGATATTGGAGAAATTTCTCAGAAATAGTGGAAGATAAGATATCTTTCCTCTATGATATATCGATAGGTTGTGAGAAAGTACAAGTTGTCATATAATCATTAAGCGACAACTCATAGAAGTCGTCGCTTATTTGGTCTTTTGTAAGAAAATTAAAATTGTCACATAAACATTAACCGACAACTAGTACAAGTCGTCGTCTAATTGGTTTTCAGTGAGAGAGTTCAAGTTGTCATACAAAGATTAAGCGACAACCTGTAGAAGTCGTCACCTAATTAGTCTTTTGTAAGAAAATTAAAGTTGTCACATAAACATTAACCGGCAACTGATAGAAATCGTCGCCTAATTGGTTTTTAGTGAGGAATTTCAAGGTGTCACGTAATCATTAAGCAACAACCCATTGAGGTTGTCGCCTAATTGGCATTTTACAAGAAAATTAAAGTTGTCACATAAACATTAACCGACAACTAGTAAAAGTCCTCGCCTAATTAGTTTCAGTGAGGAATTTCAAGTTGTCACATAAACATTAAGCGACAACCTGTTAAAGTTGTCGACTAATTGATTTTCAGAGAGGAAACTAAGGTTGTCACATAAATATTAACCGACAACTCACAAAATTTGTCGCTAATACAGTTTTAAGGGACAAAAATCTAGTTGTCACATAAACATTAAATGACAATTGGTAGAAATTATCGCCTAATTAACATTTTGCGAGGAATTGGGTGTCGCATAATGTCATATGGGCGACAACTGTCAATTTCTCGCAAATACCTACTTTATGCAACAAATTGGTTGTTGCCGATGAGATCATCTGCGACAACTACAATTTCCTCGTATTTACCAAGATTTTGCGACGAATTTTAGGTTGTCACAATGAAATTCCTCGCTTTTGCTATTTTCTCTTGTAGTGGTTGCTCCCAGCCCACTGTCGCATCTAAGCCCCGTCGCTCAAGCACCCAGCCCAGTCACTGCTTTGCTTGCACACCACAAGCGAGAAAGCAGCCAAAGGAAGAAGAAGACGCAGAAGAGAGGGAAGAAACGCGAAGGAGAAAAAAAAATAACAATAATAAAGTGAGCCGGCCGAGAAAAGAAAAACTGCTGCCCAAACAGAAAAAGAAAAAAAAGGCCCAGAAAAAGATAATAAAAGAAAAAAAGAGAAGGCCCAAAGAAAAGACCAGGCCCCGAAAAAAAAAAAAAAGATCAAAGCCCACTGCTGACAAGGGAGAGGAAGCGGCCTAGTTTCATAAGCCCAAAAACATCGCTACGCACGACTGCATCAACACGCGCGTGCGCTAGGATTGTTTTATCTTCTCGCAACCAAGTATGTTCTCTTTAATTTATTTAATTTCATACTATGGTAGATTCTCATTATTTATTTTCTTGAGCATGCTATATATTTTATTGTTTATGCTTTTATTATAAATTTTTCGAGCATGTTTAGTTAGATTATATTAATCATTTTAAGCATGCTTTGTCATTTATATTTTATATGATTTATAATTATGTTTAAGCATGCTTTATGTTTTATTGCTTATGTTTTTTATCATGAAATTTTGAGCATGTTTTATTTTATTTACGCTTATATAAATTATGCCTACGCATGCTTCGTATTATGCTATTGTTTACATTTTATTTTACGAATGATATATTATTGTTATTATTATGTGTAACATATATTTTGGTATACATTTGTGAAATTTGAGCATGCCATGTAATTTACTTTAATATATGCTATGTTTTTATTATTTATTACGTGCTATGATTATTACTTGTTTAGAATGCTATACAAAAAGAATTGCGTTTTGCCATGATAATGAAAGTTCATGCGCATTATAAATACACACTTACTGTGATAAAGTATTGTCACATAGCATCGAAACAATGTGACCATTACGAATCTTGGTCTTGAAATCTAATTCATATTTTTGGAAAATAATTCACGTGGATGTCTTTATGACTGCGTAATTTATATCTTCCCTCTTGTTTTATGTAGATGGCTGATCCAACTCGACCTGAGTTTGACATTTTGGACTCAGAAGGACTTGAGTACCATCGTTGGGTTTCCGATATGGAAACTGCCTTTGTGGCAAAAGACTACACTGCCACCATTACTGACCCCAAAGATGATGAACTACCTAATCAGGTGAAAGCAGATGCCTTAATGTTTCTGAGGCAACATATTGATCCTAGCCTACGCTGGGAGTACCTTCAGTTGAAGACACCCAAAGAACTGTGGGATGCCCCTAAAGGACGTTTTGGGAACATTCACGATATTTTGCTCCCAGGACTGGCTGTTCAGTGGAATGGAATCCGCTTGCTTGACTATAAAAATGTCAATGACTTCAACAAGGACATGTTGCGCTTAAAGGCACGTCTCAATTTCTGTGGAAGGGAAATCACAGAAGATGATATGATCTACAAGACTCTTACCACCTTTCCTACTTCAGCTTTTATACTAGCGAACCAGTATCAGTTGGAGTATGACAACAAAATAATCACAACCTTCAATAAGTTGATAAGCCTACTGCAAGTGGCTGAGAGACATAATGAGATTCTCCTGAATAACAATGCCAGGCCCACTAGGACAAAGAAAATTTCCGAGGCTAATTATGGCAAAATGAAAGGTGAAAAGAACTCCAAGGCAAAGGGGTTTAGACGTGTTGATCCCTACCCACGTGGCAACCATGCACCACGTGGAAAGGGACATGGGGATCATGCAAACAAGATGCAAAAGGAAAGAGTTGACAATGAACCATGCTATATGTGTGGATTCATTGGGCATTGGTACAAGAACTGCCAAGCAAACAACAAAGTAGCAGCCAATTATAAGAGGTATAGAGAGTCTAAAGAACAAGAGGCTCACTATATGGAAGAAGGAGGTCATGACCTAGACGTCAACCTTACAATTGCAGACTTCAATGGCAAAGAAGAACTTGCTAAGTCAATGGATGCTCTCAATCTTGACTGGTCTGCTTTATTTATTTTTCAAAGACAGATGTGAAGGCATAATGCCTCATTTTTAATTAGACTATTGCTTGCTTGGTCTTAAAGTTTATTACAATAATGGTTTGATGAATTAGCACAAGACCTTGATTTGATTATCGTTGGTTCATTAATAAATTTTTGAATTTTATTCTCAAGCACTGAATTTATTCAAATTTATTTCTATACACATATTTACATGGTTCGAAATAGCACTATAAAGATGTAAAGCAATACATCTATAAAAGAGAAAAATTATTAGAATGAAAAGAATACCATTCTACGGAAATAGAAATACTCTAAACAATATGAGTTATATTTTCTAAATACCTCCCATTTATTTGTAGGAATGAATGGAGGAGAACTTGAGTGCTTAGATGATAGTGGGACTACCCACACAATATTAAGAAATAGGCAATTATTCATTGAACTAATAGCCTGTAATTCCTCTGTGACTACGATGATTGGATTATCACAACTAATAAAATGGCGAGGAACTGCCAAATTTTTGCTGCCTAATGGCACAACATTTAAAGTCACAGGCGCTCTATATGCATCAAGAGCTAATCGAACCTTGTTAAAGTTTCAAAGCTATTTGTGCCAACGGTTATCATGTAAAAACACACAGTGAGAATGGAATTGAATACCTTGATATTACATCTAATGACTGTGGAAGGAAACACATCTTAGAGAAATTTATGAGTCAATCTAGTGGACTGTACCTCACTACGATTCAGATCATTGAATCCTATATTGTCACCAACAATGAAATGTGGGACACTGACTCATACAGGCTTTTGCATGATTGCCTATGGCACCGAGGTCGTGACATGATGATCCATATTTTTAAAGAACTCACACGGACATCCCTTCTTTCGAGTGAAAAATGAGAGAAAAATCCGCCACATTGCAAGGTGTCGGTTCTAGTATTTCTCAAATGCAGTCATTGCCTTCTGAAGTACCAGAAGCACTACCTCCCTCCCATTATGCCTTATTGACTATTTCAAAGGCACATCACTCGTATTGCAAAGCCTGCTCTTTAGCAAAAATAGGATCGAGACCTTCCTATGCTAAAGATATAAAACAAAACATTCCATTCTTACAAAGGATACAAAGAGATGTCTGTGGACCTATCCATCCAAAATGCGGACCATTCAAGTACTTTATGGTTCTGGTGGATGCTTCGACAATCTGGTCACATGTCATTTTATTGTCCACAAGAACAGCTGCAATACTCCTAGCACAGATTATACGTTTAAGGGCTCACTACCCTGATCACCCTATCAAGTCTATAAGGCTTGATAATGCTGGAGAGTTTACATCAAAAGCATTTGATGATTATTGCATATCTATTTGGATCGATGTAGAGCATCCTGTACCCCATGTGCATACACAAAATGGTCTCGCAGAAGCCACCATCAAAAGGATACAGATGGTGGCTAGGGCATTGGTTATGCGCACCAACCTGCCTATATCTGCATGGGGTTATGCAATATTGCACGCAGCTTTACTTATTCGTTTCAGACCCACAGCTAGCCAACCATTTTCTGCGTACCAGTTGGTAACTGGATATGAGCCCGACACTTCACACTTATGCATATTTGATTGAGCAGTATATGTGCCTATTGTGCCCCCACAGAGCACCAAAATGGGTCCTCAGAGACGATTAAGTATTTATGTCGGATACGAATCCCCAATAATTATCTGCTATTTGGAAACCTTGACAGGCGATCTCTTTACCTCTAAATTTGCGGACTGTCACTTTGATGAGACAGTCTTCCCGTCATTAGGGGGAGATAGGAAAAAAGATTTTCCAAGGGAACGACAGGAATTGTCGTGGTTTGTCCCCACTCTATCTCATTTTGATCCCCGCACTTCACAAAGTGAAAGTGAAGTGAAAAGAATAATAGATCTTCAGAACGTAGCAGATTCGATGCCTGATGCGTTTACTGATATCGTAAAAGTGACGAGATCACATATGCCAGCTGCAAATGTGCCTGCAAGGTTAGAAGTCCCCAATAAGGGGCACGGTGCCGCAGATAGAGGCACTGCAACCGCACTTAGTGGAGGTGTGGTTGAGGCCGTGGCTCCCCAAGGAAGAGAGGGAGGTCACTTGGTTCGATTGACACTCACCCAAGGAAGAAGAGGGTGAGTAAGGCACAAACCAATCATCAATGTATAGAATCCCTCTCATGAGATTGTCTCTGATCATAGTTATGTCCATGAATCAATATTGGAGGACGCTCCAATGTTTGAAATGATTCCAGAGAACAAAGAAATCTCAAAGGATTATGAGAGTGCGTATGAGTTGATAGAAAGATCTTCCATAAACATTGATGATATATACTGTTGCTCAAGGAATCATAGAGCACGATGATATCGAATCACGCTCTGTTGAAAAATGTCAACAAAGAGCAGATTGGCCTAAATGGAAAGAATCAATCTAGGTAGAATTAGATTCTCTGACAAAGAGATAGGTATTTGGTCAGGTAGTGCTAACCCCACCAAGTGTAAAGCCCATAGGACATAAATGAGTCTTTGTCAGAAAGCGTAATGACAAGAATGAAGTCCTGAGGTAGAAGGCTCGCCTTGTGGCGCAAGGTTTCTCACAACGCCCTGGAATTAACTACGAGGAGACATACTCTCCCGTAATGGACGTTATAACGTTCCGCTACTTAATTAGCTTAGTAATTTCTGAAGGATTGGGAATGCAGCTCATGGATGTAGTTACTGCATATCTTTATGGGGATCTAGATTCAGAGATATATATGAAAAGTGCCTGATGGCCTTGCATTACCCAAGTCAAGTGACTCTAAACCACAGAGTGCGTTTGCAATTAAGTTGAAATGCTCACTTTACGGATTGAAACAATCCACGCGGATGTGGTATACCCGTCTAAGTGACTACTTGATTGGAAAGGGATATAAGAACGATGAAGTATGCCCCTGCGTATTCATAAAGAAAACAAGTTCTGGATTTGCAATTGTAGCTGTATATGTCAATGATATGAACATAATAGGTACTCTTGATGAAATAAGAGAAACCACGAGCTACTTGAAATCCGAATTTGAGATGAAGGATCTTGGGAAAACTCGATTTTCTCTAGGCCTTGAACTAGAACACCGAGTTTGTGGAATACTAATCCACCAGTCTGCGTATGTCCAAAAGTCAGGCGATATAACATGGATAAAGCGCATCCTGCTAGAACTCCCATGATCGGTCGAAGTTTGGATGCAAGGAAAGATCCATTTCGTCCAAAGAAAGATGACGAAAAGGTGTTGGGAGCTGAAATTCCCTATCTAAGTGCAATAGGCGCATTATTGTACTTAGCCCAATTTACTCGACCAGACATTTTATTCTCAGTGAACTTGTTAGATAAATTTAGCCCAGCGCCAACGCAGAGTCACTGGAATGGTATCAAGAACATCTTCGATACCTAAAAGGGACCATTGACTTGGGACTGTTCTTTCCCTACAGAGAGACAAGAGGGACCGCATATGGAACTGCAATCCCTAAAGGAAATGTTGATGGCGAAAGCGCCACTCACTACACTGAAACACCAAATGACGTTTTGGTTGGTTTTGCTGATACTGGGTACCTCTATGACCCACATAAAGCTCGTTCCCAAAATGGTTATGTACTCACCCTTGGGAACACGGTGATATCTTGGAGATCAACCAAGCAAACCCTTGTGGCTACCTCCTCAAACCACTCAGAGATCATTGCTCTACTTGAGATGCTTCGTGAGTGTATATGGTTAAGAGCTATCATTACACATATTCGAGGGACTAGTGGTTTGAGTTCTACCACTGAAGAGCCTACTTGCATTTATGAAGATAATGCAGCTTGCATCGAACAGATGAATCTAAGATATATCAAGGGGATAATACAAAACACATATCGCCAAAGTTTTCCTACAATCAGTAACAACAGACCCTCCTCAAGATTCAAGTGAATCAAGTAAGGTCTGAGGAGAATGTGGCAGATTTGTTCACCAAATCACTGCCTAAAGCCACAGTTGAGAAACATGTGAAAAGCATAGGAATGCGAAGACTTTCCAAGCTCACTTGATTAATGTAAAGATCAGGGGGAGGTGTAGACGTCAGGGGGAGTCTAACACACACATGTCATTCTCAAATATAGAAGGTGCGTTGTGCTCTTTTCCTTCGACCAAGGTGTATTTTTGTCCCACAGGGTTTTTATTGTTACTTGGCAAGGTTTTTAGTGAGGCAACAACTCATGCACCATTTCATCTTTGACTTGGCACAAGGGGGAGTGTTAAAGGAAAAACATATTGTGTGCCTTCGTCAAAGCAACTGACAGAGATGAAATCAAGGAATCAGTGATTACCATCAATCAGCACAATTATAGATCAATCAGCATTCAATGTATTTAATGTAATTAATATTTCCGTTGTAACTCTATCCCTATATAAAGGGACTATGAAATGAAATGAGGAGACCATTCCAATCTCAATTTTACTTTAACAAAATTTAAGATATGAACCCACCAAGCTCCGTCATAAAGGAATATATATATATATATATATATATAGGGAAATTTTAAATACACACCCCAAACTACTTAATACACATCCCTATTATTTTATATTTCAAATCAGATTTTATTGATAGATTAAATGACCAAAATAGACATCTATATATTAAAAGAAAAATAATAATAATCATATCTTCCTTATATGTAACTATAATTATAAACACAATAAATTTCTATACATGCACCTCATTTAAAACAAGAATAAAATTAGAAACCATCTAATTTAAATTTTCCTTAAATAAATTGTAATTAAATGGGGTGAGAAACCATATAATTTAGAATTTCAAAATCAAGGGCATTAAATGTTTTTAAAACAAATCACTTTTCTCCCACTTTTAGTTTTTTTTTCTTTCTAAACGCTATGATTAGTCAATTTATTATCTACTATAAAACATCACAGGTAAAATTTTGTAATTGTTAATTTGTTTGACCATCCAATGATAATTTCGTAGTTCCGCCATTATGGAAAAACTACTGATACAGTTTTGGTTGAATGTTCATACTTGATCAATATGGTGTTTGGTGGATGAGAACTCAAATAATACAAAACCTATTTCTAAGCATCTATTTGAAGGGAACAATAATGAATCCTTATGGATTTCCCAATAACTAAGACAAGTAGTTAATATGGTCAATTATACTAATCAAATTAAATAGTAGCCTTAATGTTGTTAAATAATAGTGTATTTCATGGTTTGTTAGGTTAAGGATATTTTAGGTAATTTGGGTTGTGTATTTAGTAAAATATTAGAATGAGAAATTAAATGGTAGGTGTATTGAGTAAGGAGTGTGTATTAAGTAATTAGGGGTGTGTATTTAAAACTTCTCATATATATATTATATTTTTTTTAGAGTAACGGTAAAACTAAAAAAGTAAAATTAAAAACTGAAGTGATGAAAGTTAAAAGGATAAATACGGGTAAAAGGGCAAAAGTGAAAATATGAAAATATAATGGAGTTTTTTGTCATTACCAACTCTATTCTGACCTTTCTTTTGGTCTTTCCCTGAAAATAAATAGAGCTCCAGCCTTTTTCAACCTGTATAGAGAAGGTTTTATAGTTCTATTCGAACTTGAGACTTGTTTTTGGCTTTGCCTCTGTGCTTTGGGTGAGTTTTCTGCTTGTGCTCATCAAACTTTTCTCGTTAGAATTATATATTCGCAAGATCAGCTCTATTACATTCCATTTAACTCGAGCCTCAAGAAACCAAATTTCCTATAGAAATCTTGGGCAGTCGTCATCAATGGGGTTTTCACCATTCTTCCCAAACCCTCTGTTTCCTCCTGTCAAAAACCCAAACAAGCATCGTGCTTCTCCTGTAAGACCTTATTGAACTAGACATCAGCTTTTTCTGTTAAGTTGACATTGTGAGGAGTTTTGGAGTTCAATTTGTAACATCAGTGAGTTAAATAAAGTAGTAATCGAAAATGATTTTATTTAATGCAATATGTTTTGAATTTGAAATTCAAATTGTGTGATCATCCATATCAATCCTTATCAGACAAATAAAGAGGTTATTTGACAGTTTCTTGATGGAAGAAACTGTCTCAACTGTTTTGCTGATATAAAAGGATTGTCAGTCTGTATTGATCCCTACAAGAACACCATAACTCATATTCTTTTGTCCCATCACAAAACTGAGACTAAAGGGTGGATCTTGGAGAAGAGCAATGGAAACAGGCACTTCATCATTATCGTGTTAGTATTACATGTTCTTTTAAATTCTGTTTTAAGTTTAAATTCCTGCTTTGCTGCAGATTATGTTCCTTGTTTATGATTCATGTTACTGATTAATAACAATCTTGTATTTGACATAGTTATTATCTTAACCATGTGAATCTGTTTATATTAATGAACTCAGAATACATTTTGATCCTATAGAACAATTTCTCCAGAATTGAATATGCATATTTTGTCATTATGATTCTTGTTGATTTAATAATCTGATCAGTTGCTATATGAAGTTTTGTTTTCATGTTTTGACACTTTCTATTTCTTACAATTGGTATCAGAGCCTGCTATGCTCAAATTAAGATTGTTATGTTAGTCGTTTTTGTTTAATTCTCATGATCATCTTTACACATTGCTGCACAATAGTTTCTTGAATTAGAATCCTTACTGCAATTCAACTTTGTTTGACTTGTGCATGAGTAGTGCTTTTGGATATTTAAGTTATGGATTCTCAAATTGCACTTCAGAATCAATAAGATCATCATGCTTTATCTATGATACTTATCTGCAAGATGATACACAACAATGATCTTGAAGATTTGTAAAATAGAATATTTTCAGAAATTACTCAATATGTGATCCTGAGAACACACTCTTGATATTGCTGCACATGAATTATATATTCTCTTACTGTGTATCTCAATTTTCTGATTTGCTAAAAGTTACTTACACAAAGTAATCCTCTTCATGAATTCTGTAATATTCAAATTATATCATAATAGTTGTTCTATATATAATTGTCATCTACAGAACTAATTGCAGGATTGCTTCTTAATGATGTGAATAATGGGAAGTCCCATCAATTGCTGCATATGTTTCATTGTATTTTTGTATGCTGCCAAAGTAGCCGCAAATACAAATTCATATGCATTCTGTAATGTTCTCTGGATAGTTCATGCACATTGTACTTCCTGTCATCAAAGTGACTGTTGTGCAAGCAGATGAATTAATCCATTTATTAACAGAAAACAAAAACTCAAACCAACTTAAAATAAATTTGATTCTGGTTTCCAAAGAAACTAGCATTCAAACATTTGGTTACTTGAGTTGCATATACACGTCATTAAACATTCAGATGATATCAGAGATAAGTGTATCACAAATGATACCAACTTCTTGAAAATATCATAGTTTGTTGGTCTATGTATTTGCACTTCATTAAAATGTTGTTCAAAATTTGAATTAACATTTGGGACATATATTTCTAGTGCATAATTTCATTTTTACAGCACTAGTATGACTGACTTAGATTGAATTGCATTACATCCATGCATTTTCTTATGAGTATCAATCAGATTCAGTTCTCAATGAATTGAGCTTAAGAAATGGAAAGGTGGTATAGAACTGCATCTAGGAATCCAAGATTTTGATCATATGTTGAGGGAGGAACTGCCTACAAAATTAATTGTAAAGCAGATACAAGAGTCTACATCATGGAGAAGCATAACAAGGTTCAATCAGTTCTCTGTTTCAGAAGGTTGAATGGAAGTTTAGGATATATATATAATGACACTCAACAGTTGTCAAAAGTCTCCATGAGTAGGGGATGTGCAATTCAATCCAACATACAAAAGAAAAAGGGCCATGGGGCAGAAAAGGAAGATGTACTGAGAAAAGGCAGGAGCCAAGAAATGCGGCAGATCCAGTGAAAGTATGAAGCCAAGGAACGGAGAACCAATTGATAAAGAGGAAGCAATAATGAAGAGAAATGGAAAAATTGGAGTGAGAAAGTTTAGGGTATCCTGGAAGTATAAACTAAAAGCATGTCTACGCTACATTTGTATGGCTCATAAACAAACAAAACCAAAGCAGATCATGATTTGAATTCTGACAATGGAGGCTCAATTTTCAAGGACACAGAGTTGTGTTTTAGAAAGAAAAAAAAAATTGATGGTACTACTCAGTCAAGTGCAAGTTCGGCATCAAAAGACTCGGTTGTAAGTATGTTTGACAAGCTAAAGCTAATCAGGAATAATAGAATACTTTTTTGGTCTCTTAGCGCTCTCTTCCTGGATCCACTTTTCTATTATATTCTTGTCATGAGTGATGAGAAGAAGTGCATAGATTGGACAGAATATTGGGGATTATTGCTACATATGTCATATCATCTATCATTTCGATGCTAGAATTGTTACTCGTTTAGTTGCAATGGATTTAAGCATAAAGAAGGCATTGATTACAATGAGACAACCACATGCAGATATGCTTATATATAGAAGATTGGAGGAGCAATTTCTTGGAAAACAGCTAAGCAGTCCTTGTTCACCACTTCAACATTTCAAGCTGATTATGTTGAGTGAAGTACTATCTGGTAATATATCTATTCAAGTAGTGTCAAGTTCAGTGGGAGATTATAAGCATTGCAGCTTATGGAACTTGACTACACTTGGAATTTATATGCTGTGTAAATGTAGTACAAGTACATGAAGTGTGACCTGAGTTTAAAATACATATGTCTAAGCTTTGAATTAATTCTGCATATAAGCTTATGCATTATTTGTCTTCTGGCTTTAATATTTAATTTGCTATATTTTGGCCTTGATTCATATGTTGCTGTTTATTTACATTATTCTATTTTGCATAGTCATCTTAATTATCTAGCATGTGTTGATCTGCATAATGACATACTTAGAATTAACCAAATTTCATAGTCAATTATATCTGCATGATTTGCATGACATATCTTGACAAATGCTGTTTATATTTTAGCTGTCTTAGTTGCTATATGTATATGTCCAGGTATTTACTTGTTTAATTGATGTGCTTTCAATCCAAGCAACAGCCTTAGAAAATTGCTTAGAAATCACAGTGCTTTTCTTGGTTGGGAAATTGGGTGATAAAAAAGAAAAGAGAGAGAGAGAGAGAGAGAGAGAGAGACAGTTTTTTGGCCAAAGAAAGAGATTTCAGCAATTTTCAGTTTTTTGAAATTTTCAACCCAGTCACTTACTTTTGCAAAACTGTACTAATCTACTGGGAATTTGAGGTCGGTTTCTTCTAAAGAGTTTTAGGGGGGTGTATTGTATTTGGATTTGTGCAGACTTTTTTTAAATGACAGACTTTTTGAAAAGTCCACAGACTCTTTAAAAAGTCGATAGACTGTTATGGATTTCTTAAAACCATTGATTTTAGCAACAGACTTTTATTGATTCATGAAAATCTATATACTTTATTATGAATGACTTCTACAGATTTCCTAGGATGTACAAAAAAAAAAAAAAAAAAAAACAAATGCAGCCCAAACACAAAACAAAATAATAACTTGTTGTCTCTTCAATGCTCCAGTATCTTCTAATAAAAATTGACTCAAATAAATGATTGTTAGTCTGTCTAGCGAGTTTGTTCTCATTTCTAATCTCCCAACAACATAAATATACAATATAGATCACTTGACGTTTATGGTTAATTATTCTCATCAATTTTGTTTTCGCCAATTAACATATATTGTAGCAATATTGATCAATGTCTTGATCTATAATCAATCAATTGAAATTCAATTGTTCAACCTTTTTTTGAACCATAATATAAATTCAAATTAATGAGAATAATTAATTAATAAGATAAAATTTAGTATGGTTCAAGGTCTTAGGGTTAGACCACAATATTTGAGTTTTAGGATTTCATAAATCATTTTTATTGCTATTAGGGTTCGAAGTATCACAATTGAAAAAAAAAAAAACAAAAACAAAAAAACAAAAATCACATTCAACAACTACAAAAAACATGTTGGGTATCAAAAAAAGTTGATATCATAAAAAATGAGAGAAAAGACAAAAAATTAAGAAAGAAAGATGATGAAGGACAAACTTCTTCGTGCGTAGAGAGAATAACTTTGATAGACCTTTTTTTTTTTTTTTTCTGAAGATGAAACTTTGATAGACTTTTTGAAATCTTTGGTCTGAAGGCTGGAAAATTATTGGAGTTTGTTATGTATAGTTAACACTACAAAGTCCATGATTATCCATGATTTTCTAATTCCATAAGTATGAATGATATTTTGAATACCTCTGTACTTTTATTCATTTTTAAAAGTCATAATTGAATACCCCTAGATTTTGGTGGAATTCATGAAGTCTTTAAAAATCCTAATTGAATACCTCAAGACTTTCATGGACTGTTAAAAGTCTATATTGAATACACCCAGACTTTTAAATTCCATAGATTTCTTTAAAACTTCCACTAATTCCATATACAATACACCCCCTTTAGTAGATACCTTAAAGAGTAATTTGAAACTGGAATCACCAAAAACGGAATTTTCTGGGATTAGTTATGAATTTCCAAAATCAGGAGTCAGTCACATAAATTTCTGATATCAGCTTACTAACTTTAGCCAAAGGCAGACTCTTATAGCACTTTGTATTCAATAAAGGACCTTATATTTTATATGAAGATTACATTTGTATTCATCTCAGTGAATGTTTATGTTTTCCATATTATTTTCAAATGCTAAATGATGGATATGCATGTTTAAAGTTTCTGATATTGATTTTGAAGACTTCATGTGTGGTGTGCTGTCAAAGTGGCCTCATATATGAAGATCCTAAAGGATCAACAACATCGATGAAATGTATAGAATGAATTCATTTGCATTTTGCATATGAGAAATGCTATCAAAATGGTCTTATATAGCTAGATAGCCATAAAACTGTCTTCAGTTTCATCAGTTTAGAATCATGAAACTTAAAATTAATTTTGATCCTAATTTCCAAATAAATTCTGCATCAAACATTTGGTTTCATAATTTTGTATATATATTAGATGAATGAGCAATCAGTCAGTCATTTATGAAGTCATCATTTGATATCTATCATTTGAATAAAATTAGGTTTCAACGTTTGGTTGCTGTATAGGTAGAACATGTACATATGCAGAACCATGTACATATAAGGAGCCTGATACTGATATACTAAATCAGTGAATATGTACATATGCAGAAAAACTTGATACTGATATAATCAGTAAGTTAATACAGCTCTTTATCTAGTTGAAATTAATTTTGGATCAAACATGTTTTACAAATCGATTACTGTAAATGAAGTAAACATGTACAAGATCATACTTAAGGTAGTTTCATGTAATTTTACTTGCTGCATTGTGATCATAGAAGACTAGTGATTTTCTAATTCATTGTAACCTTCTATAGTTCAATGCAGTTTAGTGAGATTGACAGGACTTTGAGAAACAGATGATGTTCTTGAACTCTTGTGCACACTTAAGAAAACAACTCAATGTAAGTTGATTTTGCATGATATCTAGTTCAGTGGGAGATTGTAAGACCTTATTGAACTAGACATCAGCTTTTTCTGTTAAGTTGACATTACCAATGCCCTAGCGACCATTTGTAGTCGTTTAATGGCGGCTTCTGGGAGACCATTTTGAGTGTGAACATGAGGAACTGGATGATCAACTTCAATCCCAATGGACATGCAATAATCATCAAAAGTTTTTGATGTAAACTCTCCAGCATTGTCTAACCTTATAGACTTAATAGGATGATCAGGGTGGTGAGCCCTTACCTTAATCATTTGGGCTAGGAGTTTAGCAAATGTAGCGTTCCTAGTGGACAATAGCATGACATGTGACCAGCGTGTCGATGCATCAACCAACACCATAAAATATATAAATGGTCCGTATGGTGGTTGAATAGGTCCACAAATCATCAAAACAACAATGATGTTTTGATGGGTTTTGGTAATGCAGGGTACCTCTCTGACCCTCACAAAGGTCGCTCCCAAACAGGTTATGTCTTTACCATAGGAAGCACTGCGATATCTTGGAGGTCTACAAAACAGACCCTTGTTGCTACTTCCTCAAATTATGCAAAGATTATTGCTCTACATGAAGCTGTGCGTGAATGCATATGGCTAATTTCTGTAATTAGACATATTCAAGGAAGTTGTGGTTTGAAGTCTACCACGGATGAACCTACATGCATTTATGAGGATAATGTAGCTTGTATTGAACAAATGAAGTTAAGTTTCATCAAGGGCGACAACACCAAGCATATATCGCCTAAGTTCTTTTATAATCAGCAACAACAATCACTTCTAAAGATTGAAGTGAATCAAATCCGATCAGAGGATAATGTAGCGGACTTATTCACTAAGTCGTTACCAAAATCCACCTTCGAGACACATGTGAAGAGTATTGGATTGAGAAAATTATCCGAACTCCCACGATTGTAGCAATCAAGGGGAGATATCGACATCAGGGAGAGTTATGATGTCTACATGTTCGATCTTGAAGAGTGAAGGACGTGTTGTGCTCTTTTTGTCCTTCGACCAGGGTTATTTTTATCCCACAGGGTTTTTGTTACCTGGTAAGGTTTTTAACGAGGCAATGGATGAAGCGTCACCACCAAGTTTGAGGGCACAAGGGGGAGTGTTGAAGGAAAATCAACCTAGTGTGCCTTATCAAACTAGGAGTAGTAATAGGAGAGAAGGTTCTAGAATTCCTAATCCTAGACGGATTAGTATTCCTTGTAACATTAGAATATGTACTTTGTAATCCTTATATATAGGGCTCATATTCTCAATAATAATACACAATTCTCTCATCAATACTCTCTCGAATCTATTTTACTTAAACACAATAATAATTATTATAACAAACCAGTGGTCTCACCTTATTACAAGACAAAACTTATTACATTAGAAAAACTTGGAATCAGTACCAAACGAAACCCTAACGTGCCGTAAACGGTGAAAGCAAACATGAACACGAACAGAAAGAAATTACATATAAGTTATATATAATGGAGAAGCAATGCAAGGTTACTTGAAAGTCTCTGTAACAGCACACCATTCTACATGAATACAAGGTATAAAAGTATAATACTATTGGTGCAAGCCTACAAGTGTCCTGATAGCTTATAAACTATAATCAATATGAGAAACTTTATAAGCTTTTCCTATCAAACTAACTACAGAGAGGCAATTCAGTTTATTTTAAAACTACTTCAATATAATATCGGTTATGTAAGAAAGATTATAGTATCATTTGGAAATAACTTGGGGAGTCCACTAATAACTAGGCAAAATATCAAAACACGAATGATCAAGACTCACCTAACTGTAAAAGATGAAGGCAAGAGAGCTCCAGAAAGAAATTACTGCAGAAATTCAAAATGAGAGAAGAGGAGGCATTGGCCATTCATGATCTGCAACTCATTTCCAACCATTGGGATCAGAAAGTCCTTAATTATGGTCTTTCAGAGTGGCCAGTGGTGGATACCCTACATTTATACCAGCCTTATAATTCTTCAAGCGTGCAAGTTCTGCTACCACTGCCACTGGTTTCCCCTGCAACTGGAATGTCAAAACTAATCAATATATCCTCGTAAGGAGACATCCCACTACTTGATTGAGTGGTTGTTTTGTTCAACTCTTGCACATCTTGCTCATATATCAGACGGACTCCACACTCCTTCACCTTCAGACCTGGCCCTCTGGTTTCAAATAAGAACTCAAACTGACTGCAACTGTTATGCCACCACTCTGTACCAAAGTATTTATCACTAGATACATAGAATAGCCACAGGTGATCTGACTTAACCTTGCAAAATTCTTCACTAAAGCGAAATGCAGGCTGTCTGCCATATACTTCCAATTCTCTTCCATCAAGCTTCAGGCAACATACAAGATGATGTGTTGCATTAAAAGTCTTGAATTCATCTATATAAAGCTTATCCACCTGATGGTGTTCATGGAGTACAAAAACAGCACACAGAGCAAATCCCAAAACCCGACTGTTATTACAATGTGCAGGTAGAGATACACTTACAGAACACCCAACACTCTGATGGCTGAACCACTCAAGAATATTACTTCCAGGAATTACAATTTGAAAAGTTTCCCTGCTATTAGAGATTCCCTGTGCAAGAAAAGATAGGTTGTTAGGTGATTAATGTCTATAAGTATATGAGCAGAAACGCGTAAACACGCGCGCACGCACACTTAGGGAGTACCTGATACATGAATGTCTTCAGCATTTCGAATGCTATGTTATTGCATCCTTGATTGCTGTTTAGATTGAAGCAATTGATGAAATTGAAATATGATTTGTTTAATCTGTTCAAATTTGATGCATCAAACAAGTATTTCAGTGAAGTACAACCATCTGCCCTTAAATCTAGTATACTATTTGATGGAAGGTCTGACAACTCTTGAAGTCTCTTGCAATTCTCCAAGTTAAAGTTCTCAAGCTTAGAAAGCAATCCAATGCCTGAAGGAAGACGAACAAAATTGTTCCCACTTAGATTCAAGGTCACCAAAGAGGGAAAGTAACCAAATTCGCTGGCAAATGCTCCTTCACCAAGATTGCAATTACTCAGATTCAGATATGTTAAATTACACAGACCAGATATAGGCAAGCAGAAACTCATTGGCTCTGTATTCACTTTTTGTGATATAGGCAAGTGGAAGCTCTTTGGCTCTGTATTCACTTTTTGTGATATAGGCCAGTGGAAGCTCTTTGGCTCTGCATTCACGTTTTGTGATATAGGCGAGTGGAAGCTCTGTGGCTCTGCATTCACGTTTTGTGATATAGGCGACTGGAAACTCTCTGGCTCTGCATTCACTTTTTGTGATATAGGCGAGTGGAAACTCTTTGGCTTTGCATTCACTTTTTGTGATATAAGCACGTGTAAGCTCTTTGGCTCTGCATTCACGTTTTCTGATATAAGCAAGTGGAAGCTCTTTGGCTTTGTATTCACTTTTCGCACCAATCCAGAAGGCAAGAACTTTTTGAAAGATCGCCAAACTACCTTGCATCCTTGAAAGATTGGACATCTCCCTTTTTTCTTGCGATCATGGGTAGACGACATTTCTATTGCAGACCCACTATTCACATCAGTTTCTTTCTTGCGATCATGGGTAGATGACATTTCTATTGCAGACCCACTACTCACATCAGTTTCCTCAAAACAGTCCATCACCCCCACATTTACCTGAGGTTTGCCGAGGTTCAAGCATCCAGAAAGATTAAGATCTTCAATAGACTTCAATTTATTAATGGTGCTTGGAAGACAAACAAGATTTCTGCAGTTGCGTAGATTCAATGACACAAGGCCACTCAGCCGTTCAATTGAATCAGGCAGTTCCTCAATGGCAGTCTCATCAAGATAAAGCACCAACAAACATTCCATATTTCCAACAAACTCGGGAATCTTCTTAACTTTTGAGCAGTTAGAAAGAATTAATGTTTCAAGAGATTCCATTTCAATTCTACTTGGCAGACTCTGCAGACTTTTGCAGTCTTTAAGATTCAGGACAATAAGCTTTTTGAGAAATCCAAGGGATTGATGGATTCTTACCAAATGAGAACATCCTTCAAGATCTAAAGTCTCAAGATTCTGAACACCTGCGAGGTCTGGGGTCTCCACAATTTTTTGAGAATGGCAGAGTTTGATGAACTTCAGCTTGTCAAAATTCTGCTCATAAAATCGAAACAGTGAGCCACCACACAGAACAGACAACTTGCTTCATAGAGATAAACAAGTAATCTATTAACTAATAGCCATACCTTTGTTCCCTTCCAAAGCTGTTCAATGTTGCTGTGGCACAAGTTAAGTTCAATAAGTTCATCTGCTTCAAAATTTTGTGGGAGAGATCTCAAGGGATACCCAGTCCATTCGAGGAGTCTCAAGGAATTAGAAAGACAAGTGAGGCCGTCAGGAAGGTCCACATTACAAATATGGAGAAGACTAAGTTGAGACAAATTTGAAAAGGCTTCTGGCTTCCAATGAGCCACTTGTAATTTAGTCAACTCCATTACCATGCCTTGGATTGAATCTGTTCCCTGATAATGAAAAACAAGAATAATAACTCAAGTGCAGAACACAAAGAATACCAAGACCTAAGCAGATTACAAGTAAGTCTGCCTTATTTCTTTTTTTACACAATAATTGAAGTGCAGAACACAAATAATAATATGCTTAGCTTCTTTTTTTCATTATCAAACTCTTACCATATTTTTCTTCAGCACATTGTTTATGTCTTCATGAGACCATAATCTACTACGTTTGCCTGGCTTTTTAGGAGACTGTTCACGAACAATTTCCCAGCCCAATTCTTGTAGCAAATCATGCATCCACATTTTGTTGTTGGAGATAGTTATGAGAGATCTATCAGCAAGAACACTCAAACCAATGACAGGGTTTAGCTGGCAATAGTCTAGTATTTGTGTCACTCGATCCTTATCCTTCCCCTTGTAAAAGCAAGCAATATGTAGGAATATTTCTCTGTCTTTTTCATCAAGTCCATCAAAACTAATCCGAAGCACATCAATAATGCGTTTATCTGGTGTGTTCTTTAGCCTATCTATTGCACTTGCCCACTCATCAGTTCTTCTACCAAATAGAAAAGAACCTAAAACCACAAGAGCCAACGGAAGCCCCTTAGCATACCCTATAATATCGTAGCACAGATGCAAATAATCTTCTGGTGGGGGACATTTCTTAAAGGCCCTCAAACTCAAAAGTTGAAGTGCTTCATCACAGTTTAACCCGTTAGCCTTGTATGTAGCATCAACATCATGTGCCTTTAACAACTGAATATCTGTGGTGGTTATGATGATTCTACTCCCTGGACCAAACCAGTTGCGACTTCCAGCCAATTTCTCTAATTGTCTCAACTGATCCACATCATCAATAACAACAAGCACCTTTATTCTACACAACCGCCTTTCTATCATAGCAGCTCCTGTGTCTTCATGCTCTATATTTTTAATTTTTGCCATTAGGATTTCGGAAAGAAGTTTTTCTTGAAGAGAAACTAGGCCATTGTTTTTAGACATTTCTCTAACATTGGAAAGAAAGTAGGCTCGGTCAAAATCCTGGCGAATTTGATCATGGATAGCTCGAGCAAGTGTTGTCTTACCAATGCCCCGCATGCCATGGATCCCTATAAAACGCACCCTACGAAGGTGCGGACATATGTAATTGCTTAATAAATCATGAATGCGGGAATCCATTCCTATTAAGCCCTTGAAAACACTTGAAAATGTATACGCGGACTTCCTTAGTATATGATTAACAATTTCGTTAATTACTCTTGCGTCATATCTGAGAAAATTTAGATAAAATTAGAAACTTAGCAATGCAACATAACTGGCAAAATCAACATTAGCATTTGGCAACATTAAGTAAATGCAAAATGCTAATCCATTGAGTCTCTAAAATTTACTGGATGTTCATTACTCTCCATTCATATCCATCCCTCAATCAGAAAAATCATTCTTAAATCATAAAGAATAGTTCATTTTAAAAAGAAGAGATTATCCTGCTCTCAAAAGGATGGGATTGAATATGTATATCTACTTTAGCAAGGAAACATAATAAGGTATGAGTAGTATGTAGGAAGGAGACTTACGAATAATTCTTGAAATCCCAGCCAGAAAGATTGGCGACTTCAGTCAAAGCAGCTCTCCACGCACTTAGTCTGTCCTCATCATTCTTGCCATAAACTTCTTCATGTTCCCTTACTTCGACATCTACTTGGGTTTTCCTTTTGAGCTCAAAATGTCCCCTTTGGTGCCGCACATCAGAAGGATCCACGTCGTAGAAGACGGGGAGGACTTGTTGGCCCATGTCTTTCATGCATTGAATAATCTTGACGAGTTCATCCAAGCACCATGACGAACGAGCATAGTTGGGTGAGAGAATGACAATCGCAGATCTAGACTCCTCAATTGCAGCTAAAAGTTCAGAGCTAATGGATTTTCCTTTCTCAAGCTCTCGGTCATCCAGAAAGGTGAGAATTCCTCTCAGATTTAGTGCAGAATACAGAAAACTGGTAAAAGTATTGCGGGTATCTTCCCCGCTGAAACTTATAAACACGTCGTATTTCCATTGACGACGAGAAGAGGTTGACGCCATCTCTGTTAGCCCGAACTTCTAGAATCAGACACAGAGAGAGAGCACAAAGGAATTGCAGAGAAAAATCTACAGAATTGGCAGCTCATATAGCCGGGACGTCAACATGGAGGACGCGTTGACCACGTGTGCAGTGTTTGCAATGGCATCGGGAAGGAAGTTTGCTTGAACATGGCAGAAAGAGATTTTTTCTTCGAAGTTGTTTTGTAATACCCGAGACATTTTAAAATTGTATTATATATTAAAATGCTTCCTAAATTGTTAGTGACAAGATATTAAAATATAATGATCTGAGAGTCATTTGAAGGCCTTATGCGAAATAATCTAAATTTTTTTCTCTGTCTTTGTTATCCATCATTTCCATTGCATAAGGATTTTATTATCTAATAGTCCATCCAAACAAGGTGTTAAAGAAATTCATATGGGAAATGAGAAGCTCTTGATTTGATTGCCGACATTAATAAAATGAGAAGTTTTAAATACACACCCCAAATTACTTAATACACACTCCTTACTCAATATACTTACCATTTAATTTCTCATTCTAATATTTTACTAAATACACAACCCAAATTACCTAAAATATCCTTAAACTAAAAAACCATGAAATACACTATTATTTAACTACATTAAGGCTACTATGTAATTTGATTAGTATATATAATTGACCATATTAATTACTTGTGTTAGTTATTGGGAAATCCATAAAGATTCATCATTGTTCCCTTCAAATAGATGCTTAGAAATAGGTTTTGTATTATTTGAGTTCTCATTCACCAAACACTGAAACACCCTATTGATCAAGTATAAAATTTTGAGTCGAACATTCAATCAAAATTGTATCTGTAGTTTCTCCACAATGGCAAAACTACGAAATTGTTATTGGATGGTCAAACAAATTAACAATTACAAAGTTTTATACCTGTGATGTTTTATATTAGATAATAAATTGACTAATCATAACTTTTAGGAAAAAAAAATGAACTAAAAAGTGGGAGTAAAGCGATATATGTTTTAAAAACACTTAATGCCATTGATTTTGAAATTCTAAATTATATGGTCTCTCACCCCATTTAATTACAATTTATTTAAGGAAAATTTAAATTAGATGGTTTCTAACTTTACTTGTTATTTTAAATGAGGATGTCATTTATAGAAGTTCATTGTGTTTATAATTATAGAATAAAAAAAGGAAGATATGATTATTCTTATTTTTCTTCTAATACATAGATGTCTATTTTGGTTATTTAATCTACCTATGAAATCTGATTTGAAATATAAAATAATAGGGATGTGTATTAAATAGTTTGGTGTGTGTATTTAAAATTTCTCTAATAAAATACATAAATAAGTAAACAAAATTGGATTAAGAAGGATGGAGAAACAGAGAAACAGGGGAGGGAGAAAAAGAACAGAAAAAAAAAAAGAGAGAGAGAGAGAGAAAGAAATAGAAAGGCCGTCAAGGTTTGAATTATTGTATGGGTTTTTATAATTTCAAGAGCACGAGCAATAGTTGCCCGCGGTTTGTGTGGAAATTGGTTTAATAGATGATAATGTGATTGATATTAATTTTTTTTCACAAAACTAATAATTTCATATCAAACTTGATATATATAGTTTAATGAAGCTATAAATTGAATACAGTGTTCATTTAGTGTTGGTGTTGAACTCCAAAAATTAAATCTTTCAGCTCCCTTATAATGCTGACGCACCAAGTACTTGAACAAAACAACACATAATAAACAAATAAATTATCAGGCCTATAAGAGGAAATTGTGGTTGTCTTTCTAACAATCGATTGTCTACATTACATGTCTATTTAAGTGAGAACTTTGGCAGTAGTTCATGTCTTCATTCTTCAAGCAAGAAGGATTAAATTCTGTTTACTACACTAGAAGAATTAGAAACTAGAATTGGGTTTCTCTCTCTCCTCCACCAGTGGGTATCCAGGCATAACCCCGCATCACCTCCACCACCATTGTGCTCAGCAACTGACTTGATGCATATGCTCTCGCAAGCGTACGAATCGTTGTTAAGTAAGGGAAGTATTAAAACCTTGATTATCGTACCTCGGGGATTAGGTGTTGGACCTAACCGAGGTAATTGGCGCTAGAATAACTTAAAAGCATTCAATGAAAAATAAAAATAAAATAAAATAAAGTAAAATAATATTCACAATGCACCAAGCCTTGGCAATGCTCGGCTTAGCTCACACTAAGCCTAATCAAAGCCTAGTTGTAGCCCAAATGAGTTATGCACAATGGAAGGTAGAATTTTGTTTGGGAGTTTTGAATTGGGAATTAACTAAATTAAATGCAAACTAAAATAAAAGCAAACAACTAATTATCAAGCAAGAAATTAAAATTCGGATTTCAAATTAATGGGAACATGAGAGTGTCGGGTGATTCACACTAACTCTCTTGCAAATATCAAAGTCAATTTCACAACTGCATGCATTTCCTATATGTGTCAAGTCCCGTATCTAGTACCGGTCAAGGCTACTAAACCAATTATCCTTTCGGTGTATCGATTATGCCGGTTAGGGCCACAATCAACTCTCTAATTTAGGCATTACGCCGGTTAACGCCGCAATATCTAAAATTAGAGGCCTAGAGTGCAAGATAATAGAGACCCAAGCAAGCTTAGCTACAATTAAGCTAGCTAATGGTTACCACACTTAAATCCTAGATGCCACAAGACCAATAAGTTGTCAATTTATCAATCTACTCATCACAATTGCCCACAACATAATTTCAAAGGGTGACAAAGCCTAGAAACATGCTTCTAAGGACCAATAAATTCGGATTTAAAGCAAACACAATGGAAATTGCATTTATTAAAATTAAAGCATCAATATCTATACAAGATGAGTTAGGGCTTCACAACCCTAACTCCCAAAATTGAACTACTCACTACCCATACTCAAATCCATCATCCAATACATAAGAAATTAAGAGAAATGATAGAGGAGAGAGGGAACACAAATTAAGCTCACAATTTGCTATAGGCAAACATGAACCCAACTTGATATTAAGCTCCTACTCTTTACCAAGTCAAAATCCCTTTGTGGTGATGAATCATTGATGATGTAGAGTGAGAGCCCATTAATTTTTCCTTAAAATTTCTTGAGAAAAATGGTTGAGAATGGAATTGGAAAGTGAGAGAAATAGGAGACTAGAGAGGGAGGTGGGTCGCGGCTATGTTGGAGAAGAGAGAGGATTTTGGGGTGTGCGGCTGTTCTGGAATTGAGGTGAGAGAGAGAATATATGAAGGCTTTTAATTGTGGCTTGGTCTACTTGGCTGGCTGGGAGAGAATGGGAAAGAAGAAAAAAAAAATTGATGAGGTGGCAGCATGGGATAGGAGATAGAAAAAAAAAAAGTAATAATAAAAATAGAAAGAAGAGCAGCACGTGGGAAAGAAAAAAAATGCTGCCTATGATGTTGCTGACGTCATGATGACGTCATCACAGTCTAGAGAATTTTTTTTTTTGTTTGTTTTCTTTTCTTTTCTTTCTCCTATCTTCTTTTCTTCATCTTTCTTTCTTTTCCCCATTTTTTTTCTTTCTTTTCCCCATTTTTTTCTTTCTTCTCTTCTTCCTCAATGCACTTGCACACATTATCAGAGATGGTTTGATTCCGCTCCCTTTATGGTGTTGACTACGGTTGACCCGCTTTGACTTTTTCGTCATTTTGTCGGAAACTCCAATTTGCTCCAATTTTGCACCATTTTCTCTCGTTTCCGCAATTCCGCTTATTTTCTACAAAGTAAATAAAAATGGATTAATTACATATTAATTAACATGAGGATTAGCTTAATTCTAATGTTTTAGATATAATTACACACATATAAATGCGTATAATCAGCAGCCTCCGACGATCCACCGGCAGCTTCTCCATCATTGGGGTATGCCCAAAAGTAACCCACGCGTCACCGCCGTAAGCACCAGAAATCTTCTCTGGGCACCCACGACCCCTGCTTTCTTCTCCAATCGTCACTACAGTAAAAGGGCAACTTCCTCTCATCCATGATGGAATCGATCTGTGCAGCTCCTAATTATTCTCTCTACACCCAGATTGGTCACCTGCGATGCTGGACCAGCTGGCGGACCAAATGACCAAGGAGGCAGATGAGGTCAGCTCGTTGAAGCAGTCCTCAAGTGACCAATCCTCAATCGCTTCGTTTTCTTTTTTTGTTCACAACCAAAAAATTCTAGTCCTCTCTTCAGCCTTTGAGCTCCTCCGAGCTTAGCGCTTCCCCCACTCTACAACTATGAGCGGCGCCAAGGCCATCAGCCTTGAAGAGATCAAAAATGAGTCCGTCGATCTGGTATACAACACTCTCTCTCTCTCTCTCTCTTTCTTTCTTTCTCTTTCTCTCTAACTCTGCCGCATGCGTTTGGTTTGCTCAGAGGAAAATGAAACCAAACGCCGTGAGAATTTTGGAGTTGACGCGTGGGTGGCACAAGAGCTTAATCCGGAGTCGGGGAGTTGGGGGAGAGATCGAAAATCTTCGACCGGAGATTGGAGAATGCAATGGTCCGGTCGATGGAGACGATCTGGGTCTCATCGCCGACGTAGCTGAGCTTCCCAGACGGTGGCCAGGGGTGGAATGCGATGTTGGAGCTGCAGACAAGCTTGAGCTTCTTAGGCTGGGTGTGGTCAGTAGTGGGCTGGGTGTGGTTGGTAATGAGCTTCCGATTTGGATTTGGGAAGAATGAAATTTTGATTTGGGAAGAGATCTATATATTTGGTTTTGATTTTCATGTTGGATTTATATGCATCTTGATTTGAATTTTGTTCAGATTTGGTTTTTCTGCATCTTAGTTGAATCTAGAGGACTCATCTCAACCAAATTAGGTTAAATTTTCTGGGTTTGTTGTGAGCATGATCTTTGGCCGCGAGGGAGGACACTGACGAGAGGTTGAAGAATGAACCCATACCCAACACCTCTCTTGTTTATCAGTCTCTCTTTGTCTTCTCAGGCCATGTTGATCGGTGGAGGAAGTGAGGAGCCATAACCAAGAGCTGAGAAGAAGAAGAAGAGCTTTGAGAGGGGAGGGAGGTATATTGGAGGGGTAGCTTGGGAATTTTGCATGTGGAAAGGTCCCACAAATCTAATCGATCAGACGGCGTTCGGACACGTCAGCACTTCAACAGAGGAAATTGACGGAATTGTGTGGAAATGGATCGATTTGATGAAATTGGAGAGTGCGATGACTTTTCTGATTAAATTAAAAGTGCAGGGACTGAACTGACGAACCCTTAAAAGTACAGGGTAGTAAACAAAATTTAATCCAAGTAAAAATAGACAAACTTAATAACTATTTACAACCGAAAGGATACAAATAGCTTCTTTTGAGTTTATAAAAGATTATAGTAATACAGTATGTTTACTTTATGAAAAATTAGCAAATATTTTTTTTCTTGGAGGAGAAAGAAGAAAATTACAAAGAAAAGCCCCTCGGGCACCCAAAGCTAAACTTGTCCCAGTAAAGGGCATGGAGTGCCAAAATAGGGAGACACTGCAGCCAAACTCTAAGAGACGAGCCTGATCCCGTAGAAGTAACAACATCAGCTAAGAAGTTCGCTTCCCAAAAAACATGAGAGAAGGAGATGCTTGCAAAGGAATTAGCAATAGAAGCTATGTCTTTGAGCAAAGATTTTAACAGTATGTTTACTTTAAATCCTATGAGAGGTAATTGGAATCCACCTTTACTGTATTTTCTTCAATACTCATCTAACCTCAATGGGAAAACAAATTAATTTTTTTTGTTAATCTGATTGGACATCACCCAACTTGTTTTCACTTTTTAAAATTTCTTCTGCCTTTTGACCTAGACAAATTGTTATTGACAAAGAAAAGAACCCGCGCGATGCTGCGGAGCATATTTTTTACTTAAAACACTTCATGTTTAAGCTCTTTTATGTTCCGTATAAAAGAATCTGAGTACAATTGAAGAGGGGAATATCAACATGACTTCTTATGGAAGAAAAAATTACAATGAATATGAAACTGAATATGAAAGAGCACAAAATAAAGTAACCGAGAAAAATGCTCTTACATGATCCTGGGAAATTTAAGTAGCAATCATAAAGCGGCCAAAAAAAACCTAAACCAAAACAGGGCAAATATGTCGATGAACTCAAAAGTAGTTTAAGGCTGCAAAGCTAATGTGACAAACATGACCTAAACTGATAATTAAAAAAAAAATATATCAGTAAGAGTAGAGTATCCAAGTGAACTATATGAAACGAAATTGTTTAGAAGTTACATTTTGTATGCAGCCTTTGTACAGAAGATGGTGGCCGGGTTTGATTTCATTACAAAAGATCGCTATGTAGGAGACAAAAAAGGATCTTCATGACTTCATTTGTCTTTAATTCGCACAGTCCAAAAGTGTATAAACCATTGTCTTATCAAAAAAATAGTTATTGTAATTCTGGCACAAAGTATTTCCAAGTAGCTAGGAAGCAAAAAGTATCTGCATGGCGTCATTGATCTTCTACTGATATTCTTCTAAATATGGTCCTTCAATCTTGCTTGGCATGCACTTGCCGAAATTTTGGGTGTCTTTGGTATTCTCATGTGCACTTGTATTTTGAAGCATTGAGGAATGGATAGAATGGTGGTTAGTAACAATTATACAGTAGAAAGAAAAGGAAAACAGCACCCTGGCTATCTGTAAGTGATAATTAGCTATAAAACTGAGAAGAAAAACACAACTTCTCTGAAAATAACAACTCTAAACCTATTTAGTCAAGGCTGAAAATACCAATATGCTTAACTCGAAACCTAATAGTTTAGATAATGCTACTTAAAATATAAGAAAGGGGAGGAGATATATAATCCTAGTTATTTCTGAAAAACAATGAAGGTCTAGTTCAAAATAGAGGAATAACATCGCCCAATGCAGTGGAAGTGCTCATTTTCAACATAAACCACAATTCAGCAGATTAATTAGAGAAAATTAGAAGCTTACCTTCAACACAGGTACTGTAACAGATTTGCTTGAAGCAGGAATAATAGTAACTACTGAAACCTGCAAGAAGAATTTTTTCTAGCATGACAATTTTCTCCCACAATGATCATATCCAACGGTTGAATTGGGGCCAATTTCTTTTTCCTCCACCTTTTTGGTGTTGGAAGATAAAGATTTGTATATAACCAAGAGATGAGTTAGACAACACTAGTAGGGACATAAGGAATTTATGAGATTTGAAAATATAAAAATTAAAAACGAAATATTTAGTAATACCCACTGTTACTACCTAGTAATATACACCATGTGAATGAATCGTGAGGGAGAACTGCCCGCCAAAAGGAGTTGTGAGGGAATGGTCATGAGAGTTTTAGTTTGATGGATATATAGTTGACCACATATATAGATCAAGATCAAAACGATGACCAATGATGGAAATTTTTTTTAGCATAGCCATTGTTTCTCGCAATGATCACATCCAATGGTCAAATCAGTCATTTTTTTTTCATCTTGTTGGTCTTGGAAGGTATATGTTTGTATATACATGGATAAGTTAGACCACACTAATAGTAGGAGGCACGTAACGATTTCGTGTAGTTGAAAAAAAAAAGTTCAAAAAAACAAAAAACAAAAAAAATTGATCAAACTGACAACATTGATTGAAGCCGAAACAACGATGAACAACCTCAAGAGGAATGCTAGCAACCTTCCCCTCCAACCTTTCCCTTTCTACCTTCTCCACTTATCTTGTGCCATGTGGATTCATTTATGATTACAATATATGTATTTACTACCTTGAAAAAATAACTAATTTCATTCCATGTTTTGCCCTTATTTATGTTTGACCTTTAGAGAGATACATGTGGCTTTGATGAAGAAGAAGACGAATCTCCGCTGTAGCGGCCCACGTGAAAAAAAAAAAAAAAGCTCCTCATGCAATTGATTGCTCAAACTCCATCAAATTCACGCTAGATCTCGAAAAGCTCAAAAACGAAACCGAACCTGAGGAACTCCCGAAGCAACTCCCGAAAATACCCGTCGCCGCTACCAAATCTTTCTAAATTCACAAAGCCGATTCAAAGCTCCCGCTCTGGCGAAGAACTCAGAAACGACGTCGTAGGGGACCGGACGTACTGGACGCCATGGGGGAGAGAGAGAGAGAGAGAGAGAGAGAGAGAGAGAGAGAGAGAGAGAGAGCTGCCAGTGGCAGCTTTGGTAATTAAACTTAACTTTAGTGGCAAGTTGTTATTAAGTGACCTTCATTATCATGGGGACATTTGTGGTGACTGGATTATCATAAGGTACTTTAAAATGACCTATTTTATCATTGTCCCAACAGAAAAAAAGTTGAGAAACTAAAATTAATTACTTAATTAAATGCATATGGAATTAAATAAGGGTAAAGAAGGGAAGTGAGAATTTATCTTTTAATTGTATTAATTATTTGAATTTTTTAGATAGTGGAATACACGTGACATGCAATGAATGGGGAAGGTAGAAAGGGAAAGGTTGGAGGGGAAGATTGCTAGCATTCCTCTCATTGACCTCTCACCTTTAACCTCCACTACTTTGGTCGCAGCTTCCCTTTATGAGATTTCCCTCTTATAATTTGTTCTGGGTTAAATTTAAGAATAAAACCCACCACTAGGGTCAAAACTTTTCTCCACTGGACAAAATGATACCCAACTTTCAAAAGTGATCAAAATGATACCTAAATTTTTAAAAGTGATCAAAATGATACCTAAATTTTTAAAAACAAATAAACTTGATACCCAACTTTCAAAAGTGATCAAAATGATACCTAAAGTTTTAAAAACAAATCCATTTGATACCTCGGTTTAATTTTTTATAACTTTTTGTTAAAATTGATCACATGTGGTACAGTATTTTATGAAGTTATAATAATATTTTACACAAAAAACTATTTTTTGTTAAAGGAAAAGCACATTATGTGCCTTCATCAAAGCGACTGACGGAGAGGGAATCAAGAAATCAGTGATTACCATCAATAAGCACAATTACGGATCAATTAGCGTTTAATGTCATCATTGTAATTCTCTCCCTATATAAAGGGGCTATGAAATGAAATGAGTAGACCAATTCCAATCTCAATTTTACTTTAACACATTATCAGCACGCTCAGAGCCAATATCTAAGAAGAAAAAAACTCTAGTTTTCTAGTTTATTTCCGTCGCAAAAAAAAAAACCCAAAACCCTAAGAAGAAAAAGATTTTCTTCTTTTCTGCCGCCACAAAAAAAAAAAAAAAAAAATTCCTGGCCTCAGCCTTGCCCGGCGCAGCACACCCAGCCTCCCACCTCTTGCTGCACACTAGCGCAACGCAGAGTCGCGCAGCCCACCTCCGCTGACCACCCGAGCATCAGCCCGCAAGCCAGGCCACCTCCCAGCGCTGCATCATCGCGGCCTCCCACCTGCAAATCGTAGCTAGCGGCAAATCTTGCCTTGCAACAGTCCTACGCGGCCCCAGCCCCGTCTGCAGCAGCCCGCTCATCTGACAGCAGCAGTCCCGCGCGCTGCAGCACTTCCGGTCTCACGCCCAACAGCCCCTTGCAGTAGCATGCACGACCCCAGCCCTTCATCGGCCGCAGATCCTAGGGCGCACCTAGCCTAGCCGCTGCCCATCTGTAAACCAGAAACAAGAACGCAGCAGAAAACCAGAAGGAGAAGACACGAGGAAGGAAAAAAAAAAGAGAGAGAAAAAAAAAAGGGGTGATCCGACCCAAAGTAAAGACCTGGCCCAGAATATAAAAAAAAAAAAAAAAAAAAAAAAAAAGAGAGAGAGAAACAGGCCTTGCGGCCCAGAGGAAAAAAAGAAAAAAAGAAAAAAGAGAGGCCCTGCAGCCCAGACAAGAAAAAAGGAAAAGTAGGTCTGCAGCCCAGAGAGAAAAAAGAAAAAAAAAGCAAAAGAAAAAAAAAACAAGGCCCACTGCTGAAAAAAAGGAAGCAGCCCAGTTTTTCTCATCCCAAAAACATCGCTACACACGCCTGCATCAACACACGCGTGCACTAGAATTGTTTTATTTTTTCGAAACCAAGTATGTTCTCTTTAATTTATTTAATTTCATACTATGGTAGATTCTCATTATTTATTTTCTTGAGCATGCTATATATTTTATTGTTTAAGCTTTTATTATAAATTTTTCGAGCATGTTTAGTTAGATTATATTAATTATTTTAAGCATTCTTTGTTATTTATGTTTTATATGATTATCTTTAAGCATGATTTATATATTTTTACTGTTTAGTAAAATTTCAAACATGTTCTGTGAATTTCATTTATGCTTTATAATTATGTGTACACATGCATTTTCATTATGTTATTGCTTATATATTTTTTTAGCATACCATATATATATTTTGTGATTTATGCAATTTTTAGCATGTTTTATTTTATTTACACTTATATAATTTTCCTATGCATGCCTTTATTTGCTATGATTTATTATTAAATATGCTATGGCTATTTTTAGAATGCAATATACAAAAATTGCGTTTTGCCATGATAATGAAAATTCATGTGCATTATACACACAGTTACTGTGATAACGTATTTTCACATAGCATCGAAAAAAAAATGTGACCATTACGAATCTTGGTCTTGAAATCTAATTCATACGTTTGAAAAATAATTCACGTGGATGTCTTTATGATTGCGTAATTTATTTCTTCTCTCTTGTTTTATGTAGATGGTTGATCCAACTCGACCTGAGTTTGACATCTTGGACTCAGACGGACTTGAGTACCACCATTGGGTTTCCGATGTAGAAACTGCCTTTGTGGCAAGAGATTACACTGCCACCATTACCGACCCCAAAGACAATGGACCGTCTGACAAGGTGAAAGCAAATGCCTTAATGTTTCTGAGGAGACATATTGATCCTAGCCTCCGTTGGGAATACCTTCAGTTGAAGACACCCAAAGAACTGTGGGATGTCCTTAAGGGACGTTTTGGGAACATTCATGACACATTGCTCCCAGAACTGACCGTTCAGTGGAATGAAATCCGCTTGCTTGACTATAAAAGAGTAAATGACTTCAACAAGGATATGTTGCGCCTAAAAGCATGTCTAAATTTCTGTGGAAAGGAACTCACAGAAGATGATATGATCCAGAAGACTCTTTCCACTTTTCCTACTTTAGCAATTATACTAGCAAACCAATATAGGCTGGAGTATGATAACAAAAGAATCACAACCTTCAACAAGCTGATCAACCTACTGCAAGTGGCTGAGAGGCGTAATGAGGTTCTTTTGAACAACAATGCCAGGCCTTTTGGGACAAAGAAAATTCCTGAGGCTAATTATGGCAAAGTGAAAGGTGGACAGAACCCCAATGCAAAGGGGGTTGGACGTGCTGATCCCTACCCACGTGACAACAATGCACCACGTGGCAAGGGACATGGGGGTCATGATATGGGCTGTGGAGGCCCTCCCAATGTATGGCACAGAGATGGTGGTGCTAGCCCTAGTGGTCATAGAAACAAGGTGCAAAGGGCACCTAAGAACCCTTCAGTCAAACATAATAGAGTTGGCAATGAACCATGCTATAGGTGTGGAGTCATTGGGCATTGGTACAAGAACTGCCAAGCAAGCAACAGAGTAGCAGCCAATTACAAGAGGTATAGGGAGTCTAAAGAACAAGAGGCTCACTATATGGAAGAAGGAGGCCATGACCCAGACATCAACCTCACAATTGCAAACTTTAATGGCAACAAGAAACTTGCTCAGTCAACCGATGCCCCAGATTTTGACTGATATGCTTTATTTACTTTATTTTTCAAAAACAGTTGTGAAGGCATAATGCCTCATTTTTAATTAGACTATTACTTGGTCTTAAAGTTTATTTCAATAATGGTTTGATGAAATAGAACAAGACCTTGATTTGATTATCGTTGGCTCATTAATAAATTTTGAATTTTATTCTCAAGCACTGAATTTATTCAAATTTATTTACTACACATACTTACATGGTTCGAAATTGCAATATAAAGATGTAAAGCAATACATCTAGAGAAAAAAATTATTATTAGAATGAAAAGATTATCATTCTACTAAAATAGAAATAGTCTAAAGAATCTGAGATATATTTAAAGTCAAAGACGCTCTGTATGCACCAAGAGCTAATCGAACCTTGTTAAGTTTCAAAGATATTCGTGCCAACGGTTATCATGTAAAAACACACTGTGAGAATGGAACTGAATACATTTATATTACCTCTAATGAATGTGGAAGGAAACGCATTTTAGAGAAACTTATGAGTCAATCTAGTGGACTGTACCTCACTACAATTCGGATCATTGAATCCTATACTGTCACCAACAGTGAAATGTGGGACACTGACTCATACAGGCTTTGGCATGACTGCCTAGGGCACCCCGGTCGTGACATGATGATCCGTATTTTAACGAACTCATATGGACATCCCTTCTTTCGACTGAAAAATAAAATGGGACAAAAATCCTTCACACTGCACGGTGTCGGTTCTAGTACTGCTCAAATGCAGTCATTGCCTTCTGAAGTACCAGAAGCACTACCGCTCTCCCATTATGCCTCATTGACTATTTCAAAGGCACATCACTCGTTTTGCAAAGCCTGCTCTTTAGCAAAAACAGGATCGAGACCTTCCTATGCTAAAGATATAAAATAAAACATTCCATTCTTACAAAAGATACAAGGAGATATCTGTGGACTTATCCATCCAGAATGCGGACCATTTTAAGTACTTTATGGTTCTGGTGGATACTTTGACACACTGGTCACATGTCGCTTTATTGTCCACAAGAAATGCTGCAAAACTCCTAGCACAGATTATACGTTTAAGGGCTCACCACCCTGATAACCCTATCAAGTCTATAAGGCTTGATAACGCTGGAGAGTTTACATCAAAAGCATTTGATGAATATTGCATGCCTATTGGGATCGATGTAGAGCATCCTGTACCCCATGTGCATACACAAAACGGTCTCGCAGAAGCCACCATCAAAAGGCTACAAATAGTGGCTAGGGCATTGGTTATGCGCATCAACCTGCCTATATCTACCTGGGGTTATGCAATATTGCACGCAGCGTTACTTATTTGTTTCAGACCCACAGCTAGCCAACCATTTTCTGCGTACCAGTTGGTAACTGGATATGAGCCTGACATTTCACACTTACGCATATTTAGTTGAGTAGTATATGTGCCTATTGCGCCCCCACAGCGCACCAAAATGGGTCCTTAGAGACGATTAAGTATTTATGTTGGATACAAATCCCCAACAATTATCCGCTATTTGGAAACCTTGACAGGCGATCTCTTTACCGCTAAATTTACGGACTGTCACTTTGATGAGACAGTCTTCCCGTCGTTAGGGGGAGATAGGAAAAAGGATTTTCCAAGGGAACGACAGGAATTGTCGTGGTTTGTTCCCACTCTGTCTCATTTTGATCCCCACACTTCACAAAGTGAAAGTGAAGTGAAAAGAATAATCGATCTTCAGAACGTAGCAGATTCGATGCCTGATGCGTTTACTGATATCGCAAAAGTGACGAGATCACATATACCAACTGCAAATGTGCCTGCAAGGTTAGAAGTCCCCAACAAGGGGCACGATGCCACAGATAAAGGCACTGCAACCGCACTTAGTGGAGGTGTGGTTGAGGCTGTGGCTCCCCAAGGAAGAGGGGGAGGTCACTTGGTTCGATTGACACTCACCCAAGGAAGAAGAGGGTGAGTAAGGCACAAACCAATCATCAATGTATAGAATCTCTCTCATGAGATTGTCTCTGATTATAGTTATGTCCATGAATCAATACTGGAGGACGCTCCGATGTTAAAAATGATTTCAGAGAACAAAGAAATCTTAGAGGGTTATGAGAGTGCGTATGAGTTGATAGAAAGATCTTCCATACACATTGATGATATATACTGTTGCTCAAGGAATTATAGAGCACGATGATATCGAACCACGCTTTGTTGCAAAATGTCAACAAAGAGCAGATTGGCCTAAATGGAAAAAAGCAATCCAGGCAGAATTAGATTCTCTGACAAAGAGACAGGTATTTGGTCCGGCAGTGCTAACCCCACCAAGTGTAAAGCCTGTAGGACATAAATGGACCTTTGTCAGAAAGCGTAATGAGAAGAATGAAGTCCTAAGGTACAAGGCTCGCCTTGTGGCGCAAGGTTTCTCACAACGCCCTAGAATTAACTATGAGGAGACATTCTTTCCCAAAATGGACGTTATAATGTTCTGTTACTTAGTTAGCTTAGTAGTTTCCAAAGGATTGGAAATGCAGCTCATAGATGTGGTTACTGCATATCTCTATGGGGATCTAGATTCAGAGATATATATATATATATATATATATGAAAGTGCCTGATGGCCTTACATTACCCAAGTCAAGTGGCTCTAAACCACGGAGTGCATTTGCAATTAGGTTGAAACGCTCACTTTACAGATTGAAACAATCAGGGCGGATGTGGTATACCCGTCTAAGTGACTACTTGATTGGGAAGGGATATAAGAACGATGAATTATGCCTCTGCGTATTCATAAAGAAAACAAGTTCCGGATTTGCAATTGTAGCAGTATATGTCGATGATATGAACATAATAGGTACTCTTGATGAAATAAGAGAAACCGTGAGCTATTTGAAATCCGAATTTGAGATGAAGGATCTTGGGAAAACTCGATTATGTCTAGGCCTTGAACTAGAACACCGAGTTTGTGGAATACTAATCCACTAGTCTGCGTATGTCAAAAAGTCAGGCAATTTAACATGGACAAAGCGCATCCTACTAGCACTCCCATGATCGGTCGAAGCTTGGATGCAAAGAAAGATTCATTTCGTCCAAAGGAAGATGACGAAGAGGTGTTGGGAGATGAAATTCCCTATCTAAGTGCAATAGGCGCATTATTGTACTTAGCCCAATGTACTCGACCAAACATTGCATTCTCAGTGAACTTGTTAGCTAGATTTAGCTCAGCGCCAACGCAGCGTCACTGGAATGGTATCAAGAACATTTTCCGATACCTAAAAGGAATCATTGACTTAGGACTGTTCTTTCCCTACAGAGAGACAAGAGGGACCGCAGATGGAACTGCAATCCCTAAAGGAAATGTTGATGGCGAAAGCGCCACTCACTACACCGAAACGCCAAATAACGTTTTGGTTGGTTTTGCTGATGATGGGTACCTCTCTGACCCACATAAAGATCATTCCCAAACTGGTTATGTATCTACCATTGGGAACACGGCGATATCTTGGAGATCAACCAAGCAAACTCTTGTGGCTTCCTCCTCGAACCACTTAGAGATCATTTCTCTACATGAGGCGGTTCGTGAGTGTGTATGGTTAAGAGCTATCATCACACATATTCGAGGGACTATTGGTTTGGGTTCTACCACTGAAGAGCCTACTTGCATTTATGAAGATAATGCAGCTTGTATCGAACAGATGAAGCTATGATATATCAAGGTTGATAATACAAGACACATATCGCAAAAGTTTTTCTACAATCAGCAACAACGGGCCCTCCTCAAGATTCAAAAGAATCAAGTAAGGTTTGAGGAGAATGTGGCAGGTTTGTTCACCAAATCATTGCCCAAGGCCATATTTGAGAAACATGTGAAAAGCATAGGAATGCAAAAACTTTCTAAGCTCCCCTGATTAATGTAAGTATCAGGGGGAGGTGTAGACATCAGGGGGAGTCTAACACACACATGTCATACTCAAATGTAGAAGGTGCGTTGTGCTCTTTTCCTTCGACCAAGGTGTATTTTTTGTCCCACAGGGTTTTTGTTGTTACTTGGCAAGGTTTTTAGTGAGGCAACAACTCATGCACCATTTTGTCTTTGACTTGGCACAAGGGGGAGTGTTAAAGGAAAAGCACATTATGTGTCTTCGTCAAAGCGACTGATGGAGAGGGAATCAAGGAATCAATGATTACCATCAATAAGCACAATTACGGATCAATTAGCGTTTAATGTCATCATTGTAATTGTGCTTTCCATTGTAATTCTCTCCCTATATAAAGGAGCTATGAAATGAAATGAGTAGACCAATTCCAATCTCAATTTTACTTTAATATTTTTCAATTATTTTTTATTTTACTTTGTTAATTCCCTTCTTCTTCTTCTTCTATCTCTGCCTCTCCCTCTCTTCCCATATTTCTTTGTTTCTTTAGAAGTTGGGAAACATCCGAACTTTATTTGTTTCTATGATCAATGGTAGAATCGAAATTGAATGGAAGATTTTTTTTTTAAATTCTATAGAAGAAGACTATTGGGTTATAGATGATTGATGGCCCTTTGACCACAAATCACTTCAATTTTTGTGCTTGATTTTGCATTTCATTTAACAAAGAAGTTAAAAAAAAAAGGGGCTAAATACTGACTATTACGTAGTTTCGGTCCAAAATCAATTCAGTCCATAAACTTCTAATTTCATCAAGAACACCCCTTCACTTTCAATTTTGATCTAATAGGTCCAATTTGTTAGTTTTCCGACAATTGAGTCATTTAACTTGTTGACGTGGCCTGCATAGTCAATTTTGGAGTGAGTCTCACTATTAGAAATCTATCAAATAAATAGTTTTTCAACAAATAATCCAACTATAACTTGAACTCATAATAGAATATTAATGAATTGGACCTATTATATCAAAATTGAAAGTACATGAGTGTTTTTGATGAAATTAGAAGTCTATGGACTGAATTAATTTTGGACCTAAACCACAGAGTAGTAACCAGTATTTAGCCCTAAAAAAAAAAAAATTTGAGGTATCAAATTGATTTGTTTTTAAATCTTTAGGTATCATTTTGATCACTTTTGAAAGTTGGGTATCAAGTTGATTTGTTTTAAAAAATTTAGGTATCATTTTGATCACTTTTAAAAATTTAGGTATCATTTTGATCACTTTTGAAAGTTGGGTATCATTTTGTCCAGTAGAGAAAAGTTTTGACCCTACTGGTGGGTTTTACTCTAAATTTAATGAACTGGTGAGTGTGAAAGAGTTCAGCACCAGCCATTTCATCAACCTCACTCTGGGATTATGAGGCGATTGTTCGCTCAATGAACGAACCTGCAGTTGCATTCTCCCTTATTTGGAATTAATTGTCTCAAAAGAAGATTCATTTTTGGTTTTCGGTTTTCCTCTTCAGAGTAACAGTGGGACATGGAGTGGTGTAATTTTATACAAATGAGTCTATGATTAATGGCCTGAGCTTTGTTTTCCATATGATTTCGTAATCTCTATCCCTTGTTTTAATATTTTGTACATTGATAAATTTGCTCCTGTGAAATTCTCAACATGCTTGAAACGGATAGTTCCCTAAACAGAAACTGACCTTTAAATAAGAGAAAAATTCTGCTACTGTCTCCAAACTATGCTGCCAAGGCCAATTTGATACCCGAACTCTCAAAAGTATCAATGTGATACCCAAAGACCTAAATTGGCATCAATGTGATACTTCCGTCCAAAATTGCTGACGATACCGTCTGTTTGCTGACGTGGCAAGCATGTGGGTCCCAAAAAAAGTGAAATGACCAATTTACCCTTTTTTTAATTCTATTTTTTTTCCTTTTCTTTTCATTTCTTTTTCTTCCTTCTTCTTCTTCTAGGATTTTCTTCTTCTTCTTCTTCTTAGGGTTTCGTGGCGCCAAGCAGCTTAGGGCTGAAGCTCCCAATCGAACCCTATACCGTCGAAGAACCTGCTGGTGCCGAGATAATCAACGACTCGTCGGCGTAAATTAGGGCCGCCGAGTTGTTGAGCGAGACGAGGCGGTCAGCCGAAAGGTACCGTGAGAGAGAGGCAGTCGAGCAAGGTAGCGAACTTGTTGCCGAACGGGAGTGACTTGAGTGATCGAACAGGGAAAGCGATGGGAGGAGGTGGTTGGTGGAGCTGTGTTCACCGGAATTTGGTGTGCAGCGAACCGGGGCCTTCTCTTGAATCTGTTTCTTTTCTTCGGCTTGGGTTTTGTTAGGCTGTTCGATTTTTCCTCAAATTGCAGCCGTAGCCTACTAATTTGGGTCTTGGTACAACGTCTCTCTCTCTCTCTCTGCAATTTTGGGCATGTTAATTTGTGATTTGTTTAGTTAGTTTCTCTATTTAAAATCAGATGGTTGAAGATGTTAGAGTTGACAACATGGTTGAAGATGGTGGAGTAAAGATGGTTGAATTTGATCATAGGAATGAAGACAAAGCTTCGGGATTGAGTAGGGGTGAAAATGATGAACTGGAGAAGGGTGAAGATGATCAAGATTATGATTTTTAAACTCTTGATTTGGACTTAAGATTGATTCATGAATCATTTTGCAATTTCTTCCAAAATGTTCTCTCACTTAATTGCTACTCAGCCCTTTTCATTTCTTTTGGTTGTTGTTCCTATCATGTAACTGTTGAGGAAAAATTATGCAGACTATGAGCGTAAATGTCACCCAACATAATTTCACTCGTATTCATGAAAAGAATAGAGTTTTAATTATTTCGGGTTCGACCCATTCAAGACAAAATGTATCTCTTAATTACAATCCCTTGTTACAAGGAAACACCTTTTGATTCCATTTATGAAGAAACCAATTGTGGATGTGTGTTTGTTTGTTTTTGCAGCTGCATTCGGATTTGAATGGGTTGCCTACGTACCCTTGGAGAGGGATCAAGCCACTCATAGTTCAAGAGTTCCAATGAATGAATGACCCATTGGAGGATATGGCTTTTTTTGGAATAGTAATAGTGTTTGGACGAATTTGGTGTAAGTGAACCAGAGATTCGATTTGTTTGGAAAAGTTGTGACGTTTCCTGGTGTATGGCGGAATTTGACTGATGAGGTCAGGGATTCTGATTGGATGAACCAGGGAGTCATGGATTTTATTTGGAAATGTTGTGACGTTTCCTGGTGTTTGGCAGAATTTGACTGATGAGGTCAGGGATTCGAATTGGGTGAACCAGGGAGTCAGAGATTTTGTTCAGACTTGCGGTTGCATCTAGTGGGTCGCTAGATTGCCTACATACCCTCGAGGAGGGATCAAACCGTTGTAGTTCTTGAGTTTGTATTTTTGGTGTTGGCAGAATTTGACTGGTGTCAATGATTCAATTTAGGACTGGTTGAATTTTGACTGGTGGAGTCAGGGATTCTGTTTGGACTTGTGGTTGCATCTCGTGGGTGTTGCTAGATTGCCTACATACCCTGTAAAGGGATCAAACCATTGTAGTTCAGAAGAATTGTATTTATGGTGTTGGAAGAATTTTTTTGTGTCAACGGATGTACATATATTTATTTTTGAATCCGTCAAATGTATTTCTTTTGCCGACAACCGAATTTAAATTGGGCACCCGATGTGTTGAATATTGTATTGGGCCGTGTAAATGGGCTTTCGTGTTGTAGACAAACAAAATTAGCCGGGCCTGAACATCGAGATGAACTGTTTAGAAATGGGCTTCAAGATTCGTGGATGGGCAATTTAGCAAGCCCATGGATTGGGCACCCATTAATTTATATCCACACCAATTTGAGCCCAATTTATGTCTTAGGCCATCTGGTAAAGGCCTTGCAGCAGGCATACTCCCCATCTCAGGTAACTCGATAACCTCTGTCTTTTTTTTGGGGAATATCTCTAGCAGTCTAAGATGGAGATCTAACTGGAGACAGAAACCGGCTGTCAGAGTTTGAAACGGAGAAGGAGTTGTGCTATAGATGGATTGAACTCAATGTCCAGATTCTGCACTGGATTTTCTGCGTTTGAGATTGGGTAATAGCTTCGATCCTCTCACTTCTCCTCTGTACCTCCAATTTCTTGTTTGTGTATTGACTGGCTTTGATTAATCATTGCTACCCAGATTCGGAGCGATTCTTCGAGCAATTGGCGCGTACTTCCATAACTTGTATGAACCCATCTTGCTACTTCTTTTCTGATTATCAATTGCCTGGGTGTAGTTGAAATTCAAAGCTGGAGCATCTTCTTTCTTTTAATTTTTTCCTTTGATTGAGAGCTAAGCACGTAGCATCATGTTTCTTGGTCTGATTTGCATTCAAAACCAACTTGCTGCATACTTGCGAAAGTCTTGGCTTGCAGCTCGTTTTTTGACAAGCTTTTTATATGATTGAAGCTACTTGTCATTATCTACAGGTCTCTACAACCAAAGTCTCGGAAAGATAAGCTCGTTTGCACAGTATCTAAAGGCAAAGCAATTGTTTAATTGAACCTTGTTGCTGCACTTGTGTTTGTTGTTGTTGTTGTTGTCAGTACTTCAAAAGATCAATTAATTAACATGCCATCTTTTTTGTTTGCTAGCTATTGAATCAATTAATTGAATAATAGATGCCACCGTTTCACTTTTGCAAGTTCCAGATTGAACATCTAAGCCATGTTTCATTGTTTCTTGTCTTTTTGTGTGGTAATGCTCCTAGAAACAATTAAGCTTTGTTTTCTATCTTGTCCTCCTTCTGATCACACCACCACATCAAAGACTGCTCCATTAATTAAATTTGTCACCATGTTTTACTTTGACCATGAATAGTAACAACTTCACCTGATCGTATCACAGCGTCAAAACAGCTGCTCTGCTATCACTTTTGCCTCGGTTAATCACACCGCCCACCACCGCTTCACAAAGCACTCACTAAATGTTCTTTTCCTTTATTCATGCAGGCATCGTTGTGTCTCCACCGTCAAGGCTTGCTGCCAGCTTTCAGAAGTAAGCACTGTAAAGAAATAGTGGCCTACAGTTCTGCTTTCCTGGCTTTGTATGGCTTGTTTTCTTGGAAGTGGTGGTGCAAGGCTTTTGCTATGGTGGAAGAAGGAACACGAGGCAGAATGGGAAGCTTTTTTGTGTGATGGGTTTTGCTGAGGAATGAATGCGACGTCTTGACAGGTTTGGAACTCGGCCGTTCATGAACGACCCTATGTTCCAATGCTGGAAACTGCAGCAGCCAAGTGTGTTAAGACTTTGGCTGTTCATGAACGACCATATATATCTTAACGCAGGAGCAGATCACCATGAAGGTCCATGTATTTCTAGGTGGGTTGAGAGAGCTTCAACAAAAGAAGGAACGTTGTTCATGAACAGCCTATCTTTTGTTGACAACAAGCTTTCTAGACGATATATTTCCCTGCCAAAGAAGACGAGAATAGCGTGGGTGTGTTGTATACCTGAGCTTCGTCTTTGGAGCTTGAATTGCTGATGGACCTGCTTCGGTTTTGGCAGAGCTTTAGCCTTTGCTTGCTTATTTCTTTTCTCTATTCTCTCTGTATTTCTCTTCAGCGTGGCCACTTTTATATAATAGTGGTTGGATAGCTGATGCCTTGTATTTGAATTTGGATAACAGCTCAACTTCATCACTTGTTATCTTTTGAATTAATCAAATATCTTGACCAAGACTTGAATCATGGCTAACAGAATATTATCTCTTCTAACTTAGCATCATTTGTACGTGTTAAAGATAATAGTCACCTTGTTTGCCGTTTGAAATAGTCAAAGACGTAACAAACTCATCTCATGTGTGAAATTGGTTTGTGAATGTATTTCTTTCTGAATGTATTTGTCTGTTTTTTTTTTCACAGCAGCTTGTAGGAATGTTGTAATGGGCTCCCACTTTTTCGATTAATTTTGAAAGACCATCACCATATAACTTCTGGACTCGTGATTTTTCCGGTTTCAACAGTAACATCGTGGTTAATCCACAAGAGTGCGAGGGAGATGGATTTGTAGCAAGAATTGGAGAGGATCTCGGTGGCGTTAGTGATGGTTTGGGCAGAGGAGAAGGAGAGGAGAGAGAAGAAGAAGAAATCCTTTTTTTTAAAATTTTCTTGGGAGAGAGTCACCATCGTCGTCGGACTGGTCTTGGGCTAGAAGAAAATCCCAGACGAAGAAGAAGAAGAAGAAGAAGAAATGAAAAGAAAAGAAAAAAAAAATGAATTAACAAAAAAGGGTAAAAAGTCAATTTTGCCCTTTTTTTTGCCCACGTGCTTGCCACGTCAGCAAATAGACGGCGCGGTCAGAATTTTTAGACGGAAGTATCACGTTGATGCCAATTTAGGTCTTTAGGTATCATATTGATACTTTTGAGAGTTCATGTATCAAATTGGCCTTGGCAGTATAGTTTGGGGACGTGAGCCGAAATTTTCTCTTTAAATAATGTATGATATCTCTCAGTATAATCACAAATTAATCAATAGTTTCCTCTATATAGAGACTTGTTTCCCAGCTTAGTGAAGTTTGGTCTTTGTTAGAAACATGTATATTTGATTCTAGCATTCTCTATCCTAAATCGTTTTGTCATGGCGATTTAACTTCCATGTAGATTCTTATGGGTTTGATTGTTTGTGAAAATGTGAACACAAGGGATTTTAGAGTAATCATTACTGGAAGCCATCTTTGTGTATCTGTGTTCATTTGTGTAGCCAGAAGTTGCTCTGTTTGAAATTATTTCTTTGCTTCTTGCTTTAAGTTATAGCTGCATTTAGGTTCATTTTCTTCCTCTCTTTTTTTTTTCCTTTTTCTTTATGGTTTCTTTGCGGTAAAAGACGAGTAAGAGGCGGAGAAGATGGCTACTGATGTCAATTCATATCATGCAGGAATCAATTGATGCTTGAAACTTTCTTTATCCTGTTTGACTTCTACAAGAAGAATAGAAGCCAACAGGTAGAAGCCCGCGCGATGCTGCTGTTTTTTTATATTTTTTTCGAGTTCCAAGAAACATTACTGGACATAATATATAATTGAAATGTTTCATGTATGATACTCTAACCAAAGCTGTTCTCTATATACAAATAACAAAAGTGTTTAGTAATGTCTTGAGGAATTAGGTGTCTTGTTGGTCCTGTGGCTTGGGCCAGAAGGTGGGATTTTACGACGCTTTGATAGAAGTCATAGAACATGAGTATAATCCTAAGAAGCCACTTCCACCTTCATCTGATGCTGCAAATCTAACAGCAGCAGTCTGTTGTTCACAGCTGGTGCACTCAATCTCTAAAGCGCCTAGGCCTTGTGTTCTGTGACCATTTGGAGCCACCGGGCAAGTTCTAGTTGCTGATGTTATGGCTGCCAAAACTGAGAGAGAAATCAAAATTTTGATGGTATATTGTGAGGATGATGTCCTATCATAAATCGAAGTAATATACATGTACAATTTATGAACATGTGGTTATGCTGAAAGGAAGCATCACATATATTTGGGTGGTATCATACCACAAATGCAATTTCATCTCTTTTCCAACAATTTTTTTACCTCCACTTCCTCTGATGTAAACATTGGTCTGTAAAGTATAGAGCTTTCCCAAATGTAATCCTCAGAAACTTGATGAACACTATTCAGAACCTGCAACAAATTCAATCAGTTCATGATGAACGCAATTACTTGATGCTTATAATCATATGAAATGTTACAGAAGATAGCTATTGGAATTGAGGAAGAGAGGAAGATAAACATATCAAGTCAAACAGAACAAAGGGTTTTCTTCACTACTTCTATGTTTCAAGTGAAATGGACTCACCCGCAAAATTTCAGTACACAAAAGATAAACTTGTGCTGCTTAAACTTAACATTGCAACGATAAGCATAGACTTTGTACCTCATCAAGATCAGTTAATCTGCTCTCCAAAGTAGAAATACTTCTGTTTAGCCCAAACCTCTCAAGTTCAGCTTCAAACATTGCCTCCATTTTACTCATCGACTCTGAACTCATACAAACTCTGCCATCATACTTGTCCATAATCTGTTCAGGAGATTTGTTCTAAATCGAACATCGGTAACGATCACCATGTGATCTTCCAGTGTGCTTTCAGTCTTGTAGTGTTTCCATGTTCCAAACAATAACCTAGTAAGACGGAAAAAAAAAATTTCAGGATTACAGGAGAAGCTGAATATGAATTTGAAAAGCATTTAGCTAGTACACATTGGTAAAGCTAAATATGTAGTAAAGCACTTCTTAATCTTATAAACTTAATCTCAGTTTATAAGATTAAAAAAAAAAAAAAAAAACAGAGCTTGGAATTAAAAAAAATTGAGGAATTTGTGTTTTCCTCTTTGCATATCCACAATATTTGTTTAAACTAACCTTTAAGATAACATCACTTGCCTCAAAATCAGCAAGTCCATGCAGTACAACCTTACATGCTTCAATGTGGTGCACAACATGCTTCCAATAGACATTGTCTACACAATATTCTTATATGAAATGAGTTACCACTGATGTTGAAGATCTCCATCAGCAAAATTACATACACGAAGTAGCTGCACACAAATAAATGAAGACAGGTCAGTAAAAAGTAGAGAAACAAGAAACCAAAAGTTACATGGCAGTTGGGAAAAAAAGTGACAAACCAGAAAAGCAAGAAGTAATACTCAGTATAAATGCCCTACCATGTCTGTCCTAATAATATCGAAAAAAAAATTATAACTACTATGATTCATTCCCTGTTTGTTTTTTTTTTTTGGTTAACATTCATTCCCTGTTATTGTCCCAAGCTAACAAAGTAATTTGCCTTTTGGATTTTTGCAAGCTTCACTTGAACCAAATACAAAGACAGCAAATTGATATCTAAATCAGATAGACAATCAGTAATAAAACATGGATATGGCCAGCAAGTTTCATTGTGATTGTGATTGTGATTGTCGTATATAATTGGATTTGCAAACATTGAACTGGGTTTAACCTCTTCTTTGTTATATAGAAACTCCTCCTCTTCAAGCGCAACTGCACTCTCCTCTTCATTTTCTAAACCTCCCAACTCAACTTCCTAAACAGAATCTTGACCAAAAAATGCATATTGTGATGCATCGAATACCTCGCCCTGCTGCATAAACAGAGAACTCAAGTCAAAAGAGTGAATTAAACAATCCTTCAAATAACTAAACCATGAAGCGGAAAAGATTCCCTTTCAAGTAAACCACCATGCAACTATATAACTAAGAAGCCAAACCACTCATGCAATAATTACTGCAACATAACACCTAACCAAACTTAAGTGTTTATTCCTTTTGAGAAGGGAACTATTATGAAGTAAGGAGACCTCACAATCTGTCTGAGATAACTGTAATTCTATTGGTATGAAGTATATATCGAGTAGTGTCAACAAATCATACTCATAAGTATTGTCTGCAACTAACTGTAATAATAACCATACTGAAGTAACAAACAGTTAACATCGATCTATACGTAAACTTTGATCCCAACACCCAGGAAAATGAAAAACTTTCACTCTAGACATCCAACTCTCCAAACTGTTCCATTTAGTTCCAAGCAATAAAGCTTCAAATTCTTCAATACCCAATTCAAGCTTCAAAATTTAACTATACTCCTCTGTTCTATCAGCAAGAAAACACACCCAATATCCAAATAACACATAACAACACTAAAACACATCACATCAAATCGTGAAAACAAAAAATAAGAACACCCAAAAAGCTAAAAGAATCGAACCTTAATTGATTGGTTGAGATCCTGAGGAACAGAACAGGGAGCCTCCTGAATACTACTCCCACTCTCAAACTGCTCCATATCCTCCTACGCTCTTCTAATACCAAAATCTAACCAGGAACACAAAAACAGAGCAGAACCCAGTAGCTAAAATTTCCCAAAACTGATCAAGGGTTGAATCCCAGAAAGCAAAATTTAAATCTAATAAGCAAAAACCCTTAAAGCTGAAATCTCCCCTAATCACAATTCACACTACCCAAAGAAAATCTAACAGAGACCTGCTATGACAAAGGAAATAGATAATTGAAAATGGAATGAGAGCGATTAAAACATACTTTTTCGATATTCTATATTTTGAGCAAAGCCCACCTTCCTGATACCCAGTCAGGATGTCTTCAGCAAAACTTCCATTGATGTCCTTTGTCACCGGAAATTAACATTTTGTAAACTCGGATAATGAAATTGATAGAAAATATCTTTAAAGTTGAGTTGCGTTGGAAAAAGAATGGGAAACGGTGATGTTGCGAGTAGAAAAGAGAAACCAGTAGCATTTTAGTTAAAGGTAAACAGAATGCGGGTTTACACAAATTAAGAAGAATTCCATTGAAAGACAAAAAGGAAAAAATCTGACCGTATCTCAGCTAGCAACGAGATTCCAAAACAAAATTGAACTTATAGAGACAATAGCTCATAGGTTACGGAGGAGAAACAATAGTCATACGTACCATAGGAGCACGAAAATTATTTTGTAATTATGTGTTTTATCTTCTTTCCTTAGTAAGATTTGATAGAATCGCACTAAAGGTGGATCACGGCTTTGAGGCCTTGGATGTAGGAGCAACTGATTGCTGCACTTGTATATATGCTGTATAGGTTAACGCTGAATACTTCTTACAAGATCTAAAAGTCCACAAGTTTTATATTTTATAATATTTCATAATCTTCCTACAATAGTCGTCTATTTCAATCTATAACAAAAGATTAGTAAGTTAACAACTGTGAGCAATGAATAAGAAAATGATTTTAAACCAAACAATACGAAAATAAGATGCTGCTCTCTAAGTATTCTCTTTAGGGCACAACCGCCATCTTCATCTTCTGCTCAGTCCGGCGGCGCGTCGCCACAAAGTCATCGTTGGACGAGTCTTCTTGTACTCGTTTGGTTTTATAAGATGATGAACTTATCAAATATTATTGCTTCTTTGCCTTGCAGAGCTATTATTACTTCTTTTTCTTCGCAAATCTCATTATCACTTTTTAATATGCAAAAGATCGAATGCTCTAAGATTTTGGAATTGTATCATGTGCTATTGATTTAGAGAATGCCATTATGCCTACATGATTCACATGGCTCAGACAGTTTTTTGTAAGGCAATGACTCTTGGTATGGTTTTTGGAAATCTTGGTGAGAATTCGCTACATAACAAAATGTTAACCAGAGGCATTGTTTGTTGCGATATGCCTGCATGACTCATATGACATGGTCCTTTTAACAATTAATGGTTGTTTATTTGACCATGTCACATTCATTTTTTTAGAAAATGGAAGATAGTGATGAAAATTCAGAACAAAAGAAGCAGAGCGTGTAATAAATATCGAATTAGGCTTGCATTGCATAATTTAGTCCAGTAAATCATCAAACATGGGATATCACTATTGTGATTGTTCTACTCTTTAGTCCTACATAGTACCAAACATGAGTCAGGTACTAGTATAGCATAAGCCAGGTTAGAGGAGTTCTAGACTGTTATAGAAATTAAGGTGGGGCTTAAGAGTCTTGTGAAACAAACATGCCCTATATGTATGTGTTTTAAAAATAGGTCTAAAAATAGTACCCAAAATTTTTGACTGCTAATTTGTCAAAGTGACCTTAGAGAAACAAATTATCCCAACTTTTGGTGGCAAAATGGGCAAATAGATGGAGGTTTGTCATTGTCACTATTTAGGATGAAATCAAAAAGTTTAGGTACTACTTGCATGTGATCAAAATATAAGTCCAGGAGTTGTTTGTTTGTGTGTGACTTCTAAATTTCTTTGGTTTTCTTTCCTTTTTCAATTTCAAAGGTTATTTATAGATACCTTACTTCTTTTATATGAGACTCAAAGTCTCTTTCCTTACTAGATCCCCCTCCTATCTCTATGATCTTTTCTCAACCGTTTCAAAATAGAGTCTCTCAAATTCACTATTTGTAACGTCCCGAACCTGAATTCACCGGTTTACTAGTCATGTGGATGGTAAACGACCTTTACTTTCACTTTTACTGTCGTTTCAGTACTTTTAGTGGCCCTAAAAGTTGACTTTTTGTTCGGGTTAAAATTTGAGAAAATGTTCTTCATGAAAGTTGTAGAGGACGTTAAACAGAACGCTTGCATATGTGATACGTAAAAATCGGAGTTCGTATACTAAAGTTATGGTCTAAAATGTGAAAGTTACTGTGGTAGGTTTCCATTTCCGGAAACCTACCCCCCCCCCCCCCCCCCCGATTTTCTCTCTCTTCCTTTCCCCGTCGGCCTCTCCTTTCTTCCTCTTGATTCACCGCCGTCTGGCCATCAACCGGTGGGCAACCGGCCACCACGTGATCGCCTCTTCCTCCTCTCCACGTTAGTGCCCTTAGGTTTCGGCGATTTGGCCGGAAAACCCAGAATCGAAGCAAGGAACCTCATGGGGGCAGTTTGAGCTTTTCTGGCGAATTGGGTTAGTAAAGGCACCCCGAGCCAGTGATCATTTCCTGTAAGGTCATTGACTCTGATTTACAGCGTAGAAGGAGAATCAAGGAAAACCTGATTCTAGGGTTTGGAGTTTTCTGGGATTATTTTTCACCGGCTGAATTCATGCACTTAAAGGTAAAATTGAAATCTGTTATAGTTGAGAAAAATGTTGGGCGTGTTGAGTAGTTGTTGCTGCCAAAATTTGGTGGCCACTGTAGGTCTGGCATGGAGGCTCGTAGGGCAGCTTTTTAATTTCAATTTTTAGCCTATTAAATATTATAAATGTTGTAGAGCTTATATATGAAGTTTGGTGAAGATTAGGGAAGTTTTGAATCGATTATAAATTCCTAGAAATTTAGAATTTCGGTTATCAACTTACGAGAATCCGACCATCGGATAGCTCTCGGTTCTGCCTTAGAACCTTTAAATTAACAAATTGGTATTAGTGGTATAATTTGGGTTGAATCCGAGAAGAAGTAGAGATGTGATTATGAGGATTTGATTTTAGGAATCGTATTAAATTGTTGAATAGTTATTCACGGAATATAATTGTGTACAGAACGATGTACCGAGCTATTTCTCGTCGAACGAACTCGTATTCGTGATCACCTAAATAGTACTGTGAGTGGACTTTTGATTTTAAGTGATGCATGCAATATTGTTTCGTAATTAACTATTACGTTTATTTATTTAAGAGTATAAATTGGTTTAGTGATTTGGATTTCAGATTTTGAATTTGATCATGATTTCTCTCGGGTATAATTTTAGAATGATTTTTTGGCTCTAAGTTTTAAAAGGATATTGCGAATTTCGAAATAAAGTATGATTTGCGATTTATTAATGATTTTCGACGAATTATTTTTCTGAGGTGGTTTCCGGAATTAAATATTGTTTTCATTTGTCGATTTTGAGTTTCCCAAATGATCTTTGAAAATGGGATTTTCGTTGGGATTCATGGATTTATTTTAATCTCGCATATTGGTTTATGAATTTGAGAATATTTTGGTGTGAGGGGCCACGTCGTTGGAATATGCATTTTTCTTATGAGATATTGGGGAAGCCTTACTGATTTTCGATTTTCATATGATTTACCATACCTGGGTTGTCATATTTATTGCTAGCCAGCCTATTGGTACTCCTCCCTGCTTACTATGTGTTTGTGGGTGAGTAGAGCAGAGCATGGGATGCTTCAGAGTGTGGGACACTCCGACCCGAGCCTGGGAGGCTCCCTTATTTGTATGGTGAGAACTTCTTCCCCATATTTTATTGATACATTCAGCTAGCAGGGCTAGCTCGATTTCTTTTGACCAGCGGGGCGGGAATGTTTTCACGAATTTTTGTGTTGCGAGAAATATGTTTTATCCTCGTTGCATGCATTAAGGTTTTAAGAAGATGAACATGTGTCGAAAGTATTAAAGCTTTACTTTTATTTGAATTATCTTATTTATTTATTTTTTTTGTCCACTCACTCTAACGTGTTTTAAATTACTTTCCCCTGAGCCCTTCGGCTTCAAATGGCCAGTTGCAGGCGAATTAGTGGAGCTCGGGCGTACATGGAATTTGAGGCATAATTGTCACTACTTCCGCATTGTAGGATCCCTTGATCCTTTACTCTTTTATATCCTTGTGTATTAGTATTGCTCTGATAACCTTTGTGATTAGTATTATTAAGTTGAGTTTTGTGTTTCGTGAAAGTGGAGTTGATGGTAATTGGGGGCAGGGTGGCTCCAGGAGTATAAGGTTGGTTTGCATGAAGTGTTTTGTGCGTTTTTACAGGTTGTGGGTAGTCCACTTTCGGGAGAAGTTTTGCCAAATTCTTGGTAGAATTCCTTCTAAGGTGGCTCCTGCAGGGCCTCTTCGGGTTTCAGGGTGAAACCCGGGGCGAGTCTTGTCACTACTTGAGTCCCATACAAATCACCATTTAGGAATTTAGTGTGACTCAAATTGGTTAATTACCATGATGTGATCTAGCAAGTGGTTTTTTGCTCCTTTGTGGAAGAAAATAAGTAAATGAAATGCATTGAGGGTTAGAGCGTCCGTTTTAAATAAAGCTGGCTTGCTAGATATGGAGCATTAGTTGTTGAAGATGGGAATGATGAAGAAAAAGGTGTCTTATTGCATGCCGAGTGAGATTCATGTGGCTCCATTATTAATTGGGTTTAATCTGTCTCCCCCTAATGGTGAAATTATGATTGACAACAATGAAGATATAACTTCTCATAAACTAGAAATAGCAGAAGCTGTAGGTGGAAACTATAGTTTCTACATTTTAAGCAAGTTTCTTGGTAAGGTGATAAAAGCTAACGCTTTTTCATCTACCTGTCTTACTTTTAGATCCACTCTCTGATTCATCCTATCTGTTTGGCTCCAATTTTGCTGCAGCTGGTCAACAGTCTCTTTTCTGCGCGGGCGTGCCAGCACAGTTCGGGTGCGGTCGTCGGGGATGTCCCTTGACCTGACTTCTATCAAGCGATTGTGGACGAGGAGAGCACCAAACTCGTCGTGGGATTCTTTGTGCCTCGTGGTGAGGACTTTTGCTGAGCTTCTTGAAAATCACAATAGATACTCGATGTTGTAGATCGAGCAGAGCGAGAACCACCGGGAAGTGAGGAGAACTTGCTAAAGCGTGACTTTAGCTTGGCTAGGTTGCTAGGGCGTTACCCTTGCTTAGCTGGTTCTGTAACCGTTGTGGTCGCGGCACTACCGTCGGCTCCCGAGGAGACTAGAACCGAAGTACGTTGACAGAGGGTTTGGTGGCACTAATAGTCGGCTCCTGAGGAGACTAGGACTTAGAGTGTGATCACCGATAAGAGAAAGAGAAGGAGAGGAGTTGCTCTTAGAGAGGTTGCTCTAGAGAGAACTTAGATCATCTTAGAGATGTTGTTGTTGTGAATGTCTGTATTAGAATGAGAGGAGAAGGTGTTTATATAGGGAAGAAAAAGAAGAGTGAAATGATGAGTGGAAGAAAAATAATGAAAGTGGAGTATGAAAGTGATTTGTAAAATATGGAAAAGATAGAGAAATGGTGAAATGAAAGCAAAGCATGAAGGTGCAGAAACATGGAAGTGATGATGATCTATTAAAGAGATTGTAGTAGAAAAATATATCCAAGGAAAAAAAGAAAAGCATCTAGCTTTCTTCATGTGGGTAGGAAACATGAACATGTGAATATTGAGCTGGTTTTAGGTCAGTTTCTGCCCCTTTATTCCTTCAATTATTTCTCCAATAAGACTACAGAATGAGCCTTTGACTTCTTCATAAAAAATGTTCCACTATGAGTGTAGATCATCCTGACAAATTTTCAGAGCTTTATTCCATGCGGTTGGGCCGAAAATGCTGCTGGACCTCTTACAGGTCCAGTTTTCCAGTTTTGCTTCTGTTGAAAATTGGACTGATTGTTTGAAGGCCTTCCACTCAAAACTAGCTCTGGAACTCTTCATAATAAATGATCCTTGGGATGTCTAGTATTAATCTGGAAAGTTTTAGCATATTTAGATTTCATTTGGTTAGTCTGCCGCCCCTCCTTCATTGTTTAGCTCGGTTTCTCCTAGCCGAAGTAGGAAAATGTGCTAAAGTTGACTTTTCATGCTTCCATGCTTCCATGCTTCCATAGTAGGCTTTATTTAGCCTCTAAATATATATTTCGAGCTTGTCGACAATATATAGCTTGAGCCACTGACATTGGCTCAATTTCTCCAAAACGTGCCTTGTCAGGCCAAAATGTTCATTTTGGGTCCAAACATTGCCCCCCAGACCTCGAAGTCAAAAGGTCTTCGTCTTGACTGAAGAGGTCTTGAATCAGCACTGCTCTTATAATGTCGTTGCTCCAAAGCCACTTGTATTGGCTTGACTAAAATTACTTGAACAGTGGCCTTTCTCCCTCTTAATTATATATAGTGAGCATACATATATTAATCGCCAGTCTTCCTTTGCGAACCATCCTTTGCGAGGCCATGTAATTAAAACCACTTCGCTACCAACAATTCGTAACCCAGCTTTCGCCACAATTATTGGCAAAAATATTGATTTGACCTCCTCCACTGGTAATACCATACTAGGCATATTAAATGCCTCTTGTATATGTGCCCAGACCAATACCAATGGCCTCTTAAGTATATTAGCAAGTTCCAGCCACTATTAGGCAAGAACACAATTTTTTACATCCTCCGCGACGCATAAATTTGAAACTCTTTTTGTATTTTTGTATTTTTTTTTTTAATAAGACATTGTGAATCAAAGTTTAGACATGCGGCCCAAGTATAGTCGTCTAGACACAAATTTTCTTTCAAATCCTTTGGGCAACCTTACTGAAATGGCCAGATGGGGGAGGGCGAACAAGAGAGGCAGAATCCACTTTGGCATGAGCTACTCCCACATAGTGGTTTAGGCCCATTTGCATGCACTTTTGGATTCAAGAACCTGTCATGAACGTTGTCCCCTTTCTAGACACCATTTCACATAGGCTATACTTATTAAGATGAGAAAGGTCATAAGTGTGAAGACAGTTTAACAAGTGTTAATAAAAGCCGCCCTTAACCTTAAGGGACCTGAACTAAGTACCAATAAGGAGTTTAGACCAATATTAACAAAAGAAACTTCACCTATCCCGTTATGATTCACAAACCCTTTACCAAATTCAACTCTTTTTTTTATTTTATTTTATTTTTTATTTTTTTTTTATGAAAAGAAAACGAAAAAGTAACAGAAAAATAAAAGCAAAGAAAGAAAGAAGCTAGCAACACCATGTTTGGCTAACCTCTAGAAGACCACGGGGGAGGCCATCTATGCTTCATTCCAAGCTCCGATGTATCAAAATTTGTAGGGTAAAAATCCCTTTTGTGAGAGCTTGTAGGAAAAGAACAAAGATACTTCTCGTTGAAGAATTTGGAGGAATTTGGCTCGTGAGAGGGGTAATCTTGCCCCCCAAGTATCCTTGTTGGTTGGTGAAGCATGATCTTCAATTGCAATTGAGGAGATGAAGATGAGTATAGATCGGCTTTGTTACCAACTACCATATCATAGAACATGGTGTCTTCAGGATTAGCCACAGATTGGCCATTATAGACGACCACTTGCTGGTCTGAATTCTCCATATTAAGAGCTTCACTTGTTGGATAATTGTAAACAAGAGTTAACTTGTATTGATGATACTCAAATTTACAGTTGCGAAGGACAACTTGGCCACTAGAATAATTGTTCTGGCCATTCATGCAACGTGGGTTGTAGATGTGCCCTCCACATATATCAAAGCCACCACTTGGCCTTGAAGAATATATGAAGAACTTCAAGTTGAATTGATTAATAAAGCCACAAATTGGCTTCTGTAGACCACAACTTAATTGATAATTAAGTTGGCTCTGATTTTGATCACCTTCACCAAGACGTCCAGTAGCAGAGTCACAATTAAAATGATCATGAACTTGCTTCTTTTGATCAAAGGGATGATCATGGGCCATATCTTGCCCCCCATGCATCTAATCAGTAGCCACGTATTTGGCTTGATCAGTGGAGAAATCAGATATTTGTTCAGAGACAATTGTATTGTCAGAAGAACATTCTTGTTGATGACCTTTTCCATGCACAGCCTCTGTGTAAGGCTATGACTCACCAGTGAGACCCTTAAGTTGATTGCCACCTATAGGCAAGTTAGTCTCAGAAATGACCTCTTCGCGAGCAGCTTCTTGATGTTCCAATTTGTCTTGATGCGAACTGACTTGAGTAGCCAAGCTGGAACCTTCTTTGCGCAAGGTCGCGAACTCCGATGAGGTTTGTTTGTGCTGGGTCGCAACGACATTCATCGACTGCTGGTGGTTTTCTTGGGCTAGTTGGGTCACGTCGGCCAGCTGCTCCCAGGTCTGCCGCGACTCTTGTTGGGCTGATTGGAAAAGTTCATCCATCCTCTTCTGCTGCGCTCCCAGGACCTTTTTCAAATTCGCATAATACGAAGCAGTGTTCTGTTGAAAGATAGCAAGTCGCTCCTCTATGCTCGCATTCTCCGGGATAGGTATGCGCATGAAGACAGGCATGATTTCAGGAATTTCTTTTGGTAAAGATTTTGCTCTGGCATCCCAATGATGGTGAATACAAAAAGACTGTAGTTTAGTCCCACCGGGTGTGCCAAAATGTTTGTTTTGAAGCCCGGTGGTTGAATGTGCTTCAAGAGAAAAACTTATGATGTAGTCCCACTGGGCATGCCAAAATGTTTGGCTCCAATTTTGCTGCAGCTGGTCAACAGTCTCTTTTCTGCGCAGGCGTGCCAGCACCGTTCGGGTGCGGTCGTCGGGGATGTCCCTTGACCTGACTTCTATCAAGCGATTGTGGACGAGGAGAGCACCAACCTCGTCGTGGGATTCTTTGTGCCTCGTGGTGAGGACTTTTACTGAGCTTCTTGAAAATCACAATCGATACTCGATGTTGTAGATCGAGCAGAGCGAGAACCACCGGGAAGTGAGGAGAACTTGCTAAAGCGTGACTTTAGCTTGGCTGGGTTGCTAGGGCGTTACCCTTGCTTAGCTGGTTCTGTAACCGTTGTGGTCGCGGCACTACCGTCGTCTCCCTAGGAGACTAGGACCAAAGTACGTTGACAGAGGGTTTGGTGGCACTAACAGTCGGCTCCTGAGGAGACTAGGACTTAGAGTGTGATCACCGATAAGAGAAAGAGAAGGAGAGGAGTTGCTCTTAGAGAGGTTGCTCTAGAGATAACTTAGATCATCTTAGAGATGTTGTTGTTGCGAATGTCTGTATTAGAATGAGAGGAGAAGGTGTTTATATAGGGAAGAAAAAGAAGAGTGAAATGATGAGTGGAAGAAAAATAATGAAAGTGGAGTATGAAAGTGATTTGTAAAATATGGAAAAGATAGAGAAATGATGAAATGAAAGCAAAGCATGAAGGTGCAGAAACATGGAAGTGATGATGATCTATTAAAGAGATTGTAGTAGAAAAATATATCCAAGGAAAAAAAGAAAAGCATCTAGCTTTCTTCATGTGGGTAGGAAACATGAACATGTGAATATTGAGCTGGTTTTAAGTCAGTTTCTGCCCCTTTATTCCTTCAATTATTTCTCCAACAAGACTTCAGAATGAGCCTTCGACTTCTACATAAAAAATGTTCCACTATGAGTGTAGATCATCCTGACAAATTTTCAGAGCTTTATTCCATGCGGTTGGGCCGAAAATACTGCTGGACCTCTTACAGGTCCAGTTTCCCAGTTTTGCTTCTGTTGAAAATTGGACTGATTGTTTGAAGGCCTTCGACTCAAAACTAGCTCTGGTACTCTTCATAAGAAATGATCCTTGGGATGTTTAGTATTAATCTGAAAAGTTTTAGCTCATTTAGATTTCATTTGGTTAGTCTGCCGCCCCTTCTTCCTTGTTTAGCTCGGTTTCTCCTAGCCGAAGTAGGAAAATGTGCTAAAGTTGACTTTTCATGCTTCCATGCTTCCATAGTAGGCTTTATTTAGCCTCTAAATATATATTTCGAGCTTGTCGACAATATATAGCTTGGGCCACTGACATTGGCTCAATTTCTCCAAAACGTGCCTTGTCAGGCCAAAATGTTCATTTTGGGTCCAAACACTATCCTAGATATATATATATATATATATATATATGAGAGTTTCTAAAAGTTTTCTCAAGTTTTCTTGAGTGGTTCTTAATTTAATTGCTTGCTGATGGATATAATTAGCAAGAGATTCTCAATTCTTACTAACTTCTTTTCAATATCAAAAAGATATTATTTTTCTTTCAAATAATTTGGCTTGACTTCAAGCTTAGCTATAGCTAATGTGGAATTTATTTCTTCGAGTTGATTAATCCTTAGATTAATTCTCTCGAATTGTTCTATGACCTTCTTAGAACTCTTGTTCCAAGATGGATGATCTAGGTATTCAATTAAGCTTGGTCTTGCATGATCAAGCTCATCTACTCCGATCTCTCTTTGGATATGAATATGTTCGTCGTATAGAGTATTTAAAACTCTGCACATGTATTCAATGGAGTATTGATTTTCTTGAATATTCCTTGTGTGGTTCTTAATTTAACTGCTTGCTGATGGATGTAATTAGCAAGAGATTCTCAATTCTTACTAACTTCTTTTCAATATCAGAAAGATATTGTTTTTCTTTCAAACAATCTGGCTTGATTTCAAGCTTAGCTACTGTGGAATTTATTTCTTCAAGTTGATTAATCCTTAGATTAATTATCTCGAATTGTTCTATGACCTTTTTAGAACTCTTGTTCCAAGATGGATGATCTAGGTATTCAATTAAGCTTGATCATACTCCTATCTCAATTTGGATATGAATATGTTCATCGTATAGAGTATTTAAAAATCTACACACGTATTCAATGGAGTATTGATTTTCTTGAATATTCCTTGTGTGAAAGCACACTTGCCACTTCTCACTTCCTTTTTCAATCCAAAAGGTTGGGTAATTCTTACGTCTGGATTCTCTTTTACTAGTTAAGAGAAGCCGGCCAACTCTAAGGCGTAAGCTTTTTCTTTACCTGTTTTTGAGCAAAACAGGCTCTGATACCAGCTAGGAAGGATATAACCGATGCTCAAATAATTAAGAGGTTTATGTTCTTCCTCAAGAGTTTCTTTAATTAACCTAATTTCTTCTTCAACTTGTTAGATTCTTCTCTGAACTTGGTAGATAATATCCCAATAATGGGGAGTTTTTCTACCAAGTCTTGATCTAAGATGTTTTAGTGCTCTTAACTTTTCTCGTTCTTCTCGCAACTCTTTACTAGTGTCTTTGCAAGCATAAAGCAACTCAACTCTACTAAACATAGAAATTAGGGGCTTTTTATGGGCACGGGTTTTCTTATGGGCTTTTTATTTCTTGTTTTTTTATTTTACTACTTTCTGTTAGTAATAAATCCCTACTCTATACCTGTAGGGGGGGTTGGGCTTTTTGCCTTGGTGTGCACTCCCAGTACCTTGTCATTCCTAGAGAGGAGGCAAGTCTTTATTAGATGGGCATAACCTCCTAGTGGCAAGATGAAACAAAGTGTCGTCAGAAGTTCTGGTCGACAACATAGTGGGAAAACAGATTTTATTGTCTTATGACTTCATATGAGCTTTATCTTTCCGGTATGTCACTAAGAAGCAAATGGAGTTGCCCGATTATCTGGTATGTCAACTCTTGCTAGTTGGTGCATGTTTAAATACATAGGATTAATGGGAGTTCCTGTTATTATCTCTCATTACTAATTGTCCGGGGTTTAGACTTTATTTCCCCAACACCTTTGTATTTAGCGGTTTCATTACTGAACTTTTGAGGGCAGCTGCACCAACCGTTATTTAAAAAAAAAAAAAAAAGATAGAAATTATGAATAATGAAAATTAACTGTTTACCTTCAATATAGAGGATGAATTCTAATAGTCATAAATTCAAGATATGAACCCACCAAGCTCTGTCATAAAGGGAAAAAATATATATATTTTTTAGAGTAACGGTAAAAGTAAATATTAAAGTGATGAAAGTTAAAAGGATAAATACGAGTAAAAGGGCAAAAGTGGAAATATGAAAATATAGTGGAGTTTTTTGTCATTACGTACTCTATTCTGATTTTTTTTTTGGTCTTTCCCTGAAAATAAATAGACCTCCAGCCTTTTTCGACCTGTATATAAAACCTTCTCTAGTTCTATTCGGACTTGAGACTTGTTTTTGGCTTTGCCTGTGTGCTTTGTGTGAGTTTTCTGCTTGTGCTCATCATATATTTGCAAGATCAGCTCTATTACATTCCATTTAACTCGAGCCTCAAGAAACCAAATTTCCTATAGAAATCTTGGGCAGTCGATCTTCATCAATGGGGTTTTCACCATTCTTCCCAAACCCTCTGTTTCCTCCTGTCAAAAACCCTAACAAGCGTAGTGCTTCTCCACCACCAAGTAAGAAGCAAAAGGTAGCTGATGATGAGATAGACACAGATCAAGAAGGCATTGAGCAACTCCGCGACATCGTTTCTGTCAGTGGAGTCAATCTTGTGGAAGAGCAAGAGCGCATGCTGTTGCTTTCGGGGCCCAAGAAGCAGCAAGCATCTCGAAAACTTGTGCTTCAAGAAAACCAAGAAGGGCTGGTTTTGCAGAAGATTCCCCTGCAGAAAAAGTTGGCGGCAATCATGGGCAGGTGTGGTTTGAGAGTTGGTATAGATAAAGATGTGGAGAGATGCTTGTCAATGTGTGTGGAGGAGAGACTGAGGGGGATCATATTTAATTTGATTAGACAGTCGAAGCAGCGGGTTGATTGTGAAAAATCGAGACATCACACTGTTTCTACATCTGATGTGAAGCAAGAAATTATGATTCTCAACAAGAAAGCTAGGGAAAAGTTGCAGGAAAAGGCTCAGAAGCTTAATGAAGCTAAGGTTAGCAATAACGGATTTGAGGGTGTTGAGGATAAACATGACGATGAAGATGACAAAATGAGGAGAAGTACAGCAGCAGCAAATGTTGCTGCCCTTGCTGCACTTGGAGGACATGACATATTGGCGAAATGGAAACTTAAGGCGGATCAGCTATCCCGGGAGAAGCGTCGAGGTAAAGATGTAAACCCCAAGGCTACATCAACTGTTGGAAGAACAATAGAAGCGGAGAAAAGGGGCGGTGTAGAAGCTATGGTGTCTGCCGCTGGGAGTGCTGTTGGAAAGTTTGGGAGGAATTGCCAAGTTATGATGATGCCTCAAACAAAGGTGGCTAGTACTCGTAGTATATCTGTCAAGGATGTGATTGCTGTTCTGGAAAAGGAACCTCAGACGTCCAAGTCTACTTTGATATATTTGCTAATGAACACTGCAGCCGGTGAATAATCTGAAACTGCTAAACACTATTGTGTATGAGAGATTCCTAGAGCTAGGGTCTTTAAACTGTTAATATCAGCTCCTCGATCTTCATTACCTGCAGAATGGCTGTTGGAGTTCCTAGGATCAATTTCTTTAAGCAAGAAAATATGTCGCAGATACTGAGCACACATATAAGCTAGGCTTTTTGATCCTTGGGTAGATTGAGAACAAGATTTAATAGTTTCTGTGCAAACATTAGTAGGATCGATGAAAGGTGAAGTCGTGTATTTCGAATACTTTTTCTTCAAACTATTGTTATTGTTGCTTTCCTTTCCTTTCAGTTTACCATCCTATCAAAACATATCGACTTTGAAAACCTGACATACACCTACAAGCCTATGTGTATAGGCGCAAACAATCTCTACTTTTCTAATTAATTGTATTATTCATACCTTCAGTTTTGCGGTTTTACCATATCTCAAGGAGAGAGAGAAGTAATTTTGGTTGAGGGGGGATTCAGACCCAAAAAAGAAGAGAACAGAGACATGATTCATACTAACGAACAAAATTTGGTGAACATGTTTGTACTTAATAGGACTCTTGTTTGGAATAGGTACATATTGGTATGGCCTTATAGTAGTCGTTACATTTTGTCTTTGTTCATTCAATTTGAGAGACACCAGAAATCACATCAGTATATGAAGGAAAAACAAAGTGAAACACTTTCTAGCTTCGGCTACTATTTCTGGGCTGCATCTATTCTTTCAGCATACAGTCTCCAGATCCTCACAATGAATGAGAGAATAGTGATATAAACTATCAAACTACGAGTTCTCAATGCCAGGGCCAACTACTTCGTCCCAGTTTCCGAGCTGACATCTGAGAAAGAAGAAATGTCAAATTGAGAGACACCAAAAGTCCTATACATGAGCTGCGATACAACATAATGGGCAAACAATAAGGGTGAAATGCATGTTGTGTCTGAATAGACGTAGAATAACATGCATATGGAATTACTTCCAAGTCATTTTCTTGCAGTTCCAATCTGGTATTCCCCCTGTTGGGAACTCTTATTAGTATTTGTTTTTGCATATTGGACAACTTACATTACTGAAATGAAATGAAATTATCTGGTTATTAATTCTTAAGATTACCCAAGGTATAAGTAGTTTCATATTTTAACTTTCAATTCATAGTAGAAGTCTCTTTTCCAGGAATGGTTCACAACAGCCACTGAAAAGAGAAGCTAGAGCTAGCTTCTCATATGCATTCTCAGACAAGATGGCTGGGAGTAGAAGCTACTCAAACATGTAGCACAAGTTGGTTTCTGTTTTGAATCAGGACACAACACAGAGATTCTACGTAAGCTTAGAAGGTCCCATGTTAAAACCATTGGAAGAAAAAAAAAAAAAGCACACGAGAAATGAAGAGATAACAAGTATCACTGCATATTTCGATATCATTTAAAAAAAAGAACAAGAGATCCAAAGTCAGAAACAAAGAGATCCAATGGTTCATTCATCTAAAATATAGAGTTATACATACACTCAATTGTATCTTGCCATAATACCCTTGACCAAATCCAATATACAAAAATAATCATAAAAAAGAGACTCTTTACCCTCAAGCCCATCCCAATGGTGCCTGTTGCCACCCGCAAGATTGTTACATGGACTGCCACCAATCACCAGATCAAACCCGCCAAAGGAACTGATATAATGCTCTAAGCGGTCAGCATTCAACTTTTGCACATCAGCAAGGTGATACAAGTTCCCTCTCTGGTTTGTCTGCCCCCACCAACACCTCACAACGTTTCTTCAGAGGTAGTCTCCACTGACACAACATTCTTCATCGGGATACCAAGCTGATAAAGAGCTACCTCTGCACCACCAATCCCATAGGAGAGAGAGAGGACATTGATGCCATTGGGAAATCGATCTTTCAAAACTGACAGGTGATAAGCCACTGTATCATTCAGAAGAAGTGGAACCCATAAGTAAAACTAATAGCAGAGTATGCGATAAAAGTGAAAATCTACTATAAACATTGGCTGATTGTGTTTTTTTTGTTTCTTGTTTTCCCTTTGGGCCCTTTGGGTCCCCATCTATCCAAAAAAAAAAAAAAGAAATTGTTCAAATACATAGTTCATGAGATAGAAACGGCAAAATATACAAATCTACTCAAAACTTTCATGCCTCAGCAGACAAAGAGTGAAAACTGAAGCAAATATAACTGTAAAGTGAAACTGTAGGAAATATAAATGCAAACGAATCCATGAGTGAATTTATTAGCAGAGACTATCTAAATGCGGCATTCATAAAGAACATAGCGACGGACACTTTCTGGTGGGATTTCATCTTCATTATAGTCTTTAAGAGCCTTCATGATCCTCTCAGTAATTGTTGCACTAGCAATGCAAGTCTGTAAGCAATTTAGCTTTGTCCAATCATCCCAGTAGGCCACTACCTCCTTGTCATCGGAAATGCATCAGAAATAGTTTGTGGGAGAAGGGGAACGAGAGGAATTCTGTGTTTGATTGGAAGATTGTGCATATAACCCCTCTTTCTTGCAGCAGCACAAAAATACTTAGAACCAACAAACTCAGGCTTCACGTCATACAAAAAGCGGGATATTGTGCTCCAAACTCCTTTAGGAGTCAATGCCACATTCTCATAGTAAAAATAAGGAGGTCCTGTGGCTGCCTCTGGAAGACTTCTCTGGATTTGACAGAGATCAGCTGGAGTCCCAAACCCATTTATTGGATTTGGGAGATGAACTGCACCAGCATCTTCCCCTCTGATCTGGTTTCCATGTCCCATAATCCTTTTCCTTTTCAGCAATGAAGATTCACAAAGTTTCCTTTTATTCTTCTCAGGATACTCACTTCGCAGATGTGAACACTCTAAAAATTGAACGAGCAGTCAAAATCTACCAGACATGGAATGTGTAGATAAACTGATTCTTAGTCCAGAAATTGACATTGAATATCAGCAAGGACAACAATACCATCTCGTCAAGGGGAAGATGGCCTTTGAAATTTGAGCAGCTGATATGAAATCAGTCAAATCAACAACTGATGAAGCAATACCTGCAATGTTTGAATGAGAAAAAACAGGAGTAAGTAAAAAGAGACAGGTAACAACATAGATAGAATTGAAAAAGAGACTGAGGATGGATGGCATCACCAACTGACTGAACTAGCAGGAAGTGGTTTATTGTCCAAGTCAAAGAAACTAGTAAACCTGGTTGGATTTCCTACTAAACAACAGATAATATTAGGAAGGAGTTTTGTGGCCCCAAAATCACTGGCCTTTTCTATGCTATGAAAAACATTGTAGCCTAGTTCCACAAGATTCTCCTGCTATACAGTTCCAGTTACATGATTGTGATCCTGATTCCTGACTACCCAGAAAGGAGCCAATATATTTTTTGGATGCGCTGAAGATGAAATTAGTGTGTTAAAAGACCCTAAATGAAATTGTTCTAGTTATAGTTCTGGAGTTTGGTTTGGAGCTAAGGATATGCATATACCTAAAGCAAGTAAATAGCAGTTTACAGAATATCAACATAATAATAAAAAAGAATTAAAGCTAGAGATAAATCTATACAAGAGAATTCTAAAAAAAAAAATAATAATAAAAGGTTATACCGCATCTTTCTATTGCCATTGAAGCCTCCAATTCATTGTACCTCATTTTAACCAGGGACATAAGTTTTGTCTCCGCCTCAGATGTAGGATCGATGGTTACCTGCAAAAATAGTTGATTAATTTTCTGTGAAGTCCACATATGTAACATGCAAGCGAAGTGGCATTGCCATGGACCAATAATCCCATGTAAATTGATGTACTAGCCTAAAGAATGATGAGGACGTTCCATCAGTATTGCAAAACAATATAATATCATGTGGCGTGGAGGATAGAGATTCTTATTAAAAAGGGCCAATGGCATCTACAGTATTCAAGACATTCACTACCTCATCATCAGAGCTAACGAGGTCTGAAAAACTATCTAGAAAGCTCCCATCATAATCTGAAGAAAAGAGATCCGAGTCAGTTTGTTGCTGTTCTTGAGGAGAGCACTGCTCTGGAGGAGAATCTCTGGCAGAGAATGTTGCTCCCGAGGACTACTTTCAAGAGCCTGCAAAATAATAGCAAGAAAGCAGAAGAATATAAAATCTTATTTCTTTTTATTGCGAGTCATCAAACTGGGACCAACTCAACTTGCAAAAACAATAAATATGTGCATTATACTACCATGAAATGACAGATGAATCTGAACAATTGGTTAACAATCTAACAAGATAGCAATTGGTTATGTAATCACAAGACAATGTAAATTGAACACCATTGCTTAATTTAGAAATCTTAACCAGGAATTTTGATGCCAGTTTAATGTTGTTTTTTTTTTCCTCTTATCATCATCAATTTCATTTTGAATTTACAAGGATAGGTAAGAAAGATGGAAGATGGGCACAATGCTGGACACTAAAGCAAAAGCAAGAGCAGTGCTTCCATGTAGTGGAAATGAAAACATATGGATTATAAGATTTTTAGAGAAGACAATATCAATATGTACATGAAAAACAATTAAAGCGAATAAATGATGTAGAAATATATGAGGCAGATAACCAGAGACACCTGTAATTAAAAAAAAAATCTAGCTACAGTAGAAGCTGAGGGCCAACAGGCTGACTAAAACAATCATGCAATACAGCTTTGACAATGAATGAACACAAAATACATGGTCATACCCCCCAGATTAATTATCTACTGACCTAGTCCAATATCCCATAGGCAAACACAAAACTGCGAATACTTGACAAAAGAAGACGATAGTGTGCTCAGGGAAACCAAATTAGTCAAACACAATTAGCTGAACAGCAACAAGGCACTGTACAAACAATGATGGGGAAAAGAAAGTAATCATTATGAATTCCATAGGGTGCTACAGTTTGGTTAGGTAGAATAGAATGCAATACTTCTAGTTCAAATTGGGATGCAACCTTCCCATACCTTAATTCCACTCATGAGTCTCAGCTAACTTTGAACCATAGCATGAGATTACAGGATGCAAGCATGAATTTTGAAATCTTTCAGCTAAAACCGAAAAGGTGGATAACTAAATTTTCAGAAAGCAAAAGCACTAAAACATACATCTTTGATATTTGAGATATTCAATCACTGCTTTACAAGGAAAAAGAATTAAAAGAAAAAAGCCAATAATCTACAGAAACCTGAATATCGTCCACATGCATTTTTACAAGTTAATTAGATGCAGAGTTTTCAAGAATATCCAGTGAAGAAACACTTTGCACAGTTGATAATGTACAAAGCAAGCCAGTATTTCATCTGCCCCAATGAACTTATCACATAATAGATTCATATCATAAATCTTCAAAGAAATATGAATCTGTGCGTCAGATATAAGGTTTACCTCCCAAGAGCCTGGATTAGCTGAAGAAGATAAAGTGAAGTTTTCAATCTCAAGCTCATCATCAGTATCCCAGTCAACATCATCAGTATCCCAGTAAACCCGAGATGTATTTCCATCCTTTACAGGATATATAAACATAAATGAGAAATAAAGAAGTACATGAACTTGCAAATACTATCATTTTTACATACACAAAGCTCAAAAATTTAGTCCAATTAGGGTTCACTCAAGCATTATAACCAGAGTGAACCAGCAATACAATTAACAAATATAGCTAGGCAGATGTTATACCAATGAGCCAAAGAAACGCTGTCTCCAGTCCACATTCAGAAGAAAAGGCAATTTAAATTTAAAAGATACCAAAGCCAACAAGGGCCACAACAATGCCTACCATGAAATCTCCCTGCAAGTGCTGCCTACCCACCTTCACCCTAAAAGTCCTGGTTTTCATTACATTCAATCCACCTCGAAAATTGCCGACACACTACAATTTCACAAAACGTTGTCATTAAGCATGTCATTGCCACAACTCCACAAACTAATCATTTATTTTAGTTTCTTATTACTATTAGATTATCCCTTAATCACAACAATATAGTAAATTTCAAATTGAAGGGTGAGCACCTAAATATTAACCAGGGACTAACAGAAATGAATGAATACAAGAACTTGAACAAAAAACATGTACCATTTCTCTATATGTATGTTCAGCCCAGTGCAAAAGTTTCCAAGCTGTCCAAGTTAAACACAAAATGAATAAGTACCATAATAAAGAAAAACTTTAACTGTAAAAGGCAAGAAATAATTTAAGTCCTTGACTTGCATAAAATACTTTCTGATACCAGGACTACAGAATTTTTTTGCAACTATGTAAAAGATATTCTTGAAGATTTAACGTCTAGAAAAAGATGTTGAGCCATGGAAAAATGACTAAACTGTGCTATTTTGGCTGTGGCAAACAGATTTTATCATATGAAGATTGATGATGCAAACTTACATGCCTGCAAGATTTATCTGATGCCAGAATGAATATCAACCCAGCTACAGATCTATCCCTAGCTAGCAGTGTTGCTGCAGAGATTTTTCAATAATTATCATAGTGTTAATAAAGGAACGATAAATAATTACAAACACATTACATTACATGTACGAGTTCATATAACATAACAATTTCTCAATTAGAAAGCTGTACTAGAGAGTAGCATAAAATTCATAATGAGTCAGTTCATCGGTTGCAGATATACCATCACAGGAAAACATACTTGGTGTCTATGGTTCACAGCAAATAAGTAAGATTATTTAAATATAAATTTCTATTCTTATTGTATCTAGAATCACTCTAAAATACATGCAGCATTTTGTTTAGAAAATTTATAACTGAAATTATGAATATCTGAATTCACTATCACCATGATCGTTGTATCTTGCAGAGTATAAACGCTGAAATTATCTGGAAGCTACCATGCTTAAGGGAGTTTACTTTTACAAACAGTAGACAATTATATGCATGAACAATCCATGAAGTTTATCAACTATGTCCAAATACTGTGTAAGGTAAAGGGAAACAGTAATATGCCAAATTGCTTCCAGCAGACAAGGTCTGGCAGATTGCAAAATTTCCTTTATATTTTGGTATATGTTAAGTTATGAACTCCATGACTGGAACACAACACGAAGTTAGTGCAGTGGGATTCATCAGTACTTGAAATGCACCCATAAATGACTTTACCTTGTACCCAAAACAGTAAACAAGTTGGATTAAAATCACAAATAACCCAACTGTGAAACATGATTATGTATACCTAGAACAGAATGATACGAATAAAGTGACTAATAGTATAATATGATAATGTATGAAATCCAAGCAGTATAATAGGACTACTGTATGAGTACTCGACTCGATCATGAAATGACACAACAGCAGCCTGAAATGAGCAAATAGCTACCCTATTAGGAAGGGGAGCCGTCTGTTGAAGACAAACTCAAGAATCCGAAAGAGGACGGGGCATACATAAAGCCAGAAATTGAAAAGGCAGACATTTCTGTTGCATAAAAATCCTTCAGAAAACTTATTCATATCATACTTATTAACCATAAATTATTAAAGTTTTTGGATTTCAATTCCCCCTTTAGCCTCGTTCTCTCCCATGTCAGAGTACCCAAAAAAAAAAAATTAATAATAATAATAATAAACCAGTGGTCTCACCTTATTACAAGACAGAGCGTATTACATTAGAAAAACTTGGAATCAGTACCAAACGAAACCCTAACGTGCCGTAAATGGTGAAAGCAAACACGAACAGAAAGCAATTACATATAAGTTATATATAATGGAGAAGCAATGCAAGGTTACTTAAACGTCTCTGTAACAGCACACCATTCTACATTAGTACAAGGTATAAAAGCATAATACTATTGGAGCAAGCCTACAAGTGCACTGATAGCTTATAAACTATAAACAATATGAGAAACTTTATATGCTTTTCCTATCAAACCAACTACAGAGAGACAATTCAGTTTATTTTAAAACTACTTCAATAATATCGGTTATGCAAGCAAGATTATAGTGTCATTTGGAAATAACTTGGGGAGTCCACTAATAACTAGGCAAAATATCAAAACTCGAGTGATCAAGACTCACCTAACAGTAAAAGATGAAGGCAAGAGAGCTCCAGAAAGTAATTACTGCAGAAATTCAAAATAGGAGAAGAGGAGGCAATGGCCATTCATGATCTGCAACTCATTTCCAACCATGGGATCAGAAAGTCCTTAATTATGGTCTTTCAGAGTGGCCAGTGGTGGATACCCAATAGTTCTGCCAGTCTTATAATTCTTCAAGCGTGCAAGTTCTGCTACCACTGCCACTGGTTTCCCCTGCAACTGGAATGTGAAAACTAATCGATATATCCTCATAAGGAGACATCCCACTACTTGATTGAGGGGTTGTTTTGTTCAACTCTTGCACATCTTGGTCATATATCAGACGGACTCCACACTCCTTCACCTTCAGACCTGGCCCTCTAGTTTCAAATAAGAACTCAAACTGACTGCAACTGTTATGCCACCACTCTGTACCAAAGTATTTATCACGAGATACATAGAATAGCCACAGGTGATCTGATTTAACCTGGCAAAATTCTTCACTAAAGCGAAATGCAGGCTGTCTGCCATATACTTCCAATTCTCTTCCATTGAGCTTCAGGCAACATACAAGATGATGTGTTGCATTAAAAGTCCTGAATTCATCTATATAAAGCTCACCCACCGGATGGTGCTCATGGAGTACAAAAACAGCACACAAAGCAAATCCCAAAAACCGACTGTTATTCCAATGTACAGGTAGAGATACACTTAATGAACACCCAACGCTCTGATGGCTGAACCACTCAGGAATATTACTTCCAGGAATTACAATTTGAAAAGTTTCCCTCTTATTAGAGATTCCCTGTACAAGAAGAGATAGGTTGTTAGCTGAATAATGTCTATAATTAAATATATGAGCAGAAACACACACACACACACTTGGAGAGGGAGTACCTGATACAAGAGTGTCCTCAGCATTTCAAATGCTATGTTATTGCATCCTTCATTGCCATTTAGATTGAAGCAATTGATGAAATTGAAATATGATCTATTTAGTCTGTTCAAATTTGATGCATCAAACAAGTATTTCAGTGAAGTACAACCATCTGCCCTTAAATCTAGTCTACTATTTGATGGAAGGTCTGACAACTCTTGAAGTCTCTTGCAATTCTCCAAGTTAAAGTTCTCAAGCTTAGAAAGCAATCGAACGCCTGAAGGAATGCGAACAAAATTGTTTCCACTTAGATTCAAGGTCACCAAAGAGGGAAAGTAACCGAATTCGTTGGCAAATGCTCCTTCACCAAGATTGCAATTACTCAGGTTCAGATATGTTAAATTACAGAGACCAGAAATAGGCAAGCGGACACTCGTTGGCTTTGCATTCACTTTTTGAGATATAGGCAAGCGGAAACTCATTGGCTCTGTATTCACTTCTTGCACCAATCCAGAAGGCAAAAACTTATTTAAAGATCCCCAAACTACTTTGCATTGATGAAAGATTGAAACTCTCACATGTTTTATGCGATCATTGGTAGGTGACATTTCTATTGCAGACCCACTATTCACATCAGTTTCCTCAAAACAGTCCATCTCCCCCAGATTTACCTGATGTTTGCCGAGTTTCAAGCATCCAGAAAGATTAAGATTTTCAACAGACTTCAATTTATTGATGGTGCTTGGAAGACAAACAAGTTTTCTGCAGTTGTTTAGATTCAATGACACAAGGCCAGTCAGCCGTTCAATTGAAACAGGCAGTTCCTCAATGGCAGTCTCATCAAGACAAAGCACCAACAAACGTTCCATATTTCCAACAAACTCGGGAATCTTCTTAACTTTTGAGCAGTTAGAAAGAATTAATGTTTCAAGAGATTCCATTTCAATTCTACTTGGCAGACTCTCGAGATTTTTGCAGTCTTTAAGATTTAGGACAATAAGCTTTTTGAGAAATCCAAGGGATTGATGGATTCTTACCAAATGAGAACATCCTTCAAGATCTAAAGTCTCAAGATTCTGAACACCTGCGAGGTCTGGGGTCTCCACAATTTTTTGAGAATGGCAGAGTTTGATGAACTTCAACTTGTCAAAATTCTGTTCATAAAATCAAAACAGTGAGCCACCACACAGAACAGACAATTTGCTACATAGAGATAAACAAGTAATCTATTAACTAATAGCCATACCTTTGTTCCCTTCCAAAGCTGTTTAATGTTGCTGTGGCACAAGTTAAGTTCAATAAGTTCATCTGCTTCAAAAAATTTTGGGAGAGATCTTAAGGGATACCCAGTCCATTCAAGGAGTCTCAAGGAACTAGAAAGACAAATGAGGCCTTTGGGAAGGTCCACATTACGAATATGGAGAAGACCAAGTTCAGACAAATTTGTAAAGGCTTCTGGCTTCCAATGAGCCACTCGTAATTTAGTCAACTCCATTACCATGCCTTGGATTGAATCTGTTCCCTGATAATGAAAAACAAAGAATAATAACTCAAGTGCAGAACACAAAGAATACCAAGACATAAGCAGATGACAAGTAATTAAATCTGCCTTATTTCTTTTTTTACACAATAATTGAAGTGCATAACAGAAATATTATATGCTTAGCTTCTTTTATTCATTATCAAACTCTTACCTTATTTTTCTTCAGCACATTGTTGATGTCATCATGAGACCATAATCTACTACGTTTGCCTGGCTCTTTAGGAGACTGTTCACGAACAATTTCCCAGCCCAATTCTTGTAGCAAATCATGCATCCATAGCTCGTTGTTGGAGAGAGTTATGAGAGATCTATCAGCAAGAACACTCAAACCAATGACAGGGTTTAGCTGGCAATAGTCTAGTATTTGTGTCACACGATCCTTATCCTTCCCCTTGTAAAAGCAAGCGATATGTAGGAATATTTCTTTGTCTTTTTCATCCAGTCCATCAAAACTAATCCGAAGCACCTCAATAATGCGTTTATCTGGTGTGTTCTTTAGCCTATCTATTGCACTTGCCCATTCATCAGCGCTTCTACCAAATAGAAAAGAACCTAAAACCACGACAGCCAAGGGAAGCCCCTTAGCATACCCTGTAATATCGTAGCACAGATGCAAATAATCTTCTGGTGGGGGACATTTCTTAAAAGCCTTCAAACTCAAAAGTTGAAGTGCTTCATCACAGTTTAAGCCATTAGCCTTGTACGTAGCATCAACACCGTGTGCCTTTAACAACTGAAAATCTGTGGTGGTTATGATAATTCTAGTCCCTGAACCAAACCAGTTGTGACTTCCAGCCAATTTCTCTAATTGTGTCAACTGATCCACATCATCAATAACAACAAGCACCTTCATTCTACACGACCGCCTTTCTATCATAGCAGCTCCTGTGTATTCATCCTCTATATTTTCAATTTTAGCCATCAGGATTCTGGAAAGAAGTTTTTCTTGTAGAGAAACTAGGCCATTGTTTTTGGACATTTCTCTAACATTGGAAAGAAAGCAGGTTCGGTCAAAATCCTGACAAATTTCATCATGGATAGCTCGAGCAAGTGTTGTCTTACCTATGCCCCGCATGCCATGGATCCCTATAAAACGCACCCCATCAAGCTGCGGATATATGTAATTGCTTAATAAATCATCAATGCGAGAACCCATTCCTATGAAGCCCTTGTCAACACTTGAAGATGTATACACGGACTTCTTTAGTATATGATTAACAAGCTCGTCAATTAAACTTGATTCATGTCTGAGAAAATTTAGATAAAATTGTGAGTTAGAAACTTAGCAATGTAACATAAGCAGCAAAAACAATATTAGCATTTGGCAACATTAAGTAAATGCAAAATGCTAATCCAGTGAGTCTCTCAAATTTACTGGATGTTCATTACTCTCCATTCGTATCCATCCAATCCAATTTAAATCATAAAGAATAGTTCATTTTAAAAAGAAGAGATTATCCTGCTCTCAAAAGGATGGGGTTGGATATATCTATCTACTTGGTAGTATGGAGGAAAGAGACTTACTGATAATTCTTGGAATCCCAGCCAGAAAGGTTGGCCACCTGTGTCAAAGCATCTCTCCACGCATTTAGTCTGTCCTCATTATTCCCATAAACTTCTTCATGTGCCCTTACTTCTACTTCGGGGTCCCTTTTGAGCTCAAACCTTCCCCTTTGGTGCCGCACATCAGAAGGATCCACCTTGTAGAAGACGGGCAGGACTTGTTGACCCATCTCTTTCATGCATTGAATAATCTTGACGAGTTCATCCAAGCACCATGACGAAGAAGCATAGTTCTCTGAGAGAATGACAATCGCAAATCTAGAGTCCTCAATTGCAGCTAAAAGTTCAGGCCAAATGGATTTCCCTTTCTCAAGCTCTGCCCCATCCCAAAAGGAGAGAATTCCTTTCTGATTTAATTCAGCATACAGATTACTGGTAAAATATTTGCGGGTATCTTTCCCCCTGAAGTTTAGAAACACATCGTATTTCCATCGACGACGAGAAGAGGTTGAGGCCATCTCCTAATCGGAATTGAAACAGAGTCGTCTGTTGTTGACGGAAATACTCTCTTTCTAGTCAATGGTCCAACTTGATTCCACTCTCCAGCAAAAAGGGTCCTCACATTCTACTTTATATACATCTTTCTGACAACTTTAATTTTCCATCTCATTTGGAATCAACCCAAATGACAATTTTTACAGAACGGTCCAACAAAATTGAGCATTGTTGCAGCAGATACTTTTGATGACATTGGTTTCATCCCTGAAAACAACAAACCTGGAAAAAATAAAATAGAGTTATATATCAATTGCACTGTTGAAAAGTCCATTGAATCCAGGCTAAGACGAGTCTAATTCAACAACAGCCACACTTGATTTGTTTCTTAATCTGTTCATAATCACCATGAATTAATATTGCTGAGTCTATTTTTCAATATGAATGGATCAGAAAACATAGTGCAATGTATGTAAGTCGACGAACAAAGCCAGAAAGACAAGTTTGTCAAAGCATTGCTCCATTTCGAAACTTTGTCCCCATTATTCAAATAAACTTCTTCATGCTCCGTAAACTCCTGCAAATTGCCCTATTTCTTATGCCTTACAAAGTTCTTCCGACAAACAAATTTGTTGCTCAACGGAAATACTTCATATTTGCATGGATGACGATGATGATGGCACTGTTTGAATCCAGTGCCGTTCAGCAGCCACAATGCATGTAACGCCGCCCACGTAGCTCAACGGTCTGTCATGAATGTGACCACTATAGCTGCATATCAGGCAAAGCTTGGTTTCCACAGTCTTCGATCGTCCGTCCTTCCGCCCCATGTCTTCCATATAATTGAAATACAAATATGAATGTGCTGCTGTGCTGCTCTGGTTTTGGATGTGTACATTAGCTTACCCACTGAATTTCATTTTAGTTTTACTCATTCACTCCACTCAATACTCTGTTTTGGTTTTAGTCAACAGTAAATAACAGCATACAAAGTAAGCAATCTATGCTTTAGATTTGAATTTGTTAAAATATTGATTATTTGAAGAGTGAGTGTCAACAGACATGGGCTAATCTTCTTGGTCATAGTTTATGCCAGCAGGTCGGGATTTGAGGAATATCCCCTTTGGTTTTGGCGTCGCTACATAGAACAGTTCGCTTTTCACACCTGAATACTAATAGTGAGGGAGAAAGGGAGGGAGGGAGGGAGGGGGAGAGAGGTATCATTTCATCAATGTATCATGTCCAATTGAAAAATTCTCTCAAACTTATGCACAGACAAGACCATGTTGCATGCAATTAATGACTAAATCAAAACTTGGAGCAGATTGATAAAGGATAAGGACCTGGTTGCAAATCTTTAGGTAGTAGTTTCCACAAGTTCTGCTGTAATATGAACCAAAATAATACAAAAAGAGGTACTCTTTACCATCAAAGAATTCAAAAATTGAGCTATGCTTATTAGATCCATGTTTGACAATAGGTTTTTTCTTTTTCCTATTACCTTCTTAATGGCGTGTCTAAACACTAACAAAAAAGGCAGACCCTATTCTAACGAATTATGCAGCCCGCCAATTTGAGTTTTTTCCCACCTCCACATGATCAAATATAAAACGGTACAAATTTCTAAATACATGGCGCTGAAAATTTGGAAGAAAATCTAAGAGTCATGACCCAGATATAAGGGAAACAATTAATCTGAAATCAAAAAATAGAGCAGTTTAAGCTAATAGATTTCCATGACGACCTAATATGATATGAGAGATAGAGATGAAGAAAATGACTAAGGGGCTTCCCTATATCACTTAACATGAAAATTCCTCATTGACGTCCAAAGCTTGACTATTGTAATAATAAGACCAGTGACTGAACCATTAAGGTTAAAAGAAGTATCCTACTACCATTTTATCCCTACTCCAATTGCATAGATTTACATAATAATATACCTATAGCATCACTCAACAACTAGCTGTGATCAGATATATTTACATGCCATAAAATTCAGCCTATATGATCTCAAACCCCCCATATGCCATAAAGTAAGAGATATGAACAAAACTCCTAGTTCACTTGCAAAAGAAATTGCACAGTGGACAGTAAATAAGCATTACTGAATGTATATGTAAATTAGAATAGGAGTTCACTGAAATTTTATCCAATATCCACTTATAATTAAACCAATTACAAAACTAACCATATTTGTGTTGGAGTGTCGCTCTTTAATTCTTGAATCCACAACGAGAACAGGTGCATAAAATGCTTTATGGTACTACTTTTGGATTCAACACGATCTTCTAAGATGGCAGAACAGTTAAGTCAGCTATGTACAAAATAATGCAAACCTGGAGAGTTCATCCGGCGTTTCCAATATGACCAAATTTTCAGGGCTTACAATATATATGAAAATTTCAGGCAGACTCCACCAGTCAATGCGTCTATTTGGGCCTTCAGGAACAGAATAGTCTAGAAAACAGGTAGCCATGACAACCCTGCACGATATCAAGCAGAGGAACAGTTAAGGCATGCTTCCTCAACTGGAAGGTCCTTGCATTGATTCAGTATAGCTTCAGAGATAGGAGCTATATGATGTTGCAGAACAGCCGCACCAAGGGGTCCGACCAAATTCAGCCTTGTTGCAGCAGACATAACATCTCTCATTGTGATAAACATGAAAACTCTTTGAGAAGTACTGCTATCCAACCCAAGCAATCCACATATAAGCCCATATATATAGGAGCACGGTGAAAAGAAACAACTCCATTACTTAAAGAAGTTTCCCTCATAGATTTAAGAAAAGGTATTTCTGAATACACTGCTGCAGCCACTCTCATGAGTGCAGACCCTTGTGCAATTGATACCTTTCTACCCACTTCATTAGTTAGCATTAAGTCTAACACCTTGTCGTGTTCCGCAAGGTCTCCAAATCAGGTGATATTGCTGCAGAATATACAAAAGGAAGGAGTAAGGTTGCAGTATTCTCTAACAGATGAATTACGAAAGGTTGAAGATCGATCTTCAGGACCCGAGACCATCTGAGGTTGGTTTGCAGCCTCAAGACCAAAGGAATGAGCAAAACCACTGGTTGGGAGGATAGAATCAAGCAGTTTCCATTGTCCCCACTGTAAAAGGGAGTCTGACGAAGCATGCTTCTTGGTTTCTTTGTTTATATCCATCCCACTTCAATCTGGAAAAAAGAACTACTACTCCCTGATACACAATGAGCAACAAACATATTCAATTGTCATTACGAGGGAAAAAAAAAAAAACAACATCCCTAAATCAATTTTCCTCCCCCTAATCTTCGGTATTGCTAGTAGACGAAAAGCCTATGCACAGATTCAAATTCAAATAACAATCCAAAACATTCGCCGCATAATCCTAATGTACTATGATTTCATACTTTTTGCCTACTCAACTATGTTGGTAACTTAAGTTCATCTTAAAGCTTTCTATTGACTAATCGATTATGATTTCCAAGCCATAAACCAACTGTATATGGTAATTGTTACGACACAGTCATCTACAATAGCATTGGAGCATATGCCATTTTAAGCTTCACATATTATATAATAATCAGACTATCCTAAAATTAAATGAAAAGAAAGCATACCTTTTTCAATCAAGCACATACATGCAAGATCATAGTTTTCTGAAGCTTGCCACCTAAATATGCATGAAGAAAATGAAAAGTTATTAAATTGAAAACTCTACCTCTTTCTAAGCTGAAAAGATTCAGACTTTCACCGCTTTTAAGAGCCGAGATTAGATTAGCCCAGAATCTCAAAGCAATTGAATTTTCTTAGTTGATTCAGATAAACATTCGGAAATGGAAGCCCAGAGAACTGAGAGAACCCAGAAGAGAGAAAATACAAAGAATCATTAACATTTAACCATCGAGGAGAAGTTGACTCAACTGTAAAGACATAGAAGGAGAAGAACAGACCTTTCCGAAAGGGTTTTTGTTTTGAATTTGGTGAAGTGAAGTTGAGAAGAGAGCCACGGCCTAAACAGAGTTTGAACAAAGGAAACATGAAATGGAACAAACAGCAACAGTGACAATTTGCAGAATTTACTGATGGAGCCCCTCAATTTGGAAAAGTTATAATTTAATTTAGAAAAAAAATATTATGAGATTCTCTGAAAGGTGCGGTTATTTTTATCCTATTATTTTCTTTGTTTATCATTGCTCGTTACGCCATACATTTTAATTTAAATATTAAATTTACATGTTTAACTCATTTCTTTTATGACATATCCATCTAACGAAATCTCTCATTTGGATTTATACCAATAAAATGATTAAAATATATTTAAGTTTTCTAACAAAATCCATGCCAAAAGATTAGTTTTTTATTATTATTATTTTTTAATTTTTAATGAGAGATTAGTTTTCAATCGCAATTCAACCTCCACACTAGTACTGGCCAAAACCGAAAAATCATCATGTAAAGGAATCCAAACCCAGGTAACAAATCATCGATCTGTGTTCTGTATTTTGTTCTGCTTTCTCAAACCAAATGGCGGTTTCTGACGCAGTGGTGGGGAACTTGACGACGATCTACGTGGCAGTCATCACCGGGATCAAGGCCTACGGGGTTGTGTCTGGTCGGAGCTTCAGCGGCGGGTTTGTGTTGATTGCCTCCACCGTTGTGGTTTGCCTTATCCTAGTTCTGACGCTGATGTGGGATGTGTCTCGTAAAGCCAAGTACGCAGTTTCCATTGATGATGCCGATGGTGGTGGTGATGTCCACGAGAGTTGCAAAGGTGGGATTTGCTAGCATGGTGTCGCCGTCTGGCATCATAAAAAATTGGGTCGAAATCGATGACCTTGGAGGCGGAATCAGTGGGCCCACCGGACATGGAATCCAAGTTGAAAGCTTCGGAGGCGGAGCAATTGCTGGAAAAAGTGGTCGCGCCGCCAAAGATGTTCTCAAAGTCTTGGGCTTTCTGGGCTCTGAAGATCGGGTCGTGATCATCTGAGAAGAAAGGTATCACCCCTTTGCAGATTTGATGTTATTTCTTAGTTGGGTGAATACCCATTTTGACTTTTGTGTCCATATAGTATGTTTTCGACTTTGAATTTGATTCTCATGATTTTCTTAATTGTGGATTATATGTTCTGGCTTATAGTGGTTTTGATTCTTATGATTTTCTGGGTTGTGGATTAGCAGCTATGAAAAGTTGGGCTATAAAAACAATGGAGGATCTGGAGAGGCAAATGTGGAAATATATGAGAAGTTAATGGAGGCTGATCATGTTGAAGAAAGATAATCTGACCTCTTCTCTCCTCTGCTCTCTCTACCTTTTTTGTTTTTTTGAGTTTTGAATCTTTCTCTTTTTTATTGAAGGTCTGGAGATGGAGAGAGAGCTGGGTTCATTTTTGGAAGAAGAAGACAGATATAAACAGAGGAGGAGAGAGCTGGAAGAATAATAGGTAAAAAGAAAAAAACAAAAAAAAACAAAAAAAGAAAGAAAGAAAATAAAAAGAGAAAAAAATAATGGAGCTTCTATTCATACCTCCAAAGTTGGCATTTAGACCTCCCAACTTAATAGACATCCAACTTACTTTTATAGATAACCAATTTGCTATCTAGACCTCCCTAATTTTCCCACAACGCCTATAGTCCAATAAAATTAATAAAAACTTCTTCTTTTACGTTTTATTCATACCTCCAAAATTAGTAGTCGAACCTCATTCAATTTTTGAATATTTCACAATCCTATTTTACCCTTCATACAATTAAGCTACAAAAAAAAAAAAAAATTCTTCAGTTGGTAGCCAATACAGTATTTTTCATTAAATCAATTGAATATAGAAGCACATTGGTATACTGCTATCTGAGATGTTTAGATACTACTCCCAATTCTCAAAATTTTTAATTAAACTGAGTTTTTTGATACAAAGTTTTGATCACCTAATTATGATTTACGTACAATCGGTACAAATGCCCGTACTGAAAGTGGTCATGGTGTTCCAAAGCCGGTCCAACATAATGTCCTTAGCTTGGAGAGAGACACATATTTACTAATTGCTTTAAGTTGGAAAAAAAGCGCAAGCAGCAATATAATAGGCAATGCACAACTTAGAATTTTGCAAATTGGCTCATTGAAACATACTGTTTGTAAAGGTAAGAAGAGATTTTTTTTTTTTTTTTGTCTGTGAGCTGTGACCTATTGGTTATCTAGGATAACCGATATCGTGAATGTCATAGTTTCAGACCTCACTGACATCATGGGAGGGGAGGGGTGGGGTGGGGTTAAAAAAAATTATAAATGTTTTTTTTCCCTCTTTTGTGTCCTTTTTGGTAATTTGGTATGAGTTGACAAAGTCAACTATAATTTGAAAAAAAAAAGAGGTACAAATACCAATTTTGGAGGTATGAATAGAAACTCCCAAAAAATAAATATAAAAGAAAAGAAAAAAGTGAGGGTATAATAGATATTTCGGCGTGTAAGGGATGCCACGTCAGCAATTTAACAGAGATTTTGACGTAGAATTGACAGCAAGGATCAATTGGGTGAAATTAGAGAGTTTAGGGAGTTTTTAGGTGAAATTGAAATGTCAGAGACTGAAACGTCGACAGTAAACAATATTTTGTCCATATTAAATTTACTTATTTAACTCATTTCTATTTTTAGAAATATTCTTTTATGACATATCCATCTAACGAAATCTCTCATTTGGATTTATACCAATAAAACGATTAAAAAATATTCAAGTTTCCTAACAAAATCCATATCAAAAGATTGTTTTTGTTTTTGTTTTTTTTTTATGGAATCTCTCATTTAGTTTTCTCTTTCAGTTTTTTTTTTCTTTTTTTCTTATTCTATGAATAAAAGAGGATCAAAGGATTTCACTCCTACCCCTATGGTGACTCGAACCCATGACTTCGTACATAGGTAGTGGGTGCTCTAACAATTGAGCTAACACCTTCGTACATAGGTAGTTTCTCTTTCAGTTTCAGTAGTCGTCTATTTCAATCTATGTCAAAAGATTAGTGAGTTAACAACTGTGGGCAATGAAGAAGATAATGCTTTTATACCAAACATTACAAAAATAAGATGCTGCTCTCTAGGTTTTCTCTTTAGGGCACAACCGTCATCTACATATTCTGCTCCGTTCGGCAGCGCGTCGCCTCGAAGTCGTCGCTGGACGGGTCTTCTTGTGTTCGTTTGGTTTTATAAGATGATGAACTTATCAAATATTATTTCTTCTTTGCCTTACAGAGCTATTATTACTTCTTTTTCTACGCAAATCTCATTATCTCTTTTTAATATGCAAAAGATCGAATGCTCTAGATTTTGGAATTGTATCATGTGCTATTGATTTAGAGAATAGCATTATGCCTGCATGATTCACATGGCTCAAACATTTTTTATAAGGCAATGACTCTTGGTAGGGTATTTGAAAATCTTGGTGAGAATTTGCCATATAACAAAATGTTAACCAGAGGCATTGTTTGCTGCGTTATGCATGCATGACTCATATGACATAGTCCTTTTAACAATTAATGGTTGTTTATTTGACCATGTCACATTCATTTTTTTAGAAAATGGAAGATAGTGATGAAAATTCAGAACAAAAGAAGCAGAGCATGTAATAAATATCGAATCAGGCTTGCATTGCATAATTTAGTCCAGTAAATCATCAAACATTGGATATCACTATTGTGATTGTTCTACTCTTTAGTCTTACACAGTACCAAACATGAGTCAGGTACTAGTATAGCATAAGTCAGGTTAGAGGAGTTCTAGACTGTTATAGAAATTAAGGTGGGGCATAAGAGTCTTGTGAAACAAACATGCCTTATATGTATGTATTTTAAAAATAGGTCTAAAAATAGTACCCACAAATTTTGACTGATAGTTTGTCAAAGTGACCTTAGAGAAACATATATTATCCCAACTTTTGGTGGCAAAATGGGCAAATAGATGGAGGTTTGTCATTGTCACTATTTAGGATGAAATCAAAAAGTTTAGGTACTACTTGCAATTGATCAAAATGTAAGTCCAGGAGTTGTTTGTTTCGTGTGACTTCTAAATTTCTTTGGTTTTCTTTCCTTTTTCAATTTCAAAGGTTATTTATAGATACCTTACTTTTTTTATGTGAGACTCAAAGTCTCTTTCCTTACTAGACCCCCTCCTATCTCTTTGAACTTTTCTCAACCGTTTCAAAATGGAGTCTCTCAAATTCAGTACTTGAGTCCCATACAAATCATCATCCAGGAATTTAGTGCGACTCAAATTGGTTAATCACCATGATGTGATTTAGCAAGTGGTTTTTGCTCCTTTGTGAAAGAAAATAAGTAAAAGAAATGCATTGAGGCTTAGAGCGTCAGTTTTAAATAAAGTCGGCTTGCTAGATGGAGCATCAGTTGTTGAAGATGAAATGGATGAAGAAGAATGTGTCTTATTGCATGCAGAGAGAGATTCACGTGGCTCCGTTATTGGGTTTAATCTGTCTCCCATTAATGGTGAAATTATGATTGACAACAATGAAGATATAGTTTCTCATAGACTAGAAATAGCAGAAGCTGTAGTGGAAATTATAGTTTCTACATTTTCAGCAAGTTTATGGTAGGATGATAAAAGCTTAATGCTTTTTCATCTACATGTGTTACTTTTAGATCCACTCTTTGATTAATCGTATCCTAGATATGAGAGTTTCTAAAAGTTTTCTCAAGTTTTCTTGAGTGGTTCTTAAATTAATTGCTTGCTGATGGATGCAATTAGCAAGATTCTCAGTACTTACGAACTTCTTTTCAACATCAGATAGATATTGTTTTTCTTTCAAATAATCTGGCTTGACTTCAAGCTTAGCTACTGTGGAATTTATTTCTTCGAGTTGATTAATTGATAAGAGCACAAAGTGTGACATTTTTAATATGTATTTTCCCTCATTTGGCTAAGTTATTCTCTTAAAATTACTAACTCTAACATAGTTTCTGTTTTTAGGTACAAAAGGTCAGAAATGGAGAAAAGAGGTGAAAAAGAGCAGAAATGAGTGTAAATGAAGGATGAGTCATTTTAGAAACTTTCCTCTTTCATTTTAGGAAATATTTCCTATTTTGTTTTAGGGAAACTTTCTTCATTTGGACTTTCCTATTTCTGATTTTCTTGTTTTAAAGAGAGTCCGTCCCATTGAGAACTCTTGAGTGATGAAATCAAGGAAGCTTGAAGGATAAGATGAAGCACAAAAATAAGGAGGAATTAAAGGGAAGATAAAAAGGGGAGTGTTTATAGTCAAAATTTATTCCTAAATATCTTATTTCCTATTGATTATAGCTCTAATTAAATTCTGATTTTTCTTGATTATAAGAGTTCATTGTGTGCATAATTCTTGGAAGAAGAAATTAGTGCAATTCAAAGCAGAGGAATAAGGGAGGTATCTGGTCACTATCCAAGAAATATACCATCAGTCATTAAGGGGAAAAGAGATCAGAAAATTCAAGACTCTGTCAAGAGAAAATCAAGGAAATTTGGAGGAGGAATCACCTCTAGATGATTGGCCATGATTGCATCACAAGAGAAGAGGATTCCACTATACATAGCAGCAATTCTTGAAGCCAAAACCATCACTTCTTCATGCAAAATTTAGTTCATTAGCCTAGCTCTCTTCTCTCCAAAACCCTCTCCAAAATTCAGAAAAAGCCTTTAGTCGTGAAGAGCTTTAGGACTTCTCCAAGGCTGTTCGTGTTCTTGAAGGCCTAGCCTGTGTTTTCTTGACGTTCTTCAAGATTCCTTGAAGATCAAAAAGTGTAATCCATGGTCTTTATTTCTGTTTTCGTACTCTTTAGTATTGAATTTCAGATTTTGATTATGAACTTTGTTATTGGAGTTGGATTTTTGTTAAGAACGAGTTTATGTTAGTAATTTTCAAATTCATTTCTTTATGTTCTTGAGTTGTTTATGATATCTTTGCAATCTGATTTCGTGCCATCCTTTTATATCTTTAAGCATGTGATTTTGGTTGAACAATGATGTTAATCTGCAGGTTAATAAAGCCAAATTTGTGTTCTAATTCACCTAATCATTTTAGGGCATTAATTGAAGTGGTAAAGGCTATGTACAAAGGTCGAGATTATATGCTACATGTTTCGTGCGTTTGTAACTTCTTATGGATGCATACATGTTTGAATTCAGAATTCTAATTGCACTTAATGATTCATATTTAATGTTGACGGATGCTCTTCAGTATTAATATAATGTTTTATATGAAATATTTTAAGTTATGGACTTTTCCTAACTTAGGAGATTAAAAAGAAGAATTAAAGTGGTACTCGATCTCTTCAGACTTGTACTTCGAATTCATTTCTGATATTTAGTGTTGGCACGATTCTAGGTTGTATAGATTGAAACAATTTTTTCCATGTTGATATGGTTTGAAAAATTCTGATTTAAGTGTGAAGAAGTCGATCATTGTAGATAATTTTATTTGTTTCGTTTTTATTTTAAGTAGATTAGGAACCAAATTTCAAAACCCCCATTTTATTCTTTTATTTGTTAATTGACCTTTTGTGTAGGTGTACCCTACAATCCCCAGACTGAACGATCCCTGCTTATCCTATACTGACAACTACATTTTGCAGGGTTAAATTGTGAAGCTATTTCAGCCGCATCATCAGACCCAGGAAGCACTGAGCTCACTAAACCCAATTCAATATCATGTTTTTCTCCGATTATCGTTTCAACTTGTATAAAATTATAAATATGGATTTGGCAAGCCTTCAATTTGAACCCCAACTCAACCACACACTTAGCAAATAAGTCCCAATTCAATCTCAAAATCAAGAACAAGTAGTCAATGATTATGGAAGCCATTATTGTTTATACAGAGCTTGGGTTAAATTGTGAGGCTATTTCAGCCGCATCATTAATCCAAAAGGAATGGTAAATTAGACTTTTCACAATTAAATATAGGGTGAGGTATTTAAAGGCTTATAACATCAAACCTTAGCCACCAAGCCTCATCTTCTCACTCTCCTTTCTCTCTCTCTCTCTCTCTCTCTCTCTCTCTCTCTCTCTCTCTCTCTCTCTCTCTCCAGCTCTCCCTCTTTCTCATCCGACTCCCTCTCCCTCCAGGCGCCGTCTGACGCCGCCTCCGGAACGCCAATCCACACCAAATTTCCAGATTTTCTCCTCTTCATTCCCTCTACCCATTTCTCCAACCAAAATTATGAGATTTGGCCATTCAATCCTCCAAAAACCCTAGAACCTGAAACCAATTTAGGGATTTTTGTGATTTCTTCATTCTAAGTTCAATCAAGGTAATCTTCCTCCTAATCTAACCTCTATTCATCCGATCTATACTTATTTCAACCCAAGTTTGAGTTTTTTATTTTGATTTGTGATTTTGGTGCATGAACCCGATTTTCCCTTAAACCAAGAGACTAGGCTACGGGTTTGGCAAGGATTTGTGGTAAGGATCTATCCCATGTAACCTTGTTTTGAGTTTTTGGTTGTGATGTTGATTTTGGACGGATTTGTAGGTGAAGAAAGCCAAGGAGGAGGAAAAGGCCGTGAGTTTTGAAGAAGAAAGGGTAAGGAATGGGTTTTGGACAAACCCTTTGAATTTTTAAATTTTGTTTTGTTGATTTTGATTTTGTTGAGCTATTTGCTATTTTTGTTGGTGGAAAATTGTGAAAATTGGATATTTGAGGAGGGTTTAATTAGTAGGAATTTTTTGGTTTAATTTTCAAAGTATTGGAAATTGGTGTTGAAGATTTGGTGGTTTTGATGTGTAAATTTAGATCCAAAGAAAAAGAAAAGGAAGAAGAAAAGAAATTAAAGTCTTTGTTTTTCGAAGAAAAAGAAAATAAAGAAATAAGTAAAAGTTGGATTAAATAAGTAAAGTGGTAAAAAGTGAAGAAGGTGAAAGTAAAGGTAAATTCGGTAAAAAAGTAAAAGTGAAAGTGAGGAGGTAAAAATTAAGGTAAAAGTAAAAATATGAAAAAGGAGGAGTAAATGGGTAAAAGTAGAAGTAAAACTTTATTTATAATTATTTACTTATTTATTTTTAATAAATAAGAAATAATAGTAAATAAAGGGACACTCGGTCAAAAATCAAAAGTCAAAGTCACATGTCAAAAGTCAACTCTAAAGGTTGACCGACCTCGTAAAACTAGAGGGTTGACTCGACTTTGGTCGCTCGGATTGGTTACAGTTTAATGGAGCGATAATGACGTTTTCCTTTTTAAGAAAGGATTTGTTTCCCAAATTGGTAAAAGTTGAAAAAAATAATAAATGGCCTTAAAAATGGATTTAGTATGCGCGATTACTTAGAGTTTGTCATTATGTTTACCTGGATAATTACTTACAAACTAAGTAATGGTTTAGGAAATTGTTGAAACCGAAAAAAATTCAAAAGCCCATAAAGAAAAATATTTTCGGTAAAGGAAAAAGAGTAAAAGAGGCACGCTTCTTCCAGAAGTCTATCTACTATGGGGTTACCCTAGCTTTGTTAAAAGAGGTGGAGTTACTGATTCCAAATTAATCACAAACTCTCAGCCTTGATGACAATATGTTTGAGTCCAACTCCATCACTATCACGTCATCTTGGCAAACAAAAGTTGTCTATATATAAAGAGTTTACTCTACGGCAACAAGGAGAGGATCGTGAAGAAGCAGAGGACAGCAGCCGAGGAGAGGAAGAAAGCAAGAAAGAAAAGGGTAAGGCTTTCACCGATCTACATCTTTTCCTTTGCTGTTATGCTCAGACACGGCGTGCCCTAGGGTGCTGACATTGTCGTCGAGCTCCCGCACAGCGTGCCTTAGAGTGTCGTATCATCCTAAAGCTCCGACACGGCGTGCCTTAGAGTGCCGATATCTTCCTCGAGCTCCGTCCGGTGCCTTCGAGTACTAGGTCTTCGTCAAGCTCCGGTGGTGCCTTCGGGTACCATATCATCTTCAAATCCGGGCAGCAGGCTTTGCTCTCTTAAATCAATCCCAGAGATGCAGGCCTTTGCTCTTTCAAATCCCTGTTGTCTCTTGTTGGCCCTCCAAATACTAACGATGCAGTCCTTGTTCTCTTAAAATTCCAGTGGCGTTCTTGCTCTCTCTCGAGTTACAATAGCATGATGCTTACTCTCTCAAGTTTCCAGCAATGCGTCAAAGATGCTTGGCTCCAAATTTGCTCCATCCTCATATGCCTGATTCCAACCAAAGTGCAACAAATGAATTAAAAAAAAAAAAAAATTTAAGTTATCGAGAACCAACAAGAAGTGTCGCTACAAAGATGAAACAGAGAGTAAAGAAACTGAGAACACTTAATGGACGATGAACAAAAGCCTTTGTCTTACTAAATAATATGATGAAATATTAAAGCTTTTGTTTGCTTACTTTGCGATCATGGTATTGTAGACCACACATGGAGATATAATTAATACATGCACAAGACAACAAAGCCAAAGGCTTGAACTTGCCGCCATAGAAAAGCTAAAGCAAAGAAGTTTCGCGGTGACTTTCCAGCTTAAACATGAAAGTCTAATAAGGTGAATGAGACAAATGGGTAAAACTAACATATAAAGGCATGAGTTTTGTTCAATAAGTGTGTTGCGGCAAAGGGTGAAACCAGAAGCAATTGACAAGTGACAAAAGCTTCTATTTGCTAAAAGATGAGTAAAGATAAGAGCTTTTCTTAGCTCCTTGTAGCGGTGGTGCTGCAGACAATGTGTAGACTTATGCATAAGCCAAATCGATATTGGCTTGTTGTCAAGAGGTTCTGGACTCTTGAAATATGATGCCTCAAGCCATTAAAGAAGAATATAAGGATGGGTTCAATTATTCCTTGTTCGTGGAATCAAGAAAGGAAGAAGCAAAAGTCAATGAGACAAAGATCGTCAAGACTACCTCTGCCAAAATTTAGCAGAAAAAAAAAATGCTACAGAGATTGTCTTTTCCTTTCATCAAACAGGTGGTGGGCATTTCTATTATTGTTCTACAAATAAAAAGAACGAGAAAGCACACTCCCAGACCAAGACTCCAAATTGCTCTTTACTTGGTTGGATGATATGTTTACTCTAAGAATAAAAAGAAGTCATCTTTAGAGTAAAGATCATGAAGTCTAGAGCTTGCTGCTACTCACTAGTCACTACTAACTGAAGGAGTCGAAAGTCGAAACATGTCATTGAAGGGAACATGGCACCGCTTCAGCCGAGTTTGAAAAAACGTGTAGTGAATTTGACGTGGGCCTGAGGAAAAAAAAAACATCTATGAAGTGCAGTCTTCCAATCAGCTGCCACCTAAGTCACGTACATGAGATTTGGCTTTCTTCATTAGACAAGTCTCCTAAAAACTTCTCCGAGGTCCAAACGAAATTTAAAATGTGCGACTCGGAGTTTACTCAACATTACGGGTGCCCATATCAAATTTGGGGCCCAAAAGCCTTGATTGGTATAGACCAAGCAACATAACTCACAAGAAAAGCCCACCTCAAAATTTCGGCCCATTTGAAGAATTCGGCAAAATATGACGCTACGTGTTTCCATTTCAGAATTCTCGAGCTTTGGTTTCATTAAAAAATACTTCGGAACCTAAAAAATGTCCTTTTTGGTACAAAACCAAGAAAAATCCCAAATATACAATGTATGAACTACAATGGTTTGATCCCTTCACAGGATATGTAGGCAATCTAGTGACCCACTAGATGCAACCACAAATTCAAATCGAATCCCTGACTCCACCAGTCAAGTTCAGCCAATCTGAATCTCAAATTCCACCAGTCAAATTCACCATGAAGTACAATGGTTTGATCCCTTCACAAGGTATGTAGGCAATCTAGCGACCTATTAGATGCAACCACAAATTCAAATCGAATCCCTGACTCCACTAGTCAAATTCAGCAAATCCCAAATTCCACCAGTCAAATTCACCCAAACACCAGAAAAATCAAATCATTCCCAAATTACCCAAAAGCAAATTCAAGGGCTCTAAACCCTCACAAATATCTCAAACACAAATCCAAAAATAAATGGGTCATCTACCCATTTAAATCTCAAATGCTGGAACTACATGTGGTTTGATCCCGCAAGGGTATGTAGGCAATCTGGAATCAAATGATCTAGATGCAACTGCATCCTAAACACAATTCATATCCCAAAATCCAAGCCTTCCAATGGGTCATTCACTCATTGGCAGTGGCGGAACCTGAAACTTCTCAATTGGGGGGGGGGGGGGGGGGGGGGGGGGCCAAAAATATTGATAAATTTTTTTTTCAACAATTGATATTTACTATAAAATTCAAATACAAACAAATATTGAATAACAAAAACGAAAAATTATTTTTTCTTCATTTTCGATGCCATATATTAAGCATCCATTAATATTCTCCTTTAAATGCTCCTTAATTAATAATTTATATAATTCTATAAGCTAAATAAGTCAACTAATGAAGTTAATTATTATAATTATCAGTTTACACGGAGTAATTATTGTTAAGACTTCAATTTGGGGGGCCATGATTGTAAATTATAGTTTAATTTACTTTTAATTAGGATAAAAACACAAGCCAATCAATAGCTTAGCAGCATTTTTCAAAATAATTTTTTTTGGGGGGGGGGCGGCCAGGGCCCACTCCGGCCCCCATATAGTTCCGCCATTGCTCATTGGAACTCTTGAACTACGAGTGACTTGATCCCCTCCCGGGTACGCAGGCAACCCATTTCAAAATTCGGCTGCAGCCACAAAAACAAACAACCACACACTGGTTTTTTTTTTTATATATAAATGGAATCAAATGGTGTTTCCCTTGTAACAAGGGATTGTAACTAAGAGACACATTCTGTCTAGAATTGGATGAACCCGAAATAATTAAAACTCTATTCTATTAATGAATACGAGTGAAATTACATTGGGTGACATTTTACACTTTGCGCCTTTTTTTTTACAATTTTTGCTCAACAGAAACACAATCGTTAAGGAAGCTTAAGCGGAAAGCACCAGAGTGTGGAATACGCCGGCATTTCCAAGTAGGGTGAGCTATCTCTTCCTTGTTAGAGGCTTTTCTATATATGTGAAATACTCTAGTATAATAGTATGTTGCCTGCAAGTACGTTTTTTGTTGTTCATTAGTCGATGCCTTGTGATATCTGTGTTTTCATAACTGATAATTGCTAATTACGAAATCCAAGGCTAGACTTGCATGTTGAGATACTGTACGTACCCCATTGTATGTTTGTACTTATGACCTGAAAGTGAATGAGACCTAGACACGTTGATTCCTAGGTATCCCACTGTGTCAATAACCATGAACCTCCGGAGGGGGCTACGCTCCTATGTGCGACGAGGAAGGGTGAGTACATACGGTGAACCAGTCATAGGACACTCAAAGCCAAGAAATGGACACTTTCGCTACTTGTAGTCACAAGGACTACAAAGTAGTTAGCCTGTCCTCGAAGGATGACGAACCGGGTCGATCACCGATTGTTTTAGATTAGCCGGCAGGTAAGTATCTCAGAACTCCAAGTTATGTGAACCATGTTGCATATGATTTCCTGAAAAAGGACAACAATGATTGTTTTTGTTTGCATTTGTTTTACTTGATTTTACAAATGCGAGCAATCTATATTCTAGTAGCTATGTTTTACTTATTAGTTTTCAAACCTAACTAAGGTTGGGTCGGCCACTATTGGGCTAGGAAGGACAAAATGCTCACCCCTACGTTTCAGGTTACAACGAGGTCACTCCGGAGGATCTGGATTAGAAGTGGGTCGTTGGCTGAGTCCGTGTGTTGCTGTCCCTGTTGCTTGAAGTTCTTCCCTTTCGGTACTCCATCAATTTACTCGCTTTTCTTTCAATGTTGAGCTCAGTTGAACTCTGTGAGGTCGTCCTACCTGGGAGCGCGCCTCACCCTTTGTTTCATTGTTGCTGTTGAACTCTTTTCATTTCGGTTATGATGTAAAGCACTAAGGCGTCACAGTGCACTTGCCCACTTTATTTTGAAGCATTTCCAGACTTGTTAATTTGAATATTGGGTTGTTGATCGAAAGTCCTTTTTTAAAAGTTTTCTTTGTCTCCTATTTTCTAAAATTCGTATTTCAAAAGGCCATGTAGTATTAAGTTGGTAGGTCTATGGTACGTCCACAACGTATTGAGCTCCTATTGGCTTAATATTACGACGCTGTTGTATATCCACTCAGGTCATCACATAGTGGCAACATGAAACAAAATGTCGTTAGAAGTTCTGGTCGACAGCATAGTGGGAAAGCAAATTTTATTGTCTTATGGCTTTATATGAGCTTTATCTTTTCGGTATGTAACTATTGTGAAGCAAATGGAGTTGCCCAGTTATCTGGTATGTCAACCCTTGCTAGTTGGTGCATGTTTGAATACATGGGTTAGTGGGAGTTCCTATTATTATCTCTCGTTACTAATTGTTCGGGGTTTAGATTTTATGTCCCTCCCCTTTGTATTTAGCAGTTTCATTAATGAAGGCTTGAGGACAGTTGCACCAACCGTTATTTCAAAAAAAAAAAAAAAAGGATAAAAATTATGAATAATGAAAATTAACTGTTTACCTTTAAATATAGAGGATGAATTCTAATAGTAATAAAGGTTAATTACATATAAGTGCATCTTTGAATGTTCTTTTAGCCATAAGGTCACCAACTAGTTTTTTTCCCCATAAGGCCATTAGATTAAAAAAGGTGTTATATTTTGGATATTAAAAACCAACATATTTACATAAATATCACTAGAGTATAAAGTCAACAATCATTCTCTTTCTCCTCTCTAGCAAGGTTTCCGGTCAACTCTAGCGGGTCTTCGGCCGGCCTCCGGCGAACTCTGGTGACCACACAAGCTACTGTCACTAACACCAAAAGCTACTTTAATGAGATTTCCGGCAACCTCCGACAATGTCACAAAAGCTACTATCACTAGCAACAAAAGCTACTGTCATTAGCAACAAAAGGTACTCTGGTGAGATTTTCGGCAACCTCCGGCGAGATTACAAAAGTTACTATCACCAACAACAAAAGCTACTCCTTACCAAAAAATCTATACTCCCCAAAACGAAAAGCTACTATCCCCACCAACAAAAGCTACTGTCACTAGGACTATCAATTCCGACACGACCCGATAATACGACTCGAAATCCGTACAAAATAAAGCGGGTTGAACCCGCACGATTAAAAAGCGGGTCGGCTGCAGGTCAACCCATCATGACCCAATTAATAAACGGGTCTACCGCGGGTCAACCCGCCAACACAAAGTGAACCCGTATAACCCGATTATGCTATACTTCTTCTTGAAATTTTGGAAGTTGGGAGTATTTGATCCTAGAATTGGACAATTTGAAATATTTTGCTTCATCATTATTGGATTTAATTATTTATGAATTATATATAATTATTTATATTCTTCGTCTTATGGAGTTTTTAGTGAATTTAATCAATTTATGCATTTTTTGAGTTAAATGGGTCGCAGTGTTAACCCTTAAATGAGTCATTTTGTCCAACACGACACAACCTATTTATTAAATGACTTAAGCGGGTTGGAAACATATAACCCGTTTAATAAATAGGTTGGGTGCAGAATTAAATTTTCAACACGATTAGTAAATAGGTTGGGTTTGGGTTTGTCTCTAGTGACACGACATATACCTTGACCCGACACGACCCATTAAGAGCCCTAACTGTCACCAAGACCAAAAGCTACTCTCACCAGCAACAAAAAAACTACTTTCACCAACAGCAAGAGCTACTCTCACCAACAACAAAAACTATTCTCACCAACAACAAAAGTTACTGTTACCAACCCCAACGAGCTACTCTCACTAACATTAGGGAGCTACTTCTGTATCAAAAACTACTGTCACCATCAACAAAAACTATTCTCACCAATGCAAAAGGCTATTATCAACACCGCAAAAAACTACTTTCACAACCAACAAAATCTACTCTCACCAACGTCAAAAACTACTATCATCACCACAAAAAGCTACAATCATCACTACCAAAAGTTACTCTCACCAACAACAAAAGGCTACTTTCACCAAAACCGATAACTACTCTCACCAACTCCGAAAGCTAGTCTCACCAACATTGAAAACCGCTTCACTTGCTCTGTTTATGAAATGATGTAAGTCAAGACAATTATTGCCAGAATTCAACCACAAAATAAAAAAACACAAACTAGAATAAAACACCATCAGAAACATAGATACCATAACATCAAAATTGAACAATGAGACGTAAAATTAAGATCCAATTTCTTTTACCATAGCTCAAAACAATACAATAGCTACTCAGAAAGGTTTAAATTTAGGAGCGGCAAGTAATAACCAAAGTCTGGAAGGGTCTTCTGGGATTTGGATTGCATTCTCCGAAGCTTCTCTTCTTTAAACTCGACCTCACCTCACTCTTCGATCCAACTAAGAATCTGCTTGACCCGCACGAAATCTTGCCGCCGAAGTATGAGCACGAGGTCGAGTTCACAGAGAAACCATAAGCCTCAATGCGAGTATCGGTTTTTGAGACGAGTAGAGAATCGGAGAGATCTGAGTTGGACTCCAGTGAGGTAGCTCCGATCGGAGCTTCGTTGTCGTCGTCGTCGTCGTCTTCAGGCGTGGCGGCTCCGTTTCGAGGTTTTGAAAGCTTGGGTCGATTGGAATCTCACCAGATTGAAGGCGGTGGTAGCCGTAATCGGATGGGGGGAGAAAGAGCATCGTGCCGATGGTCGCCGGAATCAGAGGCGGAGATCAAAGACATGAAAAATCTGTGGTCGAGGAGAGAGAGAAACTGTGATCAGAGAGAGAGAGAGAGGTACGGGCGTAAGGCTGATGGAATTAATTGGGTTTCTTAAATGGGAGGCTAAAATTGTCAAGAATGAATTAATTTGTGGAAGCAGGTGGTCTTATGTGTACAAGAAAAATTAAGTGGCCTTATCACTAATTAAAGTTTCAAAAGATCACTTGTGTGTAATTTTCTATAGTAATAAATGCTTAAAATCATAAATTCAAGATATGAACCCACCAAGCTCCGTCATAAAGGAAAAAAAAAATACATATATATATATATATATATATATATGGATTTTATCCATAGCGGAGTTCCGCTTTGAAATTACAGAGTGAACTTCGAGTTTTGGGTCACTTTTAGGTTGCATATCCACATCTCGACCGTTCAGTTTTTAGCTACTAGTGTATAGATTATCTCTGCAAATTTTCAGCCAAATTGATGATCGTTAAGGCATTGATAATTGCCTTAAAGCTAGTACGGTTTAGGTTGGACAGATTCAGTTCGTCGATTGGTTTAAGAGAGTTAGATACCTTAACGATCATCAATTTGGCTGAAAATTTGCAGAGCTGATCTATACACTAGTACCTAAAAACTGAACGGTTGAGATGTGGATATGCGACCTAAAATTGACCAAAAACTCAAAGTTCACTCCTTAATTTCAAAGCAAAACTCCACTTTGGATCAAATCCATATATATATATATATATCTGTGTGCGTGTGTGTATTTTATATATTTTATTTACAATAACGGTAAAAGTAAAAGGTAAAAGTAAAAATTAAAGTGATGAAAGTTAAAAGGATAAATACGAGTAAAAGGGAAAAAGTTAAAATATGAAAATATAGTGGATGTTGAAGGATGCATGTCGACATCATGTGTGCCTCTACAAACTAGGGTTGAATCATAGTTGTAACGCCCCCAAACCGCACCTCACCAGCTTGGGCACGTCACAGTGCCACGGAGCTCTAAAATATAAACCGAAAGCTTGATTCACATTCTAGAGGACCGCTAGGCATTTTGTTAGAAAACTTTTTGCAACACACAGCGGAAGCTATCGATATTTTTGAGGTGAAAAACTTGAGTTGCTGAAATCTATTTCACTCATCCAGTACTTGGATAAGGATCACACGAGGTATGAATTTCAATGAAAGAGAATTCAACTAACTTTGACACGATGCTAAATAACCACAAGTTCCAAAACACGGAGTTCGAGAACTGGAAATCAGAATAAAGCCCAGAAGGTGGTTTACCAAACTTGTTCTGCACACCCAGCTCCGTCCGCCATTGTCCCGTCACCAGTGCACAGTACCTGCATCCATACTGTTGTAGGGGGTGAGGTTTCGTCCTCGCTGCTCAACAGGAACTCTACCTCAACTAGACTCAAAACCAATAAACAAATATTTGGGCTGCCCAGTATGAAAACATATTTAAACCAAATATTTAAAAGAACGACAAACTTTAATGTTTTTCAACTTGAAACCCGATGCATGATGCTTAAATAAATACAGCGCTAAATCCAAGTATTACCTGATGGCCGGTCCCATAGACCCACTACACGAGCTTACCTCAAATTAATTTATCACCAGGTAAGCGTAGCGAGAGAGTCCGCTACCTAGCTACACACACGGATCGGGTCGTCATTGCGATCGCTCACCGTCCGACCGGTGTAACTAACCCTCCGGAGGTTAAGGGGATCGAACCCAAGGAAGTCAGAGCCACCCTTCGCTCTCAAGCCATCACATTTCTCACATGGTTTGGTTAGTATGCATTGCATTTGAACATAACCAAACAATACCAACTAACATGCATCATATAATAACAGTATATAAGAAAATCACCAACCGAGGAGAGTCCTGAATCCCTACCTGGATTCTGATGCGTTCTCTCACGTATTCCGAGAGTTGCGAACCTTCTGTTCCTCGGGTAACTGGAGTCCTAGATCCCAACATTTCGATAGTTAATAACTTTGAATAGTTAAGCTAAATCTCAACGATTAACATATCGTCCATCCCCAGCTTTTCCTGGTTTGACCAGGAGTTGACCAAGGGTTGACCACATTTGACCATGTTTGACCAATTGTAATAGGTTCGATAATTAACCCAAATTACCGAACATTTTATCATTTATCACTTTTAGATTTTTCACCAATCATAACCACATCAAGATGTTTCTCAAATCAACACAATTTCCTTTTCAATTAGGTGCACTATGAAAATTACTAAGGGCACCCAACATTAAACTTGAACCATAATTAGCTTTCTATTTAAATACAGATCCCATAATAAGCAAAACCATGATTATGCCATATTGAAAATACCATGGCATACCCTGGAAATTTTCCTTGACCAATAGTCAAACAAAAGGAAATCACCACGTACAATTCAACCTCACATGTCCAATTAACAATCAAGCTTGATCACCTTTAATTCCAATCAGAAAGCAACAACCCAATCTAGACACCCACTATCAGTTTACCAACTCGTCCAGATTTCCAACTAACCCCAATTCCTTTTTAATTCACAACAAACCAAATTCACCTCCCTCAAACATGATTTCACGGTAAGCATACAAACACATGCAATCAAGTTTCCAGAAGCCAACTACATAGGTAAATTCTCAGAACCTTCAACAAACTACAACTCACCTTGTGATCAACTAAATCAAAACAGAACCTCAGAATTACAGGTCTGCTTTCCGACGAAGAACGCAGCGAGTTGAACCCAGCCTAGCCCATCCCTTGATTCTGCTACTAGAGTATTACCACGGTCAATTCTTCCTACTAGCAACTAACACGTAGAGCACGAAGAGCATATCATCTTTCATGTAGCAAGCGAACCCAGAAGTACCGGAAAAGTCGTCGGCGTCGAGGAACCACGACGGAGGCAGAAACAACCCAGAAACAAAATCGTCAAAAGTTGATTAAATCGAAAAAGTAATCATACTGGGGTGTAGAGCAAGACGAGGAGGTGAGGTTTCATACCACAGGCGGCCCAAACGGTGGCCGGAGTCGCCGGGAACTGCAGAACTCGCCGGAGGCAGCTCGGGCTTCCAGTCGTCAATTCTTCGTTTCGGGCCGTTGCATGTACAATCCGACACCGCAGAGATGTAGGCGACGACGAGACAAGGCTTTTCCCGGTGGTCCGCCTCGAAGAAGTGGTCGGGGAAACTTTTTTCGGTCAGGCCCAGTCGCGGGTCTCATTCCGGGTCGGAGAACTCTGGTTCTCTCTCTCTCTCTCTCGATCATTCTGGTCCTTCCAACTGATCAAGGGCCTATATAAATGTGTCCAATTAAAGAGGGACGACCACGATCAAGCGGTGGCTGGATGGACGGCCTTGATTGCACCACTGATTTTCTATTTTCTTAAATGATTTCCAAAATCTCAAAACTTCGGAAAATCATAACAAATAGGTCGGGTATCCGAAAAATCTCCCGAAAAGTCCCACAAACTCGTCGTGTCGTGCACTTTATCATCCAATCCTTAAATCGAGGTTTCACTTTATGAAAATTTCTGAAAATTTTCTCAAGCATCTTGACATTTATCGAGACCGTAAATAAATAATTTGTTGAACTATCTCAATTTAAGCTCGATAAATTTTCCGGGGCCCACAATAGTGTTGTAATAGGAGAAGGTTCTAGATTTCCTAGTTATATTCGGATTCTATTACCTATCTTGTACTCTGTAAATCACTATATAAAGGGCTCCTATTATCAATAATAATACACAATTCTCTATGCAATTCCATTTTCACTGCAACACGTTATTAGCACGAGTTTTAACCCTAACTTAAGGGGGGAAAAAAAAAACCCTAAAACCTAAAAACTGCCGCAGCCTTCAACCCTAGCCGCAAGCCCTAGACGCTAGCTCTAGCCCTTGCTAGCCTCCTGCCGAGCCTGCTCCCCGCGCTAAAGTCCTGCCGCAAGTCCCTACTGCATAACCTTGCTGCTATTGCTGCTGCCGAGCCCTGCTGCTGCTGCTGCCGAACCCTGCTGCTGCTACTTCTGTTGCTGAACCCTCCTTATTGATGCTGCTGGCTCTTGCTGCTGTTCTAACACTCGCGTGTTCTCAAGCTCCAAATCATCAAGTAAGTTTTTGTGATTAAGGTTCCTGCTTTCTCGTCTTTTAAATTCCTTTATTTGTTGCAGGATTTGTATAGTACGAACATGGGTTCGATTATTTAATAAGCGGAATTGTGGGGATTCACGCTAAACGAACTAAGAGCGTTCGTAATCAATGAACTAAGAGTGTTCATAATAAACGAACTAAGAGTGTTCATAATAAACGAACTAAGAGCGTTCGTAATCAATGAACTAAGAGTGTTCATAATATTCGGACTAAGAGCGTCCGCAAGTATCAAATTGTGACCATATTAAACATCATTGTTTGGTCTAATCCAAATATTCTTGGAAATTGATTTCTTGGTAGCATAGCTCTTATTATTTTAGTTTTCGTGGAAGTTTAGCTCCGAAACTAATATATCTTCTCTTCTTACTTTCAGGATGTCGAATGAACCAAGACTCGAATTTCCCATGCTTGACTCAACAGGCTCGGATTACCATAGCTGGGTAACCGATGTTGAGAACCACCTCACTTCAAAGGGAATATTACCCATAATCCAGGCACCCAACCCGGATCTTGTGTTCACACGAACACCTACTAAGCATGCTCAAGCAGTTATTTTGATGCGACGTCATATGGACAAAGCACTCAGATTGGAGTATATGTCGATCAAAGATGCAAGAGAGCTATGGATAGCACTAGAAGAGCGCTTTGGCAATGTCCAAATTCCCTCCTCCCTGACTTGAAGGTTCAATGGAACAATCTGCGCTTCGCCGACTTCAAGTCTGTTGCTGAATATAATTCAGAAGCTCTTCGCCTACAATCTATGTTGAGATTTTGTGGACAACCTGTCACAGAGCAAGAACTAATTGAGAAAAGTCTCTCCACCTTCCCCATTTCAGCAATTGTGGTCTCAAAGCAATATCGTACCGAGGTCAATGTTGGACAGATCACGAGGTTTCATCAGCTTATCAATATTATATCTGTAGCTGAGAAACATGATAACATACTCCTGAGGAATTATAATTCAAGGCCCATTGGAACTAAGAGCATTCATGAGGGGAATTATAATTCACCTAAAGGAGGGCACAAGGAGTGGAACCCTAAGAATAAGGGACATAAGGGACTTATGGGTCCATATAACTGGCCTGACAAGGAAGGAAACCGCAAGTTTGGTGAGTATACACGTGGTGGCAATGCCACACTTGGGAGAGGTGGTTGTGGTGGTGGTACCAACCCTCCTAGAGAACGTCCACAACGTGCACCTCAATTGAAGGGAGGCAACCACAATGATGTGTGTCATCAATGTGGATCAAGTGAGCATTGGTTCAAGCAATGCAAAGCAAGCGAGCAACTAGTTGCAAGATACAGGGCATACAGGGACCTGAGGGAGCAAGAAGTTTACCTTGCAGAAGAAGAAGATGGTGAATATGTCAATCTCACCATAGAGGACTTCAAAGCTAGAAATGAAGTGCACAAGTATACCACAGACTTTGATTAGAATAGTCCTTTTTATTTTCCAAGAACTATGTAATGGGAATATGCCTTAGTCAATAAATGACAATTGTACTAACTCTTTCTCATGTGGCGCATCTAATGAATTATGATGTCTAGGAAAGCAATTGAGATTAGTGGTATTTAAGAGAGCCTCGCTCCACCAACATCTCTCTCTACTTTCCTGGTCATATTTGATTGGAGTTACCAAACGGATAGAGTGACTACAATGTGTCTCAGCTTGATTTTTATTTTGGATTAGACTTTGGAAACTTTGATGTAATCATTGGCTATTTTTATTAATAAAGTATCGTATTATTATTCAATGTAGTGGACATGTTTTAATTCCGAACTTTATTATTTTTTCAGTATGTTTCCTGGAGAATTGGAATGCCTTGTTGATAGTGGCACCACACAGAATATATTGCGACATAGGCAACTTTTTTTATGGATGACACCTAGTCGATCTTCAGTGACTACGATGGCTGGACCATCACAATTGATTCATAGTCGAGAACCAACTCAATTTATGTTGCCAAATGGCACAAGTATTAATGTCACCGAAGCTCTATATACTCCTAGGGCTGGAAGAACCCTATTGAATTTTAAAGATATAAGAGCCAATGGTTTTCATGTGGAAACACATTGTGAGAATGGACAAGAGTTCCTTTGCATCACCTATAATGACTACGGACATAAACGAGTATTAGATAAACTTATGTGTCACTCTAGTGGGTTGTATGCAACCACTATTTGAGTCATTGATTCCAACCATGTCATGCGAGATGACTTATGGGATTCTGACACATATAGGCTTTGACACGACCGCTTGGGACATCCAGGTCGTGATATGATGATCCGTATATTAAAGACTTCAAACGGATATCCATTTTTCAAAACGAAAAGAAGTCAGAACCGAAATTCAATCCAAGGTAGGGCTGGCGCCGCCTACCCCATGCGGCCCAAAAGTGGTATTGACGCCACTAATGCCTCCTTGATTCCTTTTTCTACTTCTAAAGTCAATTGTGACTTCGTGGCACAACCAAATTCTTCCTTGGTTGCTTCTAAAGCCCATCTTTCGTTTTGCAAAGCCTGCTCTTTAGCAAAATTAGGATCAAGACCATCCTATGCAAAGGACACTAAACAAAATATACCATTCTTGCAAAGAATCCAAGGTGATATTTGTGGACCTATCCAACTAACTTGCGGACCATTTAGATACTTTATGGTGTTGGTTGATGCATCGACACGCTGGTCACATGTCATGATTTTATCCACAATAAATGTTGTATTTGCTAAACTCCTAGCACAAGTCATAAAGTTAAGGGCTCACCACCCTGATCATACTATTAAGTCAATTTGCCTTGACAATGTTGGAGAGTTTACATAAAAAACTTTTGATGACTATTGCATGTCCATTGGGATTGAGGTTGAACACCCTATACCTCATGTTCATACCCAAAATGGTCTTGCAGAAGCTACCATTAAAAGACTTCAAAGGGTTGCTAGAGCATTGGTTATGCGCACCAATCTCCCTGTTTCTGCATGGGGATATGCAATATTGCATGCAGCTGTGCTCATTCGTCTGAGGCCTACTGCCACTCAACCTTTTTCTGCATCCCAGATGGTTACTAGATATGAGCTTGATGCCATTGGATTGGTGTAAAGACAATCTTTTGAAACCTGAGAGGTACGATGGATATGGGCTTGTTTTATCCTTACAGAGAGAAAAGAAATGACGGAAGTATGGGATCGGACCCAACAAGGCAAAATGCCACCTTCCGTGATGTTGACACCAGCGCCGCTGTCCATGGTGGCCGACGTCCTCCTCATCCCCTCCATCAAAATGACAACGATGTCTTAATGGGTTTTGCTGATGCAGGGTATCTCTCTGACCCTCACAAAGGTCGCTCCAAAATGGGTTATGTCTTTACCATGGGAAGCACTGCGATACCTTGGAGGTCTACAAAGCAGACCCTTGTTGCTACTTCCTCAAATTATGCAGAGATTATTGCTCTACATGAAGCCGTGCGAGAATGCTTATGGCTAAGGTCTGTAATTAGACATATTTGAGGAACTTGTGGTTTGAAGTCTACCACAGATGAACCTACATGCATTTATGAAGATAATGCAGCTTGTATTGAGCAAATGAAGTTAGGTTTCTTCAAGGGCGACAACACCAAGCATATATCACCTAAGTTCTTTTACAATCAGCAACAACAAGCACTTCTAAATATTGAAGTGAATCAAATCCGATAAGAGGATAATGTAGCGGACTTATTTACTAAGTCGTTACCAAAATCCACCTTCGAGAAACATGTGAAGAGAATCGGATTAAGATAGTTATCTGAACTCCCATGATTGTTGCAATCAGGGGGAGATATTGACATCAGTGGAAGGTATGATGTCTACATGTTCGATCTCGAAGAGTGAAGGACGTGTTATGCTCTTTTTGTCCTTCGACCAGGGTTATTTTAGTCCCACAGGATTTTTGTTACCTGGCAAGGCTTTTAGTGAGGCAACGATCAAAGCGTCATCACCAAGTGGGGGAGTGTTGAAGGATGTCGACATCATATATGCCTCTACAAACTAGGGTTGAATCATAGTGTTTTAATAGGAGAATGTTATAAATTTCCTAGTTATATTCGGATTCTATTACCTTTCTTGTACTCTGTAAATCCCTATATAAAGGGCTCCTATTATCAATAATAATACACAATTCTCTCTGCAATTCCATTTTCACTACAACAGTGGAGTTTTTTATCATTACCTACTCTATTCTGACCTTTTTTTTGGTTCTTTCCCTGAAAATAAATAGAGCTCCAGCCTTTTTCAACATGTATATAAAACCTTCTCTAGTTCTATTCGGACTTGGGACTTGTTTTTGGCTTTGCCTCTGTGCTTTGGGTGAGTTTTCTGCTTGTGTTCATCAAACTTTTCTCGTTAGAATTATATATTCGCAAAATCAGCTCTAGTACATTCCATTTAACTCGAGCCTCAAGAAACCAAATTTCCTATAGAAATCTTGGGCAGTCTGCATCAATGGGGTTTTCACCATTCTTCCCAAACCCTCTGTTTCCTCCTGTCAAAAACCCTAACAAGCGTAGTGCTTCCCCACCACCAAGTAAGAAGCAAAAGGTAGCTGATGATGAGATCGACACAGATCAAGAAGGCATTGAGCAACTCCGCGACGTCGTTTCTGTCAGTGGAGTCAATCTTGTGGAAGAGCAAGAGCGCATGCTGTTGCTTTCGGGGCCCAAGAAGCAGCAAGCATCTCGAAAACTTCTGCTTCAAGAAAACCAAGAAGGGCTGGTTTTGCAGAAGATTCCCTGCAGAAAAAGTTGGCCGGAATCATGGGGAGGTAAGGTTTGAGAATTGGTGTAGACAAAGATGTGGAGAGATGCTTGTCAATGTGTGTGGAGGAGAGAATGAGGGGGATCATATACAATTTGATTAGACAGTCGAAGCAGCGGGTTGATTGCGAAAAATCGAGACACCACACTGTTTCTACATCTGATGTGAAGCAAGAAATTATGATTCTCAACAAGAAAGCTAGGGAAGAATTGCAGGAACTGGATCAGAAGCTTAAAGAAGCTAACGTTAGCACCAATGGATTTGAGGGTGTTAAGGACAAACATGACGATGGAGATGACAAAATGAGGAGAAGTACAGCAGCAGCAAATGTTGCTGCCCTTGCTGCTCTTGAAGGACATGACATATTGGCGAAATGGCAACTTAAGGCGGATCAGCTGGCCCAGGAGAAGAGTCGAGGTAAAGATGTAAATCACAAGGCTACATCAACTGCTGGAAGAACAATGAATGGCAATGTAGAAGCGGAGAAAAGGGGCGGTGTAGAAGCTTTGGTGTCTACAGCTGGAAGTGCTGTCGGAAAATTTGGGAGGAATTGCCAAGTTATGATGATGCCTCAAACAAAGGTGGCTAGTACTCGTAGTATATCTGTCAAGGATGTGATTGCTGTTCTGGAAAAGGAACCTCAGATGTCCAAGTCTACTCTGATCTATTTGCTAATGAACACTGCTAGCCGGTGAATAATCCGAAAGTGCTAAACACTAGTGTATATGAGAGATTCCCCGAGCTAAGGTCTTTAAACTGTTACTATCGATCAGCTCCTCTTCATTACCTGCAGAATGGCTGTTTGGAGCTCCTAGGATCAATTTCTTTACGCCAGAAAGTATGTAGCAGATACTGAGCACACATATGGTCTAGGCTTTTTGATCCGTAGGTAGATTGAGAACAAGATTTACTAGAATCTGTCATTCTGTGCAAACATTAGTATGCAATGAAGGTGAAGTTGAAGTTGTTGTGTACTTTGAATACTTCTTTTTTTTATTTTCCCCCCCATACTGTTGTTGTTGTTGATTTTCCTTTCCTTTCCTTTCAGTTTACCATCCTGTTAATTTATTTTGGAAAGCTGCAAATCATATCAACCTTGACAACCTAGGCACACCTACAAGCCTATGTGTGTAGGCGCAACAGTGCCATTTTCTATAATTGCTATTCATAGCTTCAATTTTACCATATGTACAAAGGAAGTAATTTCGGTCGGGGGAGTCAAGGTGTGAGGAATTTGATTAAAGTAGGAGGGAACAGAGATTCAGATCATAAAAGCAGGGAACAGAGACGTGATTCACACTCATGATCAAAATTTGGCGAACATGTTATGTACTCAGTAGGATTCTTTCCAAACTGGGTACAAATTATTATGGCCTCTTACAGTAGTCGTTACATTATGTCCTTTTGTTTGTTCAATTTGAGCAGCTTATAATGGCAAAACAAAGTGAAACTTTTTCTAGCTTTTTCTTTCAAGTGCAGGAGCTTAGTCCTACATCACTTATGATTGCCCCAAAAATCTCTATAAAACTATGATAAACTACGAAGGCTTGAGCCTCAGCTACTATTTCTGGGCTGCATCTCTGCTTTCAGCACAGAGTCTCGATGATGAATGAGAGAATAGTGAAATAAACTATCTAGCTACAAGTTCTCAACACTAGGGCCAACTGTCAGGAAGCCACCATAAGTCCCAGTTTCCAAGCTGGGATCTGAGAAAGAAGAAATCTCAAATTGAGACTCCAAAAGTCCTATACATGAGCTGCAATTATAGACACAACATAAGGAGCAAACATTAATAAGGGTGAAATGCATGTTGTGTCTGAATAGACAGAACATCATGTATATGGAATTACTTCCATGCGTGTTGTGTCATTTTCTTGCATGCTGTTCCAATCTGGTATTCCCTCTGCTGTTCATGCATGCCTTCCCATTTGAAGCACATTAGATAACAGAGTTCACTGTTTAGATACTACATACCGACCTTCCTCAACTATACTATGTCTAGTTGGGAACTCCTCTTGGTATTTGTTTTTTGCATATTGGATAAATTATACATTACTGAAATGAAATTTCAATTATCTGATTTTTACTTCTTAATATTACCCAGGGTATAACTACCTTCATATTTACCCTTCAATACATAGTAGAAGTCTCTTTTCCTTGAATGGCTCACAATAGCCACTGAAAAGGGAAGAGCTAGCTCCTCATATGCATTCTCAGTCAAGAGGGCTGGCCGGGAGTAGAAACTATTCAAACATGTAGCACAAGTTGGTTTCTGAATTGAAGCAGGACACAACACAGAGATTCAAGATAAGCTTAACAGGTCTCCCATGATAAAACCATTGGAACAAAAAAGAAAGAAAAAGCACACGGATAATGAGGAGTTAACAAGAATCACTTTGCATATTTCTATATCATTTGGAAAAAAGGATAGTATAAGATCAATAGTCAGAAACAAAGAGATCCAACTGTTCATTGTTATAGATACACTCAATTGTATCTTGCCATAATACCCTTGACCAAATCCAATATACAAAAAGAGGTCTTCTCTACCCTCAAGCCCATCCCGATGGTGCATGTTGCTACCCGCAAGATTGTTACATGGACTGCCACCAATCACTAGATCAAACCCACCAAAGGAACCGATATAATGCTCTAAGCGGTCAGCATTCAACTCTTGCACCTCAGCAACCCTCTCTGGTTTGTCTGCTCCCACCAACACCTTACAACATTTATGCTAACCTCTGATATCTCCACCGACACACATTCTTCATCAGGATACCAAGACGGTGAAGAGCTATCTCTGCACCACCAATCCCAGAGAAAAGAGAGAGGACATTGATCCCATTGGGAAATCGATCTTTCAAAACTGACGGGTGATAAGCCACTGTATCAATGTGAAGAAGTGGAACCCATAAGTAAAATGTAATGGCAGAGTAGGCGATACAAGTGAATCTACTATAATAGAAATTGTTCAAATATAAAGTTCATTAGATAGAAACAGCGAAATATACAAGTCTACTCAAAAACTGTCTGAGGTCTTTTGTTTTCATTTCTTCTGGGCCTTTTGGCCCCCATATACTCAAAAACTGTCATGCTTTAGCAGACAAGAAGTGAAAACCGAAGCAAATATAACTCTGTGTGGTAAAGTGAAACTGTAGGAAATATAAATGACTAAATTCAGTTTAGTCCCTTGAACTTTAGGGCTAAAATCACTTTAGTGCCTGATTTTTTTTTTTTTAATCACGATGGTCCCTGCACTTCCAAATTACATCAACCTAGTCCGAAATTTGACTTTGACTCGAAAGATAACGTCATGTGTTGAGTTGGAGCCGACATAGGGACGCACTTTTCAGATTTTAAACACCTAAAGAAGGGCAAAATGGACATTTCTAATTTAATCTAATTTCTAATTTTTTCTCTCTTTTCTTCTCTCTCTCTCTCTCTCTAACTCTCTTCCTCTCTGCAATTTTATCTGAAACAAAAGTAACTCCCTTCTGTGAATTTTGAACTCCCATTGGGTGCCAATAATAGTTGTACACCAACATTACCACTATCACATTTATCCAGATAACCCACTTTTGCAGCATTTTGAGCTTTAAGAAGAAAATGTTCTGCTTGGACTGCCGTGGAGATGCATTTTGCTTCTACTGCCGCTCTTCCAGACACAAAGACCACCAAGTGATCCAGGTCTAGTCAACTAAATTCCCACCAAGGAGGTCCTTGAGCAGGTTGGGGACGAAGCCAGTAACTAAGGCCAGAATACTAACCAAGGCCAGAAATCAACTCCGACAACCACCGCCGCCGCGGTGCACAATAACTACACTGTGGTCAGCCACTGCTCAAAACCTAACTTTCTTCAAATCTCATCCAAACTCAAATTCAAGTATACAGAGAGGTAAAGCTCTAAGAATTGACCAACTTTCATACCTGAGTTGAAACCAAAGGTAGCCAGAAAAGGAAGAAAACCCACCGTGAAACCACTACACCATCTCCTTCGAATCTCACTCATGCTTCATTTTTGGGACAATCCGACACCATAAGGACGACCACGACGTTGAGAGAAAGCTTCGGCTATCGGTGAGACATCACGAATTGGCCGGATTAGGAAAATTTACCGGCGAACCTGAGAAGCTTTCAGGCTTCGATTCTCCTACACCGGAGCTCTTCTATGAAAACCAAAGTGGGATGACAGCGGTGTCGAGAGGAAGCTGTGGCCACTGGTATGTCGTCGGCGGGGATGGTGGTGACGGCGGCGGTGATTACCTCGGAGATGAGGGGGTTGGAGAGGGAAACGTCGTTGTTTTGGGAGATGAGGGTTTGGTGGCGGTAGTTGAAGTGGTGGGAATGGGAGTGGGAGAGGCGGGTGTAGAGGAAGGGAGGAGGAGGAGGACTAGAGGAGGGCGGAGATCACAGCGTAGATCAGGTTTTGGGTTGCGTGAATCGGGAGAGTGAGAGAGAGCGCAAGAGAGAGAAAAAAAGAGAGAAAATGAAGAGAAAAAAAATTAGAAATTAGTTTAAATTAGAAATGTCCATTTTGCCCTTCTTTGAGTGTTTAAAATCTGAAAAGTGGGTCTCTATGTCGGCTCCAACTCAGCACATGACGTCATCTTTCGAGTCAAAGTCAAATTTTGGACTAAGTTGATGTAATTTGGAAGTGCAGGGACTATCGTGATTAAAAAAAAAAAGTCAGAGACCAAAGTGATTTTAGCCCTAAAGTTCAAGGGACTGAACTGAATTTAGTCCAAATATAAATGCAAACGAACCTATGAGTGAATTTAATAGCAAGAATATCTAAATCCCAAAGAACCATTAGTAAAGGTGATTTCAAAATACTTGGACAACTGATAGAAAGGTAGAAACATACAGTTCAATTATTGAGAAGTTGATATACAGATCATGTTGTGAACAGAACAAAAAAACAAATCAAATGAGCTGTCTGAAATATTCAGTATCATTCATTACATGACCTGAACAATAAGGAAGAAAGAAATGTTCAATGCATATGGAAGTAGTTCTTTCTACCACTGGAATGAATTTCCCAGTGACTTATATCTATCTGTCCTGCTTATTCCCCTTGCGTGGTCCAAGCATTTCTACTTCATCAGGCTCAAGTGGGGCCACCTTTTTCTTTCCTACCCAAACAGATTCCACTTGCAGCATTCATAAATAACATAGCGACGGACACTTTCAGGTGGGATTTCATCTTCATCATAGTCTTTAAGAGCCTTCATGATCCTCTCAGTAATTGTTGCACTAGCAATGCAAGTCTGTAAGCAATTTAGCTGTGTCCGATCATCCCAAGTAGGCCGCCACCACCTCCTTGTCATCAAATATAGTTTGTGGTGGAAGGGGAACGAGACGGAATCTGTTTTTGATTGGAAGATTGTAAACATGGCCCCTTTTTCTTGCAGCAGCACATAAATACTTCGAAACAACAAACTCAGGTTTCATGTCATACAAAAAGCGGGATATTGTGCTCCAAACTCCTTTACGTGTCAATGCCACATTCTCATAGTAAAAATAAGGAGGTCCTGCGGCTGCCTTTGGAAGATTTTGGTAGATTTGACAGAGATCAGCTGGAGTCCCAAACCCAATCATTGGATTTGGGAGATGAATTGCATCAGCATCTTCCCCTATGATCTGGTTTCCATGTCCCATAATCCTTTTCCTTTTCAGCAACGAAGATTCACAAAGTTTCCTCTTACTCTTCTCAGGATACTCACTCCACACGTGTACGCTGTAAAAGTTGTACCAGCAGTCAAAATCTACCAGACATGGAATGTGTAGATAAACTGATTCTTAGTCCAGAAATTAACATTGAATATCAGCAAGAAGGACAAACAATACCATCTCTTCAAGGGGAAGATAGCCATCTTCTGCCTTTGAAATTTGAGCAGCTGATATGAAATCAGTCAAATCAACAACTGATGAAGCAATACCTGCAATGTTTGAATGAGAAAAAACAAACTGGAGTAAGTGAAAAGAGACAGGTAACAACACATATAGAATTGAAAAAGAGACTGAGGATGGATGGCATCACCAACTGACTGAACTAGCAGAAAGTGGTTTATTGTCCAAGTCAAAGAAACTAGTAAACCTGGTTGGATTTCTTACTAAACAACAGATAATATTAGGAAGGAGTTTTGTGGCCCCAAAATCACTGGCCTTTTTTATGCTATGAAAAACATTGCAGCCTAGTTCGACGAGATTCTCCTGCTATACAGTTCCAGTTACATGATTTTGATCCTGATTCCTGACTACCCAGAAAGAAAGCAATATATTTTTTGGATGCATTGAAGATGAAATATGAGTGTTAGACCCTAAATGAAATTTGTTTTAGTTATACTTCTGGCATTGGTTTGGAGCTAAAGATATGTATACCTAGAGCAAGTAAATAGCAATTTACAGAATATCAACACAATCATCAAAAAGAATTAAAGCATACAGATAAATCAGTACATGAGAATTCTCAAATTAAAAAAAAATATATATATATATATATATAAATATAAAAAGTTATACTGCATCTTTCTATTGCCATTGAAACCTCCAATTCACTGTACCCCATTTTAACCAGGGACATAAGTTTTGTCTCCGCCTCAGATGTAGGATCGATGGTTACCTGCAAAAATAGTTGATTAATGTTTCTGTGAAGTCCACATATGTAACATGCAAGTGAAATGGCATTGCCATGGACCAATAATCCCATGTAAATTGATGGACTAGCCAATAGAATGATGAGGAAATTCCATCAGTATTGAAAAACAATGTAATATCATGTGGTGTGGAGAATAGAGATACTTATTAAAAAGGGCCAAACTATGCTTGAAGATTTAAGGTCTAGTAAAAGTTGTTGAGCCATGGAAAAATGACTAAACTATGCTATTTTTGCTGTGGCATACAGAGTTTATCATATGGAGATTGATGATGCAAACTTACGTGCTTGCAAGATTTATCTGATGCCAGAATGAATATCAACCCAGCTACAGATCTATCCCTAGCTAACAGTGTCGCTGCAGAGATTTTTCAATAATTATCATAGTGTTAATAAAGGAATGATAAATAATTATAAACACATTACATTACACGTACGAGTTCATATAACGAAAGCTGTACTAGAGAGTACAGACAGAGTAGCATAAAATTCATAATGAATCAGTTCATCGGTTGGAGAGATACCGTCACAGGAAAACATACTTGGTGTCTATGGTTTATAGCAAACTAGTAAGATTATTTGAATTTTTTTTTTTTTTTTTTTTTTGAGAAGAAACAGCTTTTTATTGAAAAAGCAAAATCGAGTTACAGGGAGACGGACAAGGAGTCCGCTAGTAAGATTATTTAAATTTTTTTTTTTTGAGAAGAAACAGCTTTTTATTGAAAAAGCAAAATCGAGTTACAGGGAGACAGACAAGGAGTCCGCTTTAAACAAGTAAGATTATTTAAATATAAATTTCTATTCTTATTGTATCTTGAATCACTCTAAAATAGATGCAACATTTTGTTTAGAAAAGTTATAACTGAAATTGTGAGCATCTGAATTCACTATCACCATGATCATTGTATCTTGCAAGAGTATAAACGCTGAAATTATCTGGAAGCTACCATGCTTAAGGGAGTTTACTTTTACAAACAGTAGACAATTATATGCATGAACAATCCATGAAGTTTATCAACTATGTCCAAATACTGTGTACGGTAAAGGGAAACAGTAATATGCCAAATTGCTTCCAGCAGACAAGGTCTGGCAGATTGCAAAATTTCCTTTATATTTTGGTATATGTTAAGTTATGAACTCCATGACTGGAACACAACACGAAGTTAGTGCAGTTGGATTCATCAGTACTTGAAATGCACCCATAAATGACTTTACTTTGTACCCAAAACAGTAAACAAGTTGGATTAAAATCACAAATAACCCAATTGTGAAACATGATAATGTATACCTTGAACAGAATGATACAAATAAAGTGACTATAATATGAAAATGTATGAAATCCAAGCAGTAGTATAGGACTATTATACGAGTACTCGACTCGATTATGAGATGACACAACAGCAGCCAGAAATGAGCAAATAGCCACCCTGTTAGGAAGTGGAGCCGTCTGTTGAAAACAAACTCAAGAATCCGAAACAGGACAGGGCATACATAAAGCCAGAAATTGAAAAAGCAGACATTTCTGTTGCATAAAAATCCTCCAGAAAACTTATTCATATCATACTCTTTAACCATAAATTATCAAAATTTTTGGATTTCAATTCCCCCTTTAGCCTCATTCTCTCCCATGTCAGAGTAAAAAAAAAATAATAATAATGTAAAAAAAAAAAACAGTGGTCTCACCTTATTACAAGACAGAGTGTATTACATTAGAAAAATTTGGAATCAGTACCAAACGAAACCCTAATGTGCCGTAAACAGTGAAAGCAAACACGAACACGAACAGGAACAGAAAGCAATTACATACAAGTTATATATAATGGAGAAGCAATGCAGGGTTACTTAAAAGTCTCTGCAACAGCAGACCATTCTACATGAGTACACGGTATAAAGTATATTACTAATGGTGCAAGCCTACAAGTGTACTGATAGATTATAGACTATAATCAATATGAGAAGCTTTATATGCTTTCCTATCAAACTAACTACAGAGAGGCAATTCAGTTTATTTTAAAACTACTTCAATAATATCGGTTATGCAAGCAAGATTATAGTGTCATTTGGAAATAACTTGGGGAGTCCACTGATAACTACGCAAAATATCAAAACTAGAGTGAGCAAGACTCACCTAACTGTAAAAGACGAAGGCAAGAGAGCTCCAGAAAGTAATTACTGCAGAAATTCAAACGAGAGAAGAGGAGGCATTGGCCATTTAATATCTGCTACTCATTTCCAACCATTGGATCAGAAAGTCCTTAATTATGGTCTTTCAGAGTGCCAGTGGTGGATCCCCTATATTTCTGCCAGTCCTATAATTCTTCAAGCATGCAAGTTCTGCTACCACTGCCACTGGTTTCCCCTGCAACTGGAATGTCAAAACCAATCAATATATCCCCATAAGGAGACATCCCACTGCTTGATGAAGTGGTTGTTCGGTTCAACTCTTGCACATCTTGCTCATATATCAGACGGACTCCGCACTCCTTCACCTTCAGACCTGGCCCTCTGGTTTCAAATAAGAACTCAAACTGACTGCAACTGTTATGCCACCGCTCTGTACCAAAGTATTTATCATGAGATACATAGAATAGCCACAGGTGATCTGACTTAACCTTGCAAAATTCTTCACTAAAGCGAAATGCAGGCTGTCTGCCATATACTTCCAATTCTCTTCCATCGAGCTTGAGGCAACATACAAGATGATGTGTTGCATTAAAAGTCTTGAATTCATCTATATAAAGCTCATCCACCCGATGGTGCTCATGGAGTACAAAAACAGCACACAGAGCAAATCCCAAAACCCGACTATTATTCCAATGTGCAGGCAGAGATACACTTACAGAACACCCAACACTCTGATGGCTGAACCACTCAGGAATATTACTTCCAGGAATTACAATTTGAAAAGTTTCCCTGTCATTAGAGATTCCCTGTGCAAGAAAAGATAGGTTGTTAGTTGATTAATGTCTATAAGTATATGAGCAGAAACGCGCGCGCGCACACACACACACACACTTAGGGAGTACCTGATACATTAATGTCTTCAGCATTTCAAATGCTATGTTATTGCATCCTTGATTGCCATTTAGATTGAAGCAATTGATGAAATTGAAATATGATTTGGTTAATTTGTCCAAATTTGATGCATCAAACAAGTATTTCAGTGAAGTACAACCATCTGCCCTTAAATCTAGTATACTATTTGATGGAAGGTCTGACAACTCTTGAAGTCTCTTGCAATTCTCCAAGTTAAAGTTCTCAAGCCTAGAAAGTAATCCAATGCCTGAAGGAAGACGAACAAAATTGTTCCCACTTAGATTCAAGGTCACCAAAGTGGGAAAGTAACCAAATTCGTTGGCAAATGCTCCTTCACCAAGATTGCAATTACTCAGGTTCAGATATGTTAAATTACACAGACCAGATATAGGCAAGCGGAAACTCATTGGCTCTGTGTTCACTTTTTGTGCTATAGGCAAGTGGAAACTCTTTGGCTCTGTATTCACTTTTTGCACCAATCCAGAAGGCAAGACCTTTTTTAAAGATCGCCAAACTACTTTGCATCCATGAAAGATTGAACCTCTCACATATTTTCTGCGATCATGGGTAGGAGACATTTCTATTGCGGACCCACTATTCACATCAGTTTCCTCAAAACAGTCCATCACCCCCACGTTTACCTGATGTTTGCCGAGTTTCAAGCATCCAGAAAGATTAAGATTTTCAACAGACTTCAATATATCGACGGTGCTAGGAAGACAGACAAGATTTCTGCAGTTGCTCAGATTCAATGTCACAAGGCCAGTCAGCCGTTCAATTGATACTGGCAGTTCCTCAATGGCAGTCTCATCAAGATAAAGCACCGACAAACGTTCCATATTTCCAACAAACTCAGGAATCTTCTTAACTTTTGAGCAGTTAGAAAGAATTAATGTTTCAAGAGATTCCATTTCAATTCTACTTGGCAGACTCTCGAGACTTTTGCAGTCTTTAAGATTCAGGACAATAAGCTTTTTGAGAAATCCAAGGGATTGATGGATTCTTACCAAATTCTCACACCCTTCAAGATCTAAACTCTCAAGATTCTGAACGCCTGCGAGGTCTGGGGTCTCCACAATGCTTTGAGAATGGCAGAGTTTGATGAACTTCAACTTGTCAAAATTCTGCTCATAAAATCGAAACAGTGAGCCACCACACAACAGACAATTTGCTTCATAGAGATAAACAAGTAGTCTATTAACTAATAGCCATACCTTTGTTCCCTTCCAAAGCTGTTTAATGTTGCTGTGGCACAAGTTAAGTTCAATAAGTTCATCTCCTTCAAAAAATTTTGGGAGAGATCTTAAGGGATACCCAGTCCATTCGAGGAGTCTCAAGGAATTAGAAAGACAATTGAGGCCTTTGGGAAGGTCCACATTACGAATATGGAGAAGACCAAGCTGAGACAAATTTGAAAAGGCTTCTGGATTCCAATGAGCCACTTGTAATTCAGTCAACTCGATTACCATGCCTTGGATTGAATCCGTTCCCTGATAATGAAAAACGAAGAATTAAAACTCAAGTGTAGAACACAAAGAATACCAAGGCCTAAGCAGATTACAAGTAATCTGCCTTATTTCTTTTTTCACACAATAATTGAAGTGCCAAACACAAATAATAATATGCTTGGCTTCTTTTTTTCATTATCAAACACTTACCCTATTTTTCTTCAGCACATTGTTGATGTCGTCATGAGACCATAATCTACTACGTTTGCCTGGCTCTTTGGGAGACTGTTCACGAACAATTTCCCAGCCCAATTCTTGCAGCAAATCATGCATCCACAGTTCGTTGTTGGAGAGAGTTATGAGAGATCTATCAGCAAGAACACTTAAACCAATGACAGGGTTTAGCTGGCAATAGTCTAGTATTTGTGTCACACGATCCTTATCCTTCCCCTTGTAAAAGCAAGCAATATGTAGGAATATTTCTTTGTCTTTTTCATCCAGTCCATCAAAACTAATCCGAAGCACATCAATAATGCGTTTATCTGGTGTGTTCTTTAGCCTATCTATCGCACTTGCCCATTCATCAGTTCTTCTACCAAATAGAAAAGAACCTAAAACCACGAGAGCCAACGGAAGCCCCTGGGCATACCCTATAATATCGTAGCACAGATGCAAATAATCTGCTGGTGGGGGATATTTCTTAAAAGCCTTCAAACTCAAAAGTTGAAGTGCTTCATCACAGTTTAACCCGTTAGCCTTGTATGTAGCATCAACAGCATGTGCCTTTAACAACTGAACATCTGTGGTGGTTATGACAATTCTACTCCCAGAACCAAACCAGTTGCGACTTCCAGCCAATTTCTCTAATTGTGTCAAGTGATCCACATCATCAATAACAACAAGCACCTTTATTCTACACAACCGCCTTTTTATCATAGCAGCTCCTGTGTATTCATCCGCTATATTTTTAATTTTTGCCATTAGGATTTCAGAAAGAAGTTTTTCTTGAAGAGAAACTAGGCCATTGTTTTTAGACCTTTCTCTAACATTGGAAAGAAAGTAGGCTCGGTCAAAATCCTGACAAATTTCATCATGGATAGCTCGAGCAAGTGTTGTCTTACCTATGCCCCGCATGCCATGGATCCCTATAAAACGCACCGCATCAAGCTGCGGATATATGTAATTGCTTAATAAATCATCAATGCGGGAACCCATTCCTATGAAGCCCTTGTCAACACTTGAAGGTGTCTGCACGGGCATCTTTAGCATATGATTAGCAATTTCCTCAATTAGTTTTGTTACACTTCTGAGAAAATTTTGATAAAATTGTGAGTTAGAAACTTAGCAATGTAACGTAAGCGGCAAAAACAATAATAGCATTTGGCAAGATTAAGTAAATGCAAAATTCTAATCCACTGAGTCTCTCAAATTTACTGGATGTTCATTACTCTCCATTCGTATCCCAATTTAAATCATAAAGGATAGTTGATTTTAAAAAGAAGAGATTATCCTGCTCTCAAAAGGATGGGATTGAATATCTATATCTACTTTAGCAAGAAAACATATATAGGTATGAGTAGTATGGAGGAAGGAGACTTACCCATAATAGTTGAATTCCCAGCCAGAAAGATTGGCGACCTCAGCCAAAGCAGCTCTCCAGGCATTTATTCTGTCCTCATTATACTTCCCATAAACTTCTTCATGTTCCCTTACTTGCACATCTACTTGGGATATCCATTTGAGCTCAAAACATCCCGTTTGGTGCCGCACATCAGAAGGATTCACGCCGTAGAAGATGGGGAAGACTTGTTGGCCCATCTCTTTCATGCATTGAATAATCTTGACGAGTTCATCCAAGCACCATGACGAACGACCATATCTGGGTGAGAGAATGACAATCGCAGATCTAGACTCCTTAATTGCACCTAAAAGTTCGGGCCTAATGGATTTTCCTTTCTCAAGCTCTCGGTCATCCCGAAAGGTGAGAATTCCTCTCTGATTTAGTACAATATACAGATACTCGGTAAAAGACCAGCGCGTATCTTCCCCCCTGAAACTTAGAAAGACATCGTATTTCCATTGACGACGAGAAGAGGTTGACGCCATCGATCTCCTAATCGGAATTTTAGAATCAGAGTAGCATAGCCGCGTGTTATCGACGGAAATACTCTGTTTCTAGTCGATGCTACTCTGAGTCTATGCTTTATTTCCACGCAACATTGTACTTTCAACTTGTCTATATCTTTTTGACAATTTTCAATTTGGATAAATTCTTTTTATGGTAGTTGAGGCATGGTCAACTGGATAATTTGATATCTAATTTTTAGAGAAAATTTTATAAATGTTACTTAATATAAAGTCCATTCATCACTTTGGTGCATTACATTTAAAAATTATCACATTACTACCCCAACATTTAAACCTGACATAATTTTCATCAATGTTTTAAAAGGCTGAGGCGTAGCCAGGAGAGCTTTAATTAGCAAGGCGCTTGCCTTGAGGCATAAAGCGTAAGCCTTACGTATAAATTAGCTGTATAACCCTGTATTTATGTATAGAACTAGTCTTATACATAGAAGAAATCAAAGCAACTCAACCATTGCCGCTGAAATGCCATTTGGTTATTTAGGGCATTCTATACATATATATAGACACACACACGAGATACCTAAACTAATATATATACATATTTGTTGTTTTGAATCAAACCCAAAGCCATATGCCAATATATAAATATTTTTCACTTCTAAATCCGGAAATTAAGAGAAATATTTAGTTAATAGGCAATTTACAATAAAAAAAATGTTTTTACCAACAATTCTCAATATGAAATAAACTTTATTACTTTAAAAGCAAGAATATTTTCATCACACAATTCATTTTTTGTAGCTTCATGCTTCACAATAGATATATTTCTTATCCATGAAACAATAGTAGCAAAATCTTAAACAACTTTCACAAAAGCAGGGCCTCCGTTCTTTCCGGAGTGATCTCGAGAAGGCGAAAACTAGGGTTTTCGTGTGGCGGCGGCGACTGTGCGATGTTCAGACCAGGGCGACGGCAAGAAGAATGAGCGGCAGTTTCTTGTGCAGCCCCGTCGGGTTCTGGAGCTTTGTTTGAAGGCTTTTTGAGGTGATACAGCTCAGATTCGCGGCGGCTTTTGGCTGAGGCATTTCGAGGGTGTTGACGGGCTCTGATCGCGGCAGCTAAAGACTGTGGCGGTGAGGGTGGTCGATTAAGGCTCCGGGTTCGGTAGTTTCTCTTCCTGCGTCGATCTTTCTACCTGGCTGATGCTTTGGTGGTACGGACGACCGCCGGAGGGACGGACGTCGGCTGAGGAACATTGGCCAATGGAGATTAGAGTTGCGGTTGTTGTTGCACGGGTTTGGGTTAGGCATCTTGGGCTTGGGCTCCGACTTGGGCTGATGGGCTTGTATCCATCTGCTCAGGTTTGGGCTTGGGCTCTTAGGCCTGAGCTCAAGCTCACGTTTGGACTGTTTGAGTCTGTTGCAGAGGATTTCGACAGGAAGAGCAAGACCAACCTGTTGCCGAGGTTGTTGGCTCCCGAAGAGGCCGAGGAGGGTGCTAGCTCCAACCTTACGGGGAAGGAGCTATCATTTTTCTAGGTCGCTCTGCTCTTAGACATCTGGTTACAAGTCTTATAAAGTTGGATTAATCTCAATGAGCTTTTTCTAAGATGTTTCTAGTTGCTATTTGTACCACAATTGAGTGCTGGCATATTAGACTAGATGAATGATTTTTCCTTAGAATAGCGAGGTTGTTCTTGCTTGCTTAGGCTTGCTTTCCAGCGAGCGTCCCTTTAGACTTTAATGAGTTTAGGTTGGCTTAAATAGGTATCTGGATCTTTTCGGAGTTCTTATGTAAGTGCAGTTAGACTCTGGCCTGTTTTCATGGGCTTGATTACTAATGAAATCAATTCCTATTCAAAAAATATATATATATATATATATATTTCTTATACTCTTATTTCAATAATACAAAATTTGAAAATTAGGTATACTATTATTTAATATTACTAAGTATTTGGTTTTTTTTTTTTTTTTTTGAATAAAGGGTGGTGCGGCTGCCCTCAAGCCTTCATTAATGAAACTGTCGAATACAAGGGGGGGGGGGGGGGCAATGAACCAAAACCCCTTATTACAATATGCAACTAGAGAACATCCTTAAATACTATCATGAGTCTCTACAAAGTATTTGGTTTCTATACTCTATTTTGTTGATTTGAATTAGTCATATCTACTTTTCCATCTAGTATAAAAAAATACTGAGAATATTGAGTTAAATTTTATGAAATGTCAGACGATTCAGCATATGCTAATTTATGTTAAATTACTATAAGTCAATATATTACAGTGTTTATTCAACATTTTCTTTTGAAATATAGTAGATAATTGATTAAATAACATTTTCAAAAGTCTTATTTAAAATTTCCGGGTTTTTTTCTAAATTTCCATCATTTTTCTCGAATATTTATCGATAGGGGCCGTGACCACTTACCCAATTTAAGCATCAACATTGCCCACTTGCTCCACTAATAGTTTTTTAACCCCATTTACCCAATCTAATGTCTATTGACATTTTAACCCCTATTAATTAAATTGAAACTCATCCCTCTCCTCTCAGACTCTCTGTCTCTCTCCCCCCGATCTCCACCTCCAGTTTCTCTCTCTCTCTCTCTCCACCTCCGGCGACTGCATCGCCTAGCCGTTTTTGACAGACCGCCTTCATCATCGACCTAACCCAGGCCTTCTTCAAGCACACCCACGGCTCTGCCCTCCCTCCTCCTCCAACGGCCAGACCAAGATCTCCGTCATCGGCGCCGGCAACGTCGGCCTGGCCATCACCCAGCCCATTCTAACCCAGGACCTTCGAAGCTTGTCCTTGTCATCGCCATACCCGACAAGCTCCGCGGTGAAATGCTTGACCTCGATTGCATCTCCGACTGCGAGCACTGCTGCCACGAGAAGAAACCTCCGATGCTCCGCCGCCACACCAGGGTCGTCATCAGACCTCCGAAGCTCCACTCAGTAGCCGGAGTTCGGGTCCGGGCTTTGCTCCGGGTCGTGGCTCTGACGCCGTCATTCAGACTTCTCTTCTTCTTCTTCTTTTTTTTTTTTTTTTTTTTTTTGCCCCTCTTTCTGGTAAAATGCGTAGGAGGCCTCCAATAGTTGTTGCGGTGGTTTGTTTCTGCAAAAAATTGGTCGATTTGAATATGGGATGTTGCTAGTAGTGATTGTTTTGTTTATTATGATTTGGTTGGGCAATAATAAGATCATTAGTGGGCAATAAAACGATTATTGGAAGATAATAATAAGATTATTGGGGGGAAGTAAAAAGATTATTGGGGGCAATGAAATGTTTATTGGGGCAATAATAAAATTATTGGGGGGTAATAATGAGATTATTTATTTGGATAACCCTACTAAAACTTTCAAAATTATAAACATCTTCATTTTTCATTAATTAATGATCCCTAATAGACTTGTTATTGGGGGGAAATAATATATTTATTGGGGGGTAATACTATGATCACCGGGCTTTAATAATATATTTATTTGGATAAACCTCCGAAAGCTTTCAAAATTCAAAACATTTTCGTTTTTCACAAATCATTGCTCCCTAATAAAGTTGTTATTGGGGGGCAATAATATGATGACTGGGTATTATTGGGGGGTAATAAAATCAGACGCCGGTCACCGGATTCGGAAATCCAATCATCGGTCGCCGGAGACAGCGACCGGCCACTGGTCACCGGAGCACAGTAAGGTGGATGATGACTTCTCTCTCTAAGTGAGAAAGAAGGAGAGGGCAAAAAAGTCCCAAAAATAAATAAAAAGAATAAAAAAAGAATTAATTGGGTATTAGGGAAATAATCCCTTAGAGTGTTTTGGGTAAATGGGGTTAAAAAACTGTTAGTGGAGCAAGTGGGCAATTTTCAAGATGAAATTGGGTAAATGATCATTTCCCCTTATCGATATCGATATTTCGGTCGAAATTTCCGTTTTTGGGACTATCAATATATCCTCGATATTTGATATTTTAGTCATTGAACAAAACAACCAGAAACATAAACATTAGCACTCCAGTCCTGAGTCGAGTCTTTCTAAGCAATTATATATATATATATATATATATATATATTACAATCAGTTCCATAATATTGCTTACAAACTCTTCCAAACCAATCAATCATCAAAACGAGTTGTGATAAGAGAACACCGAGCACATGAAGAACAAGAATTTGATTACCTTTCGGGTAGGCTATTTCCCCGTGCTCAAAAAACTAAGAGCTAGTGGTAGAGGAGTGGTTTTACGGTTACAATATACAGAAAACAAGGAAAGTTGATGTTAGAATGATCATATCTTAGGGGCTGTTCATGATTTTATCAATTTTTTCGAGTAAGGGATTGGGATTGGCTGCTCTTGAGAGTGAAGAGTCGGGGAGGAGGCTGCTGAGAGTGATTTGGGGCTTGGCTGGTGTTCAAAATGCGACCTAAATGAATCTGAACACACAAAACACCAAAACAACATCCTTTTGGTGTGTAAAAAAAAAAAATTCAGGCGTGCGCGCAGAACGCCTTGACACGCACTTTCTCCTCCTTCAGCTCCTCTACGCTTCATCTTCAAAACAGAGGCATTTTGATTACCGCTTCACGCTTTCTATGCATTAAGGCGCGCCTGATGCGCGCGTTTTAAATCATTGATCTTCATACCATCCGTCTATAACGGCGTCAATTCCATTGCCCCGTAAACTATGTCATAGGCAATTTTGTCTTTTCATTTTCTTAGTTTTTTTTTTCCCCTCTTTCCTTCCTAATCAGAAACTCTCTCTCTCTCTCTCTCTCTCTCTCTCTCTCTCTCTCTCTCTCCATCCATGCCGAACCCAAAAAGCATTTCTCACCTCCATATATTTGATTATTTGAATATCTATAAGTTTTCTTCAACCAAAAAGAGGTGGTTTTGAATCAGATTGGATCGGCTGAAGCAAATTCTACAAGAGGTCAAGTAGATGCAATCCAATCCCTCCAGGTCTCCAACGATTTCAGGAGCCTCCCTCAGAAATATATTTGATTGGCGATTGCAATTCGAGGCCTTGGGATACCGAATTTGAGGGTGGCATTTATCATGAAATGTTGAAACACAAGATCACAAGCAACAACCAGAACCTTGCTGAGAACTTCCATTATACAAAATAGATACCCAAAAAAAAATAAAAAATTGAGCAAGGTAGACCAAGAAGGTCCATACTTTGCATATCCTAATTTCTTCTTTACACACATATGGTGATTGACTGATTAAATACAAGAAAGAGTCATATCTCCTCCCTTACCCAATTCTGCAGATGCCCTTCAAAATTGATCATCTTCACCCTTTCGATTGCTTCAACAAGAACTTGGGCTGGTTTGACTTGTTGAGCAATAATTAACTTGACAATTGATTAATAATCTGATTATCTAAATGGTGCATTGGGTTCACTGGAATAGAGAGTGACTGCCTAAAGATTCGGAACTTCTGAATGTCAGAAGAGAGTGGGGAGCAAAATGGCCTCCACCGTAGAAGATAATAGTTGTTGGGTGAAAGAAAAAAAAATGATTTAAAATGAGAGAGATGAAAATATCCCTTAAACAGTAGAGGTTTGACACCGTTATAAACGGCAGTTACCAAAAGTGGTTAGACTTTTAATGTTAGGATTAATGTGATAGTTTTTAGATGTGATGTACTAAAATGATGAATGGACTTTATTTGAGGTATCGTTTGTAAAATTTTCTCTAATTTTTAAAAGAGGACAATCTGATACCTAAATTTAGGCTTCGTTTTTTACCTTTATGCTGGTGGGCTTGACTGATGGAGGCCTCTATCAATGGAAGCTTCACACTGTGGTTCCTCTTACTCGCTTATTTGCATATGTTGCCTAGACTTGACCTCCAATCTCCTTCTACTATATATAGGCGTCCAACTCTATCTCTTCCGAACCACGAGACTACTTTTGATGGAATAGACATAGCTCGGTGGAGTATTCTCGTGGGTGTAAATCACGACGACTATATTTCTTACACATAATATTCAGTTATTTCATCTTCAACATAACGCAAAAGCACTAATCCATTACCATAAAGCATTATTTCATCTTCAACATAACCCAATTGACCATACCTCAGGTATCGTAGAAGAAATTTACCCTTTCAATTTTCCATCTCATTTGGAACCAACCCATTTGCCTTTTTACGTCATGGTATCATGGATGGGTTGACCATTAAGAAGTAACATGAGTCGGGGCAAATGGGTCGGTTTACCGTTCTGAAAGCTTATCATGCTTTTTGCATCTTTGAAATACAATCATATTTGTCTTTCAACAATGTAAATGCCAGTCCCTTATTTTTACTTTCTATTTCCTATGCTTCCAGTACAGACTCATCTTGGCTACACTTCTCCTTCAACATTGCATTTGGTTTCTCATCTCATAATCTCCTTCTATAGTATTTTGGCTGGAGACTTAAGAATGTTCAGTTCACTGAGCAGATACCTGCGGCCCAAAATATACCTACTATTGGTATTGGGTTACAGCTTTGCCCAACCCAAGGTTGATTAAAAAAACGAGCCCTTATGCAACTCAAGTAGGCAAGATCAATTAGGAATCGATCATTCTGTTGCAAGGAATTGCCGAGCCCATAGGTATAAATAGAAGGGTTCTAGGGCAAAAAGGAGACAATTACATCCATACAGATAATCTCCCTCGGAGTGAAACCTTAACTTTCGCTGAACCCAAAGATAGTCAAGGATCACCTTGACGATGAGAAGCTAAGGACCGCCTTAGAAACCTTTGTGCTTTCCCCATCTTCTCAGTAATTGCTCTGCTCAACCTACAACGTTGATACAGATTCTGTGACGCTAGAGATCACACCAAAGTCCTTATTTTGTTAAGGTAAAAAAAGAACCTTGAGATGAGGTTGGTGCACTCTAGCTTGAGCAAGAAGTCAGGTCTGGGACAACCCAGACAATTCACACCCCACGGTGTTGGCACGCCGCGCACTAGCAAAAGAAACTGTTTTCTAGCCTCCTTGGTCAAGCCAAACACAAACGAAACCCTAAGGTGCCCAATCAACAACAAACACGAAGAGAGAGAGGAATTACAGAAAACTGATATATAATGGCGAAGCTATTGAAAGAAAATTTACCTGCCGAAGCTGGAAATGTAGAGAGAACCATTCTAATCAATATCAATGTACTTGTTCATCACTATAAACGATTTTCTGGCACAGAGAGAATCAGTGTTGGAAAGAGAAAACGAGCCGAGCCGTGCAAGGACGAGAGGATATAGCAAGTAAGCAGTAAGGTTCTCCCTTTAGGACCAACGATAATAAGCTTGCGTCAAGTGGCCATATAACAGCTTTCCTTGTCCTTGTAAATGAGTTATGTGAGCATCTCTTCCGGGCTAAAGTGGTCCTCAAATTACAAATTTCATAATAGAATCCAAAACCGAACTCATCCTTGTAGGCTTTGCCCTTTCAGCTGACTCAAACATTCCCCCTCAGGGAAGGGATTATTTATTTCATAACCGACACATAAGCGTTCTTCTATCATGTTTTTCTAAATCTACACAGAGTGAATCGGTCCCTAAGGCAAAAGATGAAATGAGGAAAGCAACGAAATTCAGAGAGAGAATATCTCAAACACACACACAAAATCTCTTTCTCTCTTTCTCGGGCGTGGTGTAGATGGAGAGAGAAAATGACTAACGTCAGTCGTGTGTGGTGGTGTTGTTAGGGTGAAGAGTGAAGAGTCAGCGAGAATTGGTGGCTTGATTTGTAAACATAGAACATAGCGCGCTTAAGAGTAAGAGGACAGTTTAAAGCCTAAAAACTAGGAGAGGGCTTTAACACCACTCCCACACGCGCCATGTCAACCTCACACGCGTGCTTTAACAAACTTCAAATAATCGAAGTGGTTGAAAGAAAATGAAATTTTGATTAATAACATGAGATTAATACAATATCATGAATTTAATTTAATTACGGACCCCAAGTTCATATGTATTTATTATGTCTCCTAGATTTGGCTATGGTTATTAATTTACATTTCGAACTTATAAGTATAAAAATTTATATGTTTTATTTCATAAAAATTCTCCATCTAATAAAATATATATATATATATATATATATATATATATAAAGATGAATAAAGTGTGAAAGAAAGAAAAATGGAGCTCTCTTCCTTTGGCATGGAGTGATGGGAGAGAGTGAAGTGTGTGAGTGATTATTCTATGGTCGTGGATTATCATATGGTATTGTCATGTGATGGTCGGTTAATAATATAATTCGAATTTAGTGGGGACTATTACAGGGGTCAACAAAAGTATATGTTATATAAACTAATAACATTAATTCAGATCATCACGTGTACAGTATGAAATCATGTGAAGTGTGAAAGTGACTTCCTAAAACCAAGGAAAAGGGGTTAACTTTTTATTCAAATGATAATACATAAATAACTGTAAAGCTTTAATCTTCAGCAAAAAAAAAAAAAAAATTAGAGCTTTAAACCATAGGGTAAAAGGGTGTAAATAAAAAAAGAGTTGAGAAATTTGGTGTTGGCAGCTCCAACTAAGGCTGGGCACGGTCCCAGACAGGCACTGCTTTTACAAGGACCGCGACTCGGACCAGCAAAGCTACTTCTGGCTTGGCTTGCAGATGCAGAGAACAGGGACCGGCCTAAACCCGAACCGACATAAAAAGGGCCTGTTTATCCGAGCTTTCAATTCCTGACAATCTTTGCAGCACTGCTGCATTTTGACACTAAAAGCTGCTTGGCTGCTTCTGTTTACGCAATTCGGCTTACATATGTTCATTTTCAGAACACAATTAAACCTGCAAAGCTGCAAATAATAATATAAACCATTCTGCAATCTGCACTAGCAGCAAGGCTATAAACCATTCTGCAATCTGCACTAGCAGCAAGGCTGCAAGCATGCAAATAGAGACTGGTGGTCGGAAGACTGGGGTGTTTCGTTCGACTGTTCGACGGACTGAGTCGGAGAGGTGAGAGACTGAGAGGTTGGTACGCTAAAAACAAGCGCGCAATTTAACTATACAATACAAATAAGCAACATAGAAATCAACATATAGAATTTGCAACTTTATTTTAAAATGTAAGTGAAAGCACCTAAATCAATCCTATTGAACATGCAATCATAGTCTAGAAAGCTAGCTAATCAAGAACACATTCAACGCATGAAGAACAAAGAAAGGATGTCAACCAAAGTGCACAACCTAGTATGAGAAAGCTCATCTATTTGCAATCCTCTTTAATTGATTTCGACTTTTGTCCAAAGCCTTTACTACTTATGATTTAGGTTCACAAAAATATTAGGTGAATTGTTAACCTAAATCTAGCTTCAATTACATGCATATATCCTAAGTTGGCCACCAAAGAACACATACATATAAAAGTTTTCTGTAATCCAAAATCAACCAAGCAATCTCACATAAGCAACATAGAAATCAACATATAGAATTCGCAACTTTATTTCAAAATATATAAACGGGCTTTAAACTTTACCCTTAACGTCATGTTAACTAGAACTCATAACTCTACGAATCAAATAAATGAAAACAAAAGAAGTATGAAATACACCGTGAAAGATGGATGACAAAGCCTTGAGACAAAGAGCTTGAAGGTCCTTGAAAGCAAGCAATCTTCTAGGGACGACACAAGGGTGGATGGCGGCTAGGATCTTGATGTATTGCATGACTTCTTCTCCTCTTTGGTTGAGACGCAGAGCTTCTGAAGACTAGAGAATGGAGATTTTGGTGTGTGAAAAGAATGGAAGAATTGGTGTGTGAAGTGGTGTATGAAACGTCTCAATGATGATCCTATTTATAGGAGGATGGCAACTTGGTCTCCAAGCCTTCAAAATTCTTCTTTTTTATTTTCTAGGATTTATCTAATTAATCCACACAACATTAGCCAATCAGATAATTCCACATCATCCTTCCAGTGTCATCCAACCAATAAGAAGCCTTCAAATTAGCACCTGGATTCTAGGGAGATTATTTTTGCATTAATTACTTGATTATTTTCTGATTTATCTCCTCAATTTGGAAAAGGATGGAGTAGCTCAAGGAATGTATCTGGACATGTTTTCAACCTTCCTGAATATTGTAAATCCCTTAAAACTCTCCATGATAACTTCAAAAACGTCACTTTCCAGAATCCCTTGAATATCTCACGGAAAAAACACTTATTTCACTTAGAATTCCTTCCTTTTGCATCCAAGAAACCCTAGTATACTTAGGTCTCTTTATTTGCCGCAATATCCCAAGTTTTCTAGAACATTCTTGAGGTTTCTTTAGCTATCTTGAAGTGAAGCCACATGGTCTCCTATTGCTCTGAGGTTTCCTAGCCCCATCAGGACTCCTAGTCAAACAAGGACTCTTCATAAGAAATGCTCTTGAACCTTCCAGAATCTTCTTTTGCTTTCCTAGTTCAACTGGGATTACTAGTTGGACTAGGAAAACTTCATTTCTTCATTTCAGCTCATTTCTGCATCCTTGTGCCTTGCCTTTGTCATCTCCAACGTTTCACATCCTTCTCATGTGTCTTTAAGCTCATTTCCTTGTCATTTTCTCAGATGTACCTAGAAAATAGAAACTAAATTAAAATTGATTTATTTAAGGAAATAACTAAGTAAAATATGAAGAAATAACTATTAAAATTAACATCGCATTAAAATGGTCCTATCAGAGGTGAGAGGCGGAGAACTGGAGAAGAGGTCGATCGATATGTGCAGGATGGTAAATGATTAAGAGATTGTTGTTGTCTTCAACACTCGAGAAGGGGAGAAAAAATAGGGCACAGAGAGAGAGAGAGAGAGAGAGAGAGAGGAGAGGGAGAGCTCTACACCGCAAAGGAAAAAAAGAAAGATAACAAGAATGATATTGACCATTTACACAATTTGAGCCTAAAAATTGCCCACTTACTCCACCAAAAAGTTTTTAATCCCATTTACCCAATTTACACATCAATGACAGTTTTGCCTCCATTTTAATTAACAAACTACACTCCTCTCAGACTCTCTCTCTCTCTCTCTCCTCCCCCCAGTCGTCGAGGCCCAATCCGAGGCCACCAGAATCGCGTCATTGTCGACACTCAAATCAGTCTGGCATCGAGGCTCTCAATCCGTCATCGTGCAGCATGGTTTCGACTAAGACAGAGACTCCAGCGCAATCATCGAGGCACAAATTGGTCTGGTATCGAGGCTCAATCCATCGACTTGCAGCACAAACTTCGACTTCGACTCCGACGTGTAGCCCAAATTTCGATTCCAGTTTCGACTTTGATGTGTAGCACAGACTTCCACTCTGACTCCAACAGCCGGGCAATAAACTCCGACAGAGATTCCGGTGTTGGGTCAGGTCGGGCCTGGACCGAGCAGAGGTCCTGGACAACGAGGAGGAAGTTGTTGTTGGTTTTCGGAGTCTAACCAGAGGACTGGGGGACTTGAGGAGGAGGTCGAGGAGGGCGATGTGGCTCTAGCGGTCGCCGGCGGCGAGGAGGAAGTAGGAGCTGGAAGGCTTGGAGAGGAGGTCGGGGCCGAGGCCTGGATGGTGGATGGCGTCAGTGAGGGTCTTGAGCTCGACATGGTTGCTAGAGAGAAGGCTCCTCTAATCTGGTTTTGTTTCTTCTTCTTCTTGCCTGGGTTGCAGGCTTGGGAGTGGTGTGGAAGATTAGAACTTTGTTTACATTTATTTTTTGGATCAATTACTGGTCCTCAATAGATTAAAATGAGTATTAAACCTAAATTGTTAACATTCTATATAACTATGTTAGTTTTGCTATACAACTATGGGTAATAAAGTTTTGCAATAATATGATTATTAAGGGGTAATAATATGATTATAGGGAGGCAATAAAATGTTTATTGTCAATAATATGATTAGTGGGAGGCAATAATATGATCATTGGGTATTATTAAGGGGCAATAAAATAGGACGCTGGAATCCGGTGACCGGATTCCCGATTCCTGTCACCGGTTGCCGGATTCCGGTCACCGGAGTCTGCGGCCGGCCATCGTCACCGGAGAGGGCAAAATTGTCCTAAAAATAAATAAAAAGCAATAAAAAATACTTAATTGGGTATCAGGGAAAATATATATATATATATATAAACTATTGGGTAAGTGGGCAATCTCATAAGTTGTTTGGGTAAATGGGGTTAGTGTAGTTCAAATTTGGGTAAATGAACATTTTCTCAATATTTTAATGGGCCACTAGAACTTTCTAATGTGGGGGTAATGAGATAAAAAAAAAAAGAAACACACGTTTGGGAGGATTAGTGAGATACAAATTGGGTGTTGTCACCATCAATCAAAACGTGGGGTAAAATGGTATCCAAAGCCCACTTTTGTGGTAGTGAAATTCGGGTTTTCCGGTCCAAGAGATAAGCGGAAGTCAAGGACCGGGATCGGACCGGCAAGTATGAGTATTGGGACAGAACCGGACATAAATCACTCATTTTTAGTCTAAAATCCGGGCTGAACAGGACGGTCCGGGTCGGTTCTATTCGGTTTTTGGGGTTTTCGGTTCTATTCAGCCCTAACTCCAACAGACCAACACTCCACATTTTCGTTTCCTCAGGCAGAATGCGACGGCACCACCATGGGTAATTTATCAGCCGGTGGCTACACCCCGGCTGCTTGAGGCTTCATTTTACGTGGCTTAAATTAAAAGATTAAGAAAAAAACAAGGTCATAGTTTTACGTGGCATCATTTCATTGGCCTATATTCCTCCATTTAGTTTGGCATACATGGTTACACTGCTCCACATAGTGCCTCTGCTCGCTCTCTCTCTCTCTCTCTCTCTCTCTCTCTCTCACAGAGCTAGGCCTCATCAACGGGCCAGGCCGGGCCTTACTCCATTTTTAAATAGTAGCGGGCCGGGCCAGACCGGGCTTTATTGTAAATTAAAAGATCCAAGCCCATCCATTTAATGAGGGCCTCGAGGGCTTTTTCGGTCCGGGCCGGGCTAAGCCTTGCGGGCTTTTTTGGAGGGGGCCTTGCGGGCTTTATTTACAAATAAATCTTTAAAGATAATATTTTTTATAAACTTATATTTATATATTATATACTCCAAAGAGAAACCTCTATCAACTTAAATAAAATGGGAAAACCGACCGTTGGATGAGATTATTATAATAAATTATGAGTGTGGTAAAAAATTTAGCCAATTTCACCATATTTTCTAATCCGATCGAATTGGTCAACCGTCGTTACTTGTATGTTTTCTTGGTTGACCGATGGCATGACGACCGCGAAATGTGCTTATTTTTTCACATCATGTCTGTAAATATTCCATCGATGGATGTGCGTGGACATAAGATAAAAATTTCAATTTTAATTGCAAAGATGTTGGCCTATATCAATTTGCCTCCTAAAGTCGTATGACTTGTATATTGCATTTAAATTGTTGAGGCTCATTCTAAAGCAACCATGAAGTGGAAAATGAATTTAGAGAAATCAACCGCTCGATTGAGAGATTGTAATGTTTTATGGTGATTGTAAAAAATTCAGCTAATTTGATTCTCGTTTCGAATTCGATCAATTAGGTCAAATTTAGTTATTCTTATAAACCTATATCTATATATTATACACTCCAAAGAGCAACCCCAATCAATTCAAAGAAAATTGAAAAATAGATAGTTGGATAAGATTATTACAATAAAGTATGAGTGTGGTAAAAAATTTAGCCAATTTCACCATATTTTCAAATCCGATCGAATTGGTCAACCGTTGTCACTTGTATGTTTTCTTGGTTGACCGATGGCATGACGACCGCGAAATGTGCTTATTTTTTCACATCACGTTTGTAAATATTTCATCGATGGATGTGCGTGGACATAAGATAAAAATTTCAATTTTAATTACAAAGATGTTGGCCTATATTAATTTGCCTCCTAAAGTTGTATGACTTGTATATTGCATTTAAATTGTTGAGGTTCATTCTAAAGCAACCATGAAGTGGAAAATGAATTTAGAGAAATCAACCGCTCGATTGAGAGATTGTAATGTTTTAGGGTGATTGTAAAAAATTCAGCTAATTTGATTCTCGTTTCGAATTCGATCAACTAGGTCAAATTTAGGTACTCTTATAAACCTATATCTATATATCATACACTCCAAAGAGTAACCCTATCATTTCAAAGAAAATGGAAAAATGGACCTTTGGATGAGATTATTACAATAAATTATGAGTGTGGTAAAAAATTTAGCCAATTTCACCATATTTTCGAATCCGATCGAATTGGTCAACCGTCGTCACTTGTATGTTTTCTTGGTTGACTGATGGCATGACGACCTCAAAATGTGCTTATTTTTTCACATCACGTTTGTAAATATTCCATCGATGGATGTGTGTGGACATGAGATAAAAAAAATTAATTTTAATTACAAACACATTGGCCTATACCAATTTTCCTCTTAAAGTTGTATGAGTTGTACATTACATTTAAATTGTTGAGGTTCATTCTAAAGCAACCATGAAGTGGAAAATGAATTCGGAGAAACCAACCGCTCGATGGAGAGATTGTAATGTTTTATGGCGGTTGTAGAAAATTCAGCCAATTTGGTTCTCGTTTCGAATTCGATCCACTAGGTCAAACTTAGTTACTCTTATAAACCTATATTTATATATCATACACTCCAAAGAGTAACCCCTATGAATTCAAAGAAAATGGAAAAACCGACCGTTGGATGAGTTTATTACAATAAATTATGAGTGTGGTAAAAATTTAGCCAATTTCACCATATTTTCGAATCCGATCGAATTGGTCAACCGATATGTAGAATATATATATATATATATATGCACTAATGCACATATTCTATATAGAAGTATAAGAACTTCCACACACACACACACACACATATATGTAAAAACACACAGACATATATAGACACACACACACATAGATATATATATATATATATATATATAAACACACACACACGTATAGACATATACATATATATATATATATATATATAAACATACACACACAAATATAAATCTATGTGTGTGTGTGTGTGTATATATATATATATATATTTATAAACACACACACATATATCTACAGTGACACACACACAAATATAAATCTATATGTGTGTGTGTGTGTATATATATATTTATAAACACACACACAAATATCTACATATATATATATATATATATATATAAACACACACACACACACACACACACACACACACGTATAGACATATACATATATATATATATATAAACATACATACACACAAATATAAATCTATGTGTGTGTGTGTGTATATATATATATATATATTTATAAACACACACACATATATCTACAGTGACACACACACAAATATAAATCTATATGTGTGTGTGTGTGTATATATATATTTATAAACACACACACAAATATCTACATATATATATATATATATATATATAAACACACACACACACACACACACACACACACACACACACACATATATAATATTTTACGGGCTTTTACGGGCCGGGCCGGGTTTTTGCTGGCTTTTGGCGGGCCGGCCCACTACCCACCGAGGCGGGCTTTTGCGGGCTTTTTAACTGGGCGGGCTGGGCTTTTAGTCCTCAGGGCCGGTGGGCCTTCATCGGCCCACTTGATCTGCGGGCTTTTTGATGAGGCCTACACAGAGCTGCCCTGCTGCTTGAGAGTTGGGACTATCTCTCAGTAATTCCTTTTCTTTATTGTCTGTTTGAATTAATGGGTTTAATCTCAATTCATGAAAAAGAACCATTTTTTGTTTCTGGGTATTCATCAATATGGAAAATGAAAGTATTTGGGATTTTTTATCTACCATTTTCTGAATAAGAACCCATTTGAGAGTATTTGGTTGATGTGTTTGGGGGGGGGGGGGGGGGGGGGTTGGATTATGATGTTAAAGTTATTACCATAATTGGTTCCATTTGAGAGGAAAGTAAATAAACAAAGGTTCAAGATTCACAAATTTCTCCACCACTAACAATATTGGAGGTTTTACCAGTTGTGGTTTTCTTAATGACGATGGATGATTCTTCGTTGAACTTGGTTGTGGAGTTAATTAACTATTGGTGAGTGGGAGTTAGAATTGTGACCCTTTTCTTCTCCTTTATTTTGCAGGAGTTCTAATCTATCAGGCATGGACATAGGCAGTACGAGGTTAGCTTTCTTCACTTTTATACATAATTCCAGTTGATTCTGTTTGAGCCCAAAAGTATATTTGGCAGGATCCTTTGGTGGATTCGAGCCAGTGGGCCGATACCTGCGCCCAAAAATAAACCTACTCGGGTTTGGGGAATAGCTTCACCCATTCCGTGGTCCATAAGGAAAACGAGACCTTATTGGGATCGAGTAGCAGAGATTGAATAGGAAACTTCGATTAATGATCCATCTAAAGCAAGAAGCAGTCGAAACCCTAAGTGTATAAATACAGGGTTAAGCGGCAAAGTTAAAGACCTCTCTCTCGAAATCAATTAATCCCAGCGATTACAAAGCCTCCCCGGAGCAAACCTTCAACCCTGTTGAAACCCGGCGACCGTACTCTCAGTCCTAGTCTCTCCGAGCCGACTGTCAGTGCTACTGCCACAGATACTACCAGCGAAGCAAGGGTAACGCCCTCACAACCCAGCGAAGCTAAAGATACGCTTTAGCAAACCCCGTGCTTTCTCAGAACTTCCCAGTGATTGCTCTGCTCAACCTACAACGTTGAGTATCGATTTGGTGACCGAAGAGATCACATCCAAAGTCCTTATCCGTAAGGCAAAAGTCTTTTCCCGAAAGGCTCGAGAAGAATCATGTGGCGAGGTTGGTGCTGTCCTCGTCCACAACACTTGAAAAAGAAGTCAGGTCAAGGGACTACCCCGACGACTGCACCCCACGGTGCTGGCACGCCTGCGCACACGCTCAAATGAGACAGTTTGCACACCAGCTGGTTTTGGAGCCAAACATTTTGGCACCCCTAGTGAGACCTATAATAGTGTCTCTTCGTGAACGTAGCCATTGGGAAGTCTAGCGAAAACCCTTACCAAAAGGTTTACGCTAACTGCTCAAAGCATAAGACCTCCAGTTACAGACCGCATTCTCGCACGGACTGTCGTGGTCTTTCCGAAGAACAATTGACTCAATGGTTCTCTCTTCAGTCCCAATCACCCAACATGTCAACTGAACGGGAAGAGAATCATCCGACCATTACTGATCGAGGGTCAGAGTGTCAATACTGATCAGGCCAGCGAGCCTGTCATCCCCGCCGCTGTCATCATTACAGTGGAGAGTGGAGAAAGAGAGGCTTTCATTCCGAAGCCTATTCCAGAAGGAGCGACCTCTGAGGTCAGGTTCGCGATCATCATGGAGAATATTGAAAATCATCACAAGAAGATAGCCGCTGATTTTGCAAGGGAGACCGCAAAGACAGATAAGCTCATACGCGAACTAGATCAGCTAATTACCCGACATGGAGAGGACACTAGACAACAGATCGCGCAATCAGAGAATGCGGTAAGGGCCCATGCCTCGAGTATTGCTAGCGAGCAGAATCAATGTCAAAGGGAAATCATGGAGGCTATCACGAACCAGACCAAGCAGACTGCGTCAGATATGGCAGGTCTTCGCAAGGATGGCGCTAACCTAGCAACCGAGGTGGCCATGCAGAGAGCAGAACTGAACCAAGCGAGAGAAGTGTTGAACAAGGCTTTAGGGGATCCTAATGCTATCCTTGGCTCTCTTGGCCAGCCATCCGGTTCAGGCAAGTACGTGCCGCCAAATCAGCTAGAGAGAACTTGCAGCAATGCTGCTTCTCCCTCAGCTACAGTTGCTACTACACCGCTGAAGAATAAAGAGCAAGCACTGGTTATCAGCGGCAGCAAGGAAAAGACTACCTCGTCAAGCGGACAGGCCACCAGACAAAAGCATCAGGCCTCGAAAGTTGCAGGACTTCATCCAATTCCACTACGTTCCTTCAATACGACAGCGACGGGGTAGAAAATGTATACCAGGAACTGCCAGGAAGTTATTACGGGATCGACCATGCCGGCACCCCGATCAAGATAACAGCCTTGTCAAAGGAAACGCTTACGCCAGCAGTGACTCTTCAGCAGCAGGCTACTACCCGCGTTGTACACGTCGGAGAGGGGCCGACAACTGTGAACCAGGCAATACCTGTGCAGGCTGCTTGCCAGACTGTGGCGACACCACCTCCTCCTCCGGGTCCAGAATATGTAAGACGTGATGAGGTGGAGGAGATGATCAGGTTGGCTAACCCTAGGGCCCAGCCGGATGAGGTCTATCAGGGACCTTTCCCACCACATATCATGCTCGCGCCTTTTCCCAGGGGCTATAAGAATATCATATTTTCTACTTTTTCAAGGGAAGACACCGAGGATGCGGCGACACATCTGGCCAGGTTTAGGGTACAATGTGGCCAGTACCAGAATGATGATATCCTCAAATGCAAGATCTTTGGTACTTCTCTTTCCGGAGCTGCTTTCAGATGGTTTTCCAAGCTTCGACCAGGAACAGTGGCTGATTGGCCTGCAATGGAACTGCTTTTTCGAGAAACTATCGAGCCTGAGGTAGACTTGGCTTCTCTCACTCAGATGGCCCAGCAGCCCACAGAGTCAGCGGTGGCCTACCTTCAGCGCTTTCAAATCCAGAAGGCCAAGCTGAACGTCATCCTGCCAGAGAAGGAGTTAGTCAAGTTAGCGGTCAAGGGTTTGGAACCCCGTCAACGAAAGAAGCAGCATGGCAGCATGATTCAGTCGATGGGAGAACTCATCACAGAGGTGGGCAGCTTCGAACATCTCCTCAGAGAAACAGATGCAAGGAAGAATGCATCCAGGGGGAAATACGTATCGGGGAAACATCGTACCGTAGTGGCCCTGAGCTACCAGCCGGCTACCTATGACCCTTACTACCATCATAACAATGAAGAGGTGGTCCAGGATGACGACGAGGAAAAGGAGAATGACTTCGCTGCGTACGAGTTGACCGGGAAAAAGAATCTAGCCTTGAAGCAACTGAAAATTTCCAAGGAACCTGTTAAGCTCAAATCGGTGGCCTTCACCAAACCTGGGTTCGCGACATATACATATGATGCCAACAAGGCGCATGAGATTCTAGACAAAATGATCGCCGCGAATATGGTGAAGACTGATTTTGGACCTTTTCCTCGACCAGAACAGCTGAAAGGGAAGAAGTATTGCAAGTTTCATAATTTGTGGAACCATAACACTGCGAACTGTGTGAAACTCAAAGACCAGATTCAGGTATGGCTTAATAATGGCAGTTTGCAGGTGGAAGCTTCGGTCATGGCGGTAGCACTAGTAGACCTAGACCCATTTCCTGATACTGGGATCAATATGGTCGATGTGAATTGGACCAAGCAAAAGCAAAGGAAACCAACTTTGGATTTGAGCTCAAAAGAGCGAGGTAAAAAGTCTGCCGCGGACGAAACACCCGCGAATGATAAAGCTAAATCAATCAGTCAAGCCTCGCCCGTGGTCCTATGCTCGCGATGCAAAGAAGAGTGCGGCATTCAAGTATCGCATGAAGAGGTCAAGCAAACATTTCGCTTTGGCTCTCTACCGCCCGTTAGGTGGGCTTCGTCATCGCGGAACTATCAGCCTTCTAGCCCGAGAGAAAGAGAGAAAATGGAGTCACCACCATCCCGAAAGGACTCCAATTTGTTCAAGAAGCTGAGAGCGGCCGCAGTTGATCAGAAACATGAAGAAAAGATCACGAACAAGCGTAAAGACGTGCTGACCAAGCCTTACATTCCCCTTGCGCCAGCCGCCACCATCAAGGAAGGAAAGTGGTACACCAGGGAAAAGGGGAAGGCAGTGGAAATAAGCACTTCCAAGAAAAGGAAATTGCAGCGCAGGTTTGGGGAAGCCAAGCGCGCGCTAGAGGCTCTGGACCAGGGCCTAATTAAGCCTTCACAACTGGTCAAGTCACCTGAACAGTATCAGAAACAAATGGAAGCACTAGCTGCTAAACCATTAATGGCTCCCCGCAGCTTTGGCAAACAAGCGAGTTCGCTAACAGGGGCATCTAAGCCCAGTGTTTTTTGCAGGATCACTACGGAGCGGATGCCGCCAATTGCGCGAAAGGAGAGCTCGCCAACTCGGCGACCACATGTCAGGCGCAGGTTATTTCGAGAAGAACCGGAAGTCAAGTCCTCGGTCTTTGAGAGACTGGGGGGCAAGGACAGGATTACCGATACCTTACAATGGAGACCCAAGAAAGTCCAGAGTATAGTCGTCGCTGCCTCAGATGAGCGCACGGCAAGGGAACCGAAATCGAACACCCCTAAGCAGGCTTCCGTGGTACAAGAACACGAGCAATGCGAGGTAAAAGGCCTTACAAAAGAATCGTTGGTGGACCGTTTGGCTAAGCAATTCAATGCGGACACTCCTGTTGATGAACCCAGGCTTAACCTGAAAGATGACATGGAGGAGACAGATATGGCTGACGCCTCTTGCAATATGGTTTATGTGCTTCCCGCGAGGTATGCACTACCGGTCGTTGCTAAGGACTGCGTGGAAGCTGGAGAAGAGAGTGCATAGCCGTTGCAGGTCACATCGGCGGCCACGACACCTGTGGACGGAGCTGTCCTTTATGAAATAGAAGAGGCTCCAAACAAAGGGCCTTTCATGAACTTTTCCAAGCCAATGCCAGCTATGGTCCAACACATGAGACCACTATATGTCACAGCAGAGATCGGCGGTATCAAAGCGAGTAAGATCATGATTGACACCGGAGCTGCCGTTAATGTCGTCACTACCAGGACCATGCACTTACTCGGGATCAAGAGAGAGAAAATCCAGTCTACATCCCTCACGCTAAAAAACTTTGCGGGAACTGTAACAAAGACCTTAGGATTGCTGTTCTTACGCATTAAGATTGGCCAAGCAGAAGGGGTTTATGCTTTCTTTGTAACAGATTGCTATGCGGCCTACAATGCTATTTTGGGCAGAGACTGGATCCACAGGAGTTACTGCGTACCATCAACGCTTCATCAGGAGCTGGTTATGTGGAATAGAGAAACAGATACGGCTGAAGTGATTAAAGCGGATCCTCGTCCATTCCCAGTCTCTGCTAACTATGTAGATGCCAGGTACTATTTGGAAACTATTACTCCATTGCAGGTTAGTGGCATCGATGATAAAGGCCGCTCCACAGGGGTGACGGCCTCTGAATTGGCACAGTGGGGGCTTACGCTCGCAAAAGAAGGCTTGTAGAGGCCTGGCCACGCTGTGCCCAAACCCTTGATTCATTAATGGATTACGACCTCTCAGGGGAAGGGATAGAGGCCTTCCACTCGCTGTACGAACGACTGTCATCATATTTGGTGGAAAGAGAGGCTTACGATTGAATCGCGACCTTGGAGGTCGTCAATGAAGAGCTTTCTGATCAGGAGCGAGAGGACGAAATATATATTCAGCTTGCTTCGGCAGCGCTGGATGACACGCCTCCTAAAGTCAGGGACCCTACTGAAAAGGTTAATCTGGGAACAGTAGATGAGCCTATGGAGGTGGCTATCAATGCCTACCTAGAGCTTAGCGAGAAACAGAGGCTCACTGCTTTATTACTAGAGTTTAAAGTTGCTTCGCGGAGAAGTATAAAGACATGCCCGGCCTGTCACCGGACTTGGTTTGTCATCAACTACCAACACTCCCTGACAAGAGGCCTGTGAAGCAAGAACCGAGAAGAATGAATTCAGAAACCCAGGTTCTCGTCAAGGAGGAGGTCGAAAAAATGCATAAATCAGGCATTATCAAGGTCGCCAAATATAATCAGTGGCTATCTAATATAGTGCCCGTTCGAAAAAAGAATTGCAAGATGAGGGTCTGCGTAGATTACAGAGACCTGAACCTTGCTACACCTAAAGACGTTTACCCCATGCCGGTCTCGGATATGTTAGTAGACGTCGTAGCAGGACATGAAATGTTGTCCTTCATGGATGGCACTGTAGGATATCACCAAATACCGGTCGCTGAAGAGGACAGACATAAAACCGCGTTCCGGTGCCCCGGGTTCGCGGGTGTTTTTCAATATGTGGTCATGCCCTTTGGACTGAAGAATGCTGGCGCAACATATCAGAGAGCCATGAACCTAATCTTCCATGATATTCTGGGGAAGATTTTAGAGGTTTACATCAATGACGTAGTTGTGAAATCTCGGAAAAGCGGGGACCACATTGCAGATCTCAGGAAGGTATTCGAGCGAATGCGACGACACAAGCTCAAGATGAATCCCGCTAAATACGTTTTTGGGGTTCAAGCGGGAGATTTCCTGGGATTCATTGTCCATCAGCGAGGAATTGAGGTCCCTGAAGACAAGGCGAACGCAGTCATCCATGCGTCTCCCCCGCGAACGAAGAAGGAGTTACAGCGTTTGCTGGGTAAGATCAATTTCTTGAGACGCTTCATCTCTAACTCTGCAGGTAAAATCCAGCCGTTCTCCCCATTGCTGAAGTTGCAGGGACAGAATGAGTTTGTATGGGAGCCTAAACATCAAGAGGCTTTCGACAGAATTAAGAATTACCTAGCGAGCCCGCCAGTGCTAGTTCCGCCGAAGGCCGGATTTCCATTAAAGTTATATATATCAGAGGCCGAAGCTTCCATTGGTAGTTTACTCGCTCAGGATGATGAAGGGGGTATTGAGCATGCTATTTTCTACCTCAGCCGGATACTGACGGATTGCGAGACAAGATACACCCCTATGGAGAAGCTATGTCTTCCCTTGTACTTCTCAGCGTGCAAGCTGCGACACTACATGTTATCCTTTACTACCTGCATCATCGCTCAAACTGACCTGGTCAAATACATGTTGTCGCGACCTATTCTAAGAGGCCGCATTGGCAAATGGGTACTAGCTCTTTCTGAATTTTCGCTACAATATGTACCACAAAAAGCTGTAAAGGGACAGGCCATCGCGAACTTTCTGGCACATCATCCTATGTTGGAGATCCCTGCAATGAAGGAGTTAGAGATAGTGACCGCGACTACAGCTCAACCAGATTTGGCGTGCATTCATGAGTACGCAGTATGGTATCAAGCAACAGTCTCCTTGCAGCCCTGGGTATTATTTTTTGATGGCTCAAGAACGGAAACATTAGCAGGGGCAGGGATTGTTCTGGAAAATCCAGCGGGCGATCGTTTCTCTTACTCTTTCCAGTTGGAATTTAAATGCATGAACAACCAGGCAGAATATGAAGCCCTTATTATCGGGCTAGAAGTCTTACTGGAATTGGGCGTTAGGGACGTTCTGATCCGTGGTGATTCTCAGCTAGTGATAAATTAGCTTCAAGAGAAATATAGATGTGTAAGCTTCTGGATACTCGTACCATATTTGAATCGCGCAATTGAGCTTCTGGATCAATTCAATGACGCCGATTTGGAATACATCCCTCGCCAGCGCAATTTTGCAGCCAATGAGCTCGCTCAACTGGCCACAGGCATTACATTGAAGTATGGGGTTCGTGAGCGTATTCTGAAAGTCGAGCGTCGCACACTACCTTCATGACTCGCACGACCTGATCCGCCTGACGATCCAGTTGTCGCGGTACTCGAACCTATTGACGTTGATTGGCACATCCCGCTGATCGATTACCTCAAGCGACCAGGCCCCACAGCCGACAAGAAGATTCGCTTTCTCGCCTTAAATTACTTCTTCAGGGGTGATGAGTTGCGACGACGTGGGGAAGATGGCATAGACTTTCGGTGTGTCTATGGCCGCGAAGCAAAAAGATTAATGCGTGAAGCGCACACAGGGATATGCGGAGCTCATCAAGCGGGACCTAAGATGCATTGGCTTATTAGGAGACATAGCTATTATTGGCCCAACATTTTAAAAGATTGCATTGCATTTGCCAAAGGATGTGAAGACTGTCAAGCACATGGTCCACTCCAGCATGTCCCTAACATTCCCATGCAACCTATAATTAAGCCTTGGCCTGCGAGAGGCTGGGCATTGGACTTAATTGGGATGATTCACCCCCACTCTTCTCTCCAACATAAGTTCATCATCGTGGCTACTGACTTCTTCACCAAGTGGGTTGAAGCTAAACCTTTGATGGAGGCCTCTGGCACCACCATTCGCCAGTTCATTTTTCGTAACATTCTTTGCAGGTTTGGTATCCCCAAGGTACTCGTTTCAGACCGGGGGGCAGCGTTCATAGGAGGACCTGTCGAGCAACTTGTAACTGATTTCGGCATCCAGTTTATCCACAGCACTCCATATTATGCTCAGCTCAACGGTCAAGCGGAAGCCAGCAACAAGATTATTATTACCCTGTTAAAGAAGATGCTGGTAGAAAACCCTCGACAGTGGCACGATACTTTGTATGAGACACTCTGGGCTTATCGTACGTCCAAGAGGACTCCCACCGCTACGACACCATATGCATTTATGTTTGGTCATGACGCGGTTTTACCCTTGGAGATCAACATTCATTCCTTACGTGTGCAAGAGCAACATCACTTGATCGGTGAAGATTACGTCCAGGCTATGTGGCATGAACATGAAGATTTGAGTGAGCAGCGCTTAGTAACTTTGGATAATTTGGTAATGGAGAAACAGCGTATCGCCCGTGCCTATAATAAGAGGACGCGTAGTCGTAGTTACAAAGAAGGAGACCTCGTTTGGAAAGCTGTTTTACCCTTTGGTGAGAAATTAACCGGTCGCGGTAAGTGGACTCCGCGATGGGAGGGACCTTTTGTCGTTCACCATATCTTGGAACGCGGGGCTTTTCACCTCAAAGACGTGGATGGAGACCTCCATCGCAACCCCATCAACGGGTGTTTTTTGAAGAAATACTACCCTAGTGTTTGGGAGTTCGAGGATCCACCTGATCAACCTTCTGACCAGCCAGGGGGGCAACCATAATCTTCATCGGTTCGCATCAACTCAAGATATGTATTCAGGCATTTTTCTTGTGGCCTTCGACTCATGTATTTGCTTCACCGATGAACATTGGGGGGCAACTCTATATGTATTCAGGCCTATACAGGAGGCCATATGTCATATATTCATCCGAATCAGATTTTAAGTCTTTATTCATACTTGTTTATCCTTGACAGTTTATGTGCTAAGAATGTACATGGTGCCCTATACATGAGGCTTTATTATTCTGGGCGACAATTTTTTGCAATTTTTTGCATTGTGCTTAAATAAACATGCTAAGAATGTACATGGTGGCCTATACATGAGGCTTTATTATTCTGGGCGACAATTTTTGCAATTTTTTGCATTGTGCTTAAAGAAACATACTAAGAATGTACATGGTGGCCTATACATGAGGCTTTATTATTCTGGGCGACAATTTTTTGCAATTTTTTGCATTGTGCTCAAAGAAACATTCATTCATAAAGTGGCTTTGTGGCCAAAGGCATACAAAAACAGATCGACACGGTTACACTTGTAATTATAAGGCCAAATGTGGCTTTGAAGATCGTAAGAAACACAAATTTTGAAAGTGGCTGGATCTGGTTGCGGCAAGGAGGATCTGGGCAGTACCGCTGGCGCTCTTCCTCTCTTCACCCAGATCCTCCTCCGATCTGAGTCGCAGCTGCTATTGTCTGCACCAGAGGAAGAGGGAAGGGAATAATCCATCATATCCCTTCCAGGTGACTATCCTCCTGGTTGGAGATGGTATCCAGAGCGAGCGTGACTCACAACCACATCTACCTCCAGGGGAAAAATAGAAGCCTCGTAGTCGGGCCCCGGAGGTAGACCGCGGAGGAAGAACAGGTAGGCCTCAAAGTGGCCTTCCGCCTCCTGCTCCACACGGACCATCGGAGGGGTCGGACCCCTCAAAATGTGGTTCTGCCGCGTTAGGAGCGTGGCGTGTTCTTCGGTTTAACTGAGACCGGCGGGTTCGTCCGGATTCCCAGAAACCAAAGACATGCCACTGGACCTGAGATTAGGCCATGAGGCCTACCCAGATCTTGAGATTAAGCCATGAAGCCTATGAGTTTGTGATTAAGGGTGAGATCATGGGAAGAAGATTTTAGAAACTGAAGAAAGAGCAGCAAGGCTTGCGAGGTTATCTCTGGAAAAGACATGATTGTTTGGTTTCCTATTCTCCCTAAGTACAGGTATTTATAGTTCCAGTCGCAGTAATCCCAACCGTGTGATCTACGGTTGAAGTACTTTCAACGCCATCAATGAGAGTATCAATGGAATTGAATGCTGATATCTAGGAAATGAAGGAAATTGAAAACGAGTGGGAAGCGGGGCAGTCTTCAAGGAGATAACCGCCCAATTTGGGATTATCTTTTCGACAGTTTCGATGTCAATAAAGAGATTTAAAGTGATATTTGGGCCAGGAAAAGTGGGCTAAATATTTGATTTGTTAATAATAATAATAATATCCAAACAAAAAGGGCCTAACATAAGAGGCCTAAAGTTTTCGGCCCGCATGGGTCAAGCGGAGCAAATGTTCGTCCAAACGAAAGCTGGCATCAGCAGCAGCTCGCTCCACTTGTCGGGCTGCTTGGCGAGCCTGAGCTAAGTTTTGAGACATCGCTTCAAAGGCCGCTAGGGGTTACTCTAACAAGGGTTCCTCATGTTCAAGTCGGGCCGTCACCGCGGTCAATTGGGCTTGAAGTTCCTGGATTTGTGTCCGAAGATGATTCTGTGTAATCCGCAAGTCTCTAACAAGGATGGCCCTATCTCCCAAGAAGTCTCGAGAAGTATCTGTCTGTTGTGCGAGGCCCCGATAGTGGGCCTGAGCTTGCCTAGCTTGGGTGGTCGCGGTCGCTCTTTCGTTGATCAGTTGAGGAAGATTCTGTAGCAGCTCATATATCTCTCTAAACTCAGCCTCAGTGATAGTTCGCTCGCGGCGAAGAACCATCAAGTATTCCTGAGCTCTGGCAGACGCGCCCGGTAGTAAGATGTCAGGACTCAGAAGACGTTGTAGCCCATCCCTCGCCTTATCTATAACTCCGGAATGGGCCACTTCGAGTACTTGAACTAACCTCTCCAATCTGGAAGGAGGCTCAGGCGGTGGACCTGGAGCACAGCAGCATGAGCCTCATGAGGCTCCATAGCAAGAGCCGCTTTCGGCTCCGGTTCGACATTTAGCCCTTCTCCCACTTCAGGAGCATGGGGGGCAGGTTCCTGGATCGCCATGTCTTCACCGACTGGGCCTGCAGGATCAGCGCCAAGTACCTCCTCAGCGATAACTGCTTCCCCGACAGGGTCAGGACTCTGTGGTTAAGGAAGAATTATTAGAGGGCACAGAGAATAAAATAAGGACTTTGGCATTATACTCGCGAATAGAGGGTACCTCTGGGGCCGGAGGCTCGTGGAGAATTGCTATCGGTGCAGGCTCTTGAGCTACTTCACCAGGAATTGGGCCAGGCGCTATCTGTGCTAGGGGTTGCGCGGCGATCGGTTCATCAGGCGGTGCGTCCGAAGGTGCCGTTCCTTCTTCCAATTCAGGCGAGCTGTCGTCTATAACCTGCACCAGAATGGAGGCCACTGGCGCATCACTCGCGGTGCTGGCTGGAGGTGAAAGATTACCAGAATCCATGGGCGCTTGGGCCTGCGAGGCAGATATCCCTTCACCAGCGGCCGAAGAGCCTTCCCCAGCTTGTCTAGAGGACCGGCGACGAACTTGGGAGTGAGGACAGTTATAGGAATTGGACTAAAGGGTGAATAAATTCTAATGTGGGTTTCCCATTTCTTACCAGTCGATCAGCGAGTAGTTCGTCCTCTTCCCATGGGTCAGTGCGAGGGTCCGAGCGACTGCGCTTGCGAGTCAAAGCAGTGGCAACCTGCTAGAAGTAAAGGATTAGACTTGGCTCACGGGGAAAGCATAGTCCTAAGAACAAAGGATTATTACCGTTTGTGGATTATTATCATCGGAGGAAGAATCTTCAACTTCGGGCTCCGCGATCACTGTCTTCTGCTTTCCTGACTGTCCAGTGGCTGGGGAAGCACTGATTGCGCGATTGCCAGAAGGTGGCACATTTCCCTAGTGCAGCAAAGAGTGAGTAAGAGGAAAGGAGTGAAGGAAGATACAGAAAGTAAACTAGGATACTTACCTCTGAAGGGGGCTCGTGGATTACGATACCAGCCTGGGCCTGGCGAGGGGCTCGCACCGGGTGTGTTGCTGGAGGAGGCTGGGATCGTGTAGCATCCTCAGAGAAGTGAGCGAGCATTTCAATATCGGCAGGATAGGGGTTTTTCAGTTCGCCAAAGATGGCTGCAAAGAGTTCGTCATCCCGCTGTGTCCAACAATTGACGGAGACTTCTTCCCACCATTCTTCGTATCCTTCCTCAGTCCCGTCCACGGCGTCGATAACTTGAGCCCAATCAGGAAGATCAACCAGCGCGAGCATACTTTGTGCTGGCACAGGCCCGGTGGGGGACCCGAATCTACGCCAAGAAGTATTGTAGTTCCAGGAGTCGTACAGAGGAAATGGCACCCGTTGGACAAGGCCGAATTGGCTAGCGAAGTGGTTAGGGGCGTAAAGCTAGTAACTAAGCTCTTCAGCAGCGATCCTGTTATCTGAACAGGAGATCGCGCGGCGAAAAGCCAAGCGCGCGCGATCACTGTAGCAAGGATCACCGGGAAGGAACCCGTTTTCAAGTAGAGGTGGGAATCTTCTACCCAGTATTATATCGCAGTATGGCATCTCATCCAGAAGGTACAGATAGGTAAAACATTCAGAGTAGGGAGGGGATGAGTACCTTTCCTCGCGGCTAAACCATTGACCCAAGAGTTGGTCGGCCGGTGGAAGCAGCGGGATGTCATCTCGGCGGAAGAATGGAAAGTAAGTTTGGATCCAGAAGTCCAAGATCCAAAAGGGGCCAGACATGATAGTCTCGAAAGGGTGCATAGTGGCCTGATACAAAGTACGGTAAAGGCCTCCTAGCACCGGTTGCCGAGCCAGATGTTGCGGCCGTTATAGAGGGCCGTCGCCAGAAGAGTCCAAGTACCAGTGGGCTTGCAGAGGAAGTGCAGAAGATGAACTTGCAGAGCCAATACTCCAGGAAAGCGATTCCGCCAGTAGCATTGTGCTCCCGACTGTAATATGTCAACCATCGTGGGTAAGAGCTACTGTGAGCGCTGCGACCATGTTGGGCCATGGTCGAGGTGAAGTTGACAGAATCAAATTGACCATGCAAATAAGGCTCGCCATCAATGGGTAAGCCGGTGATGGTAAGAATGTCCAGTAGGGTTATACCCATTTGACCAAATCTAAAATCGAAAGTGTTTGTGGCAGTATTCCAGAAAAAGAGAAACGCAGCGAGCGGCGAAAGATTGCCGCCGCGTGGAAGACGAAAACATAGATCAATGGTATGTGTAATACCTGCTGCATTCCAGCGAGCCAGATCTCGCGCCCGTGTTTCGCGATACCAAGTAAGTTCTGCTGGGCTGATGGAGGACAGCCAGTGCCCTATTTTGGATAGTTGGTTCTGGGCACCCTAACTACTGAAATCTCCGAGAGTCCTTCAGAGGACTGGAATGGGCCGTCGGACGGGTAGGCCGTAGAGAGTGATAGCGTCGGCCGGAATAGCGTCTTGTGGCACTGGCCCCCAGTCCGGTTTGATAGTCGGAGAATCGAAGGAGCAAGGGCCGATGGATGGATGTGTGGAGATGAATTCGGGTACCGATGTTGGTTCCCCAAGTATGGGCAATTTTTTCGTTCAGTTCCTCCTCTTGATCGATAACTATCTTTTTCGGGGGAGCCATTTCTGGGTTTCTGCGGGGGAGATGTTGGAGGAAATGGGTTTTTCTGGGTTTAAGAGACTGAAAGGGTTTCTGATGTGACGGGTCTTATGCGGCCATGGATTTAAATAAGGAGTTTTGTGAGGGAAACGATACGACAGAAAGGCGTTTTGCAAATGAAAGGATGCGACCTTCATTAATGACATCGTTTTAAGCGACCGGCGCGTCATTTTAGTCCCCTTCAATCAGTTACATCTTCGCGGGCCTGATTTCGGGGCCTGGGGGGCAATGTTTGAACCCAAAAGTATATTTGGCAAGATCCTTTGGTGGATTCGAGCCAGTGGGCCGATACCTGCGGCCCAAAAATAAACCTACTCGGGTTTGGGGAATAGCTTCACCCATTCCGTGGTCCATAAGGAAAACGAGACCTTATTGGGATCGAGTAGCAGAGATTGAATAGGAAACTTCAATTAATGATCCTTCTAAAGCAAGGAGCAGTCGAAACCCTAGGTGTATAAATACAGGGTTAAACGGCAAAGTTAAAGACCTCTCTCTCGAAATCAATTAATCCCAGCGATTACAAAGCCTCCCCGGAGCAAACCTTCAACCCTGTTGAAACCCGGCGACTGTACTCTCAGTCCTAGTCTCTCCGAGCCGACTGTCAGTGCCACTGCCACAGATACTACCAGCGAAGCAAGGGAAACACCCTCGCAACCCAGCGAAGCTAAAGATACGCTTTAGCAAACCCCATGCTTTCTCAGAACTTCCCAGTGATTGCTGCTCAACCTACAACGTTGAGTATCGATTTGGTGACCGAAGAGATCACATCCAAAGTCCTTATCCGTAAGGCAAAAGTCCTTTCCCGAAAGGCTAGAGAAGAATCCTATGGAGAGGTTGGTGCTCTCCTCGTCCACAACGCTTGAAAAAGAAGTCAGGTCAAGGGACTAACCCGACGACTGCACCCCACGGTGCTGGCACGCCTGCGCACACGCTCAAAAGAGACAGTTTGCACACCAGCTGGTTTTGGAGCCAAACAGATTCCTCCATTTTGAGCAAAAAATGTTTTACTTTTACCAACTTTCATGGCATGAACTTATGAATTCTCCATCTTTTTCTCTTAAACTGCAAAGCTGCTTAGTTTAGCATTGCTGAATATAATAACATAATCTCGATTTTTAGTCTATCCAATTTCACTGAATTACTGTTGTAGTTAAGCATTTGTGAATTTTATTTTTTATTTCTTTGATTGTCCGGACAGGTGTTGCCTTGACAAACAAGTGTTGTGGTTGTCGAGCAAAAATTCAAGAAAATTGGATTGGAAAAAGTAACATCCACCTACCTCCATATAGTGTGAATAGTTGGAACTTAAATTTGGGCTTTCAGAGGTTGATAAATTCTCAAGTGTTCACCTGAATCATGTCTTGTGGAGAAGATATTCAATTCCCACTTGTTTGGAGGAATCGTCGTCGGTACCAGCAGAAGCTTATGGTAGCAATGATGAACTTAAAGATTCAGGGCAGGAGCTTCTTGCTCAACCTTTAAGTGATGAGGTATAATCATGCACTAATATGTTGTAAACTGTAAATTCAATTACAAAGAGAAGTTGACATCCTTCGTTTCATACTTCTACTCATTCAAACAAGACGAGATTTAGAGAATGAATTGTTTGATATCTTATTCATCTCACAGTGGAGGTATATAAAGAGGGTTACAAAGAATATAATAGGTAAGTACAATATATTCTATACTACGAAATAATTACAATATATTCCATTCCTAATACTAAACCGTGACTCACGCTAACACTCCCCCTCAAGTTGGCGCATACACATCGACCATGCCCAACTTGCTTAGTGAGTCATAAAACGCCTTCCTAGAAACTCCTTTGGTAAGTATATCTGCAAGTTGCTCTTCCGTCGGAACAAAAGGAAAACTAATAATTTTGGCATCTAGCTTCTCCTTTATAAAGTGACGATCAACTTCCACATGCTTAGTACGATCATGTTGTACTGGATTCTGTGATATGTCAATGGCTGCCTTGTTGTCACAATACAACTGCATAGTACTTTTGAGTTTGAAACCCAGATCACGTACCATATTTCTCAGCCACAGCAATTCACACACTCCGTGAGCCATACCTCTATACTCGGCCTCAGCACTAGATCGTGCCACAACTTTCTGTTTCTTACTCTTCCATGTAACCAAATTACCTCCCACAAAGGTAAAGTAACCTGATGTTGACCTCCTGTCTGTAATATTTCCAGCCCAATCTGCATCTGTAAAGCCACAGACCTCAAGGATGTTGTTATGTCTAGAAAACAATACTCCCCTTCCTGGAGCTGACTTCAGGTACTTTAAAATTCTCATAACAGCATCCATGTGACTTTCACTCGGGTTATGCATGAACTGACTCACCACACTCACTGCATATGCAACATCTGGTCTAGTATGAGCCAAATAAATCAAGCGCCCAACTAACCTCTGATAGCGAGCTCGATCAGTAGGTACCTGATCTGGATACTCAGCTAAACAATGATTCTGCTCAATAGGAGTATCAATGGGTCTGCAATCCAACAAACCTGTCTCTATTAGCAAGTCAAGAACATACTTCCTCTGGCACAAGTAGATTCCTTCTCTCCCCCTGGCTACCTCAATTCCTAAGAAGTACTTAAGTTCACCCAAGTCCTTCATCTCGAACTCAGAGGCTAGCTGTCTCTGCAGTCTATCCATCTCAACAGTATCATTGCCAGTAATTACCATATCATCCACATAAATAATTAGAGCTGTTACCTTCCCTTGTTGATGCTTGAGAAACAATGTATGATCTGAGTTGCTTTGTTTGTAACCAACCTTCCTCATGAACTGTGAAAATCTCCCAAACCAAGCACGAGGTGACTGTTTGAGACCATACAGAGACTTTCTCAATTTTTATACAAAATCACCAGGAGAAGCAGCTATATACCCAGGTGGAAGGCTCATGTATACTTCCTCGACTAACTCTCCATGAAGAAATGCATTCTTGACATCAAACTGTCGGAGTGGCCAGTTTAAATTAGCAGCAAATGATAACAGAACCCGAATAGTGTTCATCTTGGCAACAGGAGCAAATGTTTCATCATAGTCAATACCATACGTCTGAGTAAACCCCTTTGCTACAAGGCGTGCTTTGTATCGATTCACTGATCCATCTGCATTATGTTTCACAGTAAAAACCTAACGACAGCCTACAGCTTTCTTGCCTTGTGGTGGAGGCACAAGTTGCCAAGTATTGTTCTTCTGCAACGCCTCCATCTCTTCATCCATTGCCTTCCTCCACTTTGGATCCCCCAATGCATCCTGCACTTTGTTAGGTACTGATACAGCAGATATTTGATTCACAAACGATTCATATGACTTAGACAACCTCCTAGTGGACATATAATTGGCTACTGGGTATTTTGACTTGGCAGTAAGAGTAGGTTCATATCTTTTGGCTGATTGACCTCGAGTAGTCCTACTTGGTAACACATATTGCTCAACATTAGACTCACTATTGCTAGTATTAGTGGGTGGACATACCTCAACTGAGTGATCTTCAGCACCAGCAAGTTGTGGGTCAGGGGTAGAAGTGATGACAGTAGGGGCAGTTGTGTCTTCAACTGCATGTTCAATGATTGAAACTGGTGTCTGGATATTTGGAGCTTCTACTTCTGATGAGTCAATGTTCTCAACTGGATCCGTCAAAATACCTCCTGTCTGTGCGACTTCTCCTTCACCTTCTGATTCTTCCCCCTCTCCATGATATAGCTCTTCAAAAAATGAATTCTCCCCCTGAAGAGCTGTATCTGAGGAGGAAAAATAACTCATGTCCTCAAAGAAAGTAACATCCATAGTGACATAGTACTTTCTGGTTGGTGGATGATAGCACTTGTACCCTTTCTGATAACCTCCGTAGCCCACAAACACACACTTAAGCGCTCGGGCATCCAACTTAGACCGCTGATTTTTAGGAATATGGACAAAAACAACACAACCAAAGACACGAGCTGGCAGATTATGAAATGAAGATAAGGAAACATGAGAGGCAAGAACCGCAAATGGAATTTTTCCATGAAGGACACTCGATGGAAGACGATTGATAAGATGGGAAGAAGCAAGAATAGCATCGCCCCAAAGATACTTAGGCATATGAGCACTAAAGAGAAGGGCACGAGCCATATCAAGTAAATGACGGTTTTTCCTTTCAGACACACCATTTTGCTCTGGTGTTTGTGGACATGTGGTTTGGTGAACAATCCCATGGGCTTTGAAAAACTCTTGGAAAACATGATTAACATATTCTCCCCCATTGTCAGAACGAAGGACTTTAATGGTGCTATGATATTGTGTTTGAACAAGAGTACGAAAAGTTTGAAAAGCTGGAAAGACTTCATCTTTGGTTTTAAGAAGAGCAACCCATGTCAATCTCGTACAATCATCAATAAACAACACAAAATACCTCATACCGGACACAGTGGGTTCTCTAGAAGGTCCCCAAACATCAGAATGAATCAACTCAAAAGGAATAACACTTTTATTAGAAATACTAGGAGAATAAGTAGCACGATGACTTTTGGCCAAGACACATGTTTCACAATGTAGAACAGACTCATCCACACCAATAAACAGAGTAGGCATGGTTTTTTTCATAAACTAAAAGATGGATGCCCTAAACGGCGATGCCACAACCAAACTTCACTTAGCTTATCAGAATTCAAAGTCAAAGCGGCGCGAGACGGTGCTCCTGGTTTCTCCCCTGCGTATGTCTGATCCAGATGGAACAATCTGCCCCTCAGATACCCCCGACCGATTAACTCCCTGGTGAGAAGATCCTGAAACATCACGTACATAGGATAAAAGGTTACAGAGCATTTAGACTCAGTATTCAACTGTGGAACAGATATCAAGTGATGAGACAAGTCAGGCACATATAACACATTATGAAGTTCTAAAGTGGGAGTAATACGCACGGACCCTGACCCTAACACAGGAAAAGCCTCACCATTGGCATTGGTGACATAGGACACTGGTGGGGGAGACAACTCAGTAAAAAATGATTTATCATAAGTCATATGGTCAGAGGCACCAGAATCAATAATCCATGTATCAGAACCAACAAAGTGAGAAACCTTTAAAGCCATACCAATTTTACCTCGACCAGCTATAGAGGCTGTAGGAGTAACTCCACCTGCTGTATGATGATCTTGGCCAACTACGCCATAGAACTCTGGTTCTTGGACCAATTGAACAGCTGCTGCTTTCGCCTTAGGACGATAGCCTTGCTTTTTAGGTTTAAGGTGTGGGTTCAGCTTCCAACATGTCTCTCGAACATGCCCAAGGTCGTTGCAATAAGAACATTGAGGACGAGTGCGGTTGGTGAAGCCTTGTGGGAAACCTTTCTGAAGAAGTGGGGCTGAACTCTGCTGATGAAGGAACGGTGCCGGTGACTTGGACTGAATGGCTAGGCTAGATGCTTCAACCTGTGCATGTTTGACACTCTCCTGCTGAGACTCATCCTTGCGGATGTATGTAAAAACCGTGTTCAAACTAGGCGGGTCTGTCATTCTGAGCAATTCTCCCTTAGCACTGCTATGCTTCTCATCAAGCCCTCTCAGGAATACATGGACCTTTTCCAGCTCTTTCTCCTTCTGGTACCACACAAGATCTTCCGGATTCTTGATCTTGCAATGACGCTTCTGATCAATTTCAGCCCACACATTTTTCAGCTTGGTGAAGTACACAGCTACTGGTTGCCCATTCTGTTGCATATTAGCAGCTTTACACATCAATTCATGAACTTGTATAAAATCAGACTCGTTGGTATACAAATCCCCCAATGTCTTCCATATCGCCTCAGCAGTTTCACATTCTTCCACCATCTGTAGCACATCATCAGTCATGGCTCGAAATAGAATTGACATCACAAATCCATCATCACCTTCCCACTTGGCATAGGCCTGCACATCATCTTCCCTAGGAGTCTTGATTGTTCCAGTCACATGCCCCATTTTGTGGATTCCACGGAGATAAACTGACATAATTTTCTTCCATGTGCGGAAATTGGTACCAGTGAGTTTGGTACCCCCGAAAGAACCACCTTCTGAGCTCTTGACAGAGACCTCAACCTTCTGCACATCATTGGCCTTAGAACTTTGACTGTCATCACCACCCATTGCAATAGTACAATAGCAACAAACACACAAATCTCAAAGTATGCAGCGGAAATAAGAACATAAACAACTCCAACAAATAATAACAGTTTTTTTTTTTAACCTGTTGGAGTTGACCGGGTCGAGTTGACCGAGTTGAGTCGACTGGGTCGAGTTGAGTCGACTGGGTCGAGTTGACCGAGTTGAGTCGACTGGGTTGAGTTGCGATTTGCTTACTGCTGTTCGAGGCCGGAGTTGACCGAGTTGGGTCATCTGGGCACGGCCGGTGTGAAGGCTGAAGGCTGACGAACAAAACGTGGCGGAGAAGAGGATCACGGTCTGGAAACACGGATCTGGAGGATCGGTATTTGGGTGGGTGCCCAAAGTAATTTGCCGGGTCTGGTCTGGGCAAAGCGACGACGGCGACTGGGGTTGAAGCGGCTTGGAGTGTCTAGGCTGAAGACGAAGGGGGTCGGAATTGAAGAGATCGCCGGTCTTGGCAGGTGAGCAACTGAAAACGAAGCCGGCCTGGGTGAACTGAAAACGAAGCCGGTTGTGTGAATTGATGGGTGGACGGTCGCCCCTGGATGAACGACGAGGTCACCTGGACAGGAGGAGAGCACCGGCGGTCCCTTGGATGAAGACGAAGCCGGCCTGGAAGAGAAATTGACGTCCGCCAAGATGGGTAGCGACGTCGTATAGTTCGACCCAAATAAATGGGTTCAAAACACAACTATCTTCTTTGGACTGAGAGAAGACCAAAGGAAAAGACGAGACAAAGTCCTTTTCGGATCTTTGCTCTGATACCAACTCAAACAAGACGAGATTTAGAGAATGAATTGTTTGATATCTTATTCATCTCACAGTGGAGGTATATAAAGAGGGTTACAAAGAATATAATAGGTAAGTACAATATATTCTATACTACGAAATAATTACAATATATTCCATTCCTAATACTAAACCGTGACTCACGCTAACATACTCTCCACTGTCCTAATCCATCTATCTTTTTAAAGTGGTTTGATGAAATCTAAATATTGGAATAAACTATGGTAATGGATCTTGGAACTAGTCAGAACAATTTACTAAAAACAGATCCTTGACAACATTCAAATGCATGGAGTTCCTTTTTCCCTTCGTGTCTCATTCCTAGGCCCTAGCTACCCTTTGGCTTATTAAGCATTCTCATATGGTGCTATTATATAGTAGACACAGAAACGTTTTAAAGTTTGGTCTGAACTCTGAGTTGTTCACGATGTGGACTCAGACTCGTAACAATTTTGATTGGTATTGAAGAAAATGAAGAGGCAGTTTGCAGCTTAGCTTAGTTGTTAAAGTTTGACATAATCTAGTCCTAACTCATTCTTCACTTGTCAGTGTATTATTTTTAGGCTTGTTTTCTCCTAGGACTTTGTATTACCTTGATTGTGAGGAGAAAGCTTGCTCAAGACACAAAATATGTCCCAGTTTTGGTCAGATGCTGTTTTCATGGTTCAACTTCTGCCAAAGTATATGAAAACAAAGACCTCTTTTGCTAAAGGAAAATGGCTTATCATTTATGGAAATTCAGCGCACGATTGAAAAGGTGTATTTACAATATTCCGGATTTGACATTTGATGGTGCTGAGTTGAAGGTGATTACCCCATACATGGCAATGATGTGGGTAGTGTCGTTGGAAAGGAATAAAAAACTTATATATGAAGTTTCTTTAGGGCAAGGTGTTGGTATTCACGTTGATCTATCTTGGGTATCCTCAGTGTTTCACGAAATACCCGTCCACCCCACCCCCTCCCATTTTCCTTATTTTTGCACATTTGTCCATTTTATGGTTTTGTTGTATTCTTGTTAGAGCTTTACTATATTGTCTGTTATGTGTTAATAGATACAAAGATTATGATTGCAAATTAACTGAATCTTAATGATTTGATTTTCACAATAGAAAAAGTGGATAGAGTTATGTCTGGGTCAAGAGAGTTCCTTAAGTTTACACTTTTCTTTGAACTGCTCTTTGTATAGAGATTCTGGGTCGTTCTTCACTTACTGTAATTGTTGCTGTGTTCTGGGTCCACCGTGAATATAAAGTAAAAGGACAGCACAATAGTGGGTGTCAAGCAACAGGTTCTTTCTTTTTCTCTTTTCTTTTTCTCCCTCAAAAAATTTATGTGAACTAGAATAAATGATAAGTTCTCACTCCAGAAAAATTCTCACTTCTTTTTTCTCCATATTTTGCAAATGTTGTCTTAAGTTGAATTGTTTCAGTAGATGCGAGGGACCAGATGAAGGACTATTATAACTCTTTTAGTATATCAATGACTACTTAGCTGCAGCTCCAGTACTAATGACAATCCCTGACATCGATTTCATTGGTTTCTAATATAACTCTGAAGTAACATATTAGTTCCTAATTTTTTGATCTGCATCATCCGATGCTACTGCATGATGCAATATTATTTTTCATGTTGTTTATTATGTGGTCTTTGGCTCATAGCCTGCACTCTGATACTAATGATTATTGGTGACGTTGATTTGATTAGTTTTGAGCTTTTGATACCACATGATCTTTTTGACTACCATATTAGTTTTTAAGATCTCTAGAACTAACTCATGTTGCACTTGTATATCAGTAGAAGTCCCTACTCGCTGATTCTGAAAGAACAAAGCTCATTAAAAAACTAAGTGAAGCCAATCAACAAAACCGATTCCTCAAAAGACAGGTTTGTATATACTCTATAACAAACACGTAAGTGGACTTCTAGGAGTACTAAAGTTAGCATTTATTCATTTTCCAAATAAAGAGAATATGCTTCAATAGGCACCATTTTACACGTGTTATTTTTTAGAAATGAGTTTGCAAATTGAAATTTTCTTTTGAGAGTTTCTATTGGGACCTCCAAATTTGCTCACTTGACCTCACTCTATTATAAATTATTAAATAACATATATAACCTACTATAAAATAACTATTAAGGACAATAATTATATCCAAAAAAATATTATATTTATTTTATGTAGACTTTCAAATTCAATAATATTAGATTGTATTCCTTATTATTTTCCTTATCTATTTTCATTTTCCAATTTCACTACATACTCATTAAAGCATTCATATATATTTAATAAGAATTAAAAATATGATTAAGATTATTATTCAAAAAAAAATATGATTAAGATCATGTGACATAAAAATGTATGATATATATATTGAACGCATATTGATGAGGGAAAACAAAATAAACCTTCTTATGGTTTATGACCTGAATCTAAGTCAATCCATTATATTTGCAAAAAAAAAAAAAAAATGAAAAATATTTAAATAATTAATCATGTGGTACAAAAAATACAAAAAAAAAAAACATTAAAAAACGAATGATTTTTTTTTTAAGAATAAAAACAAATGATCTCTTCATTTTCTTATTGATTAGACATTAATTTTTGAAAGTCAAGTTTGATTAAGAAATGTATATTTAGTTAAGATTTATAAAGTGATAAAATCATTGAAATGACTAAATTTTTTTATTTTAAAGATAATAATTTGTTTGCAAATTACATGAGTGAGGTTATTTGAGGAACTTTAGTGAGGTTTAGTGAGTAAATTTAGTATTTGAAAATTTGATAAGAGGTGTAAAAAGCACAGAAGTCAAGTGAGTAAATTTGGAGGTTCCAATAGAAAAACTCTTTCTTTTTGATTTCTTGTCTCTGCGGTTGCATATAAGGGAGGATGCGTTGATTAACTTCAAAAGTGAACTTGCTGTCATGGAACTTGAGCTTCAGGTTTACATTTTACAATTTACTGCTGTCTGAAATTTTTGCATGATTATAATGTTATCACATGTGACTGATTGAAGTCACAAGAGATCAATGCTGCTATGACACGTGACTAATCTATGTCCCAAGAAATCAGGATTCTTGCTTCCATGTTTGGCAGTTTTAACATGATAACAAATCCTTTTGTTTAGCAATAATGGATCTAGTTGAAGGGCCAATTTGGAAGGAGCAAATCATTATCATCTTGATTTTGATCTTGTTTTACTCATATCCCATTGTGAGCACATTTACATAGATGTCTGTAATTGCTTGGTTTCAACAGTGGTCTTGCTTAAAGTATTCTCAAAACATAGGCTCTATATGTCGTGATATTTAACCACGTGTTAACTGTTACTAATAGCACTCCATCATAGACCCATAGGGCAACAAGCTGAGGTAACTTTGTCCCACGGCCACTCCACTTCAAGATGCCAGATATTCTTCAAAGTTGTGTAAAAGTATCTCATTAGATATGTTAAATTTTGAAAGTGTGGAGGTTCTAGGATTTTTTGGTACAGAAAAGGTTTTTGAGATTTAAACTGGCCTAGGAGAGAAGTGTAAGCTGCTGCCTAAGTTGTTGTAGCAATGAACAGGAGAACAGAGATGTCCAGCAGTAAACATATAGAAACATCAACATGAGATGGAAATCAATAGGATCAACTTTGGTGGCCGGGTAGAGAAGTAATTTGGGTCAATGAGACCTATGAGAAACAAGCTAATTGTTTTAAGTAAACAAACTAGTATTTGATCATCTCGAAAGTTATGGGACAATATATTTCTTAAGAAAAGTGAGTAGGAAAATAAAAGTGCCGAAGACTACTTGTCATGGTTGTGTTTGGAAAGCAGGAAAAGGAATCCTGAAATATCTAAGTTTTGTTGTTTGCTTAGCTAGAAGGTGCAGCGAAGTGATTTACTATTATGATTACTTTCATAGTTCTTGTAAGTTAATGATTCTGGTCCACAATTTCTGTCAAATAAGGAGGATGGGATTTCTAAGGAAGTTTAAAGTCTCTTACCCTGTGGGGCATAACTATTTTGGTATGCAAACTTGCAAAAGAGAAAGAAAAAAGAAGCGTAGTTACTTAGTTTTACTTTCATCTTTTTTTTTTTAATTTCCTTGGGCCAACCAAACAGACCCATATGGACCAAACTTACACTCATAGAATACTTTCATTGGAAAACATTGTGGAGGGCGTTGAGAAGATTAAAGGAAGTCCTGCACTTGAAATACGTTGTAGATCAAATGGCTGATGTTAAAGGTTATGTTTTCATCCATCAGGTTATGATGGCAGGCTTTGGTGAAATTGGCAGAAGAAAACGCAAAATCTGTCATTTCAGTAGGTTCAGGAAAGATTAATGGAAAATACATTCAATCTGATCTTCTTTCCCGTTTAGAAGGTAACTTGCTCAAGCATGACTTCTTTATTTTTTCATCATTAGTCATTAGTTTCTCCTGCTACGTTTTTTTCCTTAAGCTCATAAGTTAAGAATATTTTATGAAAAAGCATCTTAGGATGGGTTGTCTTACAGACAAAGATAAAAATGTAAAAGAAAAAAGTATATAGACAATATAAAGTGTAAAGCTAGCCATCTACAACGTACTTTTTCTCGGTTTTGACTCAAAAAGAGAATAGTATTCCTTCTTTTTTAAAGCGGCACTTCTGATGTCCCTTAAAGTGTATGGGTTATTCCTTCAATCGCATGTAGACAGCTGATTGGATGAGTCGTCTTTTCAGTTGTTTTCTTTGTAACTTGCATGAAATTTCTTTGAATTGTAAGGCTTCCATATAGTTGTTTCCATGTTTAATCTTTCATATTCTCTGACAAAGATATTGTTGCATGTGTCTGTCTGTGTGAAGCTGTACATGAGAAGTTGAGGGAACAAATTAAAGATGTTGATGCTGCACAATCAAAGGAGGTTTCCTATTTTGGTGTGGTATGGCTGAGGTAAACATATAATCCATACTGTTGTAATTTTTTTTTCTTTTTTCTTTTAAAAAGAGAATCAAAGAGTTTCACTCCTGCCTCTATAGTGACTCAAAACCATGACTTCGTTCCTTTGTTCTCATATTAGAGTTTGGTAATAGGCATTGACTTACTGAAAATTGATGAGATGGGTCACTTCATTACAAAAGAAAAGGGTTGAAGGATGGTCAGGATTTTAAGAAGCTAGGTTGTTTATCATAATAACTCAGATGGACTTTAAGAAGAATTGATAAGAAGGAGATTTATAAGTTAAACATAAATGATGGAGTTCTCTACAGTCCATGTATTTTGAGTTACCTCAAAATACAAGTTTGGACCTATTCTTTAAAGGAGAAAGTTATCAAATCAAAGAACTTTCAAAGATGATGCATGATAGCCGACTCATGGATAAAGTTGTCAAGTGCCGACTCATGGATAAAGTTGTCAAGTGCTAAACCTTCCGAAAGTATATACTGCTATTCTTGTCACACAGATCAATATGCCATACTGGTTTCAATGTATTTGTTAATATTAGCTAGTTTATGGTAAAAGGTCAAGTTTGTAAGACTTTGTTTTCGTAATTTACCCAAAAGAGCGCCTTGATCAAACAATGACCAATTCACCAAAAGGTTGACCCTGTTTATCAAAAGAACATGGTTCAGTATGGCATACTGAACCATGACAGAAAGGCTTTGCTAATTTTCTATACATCATGTTAAAATGTAAAAGCAATTAACTTTGTGTAAGAGCTGCGCAGAACGTGCTTAATCTTAGTGGATTGCTCTCAGTATTTCAGATGACTTCGTATTTGTTTATTTAATTTTCTGTTATGAAGCCATTGAGAATGATCAAAATACAAGATTCTGACTTGAAATTAAGTAATATTGAAAGGAGTGATTGCACCATTCTTGGACTCCTGGAAACATGTCAAAGAAATTTGAATGTTTGAGAGTTGTTTAGTGGACTAATAGCTATTTTTTATTGCTATTCATTGATGTTGGGGGTTTTTCTGTGGCTGATATTGGGCCTTGGATTGTCTTGGGGTGTGAGAAGACTATTGGCTTTGGGTTTTGAACGGGATGTGAATATATGGAGTTCTGGTTCTCAGTATGGAGGTTGTCCCAAGTTTCTTTGAGGCTGTTAAGGAGGGTAATGTAGGGTTGATTGACAATCAACTGACTCCAACAATTCCCATTCGCGTAGATTTTCTCAATTTTCAAGGTCTTAAGGTGTCATGATGAAATGATTCAAATGATGGACTGGTGCCAGCAGCCTTTTTAGCTGAGCTGAATTTGCAAAAGAAGGCACAATAAAAGCCAAATGAAATTTTAATGTTCAGCTGATTTTTATTTTTTTTAGACATTTAGGTATAGAACTTAAAAAGTTGTCTGTATTTTGGCATCAGAGTGTGCAAGTTATGGGCACTTTTGATGGTTGGAGTCAAGGAGAGCATTTATCCGCCGAGTATGCAGGTTCTTTTACCACGTTCTCAACAACATTAATACTGAGTCCTGGAAGGTACTAGTCACTCAAATTTCCTCTTCTTCCTCCATTTATTCATTCTGAATCATAACTTTATGATTTGAAGGTATGCATTCAAGTTCTTGGTGGATGGAGAATGGAAGCTTTCGCCAGAATTTCCTGCGGTCGGTGAGGGATTAATGAGAAATAACTTGTTAGTTGTGGAATAGCTCGAGGCCGGTCTGTCTGTAATTATGCTTCTGATGTACAGAAGTAAACCATTAACTACCATCCGCAAAGAACAGAGCATTTTAACTAGAATGTCCGGAAAACTGTACTCTTGATAATCTTTCAGGGGTATCTTAACTGATAAAGATGATGATACTAGCTTGTACTGGCCCTTTCTCATATTGACTAGTGGACTTTGTGGTTTAGTTTTAAACTTTTAATAGCTGGTGCTTAATGCTTTTTTTTTGTTTTTTTTTGTGGGAAAACTCTTGCATTTCGATCATTTTTTTAATCTCCGTGTACTGTGCATCCAAGTTTGTGTGCCAGAGGAACTTGAATTCTATAGTAACTTGTAGTACAGACTAGGGCTGTCAATTCCGACACGATCTAATAACACGACTCGAAACCCGCACGAAATAAAGCGGGTTGAACCCACACGATTAAAAAGCTGGTCAACCGTGGGTCAACCAGCCATGACCCATTTAATAAATGGGTCGGCCACGGGTCAACCCGCCAACACGAAGTGAACCTGTATAACTCGATTATGCTATACTTCTTCTTGAAATTTTAGACGTTGGGAGTAGGGCTGTCAATTCCGACATGACCCAATAACACGACTCGAAACCTGCACGAAATAAAGCGGGTTGAACCCGCACGATTAAAAAGCGGGTCAACCAGCCATGACCCATTTAATAAATGGGTCGGCCACTGGTCAACCCGCCAACACGAAGTGAACTTGTATAACCCGATTATGCTATACTTCTTCTTGAAATTTTAGATGTTGGGAGTATTGGATTATAGGATTAGACAATTTGAAATATTTTGCTTTATAATTATTGGATTTAATTATTTATAAATTATATATAATTATTTATATTCTTCGTCTTGTGGATTTTTTAGTGAATTTAATCAATTTATGCATTTTTTTAGTTAAATGGGTGCATTGTTAACCCTTAAATAGGTCAATTTGCCTAACACGATAGGACCTATTTATTAAATGAGTTAAGCGGGTTGGAAACGGGTAACCCGTTTAATAAATAGGTTGGGTTTGAGTTTAAATTTTTGACACGATTATTAAATAGGTTGGGTTTGGGTTTGTATCTTGTGATACTACAAATACCTTGACCCGACACGAATCCAACCCAACACGACCCATTGACAGCCCTAGTACAGACTTGAAAATTAGAAAATCGGTTTAGGTAAGATCTAAATAAAACACCTGTTGTTACCTTTTATCTTACAAGTTATAAATTACAACATGTGTTCTCTCTCCATTCTTGACAACTCACTTATTTTGATCTTGAATTTAATTTATAATGGTAGTCTTCCCCCCAGCCTTGCGCAGCTAATTTTGAGAACTAAAGAAACATATACCGATGTCTATGAAGGCTATACTCGATTTAGTTGAGAAATATTGGTCAGGTTGTCCTCATTGACTTATTCTCTTCATGTAGGCTAGAGTTGCCAAGCTGGAAACTTCGGTATCTGTATCGACTGACAAGCTGGAGCTAAAGGTCTACGGTTTCAATGACATGCTTCCAGGGACGTAGCCAGGAATTGAGTTTGGATTGGGCTAATTTTTAGCTATATAAAATTTTTGCGAAGAACTCATTTTTTGTTTTGAGATTTGGGAACCAGTGGGAGGATCATCACTACTAGAATTTTGTTCATAGACATCGGTTCTGGACCGATGTTAAACTAATTTTCGACCGATGTCTTAGTGGGTGTAGAGAAAAGTATAGACATCAGTATAAGCGCGTTTTCAACCGATGCCCCATACAACAACCAACATCGATTCTAAAAAACAAATCGATGTATAATCGTTATAATCATCATATTTTTGTATGTTAGGTATGTCTAATTCTTTATATTTTCACATTTTATGCTTAATAAAGTATATGTCGAACAATACCTACGTGAACATTTGCATCGATTTCTATTCCAGAAGCGATGTCCAGTACACTTGTAGACATCAGTTGCCATGAGTATTGTTTGTTCGTAGGCATTTTTACATGTAGCTTGGCACATTATTTTCTTAGGAACGATGTCTGTATCTTTAGGCGTCATCGATTTTTTTTCAAGGACTGATGTTTTTTCAAGGACTGATGTTTCATTTAACACAGCACATCGTTTTCATTTAAGCAAAACGATGTTCAATGGTTTTGTGTACATCGCTTGCTTTTTCTAGAACAGATGTGTTGTTTCATTGTAGACATCGCTTTTGTTTTGTAAAACCGATGTGCACTGGTTTTGAGTACATCGGTTCTGGGAACACAACTCGATACATTAGTAATCATACGACATCGATTTTCATTTTGATACTGATTTCTAATCTCTCTAGTGACTTCGTTTTCCTTGGCATTACTGTTCTGTTATGCTTTTATATACTTCACTTCATTTTGACAAGCGTGATGAGCTAAGTTTGCATCTAGCTGCTACTAGGAAAAGAAATGCATTTCATAATCATCCAAAAATTGGGGCTTTCCATTAATTTTCTTTCCAAATTCATGATTGAACATATGTCACAAAAGAAAACCCCAAAACCTACAAAAGCTAGCCTAGAAACATATGAGCAACAATCTACAAAATTTCAACACCAAACTTTGCTTCAAAGCAAAAACTAGCCTTGCTCAAAATTCATCTTGGTAGTCAAGTGCAAGAGAAATATGTATTAAGCTAAAGGTTCACATGAAGTGAAGTTGACAGCGATAACCAGACCAATGTGACTAGATCACCTTATCAGGCTTGCCCATCCATTTCACTTCACACCCTAGCTCTTCATATTTGGCAGCCAAATATTTCACAACTTGTAATCCAAGGCCCTGCAAGAGAATGACAAAGTCAGCTTCACAGTGCAACATAAACCTAATGACAGTGATTTTTGTATTACTAAACTAAACAAAAAGAAATACCGACATGACTGAGCTTAAAAGGTACTAAAAAGGCAGTGAATCTCAATACACATAATTCACATCGGAATACCAAGTGAGAAAAAGCATGACCACTTTACCTTATCACTATCATCTCTCATCACATTAGTGGTCCAACCCATCAACTTTTTCTTGCTACGCTCTGGCATTTCTACCAAGGTAATCTGCACAAAACCCAAGAGAACCAAATGCAAATGCACATCAACATTCAAATCAGCATTATGCAAAGATAGTCTCGATAATACTCAAACATTCTAAATCTGCACAGAAAATACTGAAAATTTCCACTCCAATTAAGATGCATGATGCCTCACCCCTCCAATTAAGGTAGTGAGGATACTGAAGAGGAAGGGTAAGATATAGAATCTAACTGAGAGTAGGATGACCTCAATCCGGTATCCATCCTACCATAGCTGCTTGGAATTTGATCCTTGTTGCTGGTTGCTATAACTTCCTGAAAATATAGAAGAAAAGAATAGTGTGTTTAAACTCGAATCTTTTCTTACTAAAGATATTACTCACAGAATTTGTTGTTTCAAACTTGTCAAAGACTTAACATAGATACTGATATTTGATAGAAAAATATAAACCCAACTGATAGTAGTGATATAAGTGCGAAAACAAGCAATTATATGAAATTAATAATATTTCATCCAAAAAAAAAAAAGGAACAACAAATGAAACCTCCTTTTCCTTTATTTATCTTTTATTTATTCAATATAGATGGGCTTTTTCTGTTCCATTGGCAAGCATACCTGAATAAGTTGTTGAGCCGCCTGAACCTGTGATGAGGTGCCTTTTATTTCCACTGTAATTTCATCAGGTAGTCCCCTGCTCTCTTGTACAGTTAACAAGGGTCCACTACTACGACGAATAAATTCAATACTCCTTCCTTCAACCCCAATAATGTCCTCATCATAAGACAGAGGAATTTCCATTGTTTGCGTAATCTGATTATAGAATGCAGCAGAGAAAATATTGTTAACATAGAACAGAAAAATACCCCAATGATGTCCTCGGCATAAGACAAAGAGGATTTGCATTGTTTGGGTAATCTCCCTATAGAATGCAGCAGAGAATATATTGTTATCAAGGTTTCATACATAGAACAACAAAATACATAGTGAATCTCAGCCTCATTCTACTGTACCTGTCTTTACAATACCCTTTGAGATCAGATACAGCTTTTGTGTCACACAGATTTCTCACCAGAATCAATAACTTCAAATGAAACTGAATGAGGAGGTAAAATTGATCCAGATTATGGTTCAGGCCTGCAAGGTAAAATAGTTGATCATCAAATTGGAGAATTTATATTTGACAAATTTTCTTGAATGTAGTATGATAACTAAATTCAAATCTAGTTATAAGATCATTATATATGTATGAACCTGTATTCCTACTGTTTGAGCCCAAAAGTATTTTTGGCAAGATCCTTTGGTGGGTTCAAGCCAGCGGGCCAATACCTGTGGCCCAAAAATAAAGCGTACTTGAGTTTGGGATATAGCTTCACCCATTCCGTGATCCATAAGGAAAACGAAACCTTATTGGGATCGAGTAGCAGAGATTGAATAGGAAACTTCAATTAATAATCCTTCTAAGCAAGGAACAGTCGAAACCCTAGGTGTATAAATACAAGGTTAAGCGGCAAAGCTAAGGACCTCTCTCGAATCAATCAATCCTAGCGATTACAAAGCCTCCCCGGAGCAAACCTTCAACCCTGTTGAAACCCGGCGACCGTACTCTCAGTCCTAGTCTCTCCGAGCCGACTGTCAATGCTACTGCCACATATACTACCAGCGAAGCAAGGGTAACTCCCTTGCAACCCAGCGAAGCTAAAGATTACACTTTAGCAAACACCGTGCTTTCTCAGAACTTCCCAGTGATTGCTCTGCTCAACCTACAACGTTGAGTATCTATTTGGTGACCGAAGAGATCACACCCAAAGTCCTTATCCGTAAGGCAAAAGTCTTTTCCCGAAAGGCTAGAGAAGAACCCTGTGGCGAGGTTGGTGCTCTCCTCGTCCACAGCGCTTGAAGAAGAAGTCAGGTCAAGGGACTCCCCCAACGACTGCACCCCACGGTGCTGGCACGCCTCCGCAATCACACGCTCAAAAGAGACGGTTTGCACACCAACTGGTTTTGGAGCCAAACATTTTGGCATGCCTAGTGGGACCCTGCAATAGTGTCTTTTCGTGAACGTAGCCATTGGGAAGTCTAGCGAAAATCCTTACCAAAAGGTTTACGCTAACTGCTCAAAGCATAAGACCTCCAGTTACAGACCACATTTACGCGCGGACTGTCGTGGTCTTTCTGAAGAACAAGTGACTCAGAGGTTCCTTCGTCAGTACGAATCATCTAACATGTCAGTTGAAAGAGAAGAGAATCACCCGACCATTACCGAGGGTCAGGGAGTCAATACTGATCAGGCCAGCGAGCCTGTTATCCCCACCACTGTCACCACTGCAGTGGGGAGTGGAGAAAGAGAGGCTTTCGTTCCGAAGTCTATTCCAGAGGGAGCGACCTCTGAGGTAAGGTTCGCAATCATCATGGAGAATATCGAAAATCATCGCAAGAAGATAGCCGCTGATTTTGAAAGAGAAACCGCAAAGACAGATAAGCTCATACGCGAACTGGATCAGCGGATTACCCGACATGCCGAGGATACTAGACAACAGATTGCACAGTCTGAGAATGCGGTAAGGGCTCATGCCATGAGTATTGCTAGCGAGCAGAATCAGTGTCAAAAAGAGATCATGGAAGCTATCGCGAACCAAACCAAGCAGACCACATCAGACATGGCAGGTCTTCGCAAGGATGGTGCTAACCTAGCAACTGAGGTGGCCATGCAGAGAGCAGAATTGAACCAAGCGAGAAAAGTATTGAACAAAGCTTTAGGGGATCCTAATGCTATCCTTGGCTCTCTTGGCCAACCATCATGTTCAGGCAAATACGAACCGCCAAATCAGCTTGAAAAAACTAGCAGTAACGCTGCTTCTCCCTCAGTCACTGTTGCTGCTACACCGCTGAGGAATAAGGAGCAAGCGTTGGTTATCGGCGGCAGCAAGGAAAAATCTACCTCGTCAAGCGGATAGGCCCCCAGACAAAAGCAACAGGCTTCGAAAGTTGTAGGGACTTCAGCCAACTCCGCTACGTTCCTTCAATACGACAACGACGGGGTAGAAAATGTGTATCAGGAACTGCCAGGAAGTTATTACGGGATCGACCATGCCGGCACCCCGATCAAGATAACAGCCGTGTCAAAGGAAACGCTTACGCCAGCTGTGACTCTTCAGCAGCAGGCTACTACCAGCGTTGTACACGTCGGAGAAGGGCCGGCAACTGTGAACGAGGCAATACCTGTGCAGGCTGCTTGCCAGACTGTGGCGACACCACCTCCTCACCCAGGTCTAGATTATGTAAGACGTGACGAGGTGGAGGAGATGATCAGGCTAGCTAACCCTAGGGCCCAGCCGGATGGGGTCTATGAGGGACCTTTTCCACCACATACTATGCTCGCACTTTTTCCCAAGGGCTATAAGAATATCATATTTTCTACTTTCTCAGGGGAAGACACCGAGGATGCAGCGACACATTTGGCCAGGTTTAGGGTACAATGTGACCAGTACCAGAATGATGATATCCTCAAATGCAGGATCTTTGGTACTTCTCTTTCAGGAGCTGCGTTCAGATGGTTTTCCAAGCTTCTACCAGGAACAGTGGCGGATTGGCCTGCAATGGAACTGCTTTTTCCGAGAAACTTTCGGAACTATCGAACCTGAGGTAGACTTGGCTTCTCTCACCCAGATGGCCCAGCAGCCTACAGAGTCAGCGGTGGCCTACCTTCAACGCTTTCAAATCCAGAAGGCCAAGCTAAACGTCATCCTGCTTGAGAAAGAACTAGTAAAGTTGGCAGTTAAGGGCTTGGAGCCACGTCAACGTAAGTAGCATGGCAGCATGATTAAGTCAATGGGAGAACTCATCACAGAAGTGGGCAGCTAAAAGCATCTCCTTAGAGAAACAGATGCAAGGAAGAATGCATCTAGGGGGACATATGTGCCGGGAAAACATCGTACTGTAGAGGCCCTGAGCTACCAGCCGGCTACTTATGATCCTTACTACCATCACAACAGTGAAGAGGTGGTCTAGGATTATGACGAGGAAGAGGAGAATGATGTCGCTGCCTACGAGTTAACAGGGAAAAAGAATCTCTCCTTGAAGCAACTGAAAATTTCCAAGGAGCCTGTCAAGCTCAAATAAGTGGCTTTCACCAAACCGGAGTTCGCGACATACACATATGATGCCAACAAGGCACACGAGATTCTCGACGAAATGATCGCTGCGAAGATGGTGAAGACTGATTTTGGACCTTTTCCTCGACCAGGACAGCTGAAGGGGAAGAAGTATTGCAAGTTCCATAATTTGTGGAATCATAACACCGCGCATTGTGTGAAGCTCAAAGACCAGATTCAGGTATGGCTTAATAATGGCAGTCTGCAGGTGGAAGCTCCGGTCACGGCAGCGGCGCTAGTAGATTTAGATCCCTTCCCTGACACTGGAATCAACATGGTCGATGTGAACTGGACCAAGCAGAAGCAAAGGAAACTGACTCTGGATTTGAGCTCAAAGGAGCGAGGTGAGGAATCCGCCGTGGACGAAACACCTGCGAAGGATAAAGCTAAATCAATCAGACAAGCCTCGCCCGTGGTCCTATGCTCGCGATGCAAAGAAGAATGCGGCATTCCAGTATCGCATGAGGAGGTCGAGCAAACATTTCGCTTTGGGTCCCTACCGCCGGTCAAGTGGGCTTCGTCATCGCGGAACTATCAGCCCTCTAGCCCGAGAGACAGAGAGAAAATGGAGTCACCACCATCCCCAAAGGACTCCAATTTGTTCAGGAAGCTGAGAGCAGCCGCGGTTGAGCATAAGCATGAAGAGAAGATCGCGGACAAGGGTAAGGGCGTGCTAACCAAGCCTTCTATCCCACCAGCGCCGATCGCCACCATCAAGGAAGGAAGGTAGTACACCAGAGAAAAGGGGAAGGCAGTGGAAATAAGCACTTCCAAGAAGAGGAAACTGCAGCGCAGGTTTGGGGAAGCCAAGCGCGCGCTAGAGGCTCTAGACCAGGGCCTGATTAAGCCTTCACAACTGGTCAAGTCACCTGAACAGTATCAGAAAGAAATGGAGGCATTAGCTGCTAAACCGTTAAGGCCTCCCCGCAGTTTTAACAAACAAGCGAGCTCGCTGACAAGGGCATCTAAGCCCAGTGTTTTTTGCAGGATTACTGAGGAGCGGAGACCCCCGATTGCGCGAAAGGAGAGCTCGCCGACTCGGCGGCCACCTGTCAGGCGCAGGTTATTTTGCGAAGAACCGGAAGCCAAAGCTTCAGTCTTTGAGACACTGGGGAGCAAGGACAGGACTACTAACACCTTACAGTGGAGACCCAAGAAAGTCCAAAGCATAGTCGTCGCTGCCTCAGAAGAGCGCACAAAACCTGAAACTCCTAAGCAGGCTTCCGTTGTACAAGAGCATGGGCAATGCTAGGTAAAGGGCCTCACAGAGGGATCGCTGGTAGATTGTTTGGCTAAGTAGTTCCAGGTCGATACCCCTGTCGAAGAACCTAAGCTTAACCTGGAAGATGACATGGAGGACAGGAGGAGACAGATATGACCGATGTCTCATGCAATATGGTTTATGTGCTCCCCGCGAGATATGCATTGCTGTCGCTGCTCAGGACTGTGTGGAGGCCGAAGAAGAGAATGCGCAGCCATTGCGGGTCACATCAGCGGCCGCGGCGCCTGTGGACGGGGTTGTCTCTCATGAAAGGGAGGAGGCTCCAGACAAAGGACCATTCATGAACTTTTCCTAGCCAACACCAGCTATGGTCCAACACATGAGACCACTATATATCACAGCAGAGGTTGGCGGTACCAAAGTTAGTAAAATCATGATTGATACTGGAGCCGCTGTTAATGTCGTTACTACCAGGACCATGCACTTGCTCGGGATCATGAGGGAGAAGATCCAATCCACGTCCCTTACGCTCAAGAATTTCGCGGGAACTGTAACGAAGACCTTGGGATTATTGTTCTTATGCATTAAGGTTGGCCCAGCAGAATGGGTGTATGCTTTCTTTGTAACAGACTGCTATGCGGCCTACAGTGCTATTTTGGGCAGAGACTGGATCCACAGGAGTTACTGTGTACCATCGACACTTCATCAGGAGCTGGTTATGTGGGACAGAGAGACAGATACAGCTGAGGTAATCAAAGCGGATCCTCGTCCATTCTCAGTCTCCGCGAACTATGTAGATGCCAGGTACTACTTGGAGCCTATCACTCTATTACAGGTTAGTGGCATCGATGATAAAGGCCGCCCCACAGGGGTGACAGCCTCTGAATTGGCACAGTGGGGGCTTACGCTTGCAAAAGAGGGCTTAGAGAGGCCTGGCCACGCTGTGCCTAAAATCTTGATTGATTAATGGATTACGACCTTTCAGCAGAGGGGATAGAGGCCTTCCACTCGATATACGAACGACTGTCATCATACTTGGTGGAAAAAGAGGCTTATGATCGAATCGCGACCTTGGAGGTCGTCAATGAAGAGCTCTCTGATCAAGAGCGAGAAGACGAAATGGACATTCAGCTCGCTCCGACAGCGCTGGACGATACACCTCCCAAAGTCAGAGACCCTACTGAGAAGATTAATCTGGGAACAGTGGACGAGCCAATGGAAGTGGCTATCAGTACTTACCTAGAGCCTAGCGAGAAATAGAGGCTCACAGATTTGTTACTAGAGTTTAAGGATTGCTTTGCAGAGAAGTATGAAGACATGCCCGCCCTGTCACCGGACTTGGTTTGTCATCAACTACCAACACTCCCTGACAAGAGGCCTGTGAAGCAAGAACCGCGAAGAATGAACTTAGAAACCCAGGTTCTCGTCAAGGAGGAGGTCGAAAAAATGCATAAATCAGGCATTATCAAAGTCGCCAAATATAATCAGTGGCTATCTAATATAGTGCCCGTTCGGAAAAAGAATGGCAAGATGAGGGTCTGCGTCGATTACAAAGACCTGAACCTAGCTACAGCTAAGGACGTTTTCCCCATGCCGGTCGCGGACATGTTAGTGGATGCCGTAGCAGGACATGAATTGTTGTCCTTCATGGATGGTACTGCAGGATATCACCAAATTCCGGTCGCTGAAGAGGACAGACATAAAACAGCATTCCGGTGCCCCGGGTTCGCAGGTGTGTTTGAATATGTGGTCATGCCTTTTGGACTGAAGAATGCTAGTGCAACATATCAGAGAGCCATGAACCTAATCTTCCATGATATCCTGGGGAAGATCCTAGAGGTTTACATCGATGACGTAGTTGTGAAATCTTGGAAAAGAAGGGACCATATAGCAGCTCTTAGAAAGGTATTCAAGCGAATGCGACGACACAAGCTCAAGATGAATCCCGCTAAATGCGTTTTTGGGGTTCAAGCGGGAGATTTCCTGGGATTCATTGTCCATCAGCGAGGAATTGAGGTCCCCGAAGACAAGGCGAACACAGTCATCCACGCGTCTCCCCCGCGAACGAAGAAGGAATTACAGCGTTTGCTGGGTAAGATCAATTTCTTGAGGCGTTTCATCTCTAACTCTGCAGGTAAAATCCAGCCGTTCTCGCCATTGCTGAAGTTACAGGGACAGAATGAGTTTGTATGGGAGCCTAAACATCAAGAGGCTTTCAACAGGATTAAGAATTACCTAGCGAGCCCTCCAGTGCTAGTTTCGCCGAGGGCCGGATTTCCATTAAAGTTATATATATCAGCGGCCGACGCTTCCATTGGTAGTTTACTCGCTCAGGATGACGAAGGGGGTATTGAGCATGCTATTTTTTACCTCAGCCGGACGCTGACGGATTGCGAGACAAGATACACCCCTATGGAGAAGTTGTGTCTTACTTTGTACTTCTCAGCGTGCAAGCTGCGACACTACATGTTATCCTTTACTACCTGCATCCTCGCTCAAACCGATATGGTCAAATACATGTTGTCGCGACCTATTCTGAGAGGCCGCATTGGCAAATGGGTACTAGCTCTTTCTGAATTTTTGCTGCAGTATGTACCACAAAAAGCTGTAAAGGGACAGGCCATCGCGGACTTTCTGGCACATCATCCTATGTTGGAGATCCCTGCAATGAAGGAGTTAGAGATAGCAACCGCAACTACAACTCGACCATATTTGGCATGCATTCCTGAATATGCAGTATGGTATCAGGCGACAGTCTCCTTGCAGCCCTGGGTGTTGTTTTTTGATGGCTCAAGAACGGAAACATTAGCAGGGGCAAGGATTGTTCTGGAAAATCCAGCGGGCGATCGTTTCTCTTACTCTTTCCAGTTGGAATTTAAATGCACGAACAATCAGGCAGAATATGAAGCCCTTATTATCAGGCTAGAAGTCTTACTGGAATTGGGTGTTAGGGACGTTCTGATCCGCGGTGATTCTAAGCTAGTGATAAATCAGCTTCAAGAGAAATATAGATGTGTAAGCTGGTTACTTGTACCATATTTAAATCGCGCAATTGAGCTTTTTGATCAATTCAATGACGCCGATTTGGAACACATCCCTCGCAGCGTAATTTTGCAGCCAATGAGCTCGCTCAACTGGCCACAGGCATTACATTGAAGTATGGGGTTCGCGAACGTATTCTGAAAGTCGAGCGTCGCACACTACCTTCGTGGCTCGCACGACCTGATCCGCCTGACGATCCAGTTGTCGCGGTACTCGAACCTATTGATTTCGATTGGCGCATCCCACTGATCGATTACCTCAAGCGACCAGGCCCCACAGCCGACAAGAAGGTTCGCTTTCTGGCCTTCAATTACTTCCTCCAGAGTGATGAGCTGTGATGGCGTGGGGAAGATGGCATAGACTTCCGGTGTGTCTATGGCCGCGAACCAAAACGATTAATGCGTGAAGCGCACAAAGGGGTATGCGGGGCTCATCAAGCGGGACCTAAGATGCTTTGGCTTATTAGGAGACATAGCTATTATTGGCCCAGCATTTTAAAGGATTGCATTGCATTTGCCAAAGGATGTGAAGACTGTCAAGCACATGGTCCAGTCCAGCATGTCCCTAATATTCCCATGCAACCTATAATTAAGTCGTGGCCTGCGAGAGGCTGGGCATTAGACTTGATTGGGATGATTCACCCCCACTCTTCTCTCCAACATAAGTTCATCATCGTGGCTACTGACTTCTTCACAAAGTGGGTTGAAGCTGAACCTTTGAAGGAGGCCTCTGGTACCACCATTCGCCAGTTCATTTTTCGTAACATTCTCTGCAGGTTTGGTATCCCCGAGGTGCTCGTTTCAGACCGGGGGGCAGCGTTCATGGGAAGACCTGTCGAGCAACTAGTAATTGATTTCGGCATCCAATTTATCCACAGCACTCCTTATTATGCTCAGTCCAACGGTCAAGCGGAAGCCAGCAACAAGATTATTATTACCCTGTTAAAGAAGATGCTGGTAGAAAACCCTCGACAGTGGCACGATACTTTGTATGAGACACTCTGGGCTTATCGTACGTCCAAGAGGACTCCCACCGCTACAACACCATATGCACTTATGTTTGGTCATGACGCGGTTTTACCCTTGGAGATCAACGTTCATTCCTTACGCGTGCAAGAGCAACATCACTTGATCGGTGAAGATTACGTCCAGGCGATGTGGCAAGAACATGAGGATTTGAGTGAGCAGCGCTTAGCGGCTTTGGATAATTTGGTAATGGAGAAACAGCGTATCGCTCGCGCCTATGATAAGAGGACGTGTGGTCGTAGTTACAAAGAAGGCGACCTTGTTTGGAAGGTTTTCTTACCCTTTGGTGAGAAATTAACCGATCGCGGTAAGTGGACCCGTGATGGGAGGGTCCCTTTGTCGTTCACCGTATCTTGGAACGCGGGGCTTTTCATCCCAAAGATGTGGATGGCGACCTCCATCGCAACCCCATCAACGGGCGTTTTTTGAAGAAGTACTACCCTAGTGTTTGGGAGTTCGAGGATCCACTTGATCTGCCAGGGGGGCAACCATAATCTTCATCGATTCGCATCAACTCTAGCTCCGTATTCGGGCCTTTTTCTTGTGGCCTTCGCCCCATGCTTTGCTTCACCGATGAACAATGGGGGGTAACTCCTTATAGTATTCAGGCCTTAGTTGAGGCCATAGTTACGTGATGGCCTATACATGAGGCTTTATTATTGTATTCATCAGGTTTAAAGACTATAAACAAATATGTTTATCTTTGACAGTTTATGTGTTAAGAATGTACATGGTGGCCTATACATGAGGCTTTATTATTATGGGCCACAATTTTTTGGCAATTTTTTGCATTATGCTCAAAGAAACATTCATTCATAAAGTGGCTTTGCGGCCAAAGGCATACAAAAACAGATCAACACGGTTACATTTGCGATTATAAGGCCAAATGTGGCTTTGAAAAACATTTTAAGGAAACTCAAATTTTAAAAGTGGCTGGATCTAGTTGCGGCAAGAGGATCTGGGCAGTACCGCTAGCACTCTTCCTCTCTTCACCCAGATCCTCCTCTGATCTGAGTCGCAGCTGCTATTGTCTGGACCGGAGGAAGAGGGAAGGGAATAATCCATCATACCCTTCCCAGAAAGTTGTCATCCGGGTTGGAGATGGTATCCAGAGCGAGCGCGACTCACAACCACATCTACCTCCTGGGGAAAAACTGAAGCCTCGAAGTCGGGCCCCGGAGGTAGACCGCTGAGGAAGAACAGTAGACCTCAAAGTGGCCTTCCGCCTCTCCGCCTCCTGCTCCACGCGGACAATTGGAGGAGACGGACTCCTCTGAATGTGGTTCTGCCGTGTTAGGAGCGCGGCATGTTCTTCGGTTTATCTGAGACTGGCGAGTTCATCCAGATTCCCAGAAACCAAAGACATGCCACCGGACCTGAGATTAGGCTATGAGGCCTACCCAGGTCTTGAGATTAAGCCATGAAGCCTATGAATTTGTGGCTAAGGGTGAGATCATGGGGAGAAGATTTTAGAAATTGAAGGAAAAGTAGCAAGGCTTGTGAAGTTATCTCTGGAAGAGAAATGGTTGCTTGGCTGCGTGATTTCTCCAAGTACAGGTATTTATAGCTCCTGTGGCAGTAATCCCAACCGCGTGATGGGCACTTGAAGTACTTTCAACGCCATCAATAAGAGAGTCAATGGAATTGAATGCTAGAATCTCGGAAATGAAGGAAGTTGAAAACGGGTGGGAAGCGAGGCAGTCTTCAAGGAGATAACCGCCCAATTTGGGATTATCTTTTCGACAGTTTCGATATCAATAAAGAGGTGGTAAACTACCGGAATTTAAAGTAATATTTGGGCCAAACAAAGTGGGCTAAATATTAAATATTAATTATAGTATTGTACATACAAAACAAAAAAGGCCTAACGTAAGAGGCCTAAAGTTTTCGGCCCGCATGGGTCAAGCGAAGTAAGTGTTCATCCAGACGAAAACTAGCGTCGGCAGCAGCTCGCTCCGCTTGTCGGGCAACTTCGCGAGCCTGAGCTAAATTTTGAGACATTGCTTCAAAGGCCGCTAGGGGCTGCTCTAACAAGGGTCCCTCATGTTCAAGTTGGGCCGTCACCGCGGTCAATTGGGCTTGAAGTTCCTGGATTTGGGTCCGAAGGTGATTATGCGTAATCCGCAAGTCTCTGACAAGGATAGCCCTATCTCCCAGGAAGTCGCGAGAAGCATCTGTCTGTTGCACGAGGCCCCGATAGTGGGCCTGAGCTTGCCTGGCTTGTGTAGTTGCGGTTGCTCTTTCATTAATCCGCTCAGGAAGGTTTTGTAACAGCTCGTATATCTCGGTGAACTCAGCCTCAGTGATGGTTCGCTCGCGGCGAAGAACCATCAAGTATTCCTGAGCTCTGGCAGACGCTCCTGGCAGTAAGATATCGGGGCTCAGAAGTCGTTGTAGCCCATCCCTCGCTTCGTCTATAACCCCTGGAGGGGCCACTTTGAGTACGCGAACGAGCCTTTCCAGTTTGGAAGGAGGCTCAGGCGGTGGAGCATCAGCATCAGCAGCAGCCGCAGCGGGAGCCTCCTGAGGCTCTATAATAGGGGCCACTTCCGGCTCTGGTTCGGCATTCACCCCTTCTCCTACTTCAGGAGCATGGGGGGCAGGCTCCTGAATCACCATATCCTCACCAACTGGTTCAGCGGGATCAGCGACAGGTACCTCCGCGGCAATAGCTGCTTCCTCAGCAGGACCAGGACTCTGTGGTTAAGGAACAATTATTAGAGTGCGCAGAAAATAAAATAAGGACTAAGGCATTATGATCAGGAGAGAGTATACCTCTGCGGCCGGAGGCTCGTGCAGGATTGCTATCGGTGCAGGCTCTTGAGCTGCTTCATCGGGAACTAGATCAGGCGCTATTTGAGCAAGGGGTTGTGCAGCGATCGGTTCCTCAGATGATACGTCTGAAGGGGCTATTCCCTCTTCCAATTCGGGCGAGCTGTTGTTTATAATCTGCACCGGAATGGGGGCCACTGGCACATTGCTCGCGGTGCTAACTGGAGGTGGAAGATTACCAGAATCCGTGGGCGCTTGGGCCTGCGAGGCAGATGTCCCTTCACCAGTAGCCAAAGAGCCTTCCCCAGCATGTCTGGAGGACCGGCGACGAACCTGCGAGCGAAACAGTTATAGGAATTGGGCTAAAAGGCGAATAATTTCTAGCGTGAGTTTCCCATCTCTTACCAGTCGATCAGCGATTAGTTCATCCTCTTCCCATGGGTCAGTGCGAGGGTCCGAGCGGCTGCGCTTGAGAGCCAAAGCAGTGGCAACCTGCCAGGATCAAAGGGTTAGGCTTAGCTCACAGAGAAAACACAATCCTGAGAACATAGGGTTCTTACGGTTTGCGGATTGTCATCGTCAGAGGACGAATCTTCAACTTCGGGCTCCGCGATCACCGTCTTCTGCTTTCCAGACTAACCATCGACCGGGGAAGCACGGATTGTGAGGTTGCCAGAAAGTGGCGCGTTTCCCTGATACAGCGAGGGGTGAGTGAAAAGAAAGTGGTGAAGGAAGATACAAAAGATAGAACTAAGATACTTACCTCTGGAGGAGGATCGCAGATTACGATACCAGCTTGAGCTTGGCGAGGGGCTCGCGCCGGTTGTACTGCTGGAAGAGGTTGGGATCGTGTAGTATCCTCAGAGAAGCGAGTGAGCATTTCAACATCGGCAGTATAAAGGCTCTTCAGTTCTCCAAAGATGGCTGCAAAGAGTTCGTCGTCCCGCTGAGTCTAGCAATTGACGGAGACCTCCTCCCACCAGTCTTCGTATCCTTCCTCAGCCCCGTCCACGGCGTCAATAACCCGAGCCCGGTCAGGAAGATCAACCAACGCAAGCATACTTTGTGCCGGCATAGGCCCGAGAGGGGGCCCGAATCTACGCCAAGAAGTGTTGTAGTTCCAGGCGTCGTACAGAGGAAATGGCACCAATTGGACGAGGCCGAATTGGCGAGCAAAGTGGTTAGGTGCGTAAAGCTCATAGCTGAGTTCTTCGGCAGCGATCCTGATGTCTGAGCAGGAGATCGCGCGGAGAAAAGCCAAGCGCGCGCGATCACTGTAACGGGGATCGCCAGGAAGGAAGCCATTTTCCAATAAAGGTGGGAATCTTCTATCCAATATTATATCGCAGTGTGGCATCTCATCCAAGAGGTACAGATAGGAAAAACATTCGGAGTAGGGAGGGGATGAGTACCTTTCCTCGCGGCTGAACCACTTACCCAAGAGTTGGTCGGCCGGCGGAAGCAGCGGGATGTCATCGCGACAGAAGAATGGAAAGTAAGTTTGGATCCAGAAGTCCAAAATCCAAAAGGGGCCAGACATGCTAGTTTCAAATGGATGCATTGTGGCTTGATATAACATGCGATAGAGGGCTCCTAATACCTGTTGCCCGAGCCCGACGTTGCGGCCGTTGTAGAGGGCCGTCGCCAGCAAAGTCCAAGTACCAGTGGGCTTGCAGGAGGAGGTGCAGAATATGAATTTACAAAACCAATACTCCAAGAAAGCGATTCCGCCGGTCGCATTGTGCTCCCGAATGTAATACGCCAACCATCGCGGGTATGAGCCACTGTGGACGCTGCGACCGTGCTGGGCCATGGTCGAGGTGAAGTTGACAAAATCGAATTGACCATGCAAATAGGGTTCGCCATCAATGGGCAAGCCGGTGATGGCAAGAATATCCAGCAGGGTAATACTCATTTGACCGAATCTTAAGTCAAATGTGTTGGTGGCGGTATTCCAGAAACAAAGAAAGGCAGCGACCGGAGAACGATTGCCGCCGTGCGGAAGATGGAAGCATAAATCGATAGTATGCGTGATACCTGCTGCATTCCAGCGAGACAGATCTCGCGTCCGCATTTCGCGATACCAAGAAGTCTCTGCTGAACTGATGGAGGACGGTCAGTGCCCTATTTTGGCTCGATGGTTCTGGGCACCCCAACTACTGAAATCTCCGGGAGTCCTTCAGAGGACTGGAATGGGCCGACGGACGGGTAGGCCGTAGAGAGCAATAGCGTCGGCCGGAATAGCATCTTGTGGCGCTGGTCCCAGTCCGGTTTGGTGGTCGGAGAATCGAAGGAGCAGGGGTCGATGGATAGATGTTTGGAGATGAATGCGGGCACCGATGTTGATTCCCCAAGTTTGGGCGATCTTTTCGTTCAACTCTTCCTCTTGATCGATGACGATTTTCTTCGGGGGAGCCATTTCTGGGTTTCTGCGAAGGAGATATCGGAAGAAATGGGTTTTTCTGGGTTTAAGAGACTGAAGGGGTTTCTGATGTGACAGGTCTTATGCGGCCATGGGTTTAAATAAGGGATTTTGTGAGGGAAACGATGCGACAGAAATGCGTTTTCCAAACGAAAGGACACGACCTTCATTAATGACATTGTTTCGAGCGACCGTCGCGTCGTTTTAGTCCCCTTCAATCAATTACATTTTAGTGGGCCTAATTTCGGGGCCTGGGGGGCAATGTTTGAGCCCAAAAGTATTTTTGGCAAGACCCTTTGGTGGGTTCAAGCCAGCGGGCCAATTCCTGTGGCCCAAAAATAAAGCCTACTTGGGTTTGGGATATAGCTTCACCCATTCCGTGATCCATAAGGAAAACGAAACCTTATTGGGATCGTGTAGCAGAGATTGAATAGGAAACTTCAATTAATAATCCTTCTAAGCAAGGAACAGTCGAAACCCTAGGTGTATAAATACAGGGTTAAGCGGCAAAGCTGAGGACCTCTCTCAAATCAATCAATCCTAGCGATTACAAAGCCTCCCCGGAGCAAACCTTCAACCCTGTTGAAACCCGGCGACCGTACTCTCAGTCCTAGTCTCTCCGAGCTGACTGTCAGTGCTACTGCCACAGATACTACCAGCGAAGCAAGGGTAACGCCCTCGCAACCCAGCGAAGCTAAAGATTACGCTTTAGCAAACACCGTGCTTTCTCAGAACTTCCCAGTGATTTCTCTGCTCAACCTACAACGTTGAGTATCGATTTGGTGACCGAAGAGATCACACCCAAAGTCCTTATCCGTAAGGCAAAAGTCCTTTAACGAAAGGCTAGAGAAGAACCCTGTGGTGAGGTTTGTGCTCTCCTCGTCCACAGCGCTTGAAGAAGAAGTCAGGTCAAGGGACTCCCCCAACGACTGCACCCCACGGTGCTGGCACGCCAGCGCAATCACACCCTCAAAAGAGACGGTTTGCACACCAACTGGTTTTGGAGCCAAACACCTACCTTAACAATGTATATATTCACCTTATCAATTATTAGGGGTGGGCATTTTAGCCCGAAAGCCCGAAAACCCGGACCGGATTGGCCCGGACCGATAGGTCCGGGCCGGGCTTTGAGGAAAAAATAGACAAAAAAAAAGAAGCCCGGACCATGACATTTTAAACGGGCCGGTCCCGGGCCCTGGTGTCCATATTCTCCAAAGCCCGAAGATAAGCCCGATATTAATAACCTAATTTCAGCCTCCCTTTGTGCCTTTGTGGTGACTTCAGGTCTTCAGTCAACATTCACTCATTCAGACACAAACTTTCGCAACCATCCCCGAGACATCGACCCTTTCCCAAACTTGTCGGCTTGACCTCAGTTCTTCGAACCCAGTCGCAATCAATCGAACCCAGTCGATCCCAGTCGAAGCCTCGAACCCACGAACCCAGTCGATCCCAGTCGAAGTCTCGAACCCAGTCGAAGCCTCGAACCCAGTCAAATCCAGTCGAATCCGATCGAACCCAGTCGCAATCAATCGAAGTTGAAGCCAGTCGAAGTTGAACCCAGTCGCAATTAATCGAAGTTGAACCCAGTCGCAATCAATCGAAGTCGAACCCAGTCGAAGTCTCGAACCCACTCGATCCCAGTCGAAGCCTCGAACCCAGTCGATCCCAGTTGAAGCTTCGAACCCAGTCGCAATCAGTCGATCTCAATCGAAGCCTCGAAGTCTCGAACCCAGTCGAAGCCTTGAACCCAGTCAATCCATTCTGCCCTTCTTCGATAACCCAAAGGTCTCAGTAAGTCTCTTTCTCTCTCAAACATCGACAATTCTGATCTGGGTCGTAATTGATTTGGGGTTATCTGATTCCAATTTGTTTCTAGGTGGTAGGATTGAAGAATCGATTTTGATAATTCCCGAAGTCGAAGTGGAACCCGAAGCAGCTGTAGTTATTGGGGCTGAGTTGGTGGTGGCTTCCAGCCAGTCTGAGGCCGGTGATGATAGTGAGCCGGCAGGTGGTGCGACTGGCACGAAGAGAAATTCTCTTCGTTTGGGCCCGAAAACCCGGCAGGACCGGCCCGGGCCTATTTGGTCCGGTCCTTTACGGTCCCTATAATTGAAAATCTTTATTTGAGCCCGGCCCGAAATAAATGGGCTTGGTCCCGGGCCTAGCTAATTGACACGCGGTCCCGGCCCGTGCCCAGGCCTATCAATTATGGTCCTATAATTGTTGTCATGCCATCTCCTTCTTCTGTTTTTGCTGATTCCCTTCCTGGAAATAAAACAGCATATAAAAATTGAGTCATGAAACAATGAACATAACAGTGTAAAAAAAATTGGAAAATGAAAAATCGGGTCATTAGACAATGTCCTGTACCTCATGTTTATTACATGAAGGTTATGAATTTTGTGCAGCTGTGGCCTCCACCACAGAGCGTGATAAATCCAATTCTAACACAGGAGTTGCTGAATATAAATACGATATAGAGTAAGTTTTTTAGTTTGCTGTAATAACTGAACAGGCTAAAGACAAAGTGAGTTGTGGTCTGTTTAGCATGAAGTTAACAGTTAGATTGAATTAACAATTGAGTTTTCTATTACATATTTTATTGAGACATATAATTGTTAAAGCCAAACAATGTTCATCTCTTCATAAAAAGATTAACAATGTCAGAACTCGATAAGACTGAAACAAATGATAAGATGACATTGAGTAATAATGCGATATCACTGTATACAATTTAATTTGTAAGTATTGGGCGTTTAACAATGCATATCATTGCTACTGTTACATGTATATACCAAAAAGAATAAAAAATCCAAATGCAAACATTGATGAATTGAAAACCACTCCATCAAATCAAATCAGAGAAAGATAATGTTTTGATTATGCTTCTGATATTCTACATCTCTTTTAGCATGTACAGGTAATTTAGCAAGTCAGTAAGGAATGCTAAAAGGTAAAAATGAACATTGTTTTGATTATATACGTCGATTTAAGTTGAAAGTGAATCGACGTTGCCTCAATCAAGGAGATGCAGAAAAAAAAACAGAAAAAAAAAAAAAAAACAAAGTTTATTAGTTAGATGATAAATCAACTGAATTGGGATAGTTGATTTTCTGCAAAATTGGAGATATGAGATAAAAGCTTCCAGGGTAGATAAATCAAGGAAGTGATGCAAGAAGAATTTTAATGCTGAAAGGTAAATGGGAGAGTAATCTTTTTGAATTTTCAGTTGGTATTGGATTGAAAAACTGCTTACTCACTGAGCGAATGTTTGTTTATTTGAAAATCTTCAGATTAAAACTAAATTGAATACAGAAACCACTGGACATGAAATTGAAGCACAGAAGAAGAAAAAATCCTCAACAAATCAAAGCAATTGCAGCATTCTATCATTGATCCCACGATTAGATTCATATATAAATTAATGAAAGATTTGAAATTATCAAAGATAAAAACTATACATTGAAGTAATAAGTACACCAAAAACAGCAAATGGAAATCAAATGTGCAAGAACTAAAAAACGCAGAGACAAATTGACCCTTGCTATCTTTGAATTTATCGTAATGCAATCATCTCAAATAACAGTTTCTTTTCTAGTAGATATAGTTACATGGTATATCTTCTTGTTTTAAGACTTATAGGAGAATTACAATAATTGTTGCAGAGCTTAATACACTTTAACTCACCAAGCAATTCAGAGTATTTAACTAAGATTGACAATGCAGTTAGTTGCAGTCATAACTAATAAATGACAGAACACAGCAAGTAAAATAATCAGTTTGAAAAAGAGCAGCTTTCTATCAAGCAAAACTGGTGGTGCTACTCATGTGCCTATGTTGCCATCAAACAGTCACCATCCTCTATCTGATCCTTCTACTAACATAATATGCAGTATACAGTATGCGTACAATTCATTATTCAAAAAGTGTCAAAAGACTTGGGATCGGAATTCTTAATCCCCATAGTCCATAACAAAGAATGGCCAAAATGGAACAGTCCATGAGAAAGAAAAGTAACTCTATGCAAGAAGACAGATACTCCATAACGAAGACCGACTCTCTTCTTATTTGGTCATGCACCTTTGCTTATGTGTTTTAGCAAATTCATCTGTCTCATTACTAAAATCATTGGTATATGTTCGATATGATTTAAATATTGGATCAACTGATTCAGGAAGAGGAGGAGATGTAGCGGTGGTCGGTAAAAGAGTACTTTTCTGGTAGTAGTATAGAGTTAGTATCCGTGTGTGGAAGAGCGAGATGCAGAAGAACGCAACTAAATACTGAGATTTCCAAAACTAACGCAAAGAAAACACCCAGTAAAAACCAAAGCACACAAAAACCAAACCCTTCTTCTCATTTTCCACAATCGAGGATCAAACAGACCAAACCCAAAACCCAATTTCACGAAAAAACAAAACAGTTGAAAACCCAGAAATCTGAAACCCTCAATTTCCATCCGAATACCATAACTTTAAACAAAACCCAGAATAAAGACAGAGAGGCCCAAATGGCAATTCTAAGGCTACTTAGTTGCACATCTGTTTGGTTGCAGAGAAAACCAAGAAAGAGAAATAAACAAAAGACTAGGATAATCAATTTAACACCATATACCAAACCTTCTATTTGGTTCCTCAGAAAATGAAAGAACCCACAGAAACCCACAAAACAATCACACAAATGCAACAATACACAAACAGAGTTTTAAGTCCCAAAAGATTTGAACCTTGAATCTCCAATACCTTGTGTATATCAATACAGGGTTGGAAACGAACATCACAGCTTATGGGTACTCGCCTTAACCCGATAACTAAACAACAACAAAAATAGGTTCTATGTTATTACTGCATACAAAAAGTTACAGACCAAAAACGGAAGCAGAAACTTACTGAACGTTGTAGATGGCCTAGACCCATCAAACTTCTTTTTATCGAGACCGTCCAACCTCAAAAGCATAAAAAAATCAATAGTTCAAACTCAAGGTGACCATACAATTTCATAGATTACAATTTCAATTGGAACAAAGATTGGAAGGAAGCATGAGAGAACATACCCAACTGGACTTGACAAATTAGTTAATATTGAAGACACCCACAAACTCGCGCTTCTTAAACTCTAAAGAAAAACAATCATACTTCAACAATAGCCCACAAATGAAAACAATAGCCCACAAAAACAATCATACGTACAGATCTGGCGTACAGAGAACGGCGTACCCAAGCTAGACTTCGTCTCCTACCGGCGTCGTAATTGAATCCTTCCTCCCAAACTCCAAACTTCGATTCGAGAGAGTAAGAAGGAATGGTACCGTTTAGAACTGCCTAGATGATGTCCTCGTCCTCCTCGGAGCAAAATGCGGGATCGTAGTCGACAAATTTGGTGAGGCGAGTGAGATGAAGGACTGGACGAAGTCGATGCCAGAGAAGCCAAGGAGGCGATGAGTTCGAGTGACGAAAAGGAGGAGGAGGAGCTCGAGCTTGGGAGGAGGAGGAGCTCGGGTCTGGGTTCAGAATGGAGGTCGAGAGTGGAGACTGAGGTTAGGGTTTCTAGTTCAATTTTGGTCGAGAGTCGAGGGCGCTCTTTTTCTCTAAGTGTGAAAGTTTTAAGTTTTAGTACCCGCTTCCTATAATTCACTTAAACACTTAGCGCTTTCAGGAAAATAAAGTTCCCGCAAATTTTCAAACGAAACTTTTAACACCGGTCATTTTAGGAACCGATGTTAATGATACACATTTAAATCGGTTTCTTTCGAAAACGATGTTAGCTTGATTTTTTACATCGTGTGCAAGTCTGACCGATTTAAATGATGTGATGTAAATGAACAGATTTCTAGTAGTGCATCCTCACGCCCAAATGAAACCGTGGAGGAAGCCATGGCTACTAAGGAAAACTTTGATTATACAACAGTCAGTGCATCATATACAAACAGAATCGATTAAAAGTTTAAAACTCAAATAAACAACAATTCTAATTGACCCTCGCATCCAAAAATGGCATTCAACCCTCGCATCATTATCATCATCTTGGCTCGGAGAGCACAAAACCGACCTGCATCTATAGACTTTCTCAGTAACAAACTAACAATCATCAGAAAGGACAAACCCATTCCTTCAATTCGTGGAGCGGTGGAGGTGGTTCGATGGCTGGACTGAGCGTCAGAGCCTCAAAGAGTCAGAGGGAGTCGCGGTGAGGGACTGAGGAAGTCAGACCACACTACTACAAAAATCGAAACACACAACACTCATCACACAACAGAACTAAAATTTGCTGTTGTGTGTTAACACAAACTCTATCATACAACGGTACAAATATGTTTTTGTTGTGTGAATGTAAGAAAATTGAAAACTTTTTTCTTAGGAAGGTATTGCACAACTGAGTTAAGAAGTTTCCGTTGTGTGAATATGAGGCCTAGATGGAGGGAAATGAGCACATAATTCCCTCCCAGAAGGAGCTCAATTTGAATTATTCACACAACCGTTTTTTTGATATCTGTTGTATAATGAATGTTGCATGAACCTTGAGAAGTCCTCTAGGTACACCTAGTGCAAGTTGCACAAATTTACACAACAGATTGTCATAGTTCTGTTGTCTGAGCATGGAAGCAAATTGCACAGCGTGGCAAAATTAATTTAACTCAAATGAAACGAGTCACAGGCGGCAAATTTTCCCTTTCAGCCTGTTTTGTAATCATATACTCATACAACGGTCCGTTAATTTTCTGTTGTTGGAGAAACTTGAAGTCTCCCACTAAAGTGCTAAACAACTTATGTAGTCTTTATTGAAATCAATACTCTCGATCAAGGTTCACTCCACCTTTCTTATGCCAGCTCTCGTTCGTCTTCTTCTTCTACTATCTTTCTTTCGTTCCTAATATCCCTCTTTCTGTCCCTCTCTCTCTCTCTCTCTCTCTCTCTCTCTCTCTCTCTCTCCAAATCTCCCCCAAATTTTCGATCTTTAGCCCTAAAGCTTTTACCTATCTTGAATCAACCATGGATCTGGCCCTGAAAGAACTTCAATTTCTCTAAATCCCATACATTCTCCGAGAATCGACCTCTCCCCCCAAACAGTCCCCCAAGACCTTCTACCTCATAACCCTAACCCCCAATCCTAGCCCATTCTCTCTGAAGGTAGTGTTCAGTTTAAGGTTTTTCCCTGGAGGTTTAGCAATGGCGTATTCGATATCATCAATCTGCAATCTATGGTTTCTCGACACACTCACTCTCTCTCTCTCTCTCTCGTGAAACCTTTCTCTCAGTCTTCCATCTGGTTCACTCCACTTTCTTCCCCGATATACCGACCCAAATCCCCACATCTCCTCCACCTGGGTTCACTCATGTTTTACTTTACCGATGGATTCTGATTCTCTCTCCACCAGATCGCTCTATCCAATAGGGAATGAATCCCTTTTTTTTTTTTCCTTTCTATTGAAGCTGATTGAATTCCAGGTATCGATTAACAATGGCGGTGAAGCACGGGCTCCACCGAAACAGAGCCGCCAGATCTCATTCCCTACTGCGGTATTTATATTCGTCTTGTTGTTTGGTTGATTTTCTTCGTCGGCCATGGCCTCTACTGCTCCGGTTGGTCCTTGGCACCCTTTCAATTTATTTACTTTGAGAACAGTGTGTGTGTGTGTGTGCATAGTTAAATGATTCTGTGGAATTTAGGTTTGCAGATCTCAATTAGGTTTTGCTTTGGCTTTGCAGTTGGGGGAAAAACTACCTTACTTGCTTGCAATTGCTCTCTTCTTTGCTTTAGAGAAGCAAAAAGAGTGAAAATTCAACGTCTTCTTGTCAAGATTATCTGAAAATCAAAAAGAGTGTATATCTTTTTCTTGAACAGACATTCATCAAGTTAAAAGTATGTATCTTTGAGTTCAATTCACAAAGTCAACGTACTTCTTTAACCAAATTTGATCACAAAGTCAACGTACTTCCAGTTTTACTTATCACTGCTATGGTGTGTTTAACTTGGACCTTTTTTCAAATATGTTTAAATGGTTTCGATCCTATTTTGTTCATGTAAACCAGAATGTGTGTCCAGCACGTCATTTGGAGTTAGGCCGAAGATCCAAATTGAGATTGTATACCATTTGCCTACGTTGTTAGTGTATACGCTTATTATGGAAATGCCCATCACAATATGGCTAATCTATATATAGTTAAGAACTGAGGCAGACTTGTTATCTCTGTCTACTTGTGTGGCAATGATGCATTGTTTCCATGATGCAGGAGATGAAATGACTCGAATTTTCTGGAAATCTATAAAAGATAAGGTAATTGTGATATTCAAGGCATCAGGTGATTTCATCATTTCATGTTCTTAATGAATCTGCAACTTGTTTCCATGTTTCACTGCTTATTTTTCCCTTTCTGGAACTGGATATCAAGTACTTTGATCTTGGCCTCCCTAATCGTGATGCCACCAGTGATAGAGTCACAATTGAAAGTGCAGAAGCTACTCTTAAGTATGCCTTATCATTCTGCCTTCATGTTACCTTTGCTAGACTACAGTACTGTTGAAGAAAAACTAATGTTCTCTATCTTCTTTTGATTTCTTTCTCTTTCTCTTTCTCTTTCTTTGATGTTGACTGATATAGTCTGCTTAAGAAATCACAAAATAAAGCTTCGATTTTGGTCTTGTTTCATTTAATACCTTATTCCTGTATGAACTATGTAGTTCTGGTTATCATAAATATTGAAGTAAGTTGGTATTGAATTGAATAAACTGCAATGTAAAATTGGTTAGACGGCATGTGCTAATACGTTAAGCATGACATTGTTGTCTATGTTCTGTTATACTTGACCAGAATGACAGGGCTCATGGGTTGCCAAGGCAGATATTGCCATAATTTTATATGACCATTTCATATTCGTTAAACCAATTTTTTATCATGAAAAGATGTTGATCAATCGTCTTTGCATAATTTATTTTCTATGTTTCTTGTCATTGTAGGTACAATGTAGCAATCAAGTGTGCAACTATAACTCCTGGTATGATCTTCAAGTTTGAGGAGGTCCTCTCTAGAACGGGCCTATATACTTACATATATATCCTTCTCCATGGACAATCATTGGCTAACGTACTATTCTGACGATCTGAATCATTTTATTGGGATCTCAATAGATGAAACTCATGTTAAGGAGTTCAACTTGAAACAGATGTGGAGGAGTCCAAATGGGACAATCCGGAACATTTTAAATGCTCAGTAGACTTTTCCCTAATATTAACAAACTTTGTTGTGTGTTTGATCAGTTCTAAGTAGCAAATGCATTTTCTGTCCTTTTCAGGTACTGTTTTTAGAGAACCTATTATTTGCAGAAATGTTCCCCGCCTTGTTCCAGGTTTGCTATAGTCTTTTCCTCTAAATTTGCCTCCATAACAAAGAAAAAGCCAATAGTTTTGTGTTCTTTCAGGTTGGACGAGGCCAATATGCATTGGGAGGCATGCTTTCGGTGATCAGTACCGAGCAACTTATGCAATCATAAAAGGACCTGGGAAACTTAAATTAGTTTTTGGTAATAGATTATCTGCGTTAAGAGGCTCAAAATTTCTGAGTTTTGATTTTGACACTTCTTGCAAAGGAGTTGAAATTTAGTGTTTGTGTGTGACGTGATTTCCAATACCTGATGGGTCCAATGAGAAGCAAGAATATGAGGTTTTCAACTTTACTGGTGCTGGAGGGGTAGCTCTGTCAATGTATAACACTGATGAGGTTGAAACTTACTCTTTTTTTTTTTTTCCTCCAATGTCTATTACAGGCATAAATGAGTTGCTAGACAATTCTAATAGCTATTGTTTATGTTTTAATCTATCTGAGCAGTCTATCCGATCCTTTGCGGATGCATCTATGAATACTGCCTACCAGAAAAAGTGGCCACTTTATCTTAGCACTAAAAATACTATTCTCAAGAAATATGATGGAAGGTATGCCAGTGCAGTGTTTCCTTTCTTCTTTTGTTATGTAATCTATTGTCCTATTTTTTACCATTGGAAAATAACCACTAAAGCCCCTCATGCACCTTAGCATAGGAGTGCAGAGTCTGATTATACTAATTTATATGCGTGTAATTATATCTAAAACACTATAAATAAGTTAATCCTCAAGTTAATTATTATGTAATTAATCCATTTTTACTTATTTTGTAGGAAATAAGCGGAATTGCGGAAACCGAGAAAAAAGAGTGCGAAATTGAAGCAAATTCAAAAAGTCAATAGTCGGTCAATGGGTTGACCTAGGTCAACGCAGGTCACCAAGATTGAAGCCCATGTGTTGGTGGAAAAGAAGAAATAGAAAAGAAAAGAAAAAAAATAAAATAAGAAAATGGAAGAAGAAATCAAGGAGTCCTGCACGTGTTCAACTTTCAATTAATTAAGCAAGGAGTGCTTAATTATACTTGCTGACTTTCTCTTCAACACGTGTAGCTACTAGCAGCCCATCACGTTCTTTTTCCTCTCATCACCACCACACATGTACCACATCCTATTCTCTCCACTCTTGCAATCACCGAGACCACATATATATATGGACTAACCCTACTAGGGCCGCACCATTCCCTATCCTCTGTTCCTTTTTCTTTGTTGCCGCAAACCCCAGAATCCTCTCTCTTCTCCAACAGTGCCGCAACCACCCCCAATTACCACTCTTCCCACTCTTTCACCCACTCTCCCATTTCACTCACTCTTCCACATTAAATTATTGGGCTCTTCTCAAATTTCATCAAGGAAGATCATCAAGACCTTAATATCATCTTGGGTAGTTAGGAGGATTCAAGCTAGCTTAGTTTTATTTGCTTTCTAGCATTGTTGAAATTAAGCAAAGCTTATCCTTTCTCTTCTCATCTATTTTAATTGTACATGGTTTTGATGTTAAATCTTGTTTTAATTTTGAGTGAATAGTTAAATTTTGGGAGTTAGGGTTGTGAAGCCCTAACTCATCTTGTATAAATATTGATGCTTTAATTTTAATAAATGCAATTTTCATTGTGTTTGCTTTAAATCCGAATGTATTGGTCCTTAGAAGCATGTTTCTAGGCTTTGTCACCCTTTGAAATTATGTTGTGGGCAATTGTGATGAATAGATTGATAAATTGACAACTTATTGGTCTTGTTGCATCTAGGATTTAAGTGTGGTAACCATTAGCTAGCTTAATTGTAGCTAAGCTTGCTTGGGTCTCTATTATCTTGCTCTTTAGGCCTCTAATTTTGGATATTGCGGCCTTAACCGGCGTAATGCCCAAATTAGAGAGTTGATTGTGGCCCTAACCGGCATAATCGATACACCGAAAGGATAATTGGTTTAGTAGCCTTGACCGATACTAGATACGGGACTTAACACATATAGGAAATGCATGCATTTGTGAAATTGGTATCGATATTTGCAAGAGAGTTAGTGTGAATCACCTGACACTCCCATGTTCCCATTAATTTGAAAATCCAAATTTAATTTCTTGCTTGATAATTAATTGTTTGCTTTTATTTTAGTTTGCATTTAATTTCGTTAATTCCCAATTCAAAACTCCCAAACAAAATTCTACCTTCCATTGTGCATTACTCATTAGGGCTACAAGCTAGTGGCTTTGATTAGGCTTAGTGTGAGCTAAGCCGAGCATTGCCGAGGCTTGGTGCCTTGTGAATATTATTTTACTTTATTTTTGTTTTTTCATTGTATGCTTTTGAGTACTCTAGCGCCAATTACCTCGGTTAGGTCCAACACCTAATCCCCGAGGTACGATAATCAAGGTTTTAATACGTCCCTTACTTGACAACGATTCGTACGCTTGCGAAGAGTTTATGAACCAAGTCAGAGTCCTACATATGCAAGACAAAACTAATTACCTATGTTACATTATGGGTCAGTAGGATGTTGCACTACACAACTTTTTTCTTGCTTATGTCATTTTCTTACACTCGGATTATAATGAAGATTCAAGGACATCTTCCAGGAAGTTTATGAAACTCATTGGAGATCCAGATTTGAAGCCTCATCGAAATATCCCTCCCCGACGGATATTATGTTGGCCATGACAAGGAAGAAGAGTCCATCTTTAGTCTGCAACAGAAACTGTCAAGTTTGTCACAGAAGGCCATTTTCCAACAGCATACTTTATTTGAGTTCTTAGCTGAGATCAATGAGGAAGAAAATATGATTGAAATTGACTTATCCATGGGCTCAATCAAGTGCTCAAGGTTTGAGATTGAAGCTTGATTAAAGAGTTCAAGGTGCTTTATTGTTGCCCAAGTTCATAGGTAGTTAATGTTTGCTCTACTGATTTATGCCTATCATTGATTGTTGTTTGGCAGGGTGATGCTGATGGGTATGATTTAGTTGTTTTTGATGCCATGCATAAAGCAACCTATGCAAGTAGAATTTGTCACTCGTGCCGACCTAATTGTGAAGCAAAGTAAGTTCTATTAAATTTGTTCTGTTAGTCATCGTACCGTCCTCGTCCCACCATGCATATAGGGAATTTTACAGAGCAGTACGAAGTTGTGATTTTGACTAGTAATTGTTACATCCCCATGATATATGGTGCTGCATCTAGTTAAAAGTTCTTTGTTGCTACTTATGTTTTACGGTTACCTTTTGGCTTGTACGTACTTAGAGCTTTCGTACTTTATGATGTTTAGATTATTTTATACGTTGGTGTAAGAACAACATTCCATTTTAGAATATTTATTTTTTGAATATGCAGTTTTAGATTGTCATTTCAGTAATTATTATAGCACTGTGGTTAAGAACGCCGGAAATACAAATTAGATTGATGTATGCTATCAAGATATGTGTTATTAGCAGTTCATTATGTCTTATATATACACAAGTACCTATAGTAACCAATGGCATCCTAATCCTAGAATTTAGTCTGGCCAAACTTTGACTACTAGTTCTATAAACATTTACACTTTCGTTAATGCAGAGTTACTGCTGTAGATGATCGTTACCAGATTGGAATCTACACTGTACGTAAGATTCAATACGGTGAAGAGATCACATTGGACTACAACTCTATTAAGGAGGTCTGACTCTTTTGCCTATGGGTCTTATGTGTTACTCAATTGCAATTTACATGACTGTATTTGACAATTGAAGTCTATTTTTTTTGACAGAGTAAGGAAGAATATGAAGCATCAGATTGTTTGTGCGGCAGTCAAGTTTGCAGGGGAGGTTACCTGAATTTGATAGGCGAAGGATCATTCTTGGAGGATCGAACATATGCTGCATATGCTGCACAAGATGGAAATTTGATTGCTCATATTGCAACATTGCTTGTGGGTGAGGATCGAACACAGTCTTGTATAGCTTATGAAATTGGAAGGCTTCGTTCAATGAAATGTTTAAATGTTTATAAAATTGTATATAGTGAATCGATTGGAGTTTGTTTTTATGTATCTAAGTTACTTTTAGCATTAATATAAAATTATTGTTCATTGGTAATAATCTCTAGCATTGATTTTGTATGATTTCACCTAGCATTGATCTCATACAACACAATACAAAACAATGTATTGTATGATTGTAAACGAGTTTAAAATTAAGGCTTCTCCTACAACAGTAATTGGCTATTAGCCAATCTTATTACAATATTCACACCACAGCTAACCAAATATATTGGTTGTGTGAACTAACAACCAACAACAAAAGAAAACAAAGTTCTGCTGTGTGAGATTCATAACACACAACAGAAATGAAATCATCTCTGTTGTCTGAGTAATCAATAGACAAGGGAGATCATTTCACTTCAGTTGTGTGTTATTAATCTCAGAAAACAAAGAATGAGTAATTTCTGTTGTGTGTTATATATCTCAGATAACAAAGAATGAGTTATATCTGTTGTGTGTTATGAATCTCAGACAACAGCGAATTCCTTCTTCTGTTGTTTGAATGTGTCGACACATCTCCGCGCATGCCATGCCAGGCACATGCCTGCGCAGAATTCACACAACGGAAACAGGTATTCTGTTGAGCAAAGTATTATCACACATAAGTGAAATCACCGTTGTGTGATTTTTCAATCACACAACACTCGTTTAGACCACAGTGAAGTTGGTCATCACAAAACTCCAAATATCTGTTGTCTGATTAACTTATTGTAGTAGTGCCAACGGGACTGAGCCTCAGAGGGAGGTGGCTCAGTGGCTGTGTAATTGATTCTCACTTCTCAGACAGACGGTGACTGAGACACAAAGTGTCGAGACCTAGTATAATTTTTTTTTTTGTCATTGGGCTATACCTATACTTGGCAACTTTTGGCCCAAAATTTCCCTTGGGCTATGGCCCAAGTAGCCTTAGGTATAGCTACGTCCCTGCATGCTTCCAGCTCTGTTGTCAAAGATTTTGAAAACAACCAAAAGTTTCATGCCAATTTCTGATCGTTTTATGGTATGCTTAGCTGTTTATCCCTGCTATCCACTCTGTCTGGTTTAAGTTTCATATAGATAAGAATACCTTGCCGGTTTCGGGCTTGTTTATGACAGTTACACTTAACAGGTTATTAAAGAAGATATGGAGCGAAAGTTAAAGAACACCAATATGAAGCCTCTGAGTCACTCTACATGCTTGAGAGTGCAAGTTTTGTTCCAGAGATTCTATGATATTGATGAGAAGTTGCATGTTTTAAGTGGACTGTCTATTTCTAATGTGAAGTCATTTATTCCCTAGCTTCGATCCAAGGTACAGTACACACAAACAGTCCAGGATTGTTGATTTCCTTTTTTTTCCAGTTTCATGTGTAACCATCAAGTAGAGAGTGGTAAGAAATACTGGAGGAATTGGAGATTGGCTGTCAAATGTGATGTCTATTGATTATATATTGTAGTTTCCTATAAAAAGGATAGAATTATTTCAACTTACTGTCTCCTCTATATGCACAGGTGTATATTCATAGGCGGCCTTGAGGGTTGCCAACTGAGGCAGCCGCCTCAGGCCACCGGTTGTCGGAGGGCCTCGGGAGATCTGAGTATCAATATAGTTCATGTATATATATAACTTTGCACATTATTTTAAGGTCGTTTGCCGGTCTGATAATTATAGAAATCACCTCAACCATGGTTCGAATCCTTAAGGCCCCTTTTCAGATTTTTTTTTTCTTCTTTTTGTATGTTTTAAGTCTATAATTTTTTTCCTTCATAAAAAATATTTAAATTTTATATAGGCCACATTTTAATTCTTTGCCTCAGGCCTTTTCAATCTCAGGACCGGCCCTATTGAAGGCCTCTGTCATGGAAATTTGTCAGAAAAAGAAGCAATCAGCCTTTTAAGATATATTTAAAACAAATTTTTGGTGTACAACCACTTCCAATTGAACTGATGCGTAGTGAACAGTGTATTTGTCTTCCTCCTTCTGCTAACCTCATTAAAGATGTCAGTGTGAACAATAAGTCTAAAACAAATTCGGTGATCTAGGTTTTCTATACAAATTCGGTGAATAAGTATTAATTATTTATTTTTTGGTTTTCTATATAAATGCGCCTTTGGCTTATGTGTGGCCCTTGGTTTTTGATTTCACATTGCAGCTGTATTTTCAAATTGAGCGGGAATCGAGGATCGAGTCCCCCAAATTGAGAGCCCTGATAGATCTTTTCAATGAAATTGTGGAGGAACCACTTTTAATTTCAATCTGCTAAGGTAATTTATCGAGTCTTAGAGTATTACATTTACTCTTATTAGCTAAAGAATTTGTATGTGATATTAATTGTAGTCGGATGAATTTATAATTGATGTATAGTCTTACGATTACCCTTGTACTTCTGGAAAAAGGACGAAGGAGCAGCTTGGTTATACTGTTCATTGTGGCCCGCCGGTTACTCGCAATATGTTTGGATTTTATTTTTGCGTTCAGTCAGCTGAGTACAACCCAGTCTACTTGCAAGGGAGAGTTGAGAACTTTATAAATAGACTAGAGGAGTTGTTGGTAAGCATTCAAGGTTCCTTTGAAACTGCTAGTTTAAGGGGCCTCCCCCCCCCCCCCTAATAGCCAAAAGATAATAATAAATTAATAATAATACGAGTTTAAGGTTTTACCCAATCATTTTTATAAACACTTCAGAAGCTAGTATGAACTGTTAAATGTGGTATACTATGTATACACTTTTTAAAACCAAGATTATAGGATCTTGCAACTTGAGGTGCCATAATGAAATGTACAAGGCATTTCTTGATCATGGGAATCTGATTTTATTCTGTTATGCTCACATACTTGGTTTAACTTGTGTGGTTTTCTTATTGAGCATCTGCAAAATGATATATCATGATTGTTGGACATGGAATTTATTATAACTAAAATGTGGTCACATTTGCAGCAAGGACTGGACGATGACTCTCTTGAGAATTACAGAGCTGGGCTAATCGCAAAGCTATTGGAGAAAGATCCATCCCTCCATTATGAAACCAATCGATATTGGTTACAGATTACCGATAAAATGTAGTGTATATATCCTCTCTGCCTGCTAGAATGCTTTGCCTAGACAGTAGAAAAGAATACTTCAATTCAGGGTTAATTCGATGATTCTATTCATCCCACAATGAGGGTATATATACAAGTACAAAGGATTAGTCTAACTCTAATAGGAAACAATCTTTCCATAATTACAGGATATCCTAATTAAATAAAATCCTAATTACATACAGATTTACAGCGATTCTACACTCCCTCTCAAGTTGGTGCATAGATATCTATCATGCCCAACTTATCAACTGAGCTGTCAAATACCTTCCTGGACACTCCTTTAGTAAGAACATCAGCTAATTGCTCCTCTGAGTTAACAAATGGAAAGCGAATACCTTTTCTGTCAAGATTTTCTTTAATAAAATGACAGTCAACCTCCACATGCTTTGTTCTATCATGCTGAACTGGATTTTGTGCAATCTCAATGGCAGCTGTATTATCACAATGCAAATCCATAGGCTTTTTAAGCTTGTATCCCAGGTCTTTCAAGACATTACGAATCCACAACATTTCACAGACTCCGTGTGCCATACCTCGGAACTCAGCTTCTGCACTTGATCTGGCAACAACTTTCTGCTTTTTGCTACGCCAAGTGACAAGGTTCCCTCCAACAAAAGTGAAGTACCCAGATGTAGAACGTTTGTCAGTTTTATCACCAGCCCAATCTGCATCTGTGTACCCAACAACTTCCAATTCATCTTTTTTCTGAAACAGTAACCCTTTACCTGGCACCATCTTTAAGTACTTCAAAATACGAAAGACTACATCCATATGCCATTCACTAGGACAATGCACAAATTGACTAACAACACTTACAGCATAAGCAATATCAGGTCTAGTATGTGAAAGATAAATCAACCTTCCTACAAGACGTTGATACCTCCCTTTATTAGTTGGAACTTGATCAGGATAGATAGCAAGTCTGTGATTCATCTCAATGGGTGTCTCGATGGGTCTGCAGTCCAGCATCCCCGTTTCAATAAGTAAATCAAGAACATATTTCCTCTGTGAAAGTGAAATCCCCTTCTTAGACCTTGCAACTTCAATACCCAAAAAATACTTCAGTTGTCTCAGATCCTTCATTTCAAACTCCTTTAACAAATACTTTTGTAATTCATTTATCTCTTTCAGATCATCCCCTGTAACAATCATGTCATCAACATACACAATAAGAGCTGTAATCTTACCACTCTTGTGCTTGATGAACAAGGTATGGTCAGAATTGCTCTGTCTGTATCCAAAGCTTTGAAAATCTTTCAAACCAAGCTCTTGGAGACTGCTTCAGGCCATACAAAAACTTCTTCAATTTACACACCTTGCCAACGTCACTTGGGTAATTCTTAACACCTGGGGGAACATCCATGTACACTTCTTCTTCCAAATTCCCATTAAGAAACGCATTCTTCACATCAAACTGGTGCAAGGGCCAATCTTTATTTGCTGCAAGTGAGATTAGAATCCGGACAATATTAATCTTTGCTACAGGTGCAAAAGTCTCCTCATAATCAATCCCATAGCATTGTGTATATCCTTTGGCAACCAACCTCGCCTTGTATCTATTAATAGTTCCATCTGCATTAAGCTTCACAGTAAATACCCAACGACATCCTACAGTCTTCTTTCCAACTGCATAGGTACTAGCTCCCATGTTGCATTCTTTTGAAGAGCTTCCAATTCTTCATTCATCGCCTTTGTCCATTTTGGATCCATCAATGCATCCTGCACGTTACTAGGAATAGATACAGTAGATAATTGATCAACAACAAGTGCATGTGACCCAGAAATCCTATGGTTAGACATAAAATTAGCTATAGGGTATTTAGCTTTGGCTTTGATATCTGGTTCATATTGTTTCTTAGGAATTCCCTTGGTAACCCTTTGTGATTTCCTAGGTTCGACACTTTCTAACCCAGAAGACTCATTACAGTTCAGGGGTACCTGAGGTGGATCATTCTTACCGGGATCTTCAGTTGGTGATGCAGAAGGGGAAATATCTTGTGTGTGAGCTTTAGATATGTCTTGATTTTGATTCAAACTATCAAAAAAAGTTGTCTCTTCTGTCTCGGAATTCACAACACTCTGTTCGGCAGTTACATTTTCTATTTTGGAATTCGCGACACTTAGTTCGGCGGTCACATTTTCTGTTTCGGAATTCGCAACACTTCGTTCAGCAGTCGCATTGTCTATTTCAGAATTTACAAGCTCTGTTCAGCAGTCGCATTGTCTATTTCGAAATTTACAATGCTCTATTCGGCAACTGCATTTTCTGTTTCCGAATTTCTACCTTCAAATCTATCCTCCAAATTTTCCAAGTCTCCAAAGACATCAAAATCAATAATAGAACGCGAACGAGGATTCCCTTCACAACCTCTCTCCCCCTGAAGGGAAGACTGAGAAGCTCCCCCTGAGTAGTAAGGCTCGGATTCACAAAAAGCAACATCAAGAGAGACATGTATAGTGCCAGTAAGAGGATCATAACATCGATAACCCTTTTGGAAGTCAGCGTAACCAACAAAGATACACTTACGGGCACGGGGATCAAGCTTGCTGCATTGAGGCTTGGGAATATGAACATAGGCTGTGCACCCAAACACCCGGGGCTCCAAATTAGGCATAGAAGGGATGGTCAAAAGTGTATGAAGCTTCTGATGAGGATTCTGAAACTCAATCACCCGTGAAGGAGTACGGTTGATAAGATATGCTGCTGATTTTACTACTTCTCCCCAATAGGACTGAGGTACATTCATGCCAAACAAGGAAGCACGAACAACTTCCATCAATTGCCTGTTCTTCCGTTCTGCTAAACCATTCTGTTGAGGAGTATAAGAATTAGAGGTTTGATGACGAATTCCATGTGACCGGCAAAACTCAATCATAGGGCCATTCACAAACTCTCCTCCATTGTCAGACTGAAACACTCTAATGGATTTTTGATACTGAGTTGCCACCATTTTTTGAAATTCAGTGAACATCCCAAATACATCACTCTTATTCTTCAGTAATGATACCCATGTCATGCGAGTACAATCATCAATAAACGTTACATAATATCGAGCTCCAGAAAGAGAAGGAATTTTCGCAGGACCCCAGACATCAAAATGTATGAATTTTCATAAAAGGAACAGGACTTTTAGTAAGACTTGGTGAATATGAAACACGGTGGCTCTTGGCTAGTTCACAAATGTCACAGTGGAAATCCAAATCACTGACAACAGAAAACAAATGAGGTTGTAGCTTCTTAAGATAACTAAAAGATAGATGACCTAAACGGCGATGCCATAACCATACAGCTTCCTTCACATTCTCTGCCCCAGTGATCTGATTAGCTTGCCCCAAAAGATGCTTCTGGTTCTCTCCAGTCTCTGTCAGATCCAGGTAGTACAATTTCCCCCTTCTAACACCATAACCAAGGATCCGCCAAGTCAGAACTTCCTGAAACACACAGAAAGACAGATAGAAGATCACAATACATGCAAGAGCTAAAATAATTTGACCAACAGACAGGAGATTATAAGCTAGTGATGGCACAACTAAGACAGATTCAAGGGTTAATGTATCAGATAAAACAATAGAACCTTCTCCGGTGACCGGAGTTGGAGTACCATCAGCAGTAGAGATAACAACCTGAGGGGAATGTCTAAGGTTTTTCACAAGATTAGGGTCATTGGTCATATGATCAGATGCATCTGTATCAATTATCCATGTATTATTCAAAATAACCTTATCCTTCATACCTGATTGCGCTACATTAGCGGAGGCATTGTCTAGACGCTCTTCCTCTGTAGTAGCAATGGCAGCCTTGCCCAGATTCTTTCTTGGTTTCTTGGTGAAGTCCCACCAATCAGGGTAACCAATCACTTCATAGCACCGCTCTTTGCTATGACCTAGTTCCCCACACACAATGCACTTTCTATTTGCATATGGATTTGGTTTACCTAGAGGACGATGTGAGAAGCCTGGAGGAGGACCTGGTTTGCGTTGGACAGCCATAACAGAGGATTCTATAGGTATCAAATGCCCCATAGCATGTTTCTCTGATTGCACCTTGCGAATGTAAGCATAGCTCTGCTCCAAAGAGAATTTAGGTTCATTGCGCAGGATTTCTCCATGCACCTGATCATACTCTAGGTCAAGTCCACTCAAAAACATGTGAACAAGCATCTGGGACATCGCTGAGGTCTCTTGAACTACAACTACAACATTATCATTCTGAGAGGCCACCCTTTGATCAATCTCCTAGAACATCGCCACTAACTCATTATAGTAGGTAGGAATAGGCCGTCCATTTTGCTTTGCTTCAAAACACTTCTTGTTCAATTCAAAGATCCGGGTTTCATCAGAATCATCATAAAAAGTTTTCTCTACAGCCTCCCAAATATCTTTTGCAGTAGGGAGACGAATATACCGGTTCATAAGAGATGACTCCATGGAGCCAATGAGCCAACTTTTCACCTTTTCATTGTCCGTGGCCCAAGCTTCATACTCTGCAGAATTTATGGAGGGTTCAGCCTTCACTCCGTTCAGATAACCAACCTTCCCTCGTGCTCCAATGCGCATCCGCATGAGAGGAGCCCATATGGTGTAGTTGGATTCATTCAAGACAACACTTGTTGGGAACACAGAGTTGTCTTGTTGGGTGGCGTAGTGGTGATGGATGACTTGTGAGGATGGCACCATTGCCTTCTCGGGCTTTGACTGTTCGCCTTCAATTACAGGTCCGGCCATTGAGGAATTCGGGATTTTTGCAGGATTGGGTTTTCTAGGGTTTCAAGATGGATCTGAATTTTTTTTTTTTGAAAAAAAGGTAGGGTGATGGTGGTTTGGAATTCAATGGTGGTGGTACGCAGTGGTTTGTGGTGTTATTCAGGATTCAGGATTCAAAGGATGCAGCGCAAGTTCAAAGGTTCAGCGCAAGTTCAAAGGATTGAACCTGCTCTGATACCAAGTAGAAAAGAATACTTCAATTCAGGGTTAATTCGATGATTCTATTCATCCCACAATGAGGGTATATATACAAGTACAAAGGAGTAGTCTAACTCTAATAGGAAACAATCTTTCCATAATTACAGGATATCCTAATTAAATAAAATCCTAATTACATACAGATTTACAACGATTCTACATAGACCTTTCTAATGCTTTTGCTCTAAAACTCATTCAAATAAATGTTGATCTGTAGGTATATGTTTGACTATACAAAACCGGAAGCAGAATGACTCAGAAGCATTCAGAAGGAGGATGTGATCAACTGGTACAAAACATGTTTGCAACAATCATCTCCCAAGTGTTGGAGACTGACTTGGAATTCGTGTTGGGGGATGCGAAACAGACTTGAAAGATGCTGAAGCACGGCCGGATTCTGTACAAGTCATTGAAGACCTTGCTGCCTTTAAAATGCTCAGTTGTTGAAAACTTATAGATGGTTTCTGAATTTTCGATGGAAAATATAAATTCATATGATGAAGCAAGCAAAACATTAGAATTCTGCTCTCAGACTCCCAATTGAACTCAATAAAGCAAAAGGCAATGAATTTCCAATCCTCAAAATTCAATAAAGTACGTAGTCTTATATGCTAAATAGCCTAAAAATATCAAATTACTGATATCATTTTCAATTATATATTTTATATATTTTCTGTATTTAGATAATCTCAAGCCACAATTGTGCACCATTTCAACATAATGACTTGTATTCTTATCCTCTTCACTTTCCAAGTCCTCATGTCCATGTAAATCACTCAATGAATTGCATCATTACTTGGAAATGGTTTTCAATGCACATAATCAGACTATTTCAGTTAATGGTAATACATCAAAATTTAAGCATTAGACTAGTTAAAAGCATCCAACTTTGGCACTACATTTCCACCTCAAGAGTAACAATGCAATATGTCCGAAGAACAATAGAAAAAGTATGACCTAGAACTTCAGATTGCATGAACAACCAACATCCATTAACTTGAGATTCAAACAACCATATCAAATGAGGCTCAATCCCCATATGTGAACACTGTCGATGTTTATTGCGTTTTTTCATTAATAAAAAATAAAAAAAACTAAACAAAGTTTCAGAAAAGAAAAATGAAAAATATAATTCATGTCCTTTTTTTTGCTAATACTATCATGTGATTAATGTTCTACCGCAGTCCCAGTGATTTTTCTTTCGGCCCTTAAATTTCATGTCTTCCCTTATAGGTGGATCAACTTTTATCAGCCGCGCTTTGACTTCTGTCCATTATTGTTAACTTGCTCTGTTCATTCTATTAGGACATAGCTCGAGATTGGGACTTGAGGTATGATTTTTGGACTTTCTTTTACATTGAATTCAAATCAGATTATACTCTCAAGCATTTTGAAGACTGATACAGATAGGAGCTGTGCCCATTATCTCTTCATATTAATATTGTTTTCCCCCTTTGCTTGACAGTGGCTTCACTCGATCGGGTTTTCAAGTTCAGCAGACCGAGTTTAGTTTCCTACTTATTTAATGGATGAAAATGGGTGAGGAGTTACTCTGTTAGATCGACTTGGTTATGTAGCAGCACTTCAGCAGGCAGAGCTTTTCTTACACATTCTATTAGATCGACTTGGTTTTGTGACAATGTCAACATTTCAGATTGCAGGTATATATTTGGTTTTTTTTTTGTTTTTTTTTTTTTAATTTTTTAATTTTTTGTAATTTTTTAAAATTTTTAATTTTAATTTTTTTTATTATGTTGTGATTTTGAGTACCGGTTTCCAATGGTTTCCAAGTTTGGGTTTAGTAGTGGCAGGGAAGATAATTCAAGACTTGTATCCTCCTCTGCCTCTTATCAAAGATAATTATAGACTTGTATCCTCCTCTGCCTCTTATTTCTTGATATTGATCATGAAACTTTCTCTTCGTGGCCTGAAGCTTTGCCTCAATTGCCGCTTCATCCAAACACGGCTTTGGCTTGATCGATATAGCTTCACCAACACAGGATGGGGGCTTGATCAATTTCGCCACTTTATCAACACATGGTTTCGGCTGGATCAGATGAGAACAAGGCTCGATCAGTTTCACTTCATCGGAACTGGGTGATCCTTGTACCATCAACATTTCGCTTTTGAAGGCTGCTGCTCAGCCTTTTGTTCGGACCCAGTACTTTCAGATGCAGCACAAAACCCTAGATCAGAACTGCCGCCCAAACCTTGAATGGAATCGAGAATTCGAGTCCTTTGGACAGTGAACTCCTCCGGGAAATCAAAGGCAGAGACGGTGATGGCGTGGTCGAGAATATTGAAAATGGTGGAGTTGTTTGCAGTGGCAAAGAAATCCCTCCAGTACTTGAGCGACTCTGTTTTTTGGATCGCCGCCGCCATGGAAGATAACAGAAATCGAAGGTAACAAACAGCTAGAGATAGTGAATTGGGAAACTTTCCTAAGACAAGACAAGAGCAGAGCAGAGATTTCGTTATCAGAAAGTGGAGATGGATTAAGAATAGAAGGGGGATTATATAAGGATTCCATCTATCCTTCTCTTGATCGGAATCCGGATAAAACTTGGGGCTGCCAACGGTAAAATTACTTGGGCACCAATTAATTAAAAAAAACACTAAAATTCAGATTTAAATTAAAACTTAGATATTTTATTTAAATTTGAATTTACAAAATAAACTTTCTTTTTAATTCACAAAATACTGAATTTTTTTTTGTTGTCAAAACAAATACTTAAATTGAATCTTTTTTATGTCTCATGGGACCTCTACCGTTTAGGGTACATTCTCCATTGAATGAAAAAATTCTAGCCAAACAAAAAGGAATCAATTCGAGCACTGAATTTATTTTTGGGGAAATGATAAAAAAAAAAATAAGAAAAAAAAAAGTCATTTACATGTGTAAAAATAACAAAAGTTGACACTAGCACCTCGATCTCCCCATCCAGTTACCCAAACCTGTCTGAACCCTTATCCATTCGCACTTGACCCCTACCAAAATCTCTCTCTCTCTCTCTCTCTCTCTCTCTCTCTCTCTCTCTCTCTCTCTCTCTCTCTCTCTCTCTCTCTCTCTCTCTCTCTCTGGCATGGTGTAGATTGTGAGTGGTGGTGTTGTTGCGGTAAAGATTTTGCGAGAATTGGTGGACTGATTTGTAGAACACAAAACATATATAGGGCACATAAGATTAAGAGGACAGAGTTTAAAGCCTAAATACTAGGACCACGCTTTAACACAAACGTAGAACCACACGACATATCAACGACACATGCGCACTTTAACAAACTTCAAATAATGAATACAGTTAAGAGAAAATAAAATTTTGATTAATAAAGATTAATAACATGAGTACAATATCATGAATTTAATAGCTGATCACAATATTTACATTTCAAACATATAATTATAAAAACTTATAGGTTTTATTTGACATCAATTCTCTATCTAATAGAAAAAAAATGTAGCAAAAAGATGGATAAAGTGTTAAACTGTGAATGAAAGAGAAATGGAGCTCTCTTCCCTTTGCATGGAGTGGGAGAGAGTGAGATGTGTGAGTAATTATTCTATGGTTTCAGATTATCACATGGTATTGTCATATGGCGATTAAAGCTAATAATATAATTTGAATTTAGTGGGGACTATTACAGACGTATAACCCGCTTTAGAGCTGCCGACTTTTATACTCTTGTGCGGATTATAACCTAATAGTCTGCTATCTTTGTCTGAAACTTTAATATAATTGAGGCCAATCCCATATGATTGATAAAGATGAAGTACTGAATGAGTTATTTTTTGAAACATGGCTCCATCAAGTTTGTTTTCTTTTGTTGAAATTGTTTCACCATGAATTCTCTTCACCCAGATTCGTCTTCAGGAAATTTTTTCTCACCTGGATTCCACTCCTCACTCTGATTTCCCTCAAAGAGAATACTTCTCACCCAGATAAGCTTTGTGGAGATTTCTCCTCACCCATGTTCGCCTTGAGGAAATCTCTCCTCACACAAATTTACATTTAGAGAAATTACTTCTCACCCAAAATCGCTTTGAGGGTATTTCTCTCACCCAGAGTTGCCTTAAGGGTATCTCTTCTCACCCAGATTCGCTTTGAGGAGGTCTCTCCTCACACAGATTTGTATTTAGAGAACTACTTCTCAATTCTCACCCAGAACCGCCCAGATTTGCCTAGTGGGGATTTTGCTTCATCCAAATCTGTCTTCAGAGGTTTCACTTCGAGGTATTTTTTTCCAAACAGGTTGATTGCCTCTTTATTAGGTCATATCCTGATTAGAAACCGTTATTAAAAATTTACATCCTATAACCTCCATATTCCATAATGCATGATTCTTTGTGAATAACTGATTTTCTTTTTTTCTTTCCATAAGATTTCCAAATATTTCTTCATTTTATCTGGAATATATTCCAAATGTCTAGTATATCAGGGATATTTGACAATATCAGAGAAATTTCGCAGAAACGGTGGAAGATAAGATATTTTCCGTCTATGATATCTAAAAAGGGAGATATCGGAAATATCGTAGACATTTCAATCCTTGCCCAGACCACCATGAGTACCATAGTCCGAAATCACAGAATAATTTTTCGAAGTGTGAAAGTGGCTTTCCAAAACCAAAGAAAAGAGGTTAAACTTTTATTTGAATGATAATACACAAATGAATTAAGAGTTTTAATCTTCAGCAAAAAAAAATTAGGGCTTTAATCCATGGGGTTAAAGGGTGTAAATCAAAAAAAGAGTTGAGAATTTTGGTGTTGGCAACTCCAACACTCTGCATTTTTGTTTCTCTAGGCTGAATACAGTAGCACCACCATGGGTAAGTGGTTTTTACTTTTTTTGCTTGTGGGTTTATTTTAAGTAGCTTAAAATAAAGGGGTCGTGACTACTTACCAAATTTCAGCTTCAAAATTGTCCGCTTACTCCACTAAGAGCTTTTTAACCCCATTTACCCAATCTAACATCTATTGACAGTATTGCCCTCATTTTAATTAAAAAAACTCTCCTCCCCCTCCACCGATTTCTCTCTCTCTCTCTCTCTCTCTCTCTCTCTCTCTAGCCTGACGGCCAGATGCCGAGCGATGACACCTCCACATCTTCTTCTCTAAGACTGGCGCCGGCAAGCACGTCCCAGGCGCAATCTTCGTCGACCTCGAGCCCACCGTCCGTCGACCGTGTCTCTCTCAGGTTGGACTGTTGCAGTGTTCTCTTCTTTCGATGCGATTTCGACCGGTGCTCTGTTATCTTCTTTAGATTCAGATTCGACTGCGTTCTCTTCACCGGTTTCGGATCGGGTTGTGGCTGCGTCGTCTTCTTCAACCACCGGTGGTTCCTCTTCTTCTTCGATCTGTGGTTGCGTGTTCTCTTCTTCTGATACGGTTTGGATAGTTACTGTGTCGGATTCGGTTCGGAATGAGTTTTCTTCTCTTGATTCGGGTCAGATCAGGGATGCGTCCTCCTCTTCTTCTTCCCTGAGTGGTTGCACGGTTGTTGCCTCCTGTTCTTCTTCCATCTATGGTGGTGTCGTTGCGGCGGTCTCGTCTTCTGCCATTGATGGTTTGCAGGGGTTTAGGCAAAATGTATTTGGAGAGATGTTTTTTCTTTTTCTTTTTTTTTTGGAGAGACGACAATGCACTTGAAGGGATATATATATATATATATATATATATTTGGTTTGATAGAGGAATGAAGATTTGGCAAAATTGTCCCAAAAATAAATAAAAATGAATTAAAAAAATACTTAATTGGGTATTAGGGAAATAATCTCTTAGAGTGTTTGGGTAAGTGGACAATTTTTAAGCTAAAATTAGGTAAATGATCATTTCTCCTAAAATGGGTTACGAAAAAAAAGAAGTTAAAAAAGTAAAAAAAAATAAGGTTATAGTTTTACACGGTATCATTATGAGGCCAATTAATTTCTTCATTTCTGCATGAATAAAATATTTTTTTATATTTTTTTTATCATATATAGCCGGTAACCATAAAGAACTCCCTCTAGTCTAAAAAGGCATCATTTCAACAGTATTGTACACTGCCAGTCTTACAGCATTGCTTGTCCCCCTGTTTGAAACAGTATTGAATCTCCTAATCCATTTGTATTTGTCATTTTTTTCTGTTTCCATTTCTCATGCTTGTAGCACAGAGACTCATCAGATTTATTTTTTTTTCTTTTACAATCTCTCTCGAGTACTTCAATATTATGTAGAACATTATTGAAAAAAGAATAAAACAAAACCGAAACGAAAAGTACGTACGTCTCTTTAAAATACTACATTACATCCAAACAGAACTTGACGCAAACTGGTGAGGAAGATGTGCTTTATAGGCCAACTTTAGTCAAAACCAACATCAAACCATTTTCCCCCTTCTTGAAGAATTCAAGTTTCATTAGTGAAAGCGTACAAAGGAGAGTAAGCTGATCATGTCTACATGAATTTGCACTATTCAAAGAAAGTTCAAGTAACCTTTATACACACGTACTTCCTCGACGCTCCCTATCTATATCAAATGGAATACCTTGAACCTGCAGACAGCATGAAGAAAAGACATATATTTTCAACCTGGCATGTGAAAGTCTTTAATATAATTGCCAGAAAGATCACTAAAACATAATCCAGATTTACAGACGAAGGTAAAAGTCTAAAAATTTCGTGAGGAAAAATATATGAACAGGCAAAGGGGTGTCCTTTAGAATTTCTCACAGCGATATCTTCATCATATACACTGTACATTAATTTTGTACTTAGAGCAACGAGAGTAAATTAAGAAAGTCAGTAAAGAACAACTCTTTCTAATTTCCCTGAGCCTGCTATTTTAGATGGACTAGAGATACGCATTTTATTCAGAAAAATCCAATGCCATTGGTTATTTAGATCTACACACCAGGCAGTTGTTGCAATCAATGCATTGGTTAATGGACACTAGAATCGATGGCTAGTGGCAACATAAGATGGCACAACTCTGTACCAGCAATTTGCAAAAAATGTGTCCAATGGTATAAGGATGGACTTCAAAGAAAATTTAGGTGGCGTTCGGTAACGTTTTCAAGTCATCTTTTTCATTTTATAAAATGAAAATGGCTTGAAAATGCGTTCGCTGGTCTGTTTTCAAAAATACAGAAAATAATTTTTGAAAATAATTTTTATTTTACTCGTAAAACAGGAAAATGACAAATAGACATTTTCAACTCTTCAGTCTCATATTTTAGAAAACACGGAGATATATTTTCCAAAACAAAGAAAAAAAAGAATGTGCTCTCTTCTTCCATATTCTCACGTCGCTATATTCTTCTCAGGTCTCTCTCATCTCTAGTCGCAATCTTCTCTCGTTTTTGAAATTTGTTTTCGGAATAAGCTACCGGACACATTTTCGGATCTCAAAAATCCAATCTTGTTTTCTCCTTTTTATTTTCAAAATCGGTTTTTGAAAAATCATTTTTAAAAACGTTACCGGACAAGCCCTTAGCATCCGTACATTTTGTTGGTTTACTGTAATAAAAAGGCTTGGTCATCATTTTCAAGGGGAGCCACATAATTTCATACAAATTGCTAAGAATGCAATGCAAGGTTACTTAAAATTCTCTGTAACAGCACACCATTCTACATGAGTACACGGTATAAAAGTATAATATTAATGGTGTAAGCCTACTGATAGCTTACAGACTATAATCAATATGACAGCTTATAGACTATAATCAATATGAGAAGCTTTATATGCTTTTCCTATCAAACTAAAAACAGAGAGGCAATTCAGTTTATTGTAAAACTACTTCAATAATATCGGTTATGCAAGTAAGATTATAGTGTCATTTGGAAATAACTTGGGGAGTCCACTAATAACTAGGCAAAATATCAAAACTAGAGTGATCAAGACTCACCTAACTGTAAAAGATGAAGGCAAGAGAGCTCCAGAAAGTAATTACTGCAGAAATTCAAATTAGAGAAGAGGAGACATTGCCCATTCATTATCTGCAACTCATTTCCAGCCATGGGATCAGAAAGTCCTTAATTCTGGTCTTTCAGAGTGGCCAGTGGTGGATCCCGTATATTTCTGCCAGTCCTACAATTCTTCAAGCGTGCAAGTTCCGCTACCAGTGCCACTGGTTTTCCGGAATGCCACTTTTCCCTGCAACCGGAATGTCAAAAGTCAAAACCATTCAATATATCCTCATAAGGAGACATCCTACTGCTTGATTGAGTGGTCGTTTGGTTCAGCTCTTGCACATCTTGCTCATATATCAGACGGACTCCACACTCCTTCACCTTCAGACCCGGCCCTCTGATTTTAAATAAGAACTCAAGCCGTCTGCAACTGTTATGCCACCACTCAGTACCAAAGTATTTATCACGAGATAAATAGAATAGCCACAGGTGATCTGACTTAACCTGGCAAAATTCTTCACTAAAGCGAAATGCAGGCTGTCTGCCATATACTTCCAATTCTCTTCCATCGAGCTTCAGGCAACATACAAGATGATGTGTTGCATTAAAAGTCTTGAATTCATCAATAGAAAGCTTACCCCGATGGTGCTTATGGAGTACAAAAACAGCACACAAAGCAAATCCCAAAAATCGCCTGTTATTCCAATGTGCAGGTAGAGATACACCTAAGGAACGCCCATCAGTCCGATAGCTGAACCACTCAGGAATATTACTTCCAGGAATTACAATTTGAAAAGTTTCCCTGTTATTAGAGATTCCCTGTGCAAGAAGAGATAGGTTGTTAGTTGATTAATTTCTATAAGTATATGAGCACAAACGCGCATACACACTGAGAGAGGGAGTACCTGATACATGAATGTCTTCAGCATTTCAAATGCTACGTTATTGCATCCTTGATTGCCATTTAGATTGAAGCAATTGATGAAATTGAAATATGATTTGTTTAGTCTGTTCAAATTTGATGCATTAAACAAGTACTTCAGTGAAGTACAACCATCTGCCCTTAAATCAAGTATACCATTTGATGGAAGGTCTGACAACTCTTGAAGTCTCTTGCAATTCTCCAAGTTAAAGTTCTCAAGCTTAGAAAGCAATCCAATGCCTGAAGGAAGGCGAACAAAATTGTTTCCACTTAGATTCAAGGTCACCAAAGAGGGAAAGTAACCAAATTCATTGGCAAATGCTCCGTCACCAAGATTGCAATTACTCAGGTTCAAATATGTTAAATTACACAGACCAGATATAGGCAAGCGAAAACTCGTTGGCTCTGTATTCACTTTTTGCACCCATCCAGAAGGCAAGATTGAGCTTCCCACATATTTTATGCGATCATGGGTAGATGACATTTCTATTGCAGACCCACTATTCACATCAGTTTCCTCAAAACAGCCCATCACCCCCACATTTACCTGAGGTTTGCCGAGGTTCAAGCATCCAGAAAGATTAAGATCTTCAATAGACTTCAATTTATTGATGGTGCTTGGAAGACAAACAAGATTTCTGCAGTTGCTTAGATTCAATGACACAAGGCCAGTCAGCCGTTCAATTGAAACAGGCAGTTCCTCAATGGCAGTCTCATCAAGACAAAGCACCAACAAACGTTCCATATTTCCAACAAACTCGGGAATCTTCTTAACTTTTGAGCAGTTAGAAAGAACTAATGTTTCAAGAGATTCCATTTCAATTATACTTGGCAGACTTTCGAGGCTTTTGCAGTCTTTAAGATTCACGAAGATAAGCTTTTTGAGCAATGCAAGGGATTGATGGATTCTTACCAAATTCTCACATCCTTCAAGATCTAAGCTCTCAAGATTCTGAACGCCTGCGAGGTCTGGGGTCTCCACAATGTTTTGAGAACGGCAAAGTTTGATGAACTTCAGCTTGTCAAAATTCTGCTCATAAAATCGAAATAGTGAGCTACCACACAAAACAGACAATTTGCTTCATAAAGATAAACAAGTAGACTATATATTAACTAATAGCCATACCTTTGTTCCCTTCCAAAGCTGTTCAATGTTGCTGTGGCAAAAGTTAAGTTCAATGAGCTCATCTGCTTCAAAATTTTGTGGGAGAGATCTTAAGGGATACCCAGTCCATTCGAGGAGTCTCAAGGAATTAGAAAGACAAGTGAGGCCTTCGGGAAGGTCCACATTACAAATATGAAGAAGACTAAGTTGAGACAAATTTGAAAAGGCTTCTGGCTTCCAATGAGCCACTTGTAATTTGGTCAACTCCATTACCATGCCTTGGATTGAATCTGTTCCCTGATAATGAAAAACAAGAATAATAACTTAAGTCCAGAACACTGAATACCAAGACCTAAGCAAATTACAAGTAAATCTGCCTTGTTTTTTTTTTCCTACACAATAATTGAAGTGCAGAACACAAATAATAATATGCTCATCTTTTTTTCATTATCAAACTCTTACCTTATTTCTCTTAAGCACATTGTTGATGTCTTCATGAGACCATAATCTACTACGTTTGCCTGCCTCTTTAGGAGACTGTTCACGAACAATTTCCCAGCCTGTTTCTTGTAGCAAATCATGCATCGACAGTTCGTTATTGGAGATAGTTATGAGAGATCTATCAGCTAGGAAACTTAAACCAATGACAGGGTTTAGCTCGCAATAGTCCAGTATTTGTGTCACACGATCCTTATCCTTCCCCTTGTAAAAGCAAGCAATATGTAGGAAGATTTCTTTGTCTTTTTCTTCCAGTCCATCAAAACTAATCCGAAGCACCTCAATAATTCGTTTATGTGGCGTGCTCTTTAGCCTATCGATTGCACTTACCCATTCATCAGTGCTTCTACCAAATAGAAAAGAACCTAAAACCACAAGAGCCAATGGAAGCCCCTGAGCATACCCTAAAATATGGTAGCACAGATGCAAATAATCATCTGGTGGGGGACATTTCTTAAAAGCCTTCAAACTCAAAAGTTGAAGTGCTTCATCAGAGTTTAACCCGTTAGCCTCGTATGTAGCATCAACATCATGTGCCTTTAGCAACTGAATATCTGTGGTGGTTATGATAATTCTACTCCCTGGACCAAAACAATTGTGACTTCCAGCCAATTTCTCTAATTGTGCCAACTGATCCACATCATCAATAACAACAAGCACCTTTATTCTACACAACCGCCTTTCTATCATAGCAGCTCCTGTGTATTCATCGTCTATATTTTCAATTTTTGCCAGCAGGATTCTGGAAAGAAGTTTTTCTTGTAGAGAAACTAGGCCATTGTTTTTAGACATTTCTCTAACATTGGAAAGAAAGCAGCTTCGGTCAAAATCCTGGCAAATTTCATCGTAGATAGCTCGGGCAACTGTTGTCTTACCTATGCCCCGCATGCCATGGATCCCTATAAAACGCACCCCACAAAGCTGTGGACATATGTAATTGCTTAATAGATCATCAATGCGGGAATCCATTCCTATGAAGCCCTTGTCAACACTTGAAGATGTATACACGGACTTCTTTAGTATATGATTAACAATTTCCTCAATTAGTTCTCTTACGAATCTGAGAAAATTTAGATAAAAATTCTGAGTTAGAAACTCAGTAATGTAACATAACCTGAAAAGAAAAACAATATTAGCTAATCCAGTCTCAAATTGACTGGATTTTCATTACACTCCATTTGTGTCCATCCCTCAATCAGAAAAATCAAAATGCTAATCCAAATCCAATTTAAATCATAAAGAATAGTACTTCATTTAAAAAAGAAGAGATTATCCTGCTCTCAAAAGGATGGGATTGAATATCTATATCTACTTTAGCAAGGAAACATATTATGGAGGGAGACTTACGGATAATTCTTGGAATCCCAGCCAGAAAGATTGGCGACCTCTGTCAAAGCAGCTGTCCAGGCATTTAGTCTGTCCACATTCTTCCCATAAACTTCTTCATGTTCCCTTACTTTCACTTCTACTTGGGGTTTCCTTTTGAGCTCAAAACTTCCCCTTTGGTGCCGCACTTCAGAAGGATTCACGCCGTAGAAGACGGGCAGGACTCGTTGGCCCAGCTCTTTCATGCATTGAATAATCTTGACAAGTTCATCCAAGCACCATGACGAACGAGCATATCTCCATGAGAGAATCACAATCGCACATCTAGACTCCTCAATTGCAGCTAAAAGTTCAGGCCTAATGTATTTTCCTTTCTCAAGCTCTCGGTCATCCATAAAGGTGAGAATTCCTTTCCGATTTAGTGCATGATACAGATGACCGGTAATATTATCGCGGGTATCTGCCCCCCTGAAACTCAGAAAGACATCGTATTTCCATTGACGACGAGAAGAGGTTGACGCCATCTCCTAGTCGGAATTGAATCAGAGCCCCCTGTTGTTGACCGAAATACTTCGTTTCTAGTCAATGCCCGGACTTGATTCCACTCTCCAGCTACAAGGGTCCTCACATTCTACTTTATTCTATACCTTCTTCACAATTTTCAACTTTCCATCTCATTTGGACCCAACCCATTTGCCTTTTTAAGTCATGGATGGGTTGGCAGTGGGTTTACTGTCTGAAAGCTTGTCATGGTTTTTGCATCGATCTTTGAAATACAATCATGTCTTTCAAGTTTCAACAATGTAAATGCCAGTCCCTTATTTTTACTTTCTATTTCCTATGCTTCCAGTAAGGACTCGTCTTAGCTACACTCTACCTTCAACATTGCATTTGGTTTCTCATCTCAGAATCTCCTTCCATACATTCAATAATTATTTAAAAAAAAAAAATGAAAGAGAGTACATGCATATGCTCTAATCAAAAGTTTTCTACCAGCACCTGTGACAGACCATGTTTCATGGAAGTCATATAAGCATCAAGAGTTACTAGACTAAAGAAACCAAGGAAAGTCTTCAAGTAATGCTGTGTGTATCTATTTTTGGACCCTTGACTTTTGAATCTATTTAAAATTAATTTCCTCTTCCAATCTATGTAGATAAGAATAGAAATGAGTAAAATCATGTCTATTCACTTAGAATTCAACCAAGTACTGGGGCAACAATATTTCATATTTGTGTACATAATTAGCAAGAAGAACATACTCGAAAACCAACCTCAAACCTAGTTTGAGCCGTCAACTCTCTCTCTAAAAACCTAGGGTTAGGGTTTCGGTTCAGTGCTTCTCCTTGTCAACAAAATGTCTTATGTTGATGCAATGGCTGCTAGACTAGCCTCCTCTCTTGCTATCGCTGAAGGCAAGAGGCAGATTGATTTGCGACCTACGTACGCAGGGTAAGGGTTTGCGACAGGTAAACGTATTCTTGGTGGGCAAGCTCCTCACCGCTCGGGATTTCAAGGTCAGGTCTTTCATGAGGATGTTTCGCAACGCCTGGAGGGTAAATGGGTCGTTGCAGGTGGAGGAAGCAGAAGGACAGAGGGTGTTATTCACGATGTCGGATCCGTCTGATTGAGTTCGGATATGGCGGGGTGCCCCATGGGGGTATAATCACGCGCTTGTGGCTCTAGCTTTGTATGATGGTATCATGCCGGTGGAGAAAGTGCCCCTAACCATGGCATCATATTGGATAACTCTTCAGGGAATACCACCAGCGTTTCGGTCTGAACGTGTCATGACCATGATCGGCTACACGCTGGGGGATTTTCAGGAAATTGATAAGAATGCTAAGAAGACTGGGAAACTCCGGATTAGAGTTGAGATACCTTGAATAAACCATTGCCTTTCAAGCGGTGGTACTTGGTGGAAGATGTGGTCGAGTTTCGCTGTTAATTTCGTTATGACAAGCTTTTCGGAAGATGCTCTGTATGTGGATTAGTCACACATGTGGGTTTGCCATGCTCTGGACCGGGGCTGGATGAAGATGATGATGAAGCTGAGAGAATTGTTTTGGGGTCCCAGACCACGGTGTCAGAGATGAACGGTGGGGGCTCGCCAGGAGTTTGGGCGGGGTCAACATCGGGGCATGCTAGTGGTAGTGGGCTCACTACTAGTGTAAGAGCTAGGGTTACCACCCCGTGTCCACCGTTGGTATTTCGGACTCCAGATCCTGGTCCGAGTGGGGAAGCATGTTTCAATGCTTTGTTTCCAAAGTAGAAGCAACATGTTGTGGTGCGTGAACTTCAGGGGACAGCGGAAACTCCAGAACGTATCACTGGCAAGCGTCGAGACAGAGACGACAACCTGACTATCTCCCCTAAGAAACTGAAATTGAGTTTGGCCGTAGGTAAGAGCAATCTCATTCTTGATTCTGAAAAGCTTGGCCTGGACCCTATACAGGAGGAGACTCATTCTAGGAGTATGAAGCGGAAGCGAGGACGACCTTCTGGCAGTAGAAATAAGTCGTCATCTAGTGGCAAGCAGCAGACCTCAAAGCATGGTGAGGGTAAGGAGAAGAATAAGTCTCCAACAATGAAGCAGTCTGTGGGGAACACTCCAACCCGAAAGGGAAGGAGTTGGCTCTTTTTTAGTTTTCTGTTACTTGGGGTAAAGCTTATGTGAGAGTGTATGGACTTCTATGACGTTTCTAGTTTCTTGCTTGTACCACAATTGCGTGCTTGGTAAGGAAGGGCTAGTTGAATGATTTCCTTTCCGTAGAGGGCGAGGTTTATACATTCTTAGATAGGCTTGTTTAAAAGCGAGCGTTTCAGAGATTTTAATGATCTACTCTAGCTTCTATAGCTTAGTTTGGATTTTCTTGCCGAGTTTTGCTTTTGTAAGTTATGGTAGACTCTAGCCTATTGGCTGTTGATCTAATGAATTCAACTTCTATTTCAAAAAAAAAAAAATTATTTCATATTTGTGTTGGAGTATCACCCTTGTATTCAGTGACCCTCAAAGAGTCAAAGAGAACACATGCATCCATAAGATGCATGCATAAGCAAGTTTTCAGGATTTACATGATATGTAAAAGTTTAGGCAGACTCCACCGGTTGATGCATTTATTTGCGCCTTCAAGAACACAACAGTCTACAAAACAGGTAGCTATGACAACCCCGCATAATGTCAAGCGAAGCAACAGTTTGGCATGCTTCCTGAACTGGACCATCGATCCATCCATTATTCGGTATAGCTTCAGAAACTAGGAGTAATACGATACTACAGAGTGGCCGCATCAAGGGGTCCAACCAAATTGAGCATTGTTGCAGCAGAACTATCATCTTTCATTGCGATAAATATGAAACCTGATGAAGGTATCTCTACAACACTGCAAATGATATGTTATAGCTTCCTTGATCATCTTTTAATTTAAATCTATTGATGAAATTGAAATATGATTTCTCCAAACTACTGAAATTACATGCATGCATCAAGTGATCAAGTTTCCAGTTGTACTTGCATCGTTTCCCTCTGAACAATACTTTTGATGTCAATTGTTTCATCCCTGAAAACAACAAAGCGGCAAAAAAAAATGCTCATCGTTTCCCTCCGAACAATACTTCTGGCAGACCCACTAGATTTCATTTTAGTTTTACTCGTTCACTCCACTCAATACTCTGTTTTGCTTTTAGCCAACAGTAAATAACAGTATACATGCAAAGTAAACAATCTACTCTTTAGATTCAAGTTTGTTAAAATATCGATTATTTGAAAAGTGAATTTTAACAGAAATGGCTAATATTCTTGGTCATAATTTGTTAATGCTTGGATCCGTTGGGGATCTAATTAACGGTAAGTAAAAGAGAGGGAGAGAGTGACACAAGCGAAGTATAGTGGTTCACCTCCTGCCTTAGCGGGAGACTACGTCCACTTGAAAGCTTAACTAGTGTGTGTCGAGCCTTGCGGCCTAACAAGGTTACAAAGTGTGTTGTAATGGAGTCCTTGAGTTGTGGGAGGAGGCATTCCTTTTATAGGTGAAGGAAGCCATCTCCTTTACATTGTTTTCGATGTGGGACAAGTAACAACTATTCTAGTATAGAAATGCCTAGTGTGGAGGCAACTTGGCAAGGCCGGAAAGGTGGCTTCCCGGCGACGGATTTGCGACTTCCGGATACCGTAGCGTAGCTTGAACATAGGGCTATAAGATGCAAGTAGCGGTTGGGCCCCACCATGGCTTGTGGGTGTCCCAAAGAGGGTGTTAATTATGCTTGGTGAGATAGCAAACTAGCCTTGCTAGTAGAGGTATCTACAAGTCCCCGAAGTCCCCAAGTAAGAGGAGCTTCTTGGTTGGGGAGTTATACACATGATGTCACCAAGCATAAGTAACCGGGCGGTGCGGAGCCCCTGCAAGTCCCCGAACTCCGTAAGAAAGAAGGGACTCGTTAACCTGCACATCAAAGACAAAAAAAAAATAGGCATATGTAGAATTCTCGTTGCATTGGGCAACAAATGTGAGTTGCGCCGATATGTGTTGGCATACGTGAACGTATGGGGTGCGTGATACATGTTGATGTATACACGCGAATGGCGCCGAGTACGACCGATTTATGACGTACAAACTCGAGAGCGCGTATGGTCGTGTGAGCATATGGATTGCATATGATAAATGTAAGTTGTATGAGCGCTGCAAAGGTAAGCGTTTGTAACTCATGAACGATGACCGCGCGTACGGTTTGTGTCTGTTTGGTTTTCGGTCGTATTAATGGAACGCGAAAAGAATTTGATTTGTCGCGGTCGGTAAACGACAAATGGTAGAAAAATTCAATGTTCGATTAACGTGTGGTGTGTCGAGTAGACATGAGCGTAAAGCTCGAGGATTGCCGGGAAGGCATGAGCGGAAAGCTCGTGGGTTGCCGGGAAGGCATGAGCGGGGAGCTCGTGGGTTGCCGGGAAGGCATGAGCGGAAGCTCAGGGGTTGCCGGGAAGGCATGAGCGGGAAGCTCAGGGGTTACCGGGAAGGCGTGAGCGAGAAGCTCAGGGTGCCGGGAAGGCATGAGCGGGAAGCTCGTGGGTTGCCGGGAAGGCATGAGCGGAAGCTCAGGGGTTGCCGGGAAGGCATGAGCGGGAAGCTCAGGGGTTGCCGGGAAGGCGTGAGAGAGAAGCTCAGGGTGCCGGGAAGGCGTGAGCGAGAAGCTCAGGGTGCCGGGAAGGCGTGAGCGGGAAGCTCGGGGTGCCGGGAAGGCATGAGCGGGAAGCTCGTGGGTTGCCGGTAAGGCATGAGCGGGAAGCTCGGGGTGCCGGGAAGGCATGAGCGGGAAGCTCGGGGTGCCGGGAAGGCGTGAGCGGTGAGCTCGTGAGCGGAAGCTCAAGGGTGCCGCGAAGGAGTGAGCGGTGAGCTCGTGAGCGGAAGCTCGTGGGTGCCGGGGAGGCATGAGCGGAAGCTCGGGGTGCCGGGAAGGCATGAGCGGAAGCTCGGGGTGCCGGGAAGGCATGAGCGGGAAGCTCGTGGGTGCCAGGGAGGCATGAGCGGAAAGCTCGGGGTGCCGGGAAGGCGTGAGCGGTGAGCTAGTGAGCGGAAGCTCGTGGGTGCCGGGGAGGCATGAGCGGAAGCTCGGGGTGCCGGGAAGGCATGAGCGGAAGCTCGGGGTGCCGGGAAGGCATGAGCGGGAAGCTCGTGGATGCCGGGGAGGCATGAGCGGAAAGCTCGGGGTGCCGGGAAGGCGTGAGCGGTGAGCTCGTGAGCGGAAGCTCGTGGGTGCCTGGGAGGCATGAGCGGAAGCTCGGGGTGCCGGGAAGGCATGAGCGGGAAGCTCGTGGGTGCCGGGGAGGCATGAACGGAAAGCTCGGGGTGCCGGGAAGGCGTGAGCGGTGAGCTCGTGAGCGGAAGCTCAAGGGTGCCGCGAAGGCGTGAGCGGAAGCTCGTGGGTGCCGGGGAGGCATGAGCGGAAGCTCGGGGTGCCGGGAAGGCATGAGTGGGAAGCTCGTGGGTGCCGGGGAGGCATGAGCGGAAAGCTCGGGGTGCCGGGAAGGCGTGAGCGGTGAGCTCGTGAGCGGAAGCTCAAGGGTGCCGCGAAGGCGTGAGCGGAAGCTCGTGGGTGCTGGGGAGGCATGAGCGGAAGTTCGGGGTGCCGGGAAGGCATGAGCGGAAGCTCGGGGTGCCGGGAAGGCATGAGCGGGAAGCTCGTGGGTGCCGGGGAGGCATGAGCGGGAGCTCGGGGTGCCGGGAATGCATGAACGGAAGCTCGTGGGTGCCGGGGAGGCATGAGCGGAAGGTCGGGGTGCAGGGAAGGCATGAGCGGAAGCTCGGGCGGTGCCGCTGAGGCTTTAACGGGTAGCTCGAAGGTGATGCCCTGAGGCATGAGCGTGACCGTTGCTAATTATGCTAGGCTGTATGTACAAGTCCCCGAAGTCCCTAGTCAAGGAGGGTGTTCTTGCGGGTTGATACCAAAGCGTAGCTTTGTGCCGTATATCAAGCATAATTAGTGCGAGTGCGTCGTCCATCTAGAATTGGTTGGAGCGAACGCTTTTGCCCTTTCGGGTGGGCCCCTGCCAGGCCCTGCGAGGAGTCCCCCACTCCTGGCTATAGACCTCCGGATGGTCGGAAAATTGTTTGATGAGGGGAGCTGCGCGGAGCAGAGGGTGTTGGGTAGCGAGCCCAATCTTTGGTACCCAAGCGTCGGGGTTAACTGCCGGATCAATGGCTGCCGTAGGCTGTGTTAACTAGTCCCTTTACTATTTCTCGGAGGAGAAACTTGACTGCAATGCCGCGTAGCGGTCATTGTCATTATGAGGCGTTGCCTTACCGCTTGGCGGTTGAATGAAAAATGATAAACACAGAGCAAGTAATAATATTTTGTATGAGCGTCCCATGATTATTTAATTGAGTTGCAATTAAAATAGAAGCATGGAATATGTGTATAGCATGTACTTGTAATGTGGATGCTAATATCATTTTTGCATTTTTGTAGATATGCTAAAGGATCATTGAGATCGGTATGTGAAGCATGGCATATCTAGTATGTGAGATCTAGAAAGTGTTGCCAAATCTACGAAATGTTGTTGGCATGCTCAAAAGTTTATGGAAGCATGTAAAAGCATATCAAGTGTGATATATTGTAGGCATGCTTAGAAGTAGTAAAAGCATGGTATTGGCATGGTAGTAGCATGGTAGTTGCTCTAATTGTAAGAGCGTAAAAGATAAGATATAGTTACTTATCTTATGCTGATTTGGAAGCTAGCGGAGTTGGCCGAGCATGTCCGTCCATTGCTTGTGGCGGATAAAGTACTCCGATAATGTCCGTCAACCCGTAGTTAAGGTTGAATGCTCGATAGAAATAGTTGAATTTCATTGGAACAAAATAGATGATTAATATGTGGATTTGTAAAATCAATATCAATAATTTGCATATATAGTTTTGCATATGTACTTTGATGAAATTGTGAGCAAAGTGTACAGGCAAATACACTGATGTTGTAGCTGAAATAGTCGTTGTGTGCGTATCACAGTCTGTATACATGACATAGTGGCTACGTTCAATAAACGTACATGCCCGTGTCAGGATAATCATGTACCAATTAAGGGCATATATAAGCAATAGACATGCTTGGTGACGATGATGGACATATCCCATTTGAGCATTAATCTGTCATGCTTGACAAAATGAAAAAGCTTGTACATATAATTGTTTATTTGTATGGCATGCAGCCAATTATGGGTTGCAGTTGTATATGGGACAAGTTATGAGTACCGCTAGCAAATTATGCATTGCAGACATGTATAAAGCACGGATATATGTGGCCCTAGCATAGATGGACCAAGCATCAAGCCGTCAAGGTGCATTATGCTTTTAATAAGTGATAAGCCCTTGTCCCATTCCTAAACAGATGGACATGCATCCAATGAAAGCATGCGATACATATATGTTTATGTGTGTTTGCATATGAATATAGCAATTCTGACACTTAGTACAGACATGGCATGTGTTGTGGTCAGATGGTAGTATCTAGCAATTTGAACACTTAATTAAAATATGGTCGCATGTGCTTAGATTCTCAAATGGTCAGTAGATAGCATGTGTTGCATCTCCACTTCATATTCAAGTGGCCCTCATAATTTAATCAAGCCTTGGCTTGACAAACTTGCTGACTATGTGGTGCAAACCATGGCCACGTGATACTTGAATTAAATAAAGAGTAAGAAGTCAGACTTAGCTCGTGAATTCGCGTATTTGACCGCTGTAAGAGCTTGAAGCCATAGTATGGCTGGCTAATAACCATCAGCGGAAGAAGTTCGCCGGCGGTAGTCTTGGTGGGCGGAGGTTTTGCCGCTGGTGCTCAAGAGTCCGGCGGAGACCGAAGAGTCCGGCGGTGGCTGAAGAGTTCGGCGGAGACTCGAGAGTCCGGCGGAGAAGCAAGAGTTCGGCGGAGACGCAAGAGTCCGGCGGAGACTCGATAGTCTGGCGGAGACTCGATAGTCCGGCGGAGACTCATACCGGCTAGCGGAGGCCTTGGACGGCGGAGGGGTGAAGAGTTGGTGGTCGGCGGAGGTTCAAATCTCAACGGAGGATCTGATCAATGCTAGTGTGGCGGAGGTTGGCCAGCGGAGCGGAGGTTCCGAGCTTGAGTCAGGCGGAGAAGCAAGTTGGGCGGAGCGGAGGAGTTGCAGCTGGTGGTGCTGCAAGTTGGGCGGCATTTGGAACTCAGCGGAGGGGAGAAGAAGAGTTTGGCGGAGGTGGTTGGGTGAGGTTGCTAGCCTCGCTAGCGGGGTCGCTGGGCTGTCAGCGCTAGTGCGTGCTGTTGCTGGCGGTATAGCTGGCGGTGGGTTGGCCTTGCTAGCGCCAGGCCCTGGAGTTGGACTGAAACTGGGAAGCTTGCCCTGCCGGTGACTGGAATTTACCGCTGCCTGGAACTACGCCGCGGATTGGAGATCCGCCGCCGACTAGAGCTTCGCCGCTGACTGAAGCGCCGAAGTTCGCCTTTCCGCTAACTAGAGTTTGTCGCTGGCGGTTTGGCAGTAGAGCTCGCTGGCGGTATAGCTAGTTAGAGGGGCCGGTGGAGCTTGCCAGCTAGAGCTAATGCCTGACGTATCAACGCTGATGATGATTCCGGAGTGCCAGGGTGTCCACAGCAGTTCTCTGGGTGTCCAGAGTAAATTGGTGCAATTGCTTTTGTGTTGCCGCCAAGGATGGGTTTACCGCCAAAGATGGGATACCTTCGGGTTTTACCCATTCACCGCCAAGGATGATTGACTTGATTTTTTTTTTTTTTTTTTTTTTTGTAGTTGGCGTTGACCAAGTGAATAGTTCAGCGTTGACCTTTTTTGAGTTGGGCGTTGACCAAAAGTTGATCAAGCCTTGATGGGCGTTGACCGCTTCCGCCGGGCGTTGACCGACTCCGCCGGGCGTTGACCGACCTCGCCGGGGGTTGACCGACTCTATTGGGCGTTGACCGACTCCGCCGGGCGTTGACCAGCCATGTTGGGCGTTGACCGGCCCCAATTTGATGTCGAATGAGCGTCGACTCGACATTTTCGGGTCAAAGTTCGTGATAGGTGACGAAGCCTTTGTGTTGGCTTCCCACAGACGGCGCCAATGTTAATGCTTGGATCCGTTGGGGATCTAATTAACGGTAAGTAAAAGAGAGGGAGAGAGTGACACAAGCGAAGTATAGTGGTTTACCTCCTGCCTTAGCGGGAGACTACGTCCACTTGAAAGCTTAACTAGTGTGTGTCGAGCCTTGCGGCCTAACAAGATTACAAAGTGTGTTGTAATGGAGTCCTTGAGTTGTGGGAGGAGGCATTCCTTTTATAGGTGAAGGAAGCCATCTCCTTTACATTGTTTTCGATGTGGGACAAGTAACAACTATTCTAGTATAGAAATGCCTAGTGTGGAGGCAACTTGGCAAGGCCGGAAAGGTGGCTTCCCGGCGACGGATTTGCGACTTCCGGATACCGTAGCGTAGCTTGAACATAGGGCTACAAGATGCAAGTAGCGGTTGGGCCCCACCATGGCTTGTGGGTGTCCCAAAGAGGGTGTTAATTATGCTTGGTGAGATAGCAAACTAGCCTTGCTAGTAGAGGTATCTACATAATTTATGCCAGCAGGTAGGGATTTGAGAAATATCCCCTTTGGTTATGATGTCGCTACCTAGAACAGTTTCCTTTTCACACCTGAATATTAGTAGCGAGGGAGGGAGGGAGGGAGGGAGGGGGGGGGGTATCATTTCATCAATGTATTATGTCCAATTCAAAGATTCTCTCAAACTTATGCAGACAAGAGTCACAAGACCATGTTGCACGCAACTAATGACTAAATCAAAACTTGAAGCAGATTGATAAAGAATAAGGAACTGGTAAAAATCTTTAGGTAGTAGCTTCCACAAGTTGTGCCCTAATATCAATCGAAATAATACAAAAAAGGTACTCTTTACTTCCAAAGAATTCGAAAATTAAGCTATATATGCTTATTAGCATCTCCAACAGAGTAGCTAAATTTAATTTTTAGCTATATTTAACTATTTTTGAAGCAAAATTCAACTCCAACAAACTAGCTATAGCTTAGCTATATTTAACTTTAGCTAAATTGACTAGCTATATTTAGCTAGAGAATCCTACATAGCTAAAGCAAAAGTTATATTTCTCTCTCCTCTTTTGTCCACATGTCAGTTTACGATTCGATGAAACATAATATATAACTTACAAATAGCTATCATTGATGGAGCAACATTGTTAAATCAATAGCTATATTTCACAAGTTTAGCTAAATTTAACTAAAAAATAAATTCTACTGTTGGAGATGCTGATCCAAGTTTGACAACAGGCTTTCTCTCCTATTACCTTCTTAATGGCGTGTCTAAACACTGTCAATCCCATGAAAACAAAAAAGGCAGACCCTATTCTAACCAAATATGCAGCCCGCCAATTTGAGTTTTTTCCCCACCTCCATATGATCAAACATAAAACAGTACAAACTTCTAAACGCATGGCTCTGAAACAAATTTGGAACAAAATCTAAGAGTCATGACCAATAGAGCAGTTTAAGCTAATTACAGATTTCCGTTGGCGACCTAATATGATATGAGATATAGAGATGAAGAAAACGAGTAACAGGCTTCCCTATACCACTTAACAGGAAAACTGCTCACCGACCTCCAAAGCTTTACTATTGTAATAATTAATAAGACCCCTGACTGAACCATTAAAGTTAAAAGAAGTATCCTTATACCGTTTTATCCCTACTCCAATAACATAGATTTACATAATAATATACGTATTGCATCACTCAACAACTAGCTGTGATCAAATAGATTTACATGCCATCAAATTCAGCCTATATGATCTCAAACCCCCCATATGCTATAAAGTAAAAGATCGGAACAAAACTCCTAGTTCACTTGCAAATGAAACTGCACATAGTGGACTGAAATTTCATCCAACATCCAATTATAATTAAACCAACTACAAAACTAACCATATTTGTGTTGGAGTAACTATTTCAGTGCCGGCCCTGGCTATAGGCCAAATAGGCCTAGGCCTATGGCCCACGATGATCATGGGCCTCAAATTTTTTTTACCCTTCTTCATGTCTATGTAGAAAATTAAAGGGGAAAAAAAATGATAGCTTGCTTTTGCTTGAAAGTAATCCGGCCTTCACAAATTGTTTTCAATTATGGAATTGGAAAACCTATGAAGATTGGAGGACTTATTTTCAATTTTTCATTCTCTTTGAAGCTTGTTGAAGAATTTAATTTTTTTTTTTTTGTCAGCATCAATTCTTCGGGATAGAGGGTGGGACGGGCGGTGGGTTCTCAGAGTGTGGCAAATCCCTCTCCTTCAGGATAGAGGGTGGGACTTGTTCCCTACATCGTTTGCCTCCGAGGAGCTAATATCGCCTAATCTCTTATTCAATTAAAAAAAAAGTTATAAAAAAAAAAGCCAACAATGCAGCAGAGTAAATTAAGAAAGCCAGTACAGAAAAATTCTTTCTATTATCGCTGAGCCTGCTATTTCAGATGGACCAGAGATAGACATTTTATTCAAAAAAATCCAATGCCATTGGTTTTTTAGATCCACGCACCAGGCAGACAGTGCAATCAATGCATTCTTATGGATTATAGAATCGATGGCTAACCGCTAATGGCAACATAAGATGGCACACTTCTGTACCAGCAAATTCCAAAAAAATGTGTTCAATGGTAAAAGGATGGACTTCCAAAGAAAATTTAGCATCCATACATTTTGTTGGCTTACTGTAATAAAAAGGCCTGGTCATCATTTTCATGGGGAGCCACATAATTTCATACAAATTGCTAAGAATGCAATGCAAGGTTACTTAAAATTATTTGTAACAGCACACCATCCTACATGAGTATACGATATAGAAGTATAATATTAATGGTGCAAGCCTACAAGCATACTGATAGCTTTTATAGACTATAATCAATCAATCGGAGTAGGCTGGAATGAACCAAAACATTTGTAGACTAAAGGAGCCCCACTGACGTGGCCAGTTAACATCCTCACGAATTGGTTACTTTTTGTTGACTAGTAAGGGTCTGTTAAGGATAGTACTTGGCTGACCAGGTGTGGTTAGCACCTCCTGACCAAGCTTTGGGTATTCCCTAAGTGTCTTACACGTGTCCCTCTTTCTTTCTCTTTTTCAACCTTTATCTATTGTCCATTATTACCAAGCCTACAATATAAAATCCTAAAGCATAGATCTAGCCTTCAACATGCCATATTTCACCTAACGACATCCTGGCTAAACAGTTACTCTCGAGGCGGAATCACTGCTGTTCTAGGCTTTTTGGATCGTCAATCTTAGCTTGAAACTAATAAACAGATAGATTGCAGTATTCAAGATTTAAACAAATATTTTCAGATTGCATATTGGGCTTCATATAGAACTTATTTATCAAATATGAATACAGAAATTCAGAACCTCATTCTCAGGTAAACAGCTAAGAAGCTGTTTAGCTATCCATAAGAATTATTACAATTACTTACTTGTATGAAAGCACACTTCACACTACGATAGGAAGAAAATAGCACACTGCTATTTTGGCTTTCTTAGAGAATTTGATTCTTCTCTATTTTCTTTTTTAGGAATTTTTCGAATATCTAACTGATCTCTAAATTTTCGAATATCTTCTAAGGGAAGCTAAATCTCCTTATATAGGGAGCGGAATTCAAATTACAATTGAAAACAACCAAATGTACAGAATGACTCCGTGATTTCCTACTTTCCTGAGTGCTCCTGTTGGTGGAGGTCGGACGGGGAAAAGCAGATTCCTTTAGGTGAAATGTTTTTCACCTGTCTTTTTGAAAAACAAAAGTAGCTTTTGGGAAAAGTCCAAAAGTACTTTCGGTACTTTCTACACCTGCTGCTTCACATGTTCTCGTCTGTTAATGAGTTATGACCAAGGACAAATGAGTCGTTATCTGCCTGGGCCATACAAACAGTTGTTGCATTGTCTTCGACATCTGTATCAACATACATTTTGTAGTGGTTGTCAGTTTCAAGTCGTTCTACCCACTGTAAGCATGCCAGTGTCGAATCTATCTCTTTTCTGGTAAGAGATAGGTACAGGTCACTACTGACTACGTCAGGATGATCGTAAGCAGTGATAATAGTTTTTTCTCCTGCTGCCAGGAAGGTATTGTTGATATCTTCAGAGATGATCTTCTTGATGTATTCTAGAGCCATGGCTTTCATCCATGGGATGCTTGAGTTTGGCTGGCCGTTGTAACCAACATATATAGGTAGGTTGCAGATATTTCCTTTGAATAATTCTCACATAATGATATGGAGAAATATACTCAACCTCACCGTTTACCTTTTGGATCCATTTTAGAGGAGTGGATCTGAACTTCAGACGAAGCATGCAATCATTTTTTCTAATATTCTTGACTGTGTTGACAATGATAGGCGGCAAGCCTTTGAGATCATCATTTGTTTTAGTCCACAGATTATGGACAAAACCATTTTCAACAAGGCAGAGCATGTGTTCTTGAGGATGTTCACTCTGAATATTGACTAAGTATCTTCCAACATATGGTCCTGCAATAATAAAGAGAGTTGGAGGAACTCGGTCTTCAGAATTATGACTTCCTATCAGACTATGGAATTCATGCCAGTCTGATTCATTGAGTACCATGATAGGGACCCTAGCACTTTCTGGATCTTTGAGAAAGTGAATTTTTTCTTTTCTAACAGCACTCTACTGTGTATGAATTTCTTCAAACTGTGGCCTAGCATTTTCATAGAGTTCTTCAGCTAGTGCAAAGAGAGGTGGGAACATCAGACCACTACTTCTTTCTTGAAAGGCAAACAAAAGGTTATCCAGGATTGCCTTCTGCTGATAAGCTAGTCTTCTGCCAGTTCTGAACTCAGGAGCATCAAAAGTTCTTAATTCATAATTAAAAACATTTATAACTCCAGTTGGAGTTAGTCTGCTTTTTGGCAAAGCAGCAGCGGTCAACGGTCTTGATGAGCCTTTACCGTCTGCCGTTTGAGACGGGCTAGCCAATCCTTTACCCTGGGATTGATCAGTTGTAGCTAGTCCTTTCGGACCTAGCAAGAATCTTTTGAGGATTTTTTTCTCTAGGATCCTCAGCAAGTTCATGTTCTTTCCCAGGTCTTCTGCTTCTGGGATTACGACCTTCGCCTTCTTCTTTTTGGGTGAACATTGCCAATTCTCTGGTTAATGCGTCTGGAAGATAATTCTTGTTTCCTGCAATTAATTCAACATTATAATCATATTGGTTAAGAAATAATTGCCAGTTTGCTAATCTTCCTCTATCAGCATCTTTATCAAGTTTAAAATTTTTGAAATTGTTTACTCTAGCACAATCGGTGAGGACAGTAAAGGATTTTCCCAGAAAAGCTGGAGAATTTAAAATTGTTTTCTTGACAGCCAAAATTTCTTTTTCCCCTGTGGGATAATTCAGTTCTGCAGGGCTGAACTTGCCACTACAAAATTTGCAAATCTTTTCAATGTTAGTTCCAGGCGTTTTTGCCAGGACTACACCGGACCAATAATTATCACTTGCATCTGTCTGGAGGATAATTTCATCATTCTCTTCTGGTTGTTGCAAAGGAGGGAGGTTTTTGCAGAGATTTTTTATCTGCTTCACAATTTTTTCATCATCTTCTGTGAAGTTCCATTTTCTTTTGGAACTTGTCTTAGGAGATAACATTGCTGTTAGCCCTAAGATTTTGGGAATGAAATCTCTCCCATAATTTATGACACCAAGGAATCTTTCTAGACTCTTAGCATCAGGAATTCTATCTGGGAATTTCCAGATCTTCTCAAGGATATGAGGTTGAAGTTTTATCACTCCATTTTTGATATTTATTCATAGGAAATCAACTTCATCGAGGATAAAGAAGATTTTCTTTTCACCTAGGATGATTCCATGCTGATCTATCAGCTTTACAACCTCGTGGAGGTGTTTCATGTGTTCTTCTCTGTTTTTGGAGAAGACAAGGATGTCATCTATGTAAACGACAGAGAACTCCGCGACATGCTTGAAGATGTTGTCCATCTTTCTTTGGAAGATTGAAGGAGCTTGCTTTAGACCAAAAGGCACTACAAGCCATTCGTAATGACCTTGTGGCGTTCCAAATGCAGTGAGAGGAACACTCTCAGGATGCCTCTTGACTTGCCAAAAACCCGATTTTGCATCGAATTTTGAAAAGACTTTGGCTCCTCTGAGCTGGTTGATCAGTACTCTTACTTGAGCAATTTGATAACTGTCTTTGACAGTCTTCTTGTTGACATCTCTGTAGTCAATCACCATTCTAGCTTTTCCTCTAAGAGTTTCTGCATGATTTCTCACGTAGAATGTTGGAGCATGATGAGGGCTAGTGGAAGGTTGAATTAATCTCTTGTTCAGGAGATCTTTAATATCTTTTCTGAATTCCTTTTGATCTTCCTCTTTGTAATGATGAATGGTTTTAACATGACAGATGACATTCATATCATGTAATTTTAATTCACAGACCACTGGGTCTTTTTCCCAAAACTTCTGAGAATCTACGTCGATATTCTGTTCGAGTAGTTTCTTGATTTTTTCAAGAGTGGGAATTTTCTGAGACTCAAGCTTATTCTGAAAATGCTTGAGGTTATGCTCATGGATGAAACTAGCTTCATCTTCACTAGCTTCTTCTTCTTCTTCTTCAGAAGATTCTTCAAAAAGTAATTCTTCTTGTTACTTGATTTGGAGTATAGGCTCGAATTTGGGTTTGTAGGGGGTAAGATCACCACTATTCTGTTGCGATCTCTGATACTGAGTAGTAAAACCAGGACCTACTACACTGTTTGCTTGTGCAAGTCGGTCTGCCCATAACACCCGTTCTCTTTTTCTGAAGCCTATCGCTTCTTCATCCTGAATGAATCTCTGTTGGAGAATAAAATCATTTCCCAACAGGAAATTTGATCCTTGGCCTTCAGATTGCCAAACAGTATGGATGATAAATGTTCCTCCACCAATGGTGATATGAACATTTTTTGCTACTTTGTTCATGGTAAGATGACTTCCATCAAAGGTGACACCAATAGCAGTTCTTTTCTTATCTTCTTTCCAGAGTTCATCTGGAATTGCAAATCTCTTTGTAACAGTAAATCTTGATCCATTATCTACAAAGGCATGTAGATGATATTTTTTATGATCAGGGAATTTTAGCCCAATCTCTATGTAGTTGCTGTATCTACTAGTAGAGACGACTTTCGATTGTTGAAGCTCATTTTCTTGAGCTTGTTCCTTTGGAATGAATGGTTTAAATTCTTCTGGAACAATTTCTGGTGGTTCAACCAGTTCGATATCTTCATCGATTTTTTCTTCATTGATGGTTTCTTCCTTTATTTTTGAGGAAGATGGTTCCATAATTTCTTGGAACAAGGCTTCTACCTTTGTCTCTTTTTGTTCAGAGACATATTCTTCATATTCTTGTTCTACCAATTTGCTGACAAGGCCATTCTTGGTTTTTCTTCTTGCTTCAGCTATGAAGCATTCTTTGTGATAGGTCTTTTTTGACTCTTCACAAAACATAGGGAGACCATTCTTTTCATGACATAAGCAGTAGTCACAAACGAATGTGATAAGAAGACATTAAAGATTCTGTCTTGCTTTCTTCCCAATTTTTAATTATTAGGACATTCATCTATCTTGATTTGAGGTACTCTACTTCAGAATCTGACTCAGATTCAGATGAATCTTCTTCTTCAGACCAGGCAGAAAAAACAGACATGTCGTCTTCTTCATCATCAGAATAGACTATTTCATAGCCTTTCATATTTGCTGATTCTACTATATGCTCATATTCTTTGAAGAGAGCTTTAGTAGATCTTTTACCCTTTTCCGGGCATTCATTGGCATAGTGCCCTTCAGCTTTACATAACCAACATCTACAAGCTTTCTTGCTTGTAATTGGAACTTTTCTTGAATTTCCAATCCTTTTTCTGATTACTCTTTTTGAAATTTTTAGAGTAATATTTTTCTTTCTTTTTTCTGTGGAACTTGAATTCCTGACATCCCCAGTTAGTTGGTATATCAAGTATTCCATAACAGAAATTCTCAACTCTTTTGAGTTGTTTCTTCGCCATCTTGGCTCTAAGATTGGCTTTGCATTGCTCTTTTAGTAATTGTCGGATCCTGTCGGCAATCCCTCCAACTGAAAATCTTTCAATTGGTTTTTCAACTATGCTTTCTCTCACAGCTGTTCTCCATGGTTCAGGGAGTTTTCTGTGCAATAGATTAACTAGATCAGTATTCTCTAGTTCACCAATTGTACAGTAATATTCTTGAAATTCATTTAAGTATTCTTCAAAATATCTCATGTCACAGATTTTGAGAGCATAGATATTTGATTTGGCTGTTTCTTCAGCCTTCTCACTCAGATTTGAGAGATCTCCACAGAACTGATCATACAGGGGTATTGCAAAATCATACGGAGATTTTGAATTTTTGATTTCTTCTAGCCAGTCTCTTCCTCTGGCAGTTTCTTTAAAAGACAGATAATACTTTTTTTCTACTCCTGTAAGAGTAGTTTCATAGTACACCTGCAAATCTGGTGCTTCAAATTTTCCAAGGGTAAGTGCAGAGGCCATCATCAAGCTATCTACCCATTGGTCAATGACTTTTCTTTTGTCTAGACTCTTGTCTAGATTTAGCCAGATGTCATAGTTCGTGATTGGAATTCTAGGCATATTGTCCTCTGTGACAAATCTTTGGGAGTTTCTTTCCCCTTTTCTACCCGTGGGGGTTTTCTGGACTAGGAGTTTTATTTTCCCTTTTTCTCTGCTAATGAAAGTTCTGGAGCTTTCTCCTTCCTCTATTTCAATATCTTGATATGGAAAGACTTTTCTCGTCTTTCTGATTTTGAATTCTTTCATTTCTTCGATTAGTTTTTCTAATCGTTCAGGATTTTCACAAGATTCTGCTTCTTCATAGAGTTCATAGAGCCTTTCTGCTCTGAACATATTGATTGGTCTGCTTAGATCAGCTTCCAATTCTTCTTCAGATATTGGTTCTTCCACAGTGGGTTTTGTACCACTGACACTAGCTTCTCTAGTGCTGTAGCTTCTTCTGAGAAGATTTTTATTTATCCTGAGGTTCTCAGGACAGACATCACTTTTTCTGTGATTGTCAAAATTGAGACTGATTTCTCCAGTCTTTCTACTTTCATAAATTTTTGCTTTCGCTCTTTCCGGTAGCTTTTTTGGACCGGATAGTTTCCATTCAAGAGGAAAAGTCACTTCATTCCAAGTAACGTTATGAATCTATTGTGAATGGTTCTTCTGATTGGTGAGAAAGCCAGTAGTAAGACCCGGAATATTTGTTATTCTGGTCTTGGGAGCTACTGTGGTGCTCATCAATTTGTAGTATATTCTGTATACTATTGCGAGTTCTTGCATATCTTCTTTCATAAATATGCCATCTGTCTTGACTCTCAGTCGTAGACAGTGAGCTGCATCCTTCAAGATGGTTGTAAAATTTGGGAAGCAATTGAAATATGCTACTTGATCATATAAAGATGCTTCAAGAGTTCCCAACAGACTAGCTCGGAAGTCTGTTAATCTATTGTCTTGTAGCACACATAGAACCGAACAGTCTATGCCTTCTCGAGCGAGCAGATTTATGCCTACTTGGACTGCTCCAATATGCATAAATTGATATTTTTTTGCTTGAGCTCTAGCAACTTCTGAAGGAGTGAGTTAGAAGATCAGTCTCTCCTTCTGCTGTAGCGGGGGTTGTAATTTCCAATAGTTTAAAATAATGGCTATCCATTAGATCAAACTTTCCCCTCTTGTAGATTTGTTTAAAATCTAATTTTGGAATTGAAGAGTTTTTTACCTCCTGTTCGATTTCGTTGAATTCGAATTCTTCAGCATTTAGGAGATGTACTCCTTTCTTTTTTCCGAAGATGCTTAACATCTTGATATCTCTTTTCTCCAGGTTTTCATACCGGATACTAGTATAACTAGTAGATGGCTCCAGAAAAATCATGTTTGGAACAAGATTTGTGTCTGGTTTTTCTAATGGTTTGAATCCATTAGCTTTCTTTGTTTTTACTGTAGGCACTTTCTTGTCATTCAGTATAGTTTTCATCGAATCCAACGTTTTTTGCTGTTCATTGATTTTTCTACTAACAACTGTTAGCTTTTCTTCTTCCGTTTTTGGAAGTTCTTTGATATAATTCAGTTTGTTTTCCAATTTTTCTAATTGGTGGATTATAGCAGGTAATTTTTCTAGATGATCTTGACATCTAGATAATTCTTTCAGGAGGATCTGATGTTTCTCATAAGAGGATTTGAGTAGAGAATTTAACTTCTCTAATATTAAATCAGACATTGTCCCCATTTAGGAGGGATTCCCCTTTGAGCTATTTTACAAGCTCTGATACCAGTGGTTTGCGGATCTAACCAATGCTCAAATAATCAAAATAACCAGTGGTTTGAAGAGGTTTTTGTTCCTCTTCAAGCACATATAAAAGATTATCAATATCTTGCTCAATTCTATAGATGCTTGTTTGGATTCTATAGATAGTTTCCCAATAATTGGGAGAGTTTCTGTTGAGATTATCTCTAAAGAGTTTCAATTTTCTCAACTTTTCTCTTTCTATTTTTAATTCTTTGCTTGTATTTCTATAAATAACAAGTAATTCTAGTCTGTCAACAATCGAAATTATGAATAGTTAATTTTAACTGCTTACCTTTGAGCATTGAGGATGAATTAACTGCAACATATTATAATAAACATATTCAAATATGGGCCCACTATGTTTCCCTAATAATAATTGTAAAGGAAGTAATCCTGCAGTAGAGGTTGAGAGAAGAGGCAGAGAAAGAAATAAAAAGGGCCAGACAAAAAGGTCTCTTAGGTGTAAGGTTATGAGTGATTATGGGCAGCCCCGGTCAGGGCTGGTCAGCGAAGTATTTTCCGTCTGTTAAAGAGTAATTTCTGTGCCGTGATGGTAAGACGAAGTGGGTTTTCATTTAAACCGCGAAAACTAATCTGGTTTGGGCTTTTGGCAGCTCCTCTCCCGGGCTTCAGACGGGGTCGGAAGTGAATTACGAGTCGGACCAATTTGCGAATCGAGCGACCTCAATTCTCTGCAACAAAGTCGATGACGAGTCTCTCTGCATACGCTTCCTCAATGGTTTCTCTCTCTTTCTCGTTTTGATTTTCTCAACATTTCTACTTTCAACAATTCGAATTGATTATCATCGGAATTTGAGTTTTGTTTGCTCGATTAAGGACCTTAAACCCTAAATTGATCATTGTGTTTTGCAGAAGGGAGTAATTTAGATTCTTTGAATCTCAAACAATGCAAAGCCTATTTGCGAACAGACGGTCTTAGAATTTCAGGAACCAAATTGGTTTGTTTAAAAAGAATTGATGTGCACCGGAGGTATTAAGCGTTCTAAGTCTTCATTTCTGGCTTTTTTGAGTCATTGTTTATCGTCCTGTCTTGATTGTAGTCACTGTTACTTGATTGATTTACTTCTTCTAATCCTAGGTTAAGAGATGGAAATGGTGAAGCAGCATTATATCCCAGATCGTCACTGTACATGTTAGTGTTTTCTTTTGCTCTGAATTCATGTACACTTGTTCATTGTGAATTACAAGGGCCAAAAGCATTTACTGCTACTGTTGTTTAATTGTTGATCTTACAGTAATTGTGATGTATCAGAAAAGGCGGCATCTGTTATTAGTTTTACTGTCGTGTCAATGGAGAACTATCATGATGGGATTGATGTAGGAAACGATCTAGGTTCAATAGATTTTGATATTCTGGTCCCAAATCTTGAGGTTTGCATCCGTTTATTGTCTTTTGGCTTTGTTTCATATTACTTACTCTGATCATGCTTCATGCTTGAACAATTTGGCTGGATATAAACAACTACTTGGCATTCTACGCATTATTTGTTGGTTGCTTTTTTTATTTTGGAGAAGTTGCTTTATTATTTTTGGTAGATGAGACAGCACATTCTTAGGCAGCGGTAATTGATTGTGTTTTATGCCAATGCTTGAATAGCCAATATGCAAGTGAAACAGAACAGCTGAAAAATTGTTGGTCTGAGTGCTTGTCTATGGTGGGCCGGATTTGGTTCAAGACAGTATAAGACTACTTCAGTTTTGTTGTTTGTTCTCTTTTTAAAGCTTGCTATTGTGCTGGAGTGATATTTTCCAAATATCTATATCATTCTTTGTAGCGTTATTTGTTCTTGATTCGATGACTAAGTTGAAAACTTTGTTATAGTTTTTGTTCACTTCAATTTCCTATTGTTGTCTCTGTCATGTGTGGGTTTCTAAAAGATTTAGAATTCATTATATGATGGTCAGTGTATAGAAATGCTAAGGCTTCTCTCATTGCATGACAACAGGTACTTGCACTATTTCAATGACCATGATCTGTTTTCAAATGATTGGCATGTTTTACTTAAATGGCTTGTGCTATTCAATGTGGTGGTCTTAGATTTATAGTTCTTTTTACTAATTTATATTTTATTTCTTTTTTCTTTTTGTGATCTAAGGCCGTAGAAAACTGAAGTTATCTCAAAGAAAGACTTGGCAAGACTGTAGCTGGAAGTATCAAAGAGTAAGGTTTGAGCTTCTTTTTCTTCTAATAACCTGAAATGGTGTATTTCAGTTGTGACTATGGATTTTATTATATAATAGAAGATATTTGAAGAGTACAATATATTATTTTATAGTAGGTTGGGAGAAGCCCAATGTGTTTATGAATGTCCCTATTTGCTGACATCCAACTATATTGCTGTTCTGTTGTCAAAGCTTGCTAGAACTATTAAAGCTTGCTGATTTTTTTTTTCTTTTTTCTTTTTCATGTTGCATACATAAATATGCTAGAAGGTGATCTATTGATCTAGAATGTGATCTTTGGGTTGTCAAAGAATGCATCTAGGTCCTAGATTTGGCCCAGTCTAATCATTAAGAGACGAGGACTTCAGGTGGGGATGCACACAAACATGATAGTTTATAGGCTCTATACTTATTATTTTGTATATTTGGAAATGAAGTTCAGAGTATGGCATAGGAATGGAGGTGTCAACAAGTGGTGACATCTATAGCTATGAAATCCTGCTATTTGAGATGTTGATAGGCAAAAGATTGACAGATGACACATTTAAAGACGGCCGGAACCTGCATAAATTAATCAAATAAGGCTTTGGCCTCCTTATCCTATTGGATGGTGATCAGAGCTGAGTCTTCTAGCCATCCCGGTCAGGTAATCACTTCATCTTGATTTTCCATCTCCAGTAAAATGCTATTCGTTCACCCAATTTTTATGAGTTGTGTGTTTAATTTGTTGTCTTTTTTCTGAGCCAGCTTTTGAGCAAGCACTTGGAGCCTATTATTGAAGAGGAGCTTTTGAACGAGCACATGGACACTATTGAAGAGGTTTGACATGTAAAACAAGAAACTTTCAACTATGTAATCTTTTTGGTTACTGATAATCTGTATTAATGTGCTTTGTTTAGTGTAAGACTCGGCTTTGATTATCCAACAAGATGCTACCAGTCTACTTTGTTCCTGGACTTTTATGATCTGTACCTAAATTTGAATGCCTGACCGGGACGGCTAGAAGACTCGGCTTTGATCAAGATGCTACCAGTATACTTTGTTCTTGGGATTTCATGATTTGTACCTAATTTTGAATGCATGGAAACTTTCCAAGTATATCATGTCTTTTTTCATTTGAAATTCAGCTTCACCCAACCATTCAATTACACTGCTCAATCTCATCACCTCCTTGAGCTCCATATTATTTCCCCACGAAAGGCAGCATGGCATTGTGGTCTGCCAATTCCACCATGCACGCACACAAAAGCTCTAGATCACTGTCTTGCCCCACATTAGCTATATGAATGACAAGTTGATGAAACTTGGTTCTCCCCGTACATTGAGAGTTTAAGCTTCAACATTTAGATGTAAGCATTAAATTTTAGGGATAATGACCACTTACCCATAGAATACCAAATACAACCTCATACACTCCACCAACTTATTTTCAATCCCACTCACACAAAAGTTTTCTCTTTTTCTCCCAACTATTCATTTCACTTAATGTTTATCCCATTAATACCCCTCTCTCTTGCTTTTACTATTCTTTTTCCTTTTATTTTATTTTGATGAAACGTGGTGGGCCCATCCTGAATTTATTTGTCTAGATATAATTGCAGCTGAATTGCATCCTCTACTCGACGGTAAACAGTAGACTTTAACTATTCATAATTTCGATCGTTGATAGACTTGAATTAGTTGCTATTTGTAAGAATACTAGCAAAGAATTGAAGAAAGAAAGAAAAATTGAAAAAACTAAAAGACTATAGAGATAGTCTTAACAAAGAAACTCTCAACTACTGGGATATCATTTATAGACTCCAAACTAGGATCTATAAATTAGAAGAAGATATTGATAATTTTTTATATGTTCTAGAAATAGAACAAAAACCGCTTGATTATTTGAGCATTGGTTAGATCCACACATCGCTGGTATCAGAGCTTGTAAAATAGCTCAAAGGAGAACCCCTCCTTAATGGGGACAATGTCAGAATTGTTATTAGAAAAAATAAATTCTCTACTGAAATCTTCTGATGAGAAATATCAGAAGCTGTTACTAGAAATATCTAGATGTCAAACTCATCTAGAAAAATTACCAACTATAATCCACCAGTTGGAAAGACTGGAAAACAAACTGGATTATATCAAGGAACTTCCAAAAACGGAAGAAGAAAAGCTGACAGTCGTCAGTAGAAAAATCAATGAACAACAAAAAACGCTGGATTCTATGAAAAATATACTGAAGGACAAGAAAGTGCCTACAGTAGAAAAGAAAGCTAATGGATTCAAACCATTAGAAAGGCCAGACAAGAATCCTGTTCCAAACATGATTTTTCTGGATCCCTCAACTGGTTCTACTAGTATCCGGTATGAAAACCCGGAGAAGAGAGAAATGAAGATGTTAAGCATCTTTGGGAAAAAGAAAGGAGTTCAACTCCTAAATGCTGAAGAATTTGAGTTCAATGAGATTGAACAAGAAGTAAAAAATTCCTCAATCCCAAAATTAGATTTTAAACAGATCTATAAAAGAGGAAAATTTGATTTAATGGATAGCCATTATTTCAAACTACTGGAGATTACAACCCCAGCAACAGCAGGTGGAGAGACTGATCTTCTACTGATCACTCCAGCAGAAGTTGCCAGAGCACAAGCAAAAAAATATCAATTTATGCATATTGGAGCAGTCCAAGTAGGCATAAATCTGCTTGCTCGTGAAGGAATAAACTGTTCAGTCCTATGTGTTCTACATGACAACAGGTTAACAGACTTCCAAGCTAGTCTGTTGGGAACACTCGAAGCATCCTTATGCGACCAAGTAGGGTATTTCAACTGCTTCCCCAACTTCACCACCAGCTTAAAAGATGCAGCTCATTGTCTCAGACTGAGAGTCAAGACAGATGGCATATCAATGAAAGAAGATATGCAGGAACTTGCAATAGTATATAGAATATACTATAAATTAATGAGTACTACAGTAGCCCCTAAGACAAGGATAACAAATATCCCAGGTCTTACTACTGGATTCCTCACCAATCAGAAGAACCATTCACAGCAGATCCACAAAGTTACTTGGAATGAAGTAACATTTCCTCTTGAATGGAAATTATCCGGTCCAAAGAAACAACCGGAAAGAGCAAAAGCAAAAGTCTACGAGAGTAGAAGAACTGGAGAAATCAGCCTCAACTTCGACAATCACAGAAAAAGTGATGTCTGTCCTGAGAACCTCAGGATAAACAGCAGTCTTCTGAGAAGAAGCTACAGCACTAGAGAAGCTAGTGTCAGTGGTACAAAACCTGCTATATATTGAAGAGCCAATATCAGAAGAAGATCTGGAAACTGATCTAAACAGACAAGTCCATATGCTCAGAGCTGAGAGGCTCTATGATCTTTATGAAGAAGCTGAGAATTGTGAAAATCCTGAACGATTAGAAAAACTAATTGAAGAAATGAAAGAATACAAATACAGAAAGACAAGAAAAGTCTTTCCTTATCAAGATATTGAAATGGAAGAAGGAGAAAGCTCCAGAACTTTCATTAACAGAGAAAAGGGAAAAGTCAAACTCCCTATACAGAAGGCCCCTACTGGCAGAAATGGAGAAAGAAATTCTCAAAGATTTGTCCCAGAGGACAAGATACCCAGAGTACCAATTTCCAACTATGGAATTTGGCTAGATCTGGATAAAGCTTTTGACAAGAGAAAAACTCTTGACCAATGGGTAGACAGCCTAATGATGGCCTCTGCTCTTACCCTTGGAAAATTTGAAGCTCCTGATCTGCAGATGTACTTTGAAACTACTCTCACCGGGGTAGCAAAAAAGTATTACTTCTCTTTCAAGGAGTGGCTGGAAGAAATCAAGACTTCAAAATCTCCGTATGATTTTGCAGTACCTCTGTACGATCAGTTCTGTGGAGATCTTTCAAATCTAAGATGGCCAAGAAGCAACTCAGATGAGTTGAAAATTTCTGCTATGGAATATTGGATATGCCCACAAACTGGGAATGTCATGAATCCAAGTTCCACAGAAAAAGAAAAGAAAAATATTACTCTAAAAAATTCAAAAAGAGTAATCAAAAGAAGAAGTGGAAATTCAAGAAAAGTTCCAATTACAAGAAACAGCAGGATGAAGATCCTAAAAAGAAATTCTTCAAGAAAAAGAAGAATACTCATCAGCATAAACAACCAAGCAAGAAAGCTTGCAGATGATGGTTATGTAAAGCTGAATGACACTATGCCAATGAATGCCCGGAAAAGGGTAAAAGATCTACTAAAGCTCTCTTTGAGGAATATGAGCAAATAGTAGAAGTAGCAAACATGAAAGGCTACGAAATAGCCTATTCTGATGATGAAGATGACGACAGGTCAGTTTATTCTGCCTGGTCTGAAGGAGAAACTTCATCTGAGTCTGAGACAGATTCTGAAGTAGAGTACTTCGAATCCAGACAAATGAATATCTTGAGAATCAAGAATTGGGAAGAAAGCAAGACAGAAGCTTTAATGTCTTCTTATCAGGTGAACCCTGGTACATTCGTTTGTGACTACTGCTTTTGTCACGAAAAGAATGGTATCCCTATGTTTTGTGAAGAGTCTAAGAAGACTTATCACAAAGAATGCTTCATAGCTGAAGCAAGAAGAAAAACCAAGAATGGTCCTGTCAGCCAATTGGTTGAGCAAGAATATGAAGAGTATTTCGCTGAGCAAAAGGCGAAAGAAGTAGAAACTCTGTTCCAGGAAACCATGGAACCTTCTTCCTCGAAAGAAGAAAAAATCAATGAAGATATTGAACTGATCGAAATACCAGAAAATGCAGAATTGGTGAAACCACCAGAAACTGTTCATCTCTTAGAACGACAGGAGGTTACTGAAACATGGGATCTACTTGGCCAACCATCTGGCAAGTTTGATTATAAAGTCAGATATGACCCTCCGTCATGGTTCAATGATCCAGAGATCAACAAGATAATTCCTACAGACTGGGATGATACAAAACTTTCCAGTTTTGATAAATCACCCACTCAGGAAAATGTTCCAGAAGAATGTAAACCATTCATTCCAAAGGAACAAGCTCAAGAAAATGAGCCTCATCAATCGAAAGTCGTCTCTACAAGTAGATACAGCAACTACATAGAGATTGGACTAAAATTCCCTGATCATAGAAAATATCATCTACATGCTTTCGTAGATAATGGATCAGGATTTACTGTTGCAAAGAGATTTGCAATTCCAGAAGAACTCTGGAAAGAAGATAAGTAAAAATCTGCTACTGGTGTTACATTCGATGGAAGCCATCTCACCATGAAAAAAGTAGCAAAAAATGTTCATATCACCATTGGTGGAGGAACATTTGTCATCCAGAATGTTTGGCAATCTGAAGGCCAAGGATCTGATTTCCTGTTGGGAAATGATTTTATACTCCAACAGAGATTCATTCAGGATGAAGAAGCGATAGGCTTCAGAAAAGGGGAACGGGTGTTCTGGGCAGACCGCCTCACCCAAGCCAAAACTGTCGTCGGTCCAGGTTTTACTACTCAGTATCAGAAATCGCAACAGAATAGTGGTGATCTTACCCCCTACAAACCCAAATTTGAAACCATACTCCAAATCAAACAATAAGAAGAATTACTTGTTGAAGAATCTGCAGAAGCAGAAGAAGAAGAAACTAGTGAAGATGAAGAAGCTAGTTTCATCCATGAGCACAACCTTAAGCACTTTCAGAACAAGCTTGAGTCTCAGCAAATTCCCACTCTTGAGAAAATCAAGAAACTACTCGAGCAGAATGTGGATACAAATCCTCAGAAGTTTCGGGAAAAAGACCCAGTGGTCTGTGAATTGAGATTGCATGACATGAGCGCTATCTGCCATGTCAAAGCTATTCCTCAGTACAAAGAGGAAGATCAGAAAGAATTCAGAAGTGATATTGAAGAGCTCCTGAAGAAGAGATTAATTCAACCTTCCACTAGCCCTCATCATGCTCCAGCATTCTACGTAAGAAATCATGCAGAGAATCTACTAGGAAAAGCTAGAATGGTGATTGACTACCGAGATGTCAACAAGAAGACTGTCAAAGACGGTTATCAAATTGCTCAAGTAAGAGTATTGATCAACCAGCTCAGAGGAGCTAAAGTCTTTTCGAAATTCGATGCAAAGTCGGGTTTCTGGCAGGTCAAGATGCATCCTGAGAGTATTCCTCTCACTGCATTTGGAACTCCACAAGGACATTACGAATGGTTAGTAATGCATTTTGGATTAAAGCAAGCTCCCTCAATCTTTCAAAGAAAGATGGACAACATCTTCAAGCATGTGGCGGAGTTCTGCGTCGTCTACATAGATGACATCCTGGTCTTCTCCAAAAACAGAGAAGAACACATGAAACACCTCCATGAGGTAGTAAAGCTGATAGTTCAGCATGGAATTATCCTAGGAGAAAAGAAAATCTTCTTTATCCTCGATGAAGTTGATTTCCTAGGAATAAACATCAAGAATGGAGTCATAAAACTCCAACCTCATATCCTTGAAAAGATCTGGAAGTTTCCAGACAGAATTCCTGATGCTAAGAGTCTAGAGAGATTCCTTGGTGTCATAAATTATGGGAGAGATTTCATTCCCAAAGTCTCGGGGTTAACAGCAATGCTATCTCCTAAGACAAGTTCCAAGAGAAAATGAAACTTCACTGAAGATGATGAAAAGATAGTGAAGCAGATAAAAAATCTCTGCAAAAACCTCCCTCCTCTTCAACAACCAGAAGAGAATGATGAAATTATCCTCCAGACAGATGCGAGTGATAATTATTGGTCCGGTGTAGTTCTGGCGAGAGCGCCTGGAACTAACATTGAAAAGATTTGCAAATTTTGAAGTGGCAAGTTCAGCCCTGCAGAACTGAATTATCCCATAGGGGAAAAAGAAATTTTGGCTGTCAAGATAACGATTTTAAATTCTCCAGCTTTTCTTGGAAAACCCTTTACTGTCCGTACCGATTGTGCCAGAGTAAAGAATTTCAAAAATTTCAAACTTGATAAAGCTGCTGATAGAGGAAGATTAGCAAACTGGCAATTATTTCTTAACCAATATGATTATAATGTTGAATTAATTGCAGGAAACAAGAATTATCTTCCAGACGCATTGACCAGGGAAATGGCAATGTTCAGCCAAAGAGAAGACGACGAAGGTCGTAATCCCAGAAATAGAAGAACTGGGAAAGAACATGAACCTCAAGAAGATCCTATGGAAACCAAAGAAAAGGTTCTTAAAAGGTTTCTGCTAAGTCCTAAAGGACTAGCCTCAACTGATCAATCCCAGGGTAAATGATTGGCTAGCCCGTCTCAAACGGCAGACGGTAAAGGCTCATCAAGACCGTTGATGGCTGCTGCTTTGCCAAAAAGCAGACCAACTCCAACTGGAGTCATAAATGTTTTTAATTATGAATTAAGAACTTTTGACACTCCTGTGTTCAGAACTGGCATGAGATTAGCTTATCACCAGAAGGCAATCTTGGATAATCTCTTATTTGCCTTTCAAGAAAGAAGCAGTGGTCTAATGTTCCCGGCACTCTTTGCACTAGCTGAAGAACTATATGAGAATGCCAGACCACCATTTGAAGAAAGTCATATACAGCAGAGTGCTGTAAGAAAAGAAAAAAATTCTCTTCCTTGAAAGTCCAGAAAGTGTTAGGGTTCCTGTCATTGCACTTAATGAATCAGACTGGCATGAATTCCATAGTCTGATAGGAAGACATAATCTAGAAGACCTGGTTCCTCCAACTCTCTTTATTGTTTCAGGTCCTTATGTTGGGAGATACCTGGTTAATGTTCAGAGTGAACATCCTCAAGAACACAAGCTCTGGCTTGTTGAAAATGGTTTTGTCCATAATCTATGGACCAAAACAAATGATGATCTAAAAGGTTTGCCGCCTATCATTGTCAACACAGTCAAAAATATAAGAAAGAATGACTGTATGCTTCGACTGAAGTTCAGATCCACTCCTCCAGAATGGATTCAGAAGGCAAACGGTGAAGTTGAATATATTTCTCCTTATCATTATGTAAGAATTATTCAAAGGAAATATCTTCAACCAGCCTGTGTAGAGTACAATGGCCAACCAAACTCAAGCATCCCATGGATGAAGGCCATGACTCTAGAATATATCAAAAAGATCATCTCTGAAGACACCTACAATACCTTCCTGGCAGCAGGAGAGAAAATTATCATCACTGCTTACGATCATCCTGACGTAGTAAGTAGTGACTTATTCCTATCTCTTACCAGAAAGGAGATAGATTCGACACTGGCATGCTTACGATGGGTGGAAAAACTTGACACTAACAACCACTACAAGATGTATGTTGATACAGATGTCGAAGACAATGCAACAACAGCAAGGATGGCCCAGGAAAATAACGACTCATTTGTCCTTGGTCACAATTCAGAAACCGACGAGAACATGTGAAGCAGCAGGTGTAGAAAACACCGAAAGTTCTTTTAGACTTTTCCCAAAAGTGACTTTTGCTTTTCAAAAAGCAGGTGAAAAACATTTCACCTAAAAGAATCTGCTTTTCCCCGTCCGACCTCCACCAGCAGGAGCACTCAGGAAAGCAGGAAATCACGGAGTCGTTCTGTACATATTGTTGTTTTGAATTGTATTTTGAGTTCCGCTCCCTATATAAGGAGCTTTAGCTTCTCTTAGAAGGCATTCGAAAAGAGGAAAGCATCAGTTCATATTAGTTCTAGATTCAAAGAGTAGCAGTGTGATTTTCCTTCCTGTCTATGTGAAGAAGTGTGCTTTCATTTCAAGTAAGTACTGTAATCATTCTTATGGATAGCTAAACAGCTTCTTAGCTGTTTACCTGAGAATGAGGCTCTGAAATTTTAGCTTGTAATCATGTTTATATGAATAATTTCAGTGTGTTCACCCACTTCATCAATTTTTAATTTAGCAAGTTAGTTTCTGTTATGTTTCTATTATCATTAATCATGTTCAGCCAGTATCTTATACTTTCTTTAAGTTCAGAATTCCTGGTTTTTTAAAAAAAACTTGCCACAGCTTAGGATAGAAACAAGCAGCAGTGATTCCGCCTGTTAAAGTAACCGTTAGGCAGGAGGCCGTTAGGTGAAAAACTTGGGCATGTTGAAGGCTAGTTTTGTTTTTCTCAGAAGTTGGAACAGGGTTTTCTAAGAAAAAGTGAGTTTTTAGACCCCAAAGTCAGCATAGGATACACTAGGCACTACTATAGAAAGGACTACCCTTATGAGTCTTTTCACCTAAGAGTTGTGTAAATGGGCAAAATACAAGGATGTTGGATTGATTGGGCAAAATACCTTGAGTTTTTGGGCAAACGGGCACAACCCCTAAATTTTAACTGCAGAACTAGAATAATGATTTCGAATTTCTTTTCAAACCAAGAAAAATCTACCAGCAGAAGCAGTATGAAGATTGAAAAACTAGCGCCTAGTAGAATGAATCATTCATGACATATAAACTCATATAACTCATAATACATATGATGTAGTTAGTCCGCAAGGTACATGACGTATTACAAACCTCCTTGAAATGAACAAAGACAGTCAGAAACTCACAAACAAGCCCTACACATGATGTATCGCAAAACAATGAATGACTATGCCACTATGGCTGTGTTTGGTATGGCTGTGCAGATACAAGGAAATAATTGCATTACCGCATTGCAGGAAATGTGTAAAAGATGAATCTACTTAACTCAATTTTCAGATGAAAGCATAAAAATGAAACAAAACAGATCGCATAGCAGCTCTTGTTAAACATCCAAACTACTATCTACTGCTAAACACCCAAAACTATCCAACAGAACAAATGGCCAGTGGCAGCACTCGTCAAAAATATGCAATGACCTAAGTCATTACAAACTCGTACAAGGGTGGAGCTTAATTAGACACTGCTAATCCCATTCAGATATGCTAGTTTTGCTTCTACCAAATGAACACTTTAAGCAGAAATCTCTTCGATATGGCATGGTGAATTGAATTCATCTGATACAACGGCAAACAATTATGCTTCACAAATGATACTGACAGTCAAAAATGTGAATTCCCATCAACATTCTAGGTCAGTAGGGCATCAACCAAAGATCTGAATACTTATGATTCTAACAGAAGGTTTCGAATAAAACAGTCTCGTGTTTTGATGTCATGCTAGGAATGTTTCAGTACTTGCTATCTTTACAATTTTCCCCGTCTAGCAGTTGAGTTGGTGGCTCTTCCTCTTTTTGGACTTCATCAGCGTCTTTGGGGTTCCAGAAGCTAGGTTGGTTGGTTGCAGAAAGGAGTTGTGGCCCAGATCCTATCGGTAATCACAAGCCGTCGAATGGGTCCATCCCGTCCCAACCAGCCGGTTGGTTGGTTGAAGAAGGAGTTGTGAAAAATTCCTCCCCACCAGCTGTCGAATGGGTCCATCCTGAGCCCCTTCGGCGACCTGAACTTGCCTCCAGCTGACGAGATACAAAGGCTGAGGCAGGAACTCGAGCAATTTCGAAAGGAAAAGCGGGACCGCGAGGCTCGTCGTATTCGAAAACTTGAAAGGTTCCTACAACTTGACTGTGACGTCCCGAACCCGAATTTACCAGTTTACAAGTCTTTCGATGGATAAACGACATTTACACTTACTTTTTGGCTCCGTTTCGACATTTTAGGGGGCCCTAAAAGTTGACTTTTTGTTCGGATCAAAATTTGAGAAAATTTCCTTCATGAAAGTTGTAGAGGACGTTAAACCGAGCGCGTGCATATGTGGTACGTAAAAATCGGAGTTCGTATGCAAAAGTTATAAGCGAAATGGGACGAGTTACTGTGGTAACTCGTCATTTACTGTTTATGGTAACTTTCTATAAATAGGACGAGTTACTGTGGTAACTCGTCATTTTCTCTCTCCCCGATTTTCTCCCCCTCTTCCCCCGCGTCGCCCTCTCTCCTTCTTTTTCCGATTTCTTCACCGTCTGGCGTCCGATTGACTTGATTCCAGTTGTCCTTGGACCGTCTCTTCCTCCTCTATACGATGGTACTAGTGGGTATCGGCAATTTGGCCGGAAAACCCCGAATTTATGCAAGCATTGTTATTGTAGAAGTTTGCTTTCCCGACGAAATTCCCCAGTTTCCGGCTATCTTCGACGGTGAAATTGGCTCTATTAGGAGCGCCTCGAGTCACTGATCATCTCCCCTCAAGACTTCTAGTTGGAATTTCCACGTTTGGAAGGTGAATTTGAAGGATTTCCAAATTGGTGGGTTTGGAGATTTCCGGGTTTGTGTTCATCGGCAAAATTGGACCATTTCAAGGTATTTTCTCACTGGGTCACAGTTATGAAAAGTGCTTAGAATGTTGAGATGATTCTGTGGTTGAAATTTGGTGGCCGGAGGAGGAGTTGGCCGCCACATGAACAGTGTAGCTACATGAATAGTGCGACGGTGAATAGTGCGGTGTATGAACAGTGATTTATATTATGTTTTTTTTTAGCTAGTTAAATCCTAGATTTGTTGTAGAGTTTGTAAATGTGATTTTTGGTGGATTTTGGAGTGATTTGATATGGATTAGGAATTTCTGAACTTTAGTGAGACGAGTGTCGATTATGGGAATCCGACCTTCGTATTTTTCCCTTGTTTCTGCTTTGGAATACTTAATCGATAAATTAGTAATGGTGGTAAATTTTGGATTGAATCCAAGAAGAAGTGGATAGGTGATTTATGAGGATATGATGTGGGAATGGTATTTAATTTCCTGATTGTTATTCACGAATTATACTTGTGTACAGGACGACGTACCGAGCTACTGCTCGACGAAGGAAACCGTTTGTGTGGTCGCCTAAATAGTACTGTGAGTGGACATTTGTTTTTAAATTAATTCCGCATGCAGTATTATTATTTTCTTCCAATTGAGATTTAATTATGTTTTGAATATTTGAGCGTTGATTTATCGAGATTTATTTATGAATTACGAGATTAGTATTGAAATTCCTTCCCGAGGGCTTTTAGTAGATTTTTGAGATAGTCATTCATGAGTTATTGAGTTGAGGAATGATTTTCGGGAAGTGACTGATTCAGAAAATATTATGAGAATTTTGGATTTCGAATATCGGTTTTTTTGAGGATTCACGAGTACGAATGTTTCATCGAATATTTGAGCATGATTGATTTATCGAGATTTATTGAGCTTTGAGCTCTGTACTTATCAGCTTTGAAGTTAGATTGAGTTTTCTTTCCGAAAGCATTTATTGATTTACAGAGTATTTGATTTTATGCTTTCGAGGATTTATTGAGATTTTGAGGTTATTTTCAGTTTCTTGAGGAGGCTATTCAGTTTATTAAGGAGGCCAGTTTTGGCGCATGCGTATCTTACCTAGTTGGCAGTCCCTTCTAGGTAATAGTCTAGTTGGCAATCCCTTCCAGACTACAGCCCGGTTGGCAGTCTCATCCGATGCGTCACCTGGTTGGCAGTTCCTTCCAGATGACATGAGGTAGTTAGTCGGCAGTCCCGTCTACTACCTGTGGTTAGTCGGCAGTCCCGTCTACTACTTGTGGCTAGTTGGCAGTCCCTTCTATCCATCGCCTCTTATTCCGGTTGGCAGTCCTTTCCGATGCGTCATCTGGGTGGCAGTCCCTCCTAGATGGCATGAGATGACTAGACAGCAGTCCTTTCTAGTCATCAAACGAGCCTCATGAAAAGGATGTTTTTATAAGGATTGAGGATGAGATTTTAAGAGGTTTCAAGATGTTCTTGTTACGTGATTGAGATTTCAGTAAAGAGGATGATTAAGAGTGTTTTCAAGATTGTTACTGCATGCGAGATTTTAGAGAATAACTTGGGAAAGCATTAAGTTTTACTTATACATTTGAAAGTACTTATTTTCGTCCACTCACTCTAACGGATTTTAAATGTTTTCCCCTGGGCCCTTCGGTTTTAAATGCCCAGTTTGCAGGCCAGTTTAGCTTGAGGTCGAGCGGTACTTGGGGTTGAGGCATAGCTGTCATAGCTTCCGCATTATAAAAGTATTGGTCGTCATCTTGTATTCTACCTTTTTGTACGCCTGAGAAATAGATTGCTCTGATAACTCTTGAGATTAATATTCTTAAGTTTCAGAATTGTTTTGTGATATGGGAGATGTTGTGATATAGGGAGCATGGTGGCTCCAGGAGAATAAGGATGGATGATTTAGAAGTGTAAATGTTTTTCTACAGGTTTTGGGTTGTCCATTTTTAGGGGAAGTTCTGCCAAATTTTTGGTAGAATTTCTTCTAAGGTGGGCCCCGCAGGGCCTCTTCTGATTTCAGGGTGAAATCCGGGGCGGGTCCTGTCAGTTGGTATCAGAGCATTACGTTGTTAGGTTCTGTAGACATGTTTCGATCTAGTTACCTTATATGCTTGATGTTACTCAGTACCTCCCGAGTGATGGCCCGACTGCAGCGGTTCCCCATCGTTTACTCTTCGGTGCTGAAGTATTCATCAAGTATGTAAGGTACGTGGTTAGTTGATTTTTCTTCAGGTGCTATGCCTCTTATACACGGACCTCATAGGGATTTATCTGCATATCAGATTGTTTAAGTGTCTTGCACCTTTTCATGGTGATGGTGATGTTAGATTACCTTACAGGGTTGAGTTATGCTACGAAATGCGATCCGAGGGAATGTGGTGGTTATCTCTCTCTCGATGCCAACAAGTTTGTTGGGGTAAGGTTTAAGGTGCAAGACTGGAGTTCGATTTCGTGTTTGATTGTTAGAGTTGAGTGGACATAGCTTTGGGTTGTCTCTGTTTGCTATAAATTGCTTTGGAATCAGAATTGTTGATGGAAATGGAATTAGTAATATTAGTGGTTCTGACATTGAACCAAGTTCCAGGAGTTGTGTTACATGATGTGATATGTCATGTAAGTGACATTTGGGATATCATTGACAGTTGTTGGAGATTACTTGGAAATCATAACTGGTTATCTTGGGTCTTTGACCTGACCATGATATTTGGATCTAGTTTTGTTCGGATTGGAAGAAATTGATTCTAGATACATTGACTTATAATTGATCCTTTTGAAGTTTTGGATTGTATTGAGTAAGGAGATAGACAGAATTTAAGTTTTTGATATAGTTGTATGTTTGAAACTTGAATATTTAGTTGGATGCTTAGAGCTTTACAATCGAGTTACGATGTTTGGCAGTATTTAATTGAGAAGATGAGAAACAACTTTTGTATATGAGATTGTGCCTATGAGTGTACTTAATTGGTTATCCGTTTTGGTTGAAATGGTTGTACCTAAAAATTGGCGAATAGCGGTAATGATATTGTTGGGTATTCATAATAGTGCAAGGGGAATTACTTGTGATACAGAGTATGTTTCGAGTTATAAATTGTGGAGCCTTGAAGATTAATTGTGATAGATTCTTGGTGAAGTTTTTGCTAGACAGTTAGATTGTGATATTGTAAGAGTGGTTAGTGGAATAACTTTGAGGAAATAAGTTTCTCAGTTGGCTCCGGAAATATTTCTGATTAAGGTTTGACCAGAATTCTTGTTATATGTGGGTCAAACGTAATGCGGTATGTCTGTACAGTGGCGTATGTCGACGGCGATTAAATGAAGGAATTGAATCGCCAGGTGGTTGGATTAATTTCAGATCCAGGTACCGCTTTGTGTGAAATGAGATGTTGGACGGGTGTCTGTTTTGCATCAAGGTTGTTGTTCGAGGAAAGACTCTATCAACAACGTTTTGTCATCTAGGAAAATTGGTTGCTGCTTGAGTTGAATACGTATATTAACAGTTTGCTTTGAAGGAATTAAGTGAGTTTTACGACCTTGGTATCGTTACTAGTGGAATGGGTTAAACTGTTTCAGATTTAGTTCTCACATTAATTGATATTTCTACTGTATGGTGGCCCATATTTGGAGAAGTATAGGAAGTTGTTGGTACGATTGATATTCAGTCACCATCACTGGTTTATAGGTACGATGACTTAGCAGGATGTTGGAGTTGATTTTAAAAATTAATTGTTTGTTTGGACTTGGGTTTTATCAAAGGTTTCAACCGACACTTGAAGTACTAACTGTTGAGCGACTCTGATTGAGTTGTGTTGTTGGATTTATGCTTAGCGAGATGGGGTTTGGGAAATTTTGGTGCAATCTTAGTTAGCGCAGATTAGTTTTTGGAATTGTTATTGTAGCTTAAATATTATTGAATAAGTGTTGTTAGAGGGCGGATCTCGAGCTACTTCATCCTCAGTTTAGCGATGACAGTATCGTTTGGGGATATCGGCTTTGAGCCATGCAAGGAGAATTGGCTATACTCAAATACTTGCAAGTTTGACGTTGATTATTGGAATATTATGGTTTGGAAACGCAGAGAAGAAAGAATGGACTACTTTGCTAGCAGTCTGGTACAGAAATTTTGAACATGAACAGGTATGCGAAATGTGTCGCCTTATGGCCAGCAGGGTATGTATCAAAGAAGTTTCTCTAGTTGACTTAGATGTCATCTCAAGGCTTTGATCAATGTTTTAGTTGGGTATCAAAGTAGCGCAAAGGAAGAGAAATGGCCTCCTAACGTACAGGATAGAGAACTTATAGGTTGGTCGAGGCTACTCTTTGATATGCTTGACAACTATGTGATCTCTACGTGCACGACATTCGCTCAGAAATTTAAGCACAAACAGACAAAAAGCAAGTGCGGGTATGTGGTTACTAAGAAAATTGGTTGTTTCAGACATGTGGGTTATCAGTGAACATCTTGTGGTGTTTTATTAACTGTTGGACTTTTCATAAACCCGTGTACGATTTGAAATTGTATTAAGTGTGGGTAGATGTATTATCATCATGTTGTTGGTGAACAAAGTGGATCATCACCGTACGAGTTATATGAAAAAGGTATGAATGGTACTATTCAAACTGAGTAGTTTGTGATATTGATACCATGAGTTATATGGACTAGTATTTGACCTAAATTTCTTGACGTTGAAGTTGTGTATTTGTGAGTATGTACTACAACATAGTTTGTGACAGTGATTCGGACGACGACGACGACGACGACGACGCCATCGGCGATCTCCATCAAACTAACAACGTAGTAGCAAACGAATGTGCCAGCAGCTTTATTAGAGGAATCTCTGGTGGACCCCTTATCAAGGGGGTGGGAGGCACGTCGAATGGGGGGCAGAACGGCGGAGCCGGATTAGGCCAATCCAAGAGGGCGCGCAACTAATCGTGGCGTAAGAAGATGGAAAAAATGATTGATGCATGCAAGTGTGCCAGCCCACGAGAACTGGTGGTGGAAATCGCAAGGGACATCAGTAAGTCTCCGTTTACCGACGACATTTTGAATAGGGCAAAACCTCGCCGGTTTACCACGCTGGTATTCCACAAATATGACGGAACGACCGATCCAGTGGACCATATCAAGGGGTACAAACAACAGATGTCCATCGAGACAACCGACGAGAAATTAATGTGCAAGATCTTCCCTTCCAGTCTAACGGGGCCGGCGTCGACATGGTTCCAAGATCTCAAGCCGCATTCCATACCGGATTTCGACACATTGAGCCGCGCTTTCATTTCACAATACTTCTGCAATCACAAGCAAAAGAAGGATATGGCGACTCTGTTCAGTACCAAGCAGAAGCCGGGGGAAAAGGTAGGGAAATTTTTTGAAAGATTTAAAGCTAAAATGCACCATGTTAATTGTGATCCCCAATTCGCCGTGATCGCCTTCCGAGAAGGATTGCTTTTGGGGACGCCATTATACGAAAGTTTGCTACATGATCCGCCAAAGGACATGGACAACATCATTACAAAGGTTCAGGGGGAGATCAGAATTGAAAAGGCCAAAGAAGCACGCGAAGCCCAACTCACTGTTGTTGTCACCTTGAGAGAAGTTGAATGGAATAACACAAAGAATGATATTCAGAGTGATAGAGGAGGGAAGCCTCAAGATTATCTCCTTGAAGAATGGTTTATGATTCACCCCGTGACCATATACAAAAGACACAGTTATGAAGGAATATTTGAGAAGCCCCCCCCCCCCCCCCCCCCCCCCCCAACCTGAGGCTAGTGATGAGCATGAGAGAAGTCGATATTGCCCGCTCCACGAGACAAGGGGGCACGGAATATATAAGTGTCAGGGAGTGCGACCAGCAATCGTTATAGCAATGAAGGCTGGTAAACTCCTTCAGTATAAAATGATATAAAGTAAGGCAATCAGAGGGTTCATGGAAAAGTCCACGCACCAAAATTCATCTCAAGTAATGGAGAAGGTACGATAATATGGTGACTTCGTTTTGATAAAAAGATGGCACAACTGGTAAAACTCAGGTAAGAAAAATAAAAGAGTTTAAGTGATTTTTGCGCGTGTTGATATCTCATTCGAGAGACTATTGAAATTATGTATTTTGTACTTCTCGCGTGAATAATATCACTGGGACTGGTTCTTCGAGTAGGACAGTCCTGTTAATATGTATGACCGGTTCCTCGAGTTGGACAGTTACGTTTGATTCATAGGAGCTGGTTCCTCGAGTAGGACAGTTGCCTTAATGGTTCGAAACTGGTTCCTCGAGTAGGACAGTTACGTTTGATTCATAGGATCTGGTTCCTCGAGTAGGACAGTTGCCTAAATGGTTCAGAACTGGTTCCTCGAGTAGGACAGTTGATTTGATTCGTAGGAGCTGGTTCCTCGAGTAGGACAGTTGCCTTAATGGTTCGAAACTGGTTCCTCGAGTAGGACAGTAACATTTGATTTATAGGAGCTAGTTCCTCGAGTAGGACAGTTACCTTAATACTTCGGGGAGGATGGCGTGCCTTAGCCTCGCTGCAGGCAGGGGTGGGATGATGGACCACACCCTCACTACAGGTGGGGGTAGGATGGCGTGCCTCACCCCTCGCCGAGGGCGGGGGTGGGATGATGGACCACACCCTTGCTGCAGGCGGGGGTGGGATGGCGTGACGAATTTTAAATGTGCAGGATATGGTGGTTATGCAATCAGTTCTGTACGGGGAGTGGGGGCAATCCCATCCCCGGATGTTGTTAAGACGCAATGGGTGGCGGATGCCCCTCCAATAGGACAAGAAAAACAAGGGGGCAAATAGGAGAATGGAATACGTATCCGAGCCATGACGGTCGCAACGACCGTCGTCGTCATCACCTAGGCTGACGATAAGATTGATGTTGAGTAGATTATGAGGACACCTACGTCGACAACGTTGAGATTGGCCCCGACGTCGAGGCGCCCTCATCGAGAGGGACGCCGAATCCAACGACGAGATGCCGACAGCGGGGCCCCCTCGACGAAATGGACACCGACATCGAGGCACCCTTGTCGAAATGGACGCCGACGTCGAGGCACCCTTGTCGAAGCCAACTACAAGGCGCCCTAATCGAAATGGACGCCGACGTCGAGAGGGACGTTGACACGAAGATGAGACGCCGACATCGAGGTTGACGCTAAGGGCGGACGACGAGATGCCAACGTCGAGGTCGACACTAAGGTTATTGCGAAAGACGTCGCGACGTCAAGGTTAGCGCAGAGGTTATTAAGAAAGAAGTCACCGACGTCGAGGTTGGCGCCAACGTCAAAGTTGACGCCGAGGTTATTGAGAAAAACATCCTGTCGTTGAGGTTGGCGCCGATGTCGGGGCTGACACCGATGTAGAGGTTAGCGCCGAGGTTATTGAGAGCGACATCATCGACGTCAAGGATGGCATCGTAGTTATTGAGAAGGACGTCACCGACGTCGAGGCTGGTGTCGAGATTATTGAGGAAAAGTCACCACCGTCGAGGATGACGCCGCAGACATTAAAGAGACATCATCGACGCCTACGCCGACGTCGACGTGATGGTCATTGTGAAGGAGACATCATGATGTCGAGGCCGACTTCGCAGAATGTTAGGTGACTAAGAAGGGAAAAGAGGAAGAGTTTCGCAGCAGGGTACCTCAAGCTCGGAGTCTGGTTTGAGCTGTGCTGGGGGCACGGCTTGGGAACATGGCAGCTCAACTGGGGCACCGAGCGCAGGCGAGACTAGAAACTAGGCTTCGATGCTGTAGGGGAGGCACCGGAGACGCCACAAGCAGACGAGTCCGCGATGCGAAGACCTAACACTAGAATGGCTGCAAGACAAAGGCAAATTTGAGTCCTGATTTGGGCGCGTCGATGTCAGCGTCGTCGACGAGATAAGATGCCAACTCTAAACAAGGAACGAGGATCTTCTTATGCGGGCATCTACATTTTCAACACAAGGAAGGCCTAGATGAAATTCAAAGAAGGGTTCCCAAAGAGAAGTATAAAGATGTGGAGCCCATAGAGAAATTTGAGCTTTGGAAATTTTCTCTTGGGATGAATTCCCAATGAGAAAATTTGGGGGCATTGTGGGGGTGGTCAACAAAATTGACCCTACAATCAAGGCAATTAAAGGAAAATAATGGCAGCAGTAAATGCAACAATTAATGAGTGAATATGGCCTTAATGGAGGTGTGCCGCTCAAGTCACTGCGACTTGCTGTGCAAGTTTACTTGCAGCCCACGCTGAAGTACACCTATAAATAGGCTGCTCGACATCGAGGTAATGCATCAAATTCCAATTCTCTCTGCTCCACTACTAAGAAACGTACTAACTTAGGCATCGGAGAGTTTTCTGCAGGTACCCCCTCTTCTCCTCGAGTCGAAGGTCAAACTTCGAGTCAACGCTCGAGGGAAGCTTCTCGATCGTTCCCGGTCAGCTCCCGCTCCAGTCCGCATTCATTGGTGAGTCAAACTCTTCTACGGAATTTTTCTGCATCAACACCTACCTCCCTGTGCTCTTCTTTTGTTCAAACAACGACCGACGATGAAGAAACAAAGCTCGAAGGCTGCAATGGTTTTCCGGTAGTTTTCTGGGTATTTTCCTGCGATGTTTTGTTTCAACTCAGGTATGAAAGTTGGTCAATTCGTCGAGCTCTACATGCTTCTATACTTGAATTCGAGTTTTGATTGAGATCTGGAGAATTGGAAAGTTGGGGTTTTGATGCTGCTTTTAGGTGGAGATTTTGATTTGCTTTGGCCAATTTCTGATCATGATGTGAAGCTTTGAACATGAAATGATCAAATTGTTGTCACTCAAATCCGAGAACTTGCACAAGTAGAAATCCCCAGTGATCAAGAGCATAATCCAAAAAGTGAGCAAGGACGCTTCATGTGAAGGCAGGTAGTATTAGAAGAAAGTTCATTAGAGAATGTTTCACTTGGAGGTACTTCCATTGGATACGTCGGATTGGACATCCGATCGATGAGATTTACTGCAAGTAATTGAAGCCTGATTGGATGACTAGTGGTTACTTTGGTGAACGACAAATTATGTGAAGGTAAACTCAGTGAAACTATGCAAGATTGGAACAGTTTGGTGGTTGTTATCTTTCACATGCATGCTCTCATTGTAGTGTGGATATGAATCAAGTAGATAGCTGCTCTCTATACTAGTCAGGTTCTTGGCCATCAAGCAAAACAAACATAATTAAATCTGTATATAGATATTTTTGTTCATACGTATCACAATATCACTTAATGACTTGATCACCAAGCATTCAACACATATACATGCACTGTTGCTCAGTCCTATCTCTTAATAGAATTTACCAGAGAGTATGCGATAAAAGTGAAAATCTACTATCATAGAAATTGTTCAAATACAAAGTTTATTAGATAGAAACAGCAAAATATACAAATCTACTCAAAACTGTCATGCTTCAGCAGACAAAAGTGAAAACTGAAGCAAATATAACTGTGGTTAAGTGAAACTGTAGGCAATACAAATGCAAACGAATCCATGAGCGAATTTATTAGCGGAGAATATCTAAATGCCAATGAACCATAAGCAAATGTAATTTCAAAATGCTGGGACAACTGATAGAAAGGTTGAAACATAAAGTTCAATTATAGAGAAGTAGAAATACAGATCATGCTTGTGAACAGAACACAAAACCAAAGCAAATGGAACTGTCTGAAATATTCAATGCAAATGGAAGTAGAAATACAGATCATTCAGTACATGAACTGAACAATAAGGAAGAAAGAAATGTTCAATGCAAATGGAAGTAGAAAGAACTTTACCTGGAATGAATTTCCCAGTGACTTATATCGATCTGTCCTGCTTATTCTCCTTGTGTGGTCCCTTGGGAACCCCAAAAGCATTTCTACTTCATCAGGCTCAAGTGGGGCCACCTTTTTCTTTCCTACCCAAACAAGATTCCACTTGCGGCATTCATAAAGAACATAGCGATGGACACTTTCAGGTGGGATTTCATCTTTATCACAGTCTTTAAGAGCCTTTATGACCTCTCAATAATTGTTGCACTAGCAATGCAAGTCTGTAAGCAATTTAGCTTTGTCCGATCATCCCAAGTAGGCCACCACCTCCTTATCATGGGAAATACATCAAATATAGTTTGTGGTGGAACTCGTTCCCCAGGAAATCTGTTTTTGATTGGAAGATTGTGAACATAGCCCCTTTTTCTTGCAGCAGCACAAATATACTTCGAATCAACAAACTCAAGCTTCACGTCATACAAAAAGCGGGATATTGTGCTCCAAACTCCTTTAGGAGTCAATGCCACATTCTCATAGTAAAAATAAGGAGGTCCTCTGGCTGCCTCTGGAAAACTTCTGTGGATTTGACAGAGATCAGCTGGAGTCCCAAACCCATTCATTGGATTCGGGAGATGAATTGTACCAGCATCTTCCCCTATGATCTGGTTTCCATGTCCCATATCCTTTTCCTTTTCAGCAATGAAGATTCACAAAGTTTCCTTTTATTCTTCTCAGGATACTCACTCCGCAGATGTGTACGCTGTAAAAGTTGAACCAGCAGTCATAATCTATCAGACATGGAATGCGTAGATAAACTGATTCTTAGTCCAGAAATTGACATTGAATATCAGCAAGAAGGACAAATAATACCATCTCTTGAAGGGGAAGATGGGCATCTTCTGCCTTTGAAATTTGAGCAGCTGATATGAAATCAGTCAAATCAACAAGTGACGAGTCAATACCTGCAATGTTTGAATGAGAGAAAACAGGAGTAAGTAAAAAAGAGACAGGTAACAACATATATAGAATTGAAAAAGAGACCGAGAATGGATGGCATCACCAACTGACTGAACTAGCAGGAAGTGGTTTATTGTCCAAGTCAAAGAAACTAGAAAACCTTGTTGGATTTCCTACTAAACAACAGATAATATTAGGAAGGAGTTTTGCGGCCCCAAAATCACTGGCCTTTTTATGCTATGAAAAACATTGTAGCCTAGTTCTACGAGATTCTCCTACTGTACAGTTCCAGTTACATGATTGTGATCCTGATTCTTGACTACCCAGAAAGGAACCAAAATATTTTTGGGATGCGTTAAAGATGAAATTAGAGTGTTAGACTCTAAACGAAATTGTTCTAGTTATACTTCTGGAGTTTGGTTTGGAGCTAAAGATATGCATATACCTAAAGCAAGTAAATAGCAGTTTACAGAATATCAACACAATCATCAAAAAGAATTAAAGCATAGAGATAAATCTGTACATGAGAATTCTCAAAAAAATAAAGTTATACCGCATCTTTCTATTGCCATTGAAGCCTCCAATTCATTGTACCCCATTTTAACCAAGGACATAAGTTTTGTTTCCGCCACAGATGTAGGATCGATGGTTACCTGCAATTAATTTTTTCTGTGAAGTTCACATATGTAACATGCAAGTGAAGTGGCATTGCCATGAACCAATAATCCCGTGTAAATTGATGTACGTACTAGCCTATAGAATGATGAGGAAGTTCCATCAATATTGCAAAACAATATAATATCATGTGGCATGGAGGACAGAGATTTTTATTAAAAAGGGCCAGTGGAATCTACAGTATTCAAGAAATTAACTACCCCATCATCAGAGCTATCGAGATCTGAAAAACATTCAAGAAAGCTCCCATCATAACCTGAAGAAATGAGATCCGAGTCAATTTGTTACTGTTCTTGAGGAAAGCACTGTTCTGGAGGAGAATGCAGCTCTGGCAGAGAATGTTGCTCGGAGGACTACTTTCAGGAGCCTGCAAAATAATAGCAAGAAAGCAGAAGAAGGTAAAATCTGCCTACCAAAGCCTGCAAAATAACAACAATGCCTACCATGAAATCTCCCTGCAAGCACTGCCTATCCACCTTCACCCTAAAAGTCCTGGTTTTCATTACATTCAATCAACCTCGAAAATTGCCAACACACTACAATTTCACAAAACGTTGTCATTAAACATGTCATTGCCGCAACTCCACAAACTAATCATTTATTTTAGTTTCTTATTACTATTAGAATATCCTTTAATCACAACAATATAGAAAATTTCAAATTGAAGAGTGGGCACCTAAATATTAACCAGGGACTAAAAGAAATGAATGAATACAAGAACTTGAACAAAAAACATGTACCATTTCTCTATATGTATGTTCAGCCCAGTGCAAAAGTTTCCAAGCTGTCCAAGTTAAACACAAAATGAATAAGTACCATAATAAAGAAAAACTTTAACTGTAAAAAGCAAGAAATAATTTAATTCCTTGACTTGCATAAAATACTTTCTGAAACCAGGATTACAGAATTTTTTTTTGCAAATATGTAAAAGATATTCTTGAAGATTTAAGGTCTAGTAAAAGTTGTTGAGCCATGGAAAAATGACTAAACTGTGCTATTTTGGCTGTGGCATACAGATTTTATCATATGGACATTGATGATGCAAAATCTGATGCCAGAACGAATATCAACCCAGCTACAGCTCTATCCCTAGCTAGCAGTGTCGCTGCAGAGATTTTTCAATAATTATCATAGTGTTAATAAAGGAACGATAAATAATTATAAACACATTACATTACACGAATGAATACATATAACATAACAATTCCTCAATTAAAAAACTGTACTAGAGAGTAGAGACAGAGTAGCATAAAATTCATAATGAGTTCATTGATTGCAGAGATATACCGTCACAGGAAAACATACTTGGTGTCTATGGTTCACGGCAAACCAGTAAGAATATTTAAACATAAATTTCTATTCTTATTGTATCTTGAATCACTCTAAAATACATGCAACATTTTGTTTAGAAAATTTATAACTGAAATTGTGAGCATCTGAATTCACTATCACCATGACCATCGTATCTTGCAAGAGTATAAACGCAGAAATTATCTGGAAGATACCATGCTTAAGGGAGTTTACTTTTACAAACAGTAGACAATTATATGCATGAATAATCCATGAAGTTTATCAACTATGTCCAAATACTGTGTAAGGTAAAGGGAAACAGTAATATACGAAATTGCTTCCAGCAGATAAGCTCTGGCAGATTGCCAACTTTCCTTTATAGTTTGGTATATGTTAAAGTTATGAACTCCATGACTGGAAGTCTGGAACCCAACATGAAGTTAGTGCAGTTGGATTCATCCCTAGTTAAAATGCACTCATAAATGACTTTACCTTCAACCCAAAACAGTAAACAAGTTGGATTAACATCACGAATAACCCAATTGTGAAACATGATGATGTATACCTTGAACAGAATGATACTAATAAAGTGACTATAATATGATAATGTATGAAATCCAAGCAGTATTAATTATAGGACTATTGTATGAGTACTCAACTCGACGATGAAATGACACAACAGCAGCATGAAATGAGCAAACAGGCAGCCCTATTATGAAGGGAGCCGTCTGTTGAAAACAAACTCAAGAATCCGAAACAGGACAGGGCATACATTTTCATAACTGTAACATCCATATTGAAAAAGTAGACATTTGTGTTGTATACATATCCTTGGAAACTTATTCATATTTTTTAACCATAAAGTATCAAACATTTTGGATTTCCTCTTTAGCCTCATTCTCTCCGATTTCAGAGTAAAAAAAAAAAAACCATTGGTCTCACCTTATTACAATACAGAGAGGCAATAATGTCGGTTTATTGTAAAACTAACTACAGAGAGGAAATTCAGTTTATTGTAAAACTACTTCAATAATAGTGTCATTTAGAAATAACTTGGGGAGTCCACTAATATTAGGCAAAATATCAAAACTAGAGTGATCGAGACTCACCTTACTGTAAAAGATGAAGGCAAGAGAGCACTAGAAAGTAATTTCTGCAGAAATTCAAGTGAGAGAAGAGAAGGTATTGTCCATTCATGATCTGCAACTCATTTCAAGCCATGGGATCAGATAGTCCTTAATTGTGGTCTTTCAGAGTGGCCAGTGGTGGATCACTGGATCCCCTATATTTCTGCCAGTCCTACAATTCTTCAAGCGTGCAAGTTCTGCTACTAGTGCCACTGGTTTCCCCTACAACTGGAATGTCAAAAACTCAAAACCAATCAATAGATCCGCATAAGGAGACATCCTACTGCTTGATTGAGTGGTTGTGTGGTTCAACTGTTGCACTTCTTGCTCATATATCAGACGGACTCCACACTCCTTCACCTTCAGACCCAGCCCTCTTGTTTCAAATAAGAACTCAAGCTGACTGCAACTGTTACGCCACCACTCTGTACCAAAGTATTTATCACGAGAAACATAGAATAGCCACAGGTGATCTGATTCAACCTGGCAAAATTCTTCACTAAAGCGAAATGCAGGCTGTCTGCCATATACTTCCAATTCTCTTCCATCGAGCTTCAGGCAACATACAAGATGATGCGTTGCATTAAAAGTCTTGAATTCATCTATATAAAGCTCATCCACCGGATGGTGCTCATGGAGTACAAAAACAGCACACAAAGCAAATCCCAAAAACCGACTGTTATTCCAATGTACAGGTAGAGATACACTTAATGAACACCCAACGCTCTGATGGCTGAACCACTCAGGAATATTACTTCCAGGAATTACAATTTGAAAAGTTTCCCTCTTATTAGAGATTCCCTATGTAAGAAGAGATAGGTTGTTAGCTGATTAATGTCTATAAGTATATGAGCAGAAACACACACTTGGAGAGGGATCGAGTACCTGATTCATGAATGTCTTAAGCATTTCAAATGCTATGTTATTGCATCCTTGATTGCCATTTAGATTGAAGCAATTGATGAAATTGAAATATGATTTGTTTAATCTGTTCAAATTTGATGTATCAAACAAGTATTTCAGTGAAGTACAACCATCTGCCCTTAAATCTAGTTTGCTGTTTGATGGAAGGTCTGACAACTCTTGAAGTCTCTTGCAATTCTCCAAGTTAAAGTTCTCAAGCTTAGAAAGCAATCGAATGCCTGAAGGAACGCGAACAAAATTGTTTCCACTTAGATTCAAGGTCACCAAAGAGGGAAAGTAACCAAATTCGTTGGCAAATGCTCCTTCACCAAGATTGCAATTACTCAGGTTCAGATACGTTAAGTTACACAAACCAGAAATAGGCAAGTGGAAACTCGTTGGCTCTGTATTCACTTTTTGAGATATAGGCAAGCCAAAACTCGTTGGCTCTGTATTCACTTTTTGAGATATAGGCAAGCGGAAACACATTGGCTCTGTATTCACTTTTGGCACCAATCCAGAAGGCAAGAACTTATTTAAAGATCTCCAAACTACTTTGCATCCATGAAAGATTGAACCTCTCACATATTTTATGCAATCATGGGAAGATGACATTTCTATTGCAGACCCACCATTCACGTCAGTTTCCTCAAAACAGTCCATCTCCCCCACATTTACCTGATGTTTGCCGAGTTTCAAGCATCCAGAAAGATTAAGATTTTCAACAGACTTCAATTTATTGATGGTGCTTGGAAGACAAACAAGTTTTCTGCAGTTGCTTAGATTCAATGTCACAAGGCCAGTCAGCCGTTCAATTGAAACAGGCAGTTCCTCAATGGCAGTCTCATCAAGACAAAGCACCAACAAACGTTCCATATTTCCAACAAACTCAGGAATCTTCTTAACTTTTGAGCAGTTAGAAAGAGTTAATGTTTCAAGAGATTCCATTTCAATTCTACTTGGCAGACTCTCGAGATTTTTGCAGTCTTTAAGATTCAGGACAATAAGCTTTTTGAGAAATCCAAGGGATTGATGGATTCTTACCAAATGAGAACATCCTTCAAGATCTAAAGTCTCAAGATTCTGAACACCTGTGAGGTCTGGGGTCTCCACAATTTTTTGAGAATGGCAGAGTTTGATGAACTTCAACTTGTCAAAATTCTGCCCATAAAATCAAAACAGTACGTGAGCCACCACACAGAACAGACAATTTGCTACATAGAGATAAACAAGTAATCTATTAACTAATAGCCATACCTTTGTTCCCTTCCAAAGCTGTTTAATGTTGCTGTGGCACAAGTTAAGTTCAATAAGTTCATCTGCTTCAAAATTTTTTGGAAGAGATCTTAAGGGATACCCAGTCCATTCGAGAAGTCTCAAGGAACTAGAAAGACAAGTGAGGCCTTTGGGAAGGTCCACATTACGAATATGGAGAAGACCAAGTTGAGACAAATTTGTAAAGGCTTCTGGCTTCCAATGAGCCACTCGTAATTTTGTCAACTCCATTACCATGCCTTGGATTGAATCTGTTCCCTGATAATGAAAAACAAAGAGTAATAACTCAAGTGCAGAACACAAAGAATACCAAGACATAAGCATATGACAAGTAATTAAATCTGCCTTATTTCTTTTTTTTACACAATAATTGAAGTGCATAACAGAAATAATATATGCTTAGCTTCTTTTATTCATTATCAAACTCTTACCTTATTTTTCTTCAGCACATTGTTGATGTCTTCATGTGACCATAATCTACTACGTTTGCCTGGCTCTTTAGGAGACTGTTCGCGAACAATTTCCCAGCCCAATTCTTGTAGCAAATCATGCATGGACAGTTCGTTGTTGGAGATAGTTATGAGAGATCTATCAGCAAGAACACTCAAACCAATGACAGGGTTTAGCTGGCAATAGTCTAGTATTTGTGTCACACGATCCCTATCCTTTCCCTTGTAAAAGCAAGCAATATGTAGGAATATTTCTTTGTCTTTTTCATCAAGTCCATCAAAACTAATCCGAAGCACCTCAATAATGCGTTTATCTGGTGTGTTCTTTAGCCTATCTATTGCACTTGCCCATTCATCAGCGCTTCTACCAAATAGAAAAGAACCTAAGACCACGAGAGCCAACGGAAGCCCCTTAGCATACCCTATAACATCGTAGCACAGATGCAAATAATCTTTTGGTGGGGGACATTTCTTAAAAGCCTTCAAACTCAAAAGTTGAAGTGCTTCATCACAGTTTAAGCCGTTAGCCTTGTACGTAGCATCAACAGCATGTGCCTTTAACAACTGAAAATCTGTGGTGGTTATGATAATTCTAGTCCCTGGACCAAACCAGTTGCGATTTCCAGCCAATTTCTCTAATTGTGTCAACTGATCCACATCATCAATAACAACAAGCACCTTTTTCCTACACAACCGCCTTTTTATCATAGCAGCTCCTGTGTATTCATCCTCTATATTTTTAACTTTAGCTATCAGGATCCTGGAAAGAAGTTTTTCTTGTAGAGAAACTAGGCCATTGTTTTTAGAAATTTCTCTAACATTGGAAAGAAAGCAGCTTTGGTCAAAATGCTGACAAATTTGATCATGGATAGCTCGAGCAAGTGTTGTCTTACCTATGCCCCGCATGCCATAGATCCCTATAAAACGCACCCCACGAAGCTGTGGACATATGTAATTGCTTAATAAATCATCAATGCGGGAACCGATTCCTATGAAGCCCTTGTCAACACTTGAAGATATATACACGGACTTCTTGAGTATGTGATTAACAATTTCCTCAATTAGGTTTGTTGGATTTCTGAGAAAATTTAGATAAAATTGTGAGTTAGAAACTTAGTATTAGCATTTGGCAAAAACAATATTAGCATTTGGCAAGATTAAGTAATCCAGTCTCTCAAATTTACTGGATGTTCATTACTGTCCATTCGTATCCATCCCTCAATCAGAAAAATCAAAACTAATTTAAATCATAAAGAATAGTTGATTTTAAAAAGAAGAGATTATCCTGCTCTCAAAAAAATGGGATTGAATATCTATATCTACTTTAGCAAGGAAACATATTAAGGTATGAGTAGTATGGAGGAAGGAGACTTACCGATAATTGTTGAAATCCCAGCCAGAAAGATTGGCCACCTGTGTCAAGGCAGCTCTCCACGCATTTAGTCTGTCCTCATTATTCTGCCCATAAACTTCTTCATGTTCCCTTACTTCCACATCTATTTGGGCTTTGCTTTTGAGCTCAAAACTTCCCCTTTGGTGCCGCACAACAGAAGGAACCACGCCGTAGAAGACGGGGAGGACTTGTTGGCCCTTGTCTTTCATGCATTGAATAATCTTGACGAGTTCATCCAAGCACCATGACGAAGCAGCATATCTGGGTGAAAGAATGACAATCGCACATCTAGACTGCTCAATTGCACCTAAAAGCTCAGGCCTAATGGATTTTCCTTTCTCAAGCTCTCGGTCATCCATAAAGGTGTGAATTCCTTTCTGAGTTAGTGCAGAATACAGACGATCGGTAAAAGACCAACGGGCATCTTCCCCCCTGAAACTTAGAAACACATCATATTTCCATTGACGATGAGAAGAGGTTGACGCCATCGATCTCCTAATCGGAATTGAATCAGACTCGCCTGCTGTTCACGGAAATACTCTGTTTCTAGTCAATGCCCGGACTTATTCCACTTTCCAGCTAAGAGCAAGTCCACCGGTGAGAGTCTTGACTGGGCATAGTCAAGAAAAACATGACTTCATGACCTTGAGAGGATTTTGCAGCTTCCACCGGTTGTTTTTTGACCGGGCAAAAGCCACTCTTTCTTGACTACAGCCAAGAAATAAGTCAATTCCATGACTTATTCCATGACTGATCAAAGCCCATATAGAGACAAGAAATCCATTGGAACGTGGCTGACATCATCAGCTTATCAGAAGTGGTCGACGCGCCTACACGGGGAGTGGAGCACGGCTGATCGACGCGTGGCGCAGGCATGGACAGAAAGCTCAGCGCGCCAGAGGTGGGGACGGCATGCCACTTGGCACTAACCCGTTGGAGGATTTTGAATTCTGGGCCTAACGGTCAAGCAATCCCTGCCCTTCATTTCAATCAAACTTTCAATCCTACGGCTGCCAACAAGCAATGTATATATATATATATATATATATTTGTAACGTTAGGAAACGGTAATAAAACGGTAACAAAGAAACGGTAACAAAGTAAATTTTAAAAAATTCTAAACATTTCTCTATAAATACCTACCATTTATTTTACATCTCACACCCAAAAAATTATCTTTCATAGTAACTCAATTTTTTGCTTCCTCCTCTTCATATAGCTCTCATCTTCCAAATTTATTTATATCAAATATGGCTGAAGAAAGGGGAAACACAGGTCCAGTGGCCGGACAAGAGGGAGATCAAAATGAAGATGATAATATCCAAGACAAAAGGAGATGGACGGATGAGGAAGATGTTCAATTGTGCAAGTCTTGGAAAATTGTTGGGCAAGATCCGGCTGTAGGCACAAATCAGAAAAACAACGACTTATGGATGCGTGTGAGGCGACACTTTGTTGCAAATTGGCCCCAGAGCCGATCAGCTTCCTCTTTGCAAGGAAGGTGGAAAATTTTGAAGGTTGAACTCTATGAGTGGCATTGTGCATTAAGGCAAGCGAAACATTGGTACAAGAGCGGTTCGAATGCGGTTGATGAGGTATGTATTTTTTGATAAATTGTCTAATTTGTTGATACATTAAATTAAAATATTACATGATAAATAATGTAGTTGATAAATAATGATGTAATTACAACGATGTTTATATTTGTAGTAATTGATTTTTTATTGTAAAACGGGATAGATACTTTTTTATTAAAATTATGACCTTTATATTTGTTGATAAATCTTATTGATACATTATGGTAAAATATGTCTTGATAAATAATGTAGTAATTATAATATCGTTTAAATTGTAGTAATTGTTTTTCGTTATAATTAAAATATGTCTTCATTAAAAATTATGACTTTTATAATTTATGACCATTCATAATAGGGTTTATATTTGTAGTAATTGTAATTTTCCGCCACCTTTTTTTTTATTGTTTTTTTATTTATTTCGTAGCAAGATGAAGCACATAAATTGTGGCATGCCGGGATGAAGAGAAAAAAGAAGCCAAAAAAACACAATTTTCAGAGTTTTGGTAGTTACGCTGTTGTGGAGGGCTTTGCACAATTTAAAGACATTCCTAGTCATACATCTGGAGGAACATCAAATGAAGGATATCAACATACGCCTACACAACCAATTCCTGGAAATTCTCCCATCAACTTAGACATGGATGTAGATGAGGTAATTGCAGGTGAAACTGCAGATCCAAATGTGAGGCCTCAAGGAAGGAAGGCTGCGAAAGAAGCAATCCGAAAAGCCAAGAAGGCAGCGAACAACCAAAGTCCTTACTCAAGCAGTCTCCATTGACGATGAGAAGAGGTTGACGCCATCGATCTCCTAATCGGAATTGAATCAGACTCGCCTGCTGTTCACGGAAATACTCTGTTTCTAGTCAATGCCCGGACTTATTCCACTTTCCAGCTAAAAGGATACTTAATTTCCACCCGACATTTTACGTTGAATATAATATTCAACTTGTCCACATGTGCGTCTGGGCTACGCCGGGGTCAGACGCGTGGGTCGTTCCTGTCCACAAGTTTTGAAGGATAAGGGCAATGATGTAATTTTTTACATAACGACCGTTATCAGTAAAAAATACTCTATTATGGTAATACGTTCTTTGCTTTCTATTACGTTGGAAAGCATCAGCTTTCTTTATCGGGGCATGTTGCTGCCAAGTTTCGAATTGCAAGGCTGTATTTCCATGGAACCGGTTTCTTCCCATCTGATTAACAACTGTATCACCATAAATTCAACAGATTCCTCCAGTTTCTCAGCCTGAACCATAACAGATCAAGATAATTGGAAACTTCCCTATCACCTTTCTCAGCCTTAACAACCGATCGACACATAGCTCCAACCATTTTTAAATATAAACTAGGGTCGGAATTCAACCAAGGGCAGCCACGATAGCCGCCGTGAAAAGGAATTTCGGCGGTGGCCGAAACCGCTCCAAGTACCCATTCTGCCAAACTTAACCAAATTTGAAAATCAATTATTGAAAGACGTAGATCACGACGAGATGATCGTTTTTCATACCTAATACAGCATCGATTTCCGCCGGAATTTTGCAGAACATTCGCCGGAAAAATTCGAAGATTTTGAACTCCGAATCTTCTCCTCCAACCGACGGTTGGTTGAACCGGCGTCAAGGTTTTCTTTGCACCGCCAATCTTGAACCATTTGACACCGGCAAGACCCTTGGAAGTTGCCGGAAGTGGGAAAAACTTCTGGGTCGGATTGTGTTCTTCGTGGTTCTGAGAAGCGCCCGTGCGAGGGAGGTCGCCACAGTTAAATCTTTTTTACCTGTTACACGTCGTCTGTTGTCTGGCTGATTGGAATTGACAATTCTGCCCTTCTGTTAACGTCCGTTACAGGCGTACGCTACGCCCGTCGCCCGGCGTTAGCCCAGAATTGTGCCAATTTAAAATGACAATTATATCTACTTGTCATTTACCTACACTGTATGACAAGTAGGTAAATGACAACTGGTATATGTTTGACTATACAAAACAGGAATTAGAACGACTCAGAAGCATTTAGAAGGAGGATGTCATCAACTGGTACAAAACATATTTGCAACAATCATCTCCTAAGTGTCAGAGATTGACTTGCAATTTGTGTTTGGGGATGCGAAACAGATTTGAAAGATGCTGAAGCTGATGGGAAAATTAATAGAATGGAAATAATAACTCAAACCACAATAGGATAATATGCAAAGAAATAAAGAGAGTAATGGAAAGAGAACACCAGATATAACGTGGTTCGGCAAGGTGCCTACGTCCACGGGGCAGCAACAACAAGAACTTCCACTATGATAAGGTGGGTACAAGAGATACACAACTTCAAGAATACTACTTGAAGGAAACTCTCTCTCTCTCACACTTGTTTTGCTACCTAACAACTACAACACTCTCAACTTAGAGCGGACACTCTTCACTCTCTATTTGGATGAAGATGAGATTGGATTGGATGATTAGAATGAGCAAATGACCTCTCCTTATATAGGCCAAGGAGGAACCCTCTAGATGTCTTCATTAATGCTCCATTCAACTCTTCCAATGAATACTCCTTCATGAATCTTCCATATTCATGAATCCTTCAAGAAACTTGCATAGGAATGTGTAGAGACAATAACTATCTCTATGGGAAAACCCAAAAGTCACATGGTCTAGAATATTCAACAATCTCCCCCTCTAGACCATGGGTACCATGACTTCTCAATGGAAGTCCATCCCAGCAGCCTTAATGCAAAACTCCAGCTTCTGCTTGGGAACAACTTTAGTCAGCATATCTGAAATATTCTTATTGGTGTGAATTTTTCTCAACTGGAAAAACTTCTTTGACACTGCATCTCGAATCCAATGATAACGATGATCAATGTGCTTAGTGCGGGGGTGATACACTGAATTTTTGCTCAAGTGAATAGCACTCTGACTATCACAATGCACCACATAATTTTCTTGCTTCACACCCAACTCTTGAACAAACCTTTGCAGCCATAACATTTCCTTGCCTGCTTCATTTGCTGCTATGTACTCAGATTCTGTGGTGGATAAGGCAACACACTTCTGTAACTTGGACTGCCATGACACAGCTCCCCCAGAAAATGTAAATAAATATCCAGAAGTGGACTTTCTATTATCAAGGTCTCCTGCCAAATCTGCATCTGTGAAACCTTCCAAGATCTGTCCTAATCCACCAAAACACAAACACAACTTTGAGGTGCCCCTCAAATATTTAAGTATCCACTTAACAGCTTCCCAATGCTCCCTGCCAGGATTAGAAAGATATCTACTAACAACACCAACTGCATGTGCAATATCAGGGCGGGTGCATACCATGGCATACATAAGACTACCGACAGCTGATGAATAAGGGATACCTGCCATCTTATCTTTCTCCACTTGTGTAGTTGGGCATAATCTTCTGCTTAACTTGAAATGATTTCCTAGAGGTGAGCTTACTGGCTTAGCTTCTTTCATGTTGAACCTTTCAAGCACCCGTTCAACATACCTCTCCTGTGACAGCCATAATTTCTTCGTTTGCCTGTCACGAGTAATCTCCATGCCCAAAATCTGCTTAGCTGGCCCTAAGTCTTTCATATCAAATGACGTTGATAAATCTACTTTCAACTTACAAATCATAGAAACGTCTTGGCCCACTATCAACATATCATCAACATAGAGCAACAAAATTATGAAATTACCTCCAGTAAACCGCTGGATATACACACATGGATCTGCATCAGTTCTCTTGTACCCATGACCCATCATGAATGAGTCAAATTTCTTGTACCATTGCCTTGGCGCTTGCTTAAGCCCGTATAAACTTTTCTTCAACTTGCAAACCATGTTCTCCTTTCCCTCAACTTCGAAACCTTTCGGTTGCTCCATGTATATTTCTTCTTCCAAATCACCATGAAGAAATGCCGTTTTCACATCTAACTGCTCCATCTCAAGATCCATGCTAGCTGCCATGCCCAAAATAACTCTAATAGAAGTCATCTTGACAACTGGTGAGAAGATCTCGTCAAAATCTACTCCTTCCTTCTGCCCAAAACCTTTCACAACCAAGCGAGCCTTGAACTTTGTCAACTGTTCATTCTGATCTCTCTTCAACTTAAACACCCATTTATTTTTGAGTGCTTTTCTGCCTTTAGGAAGCTCCACCAACTCATAGGTGCCATTCTTCAATAAGGACTCCATCTCAGACTTCATTGCCAACATCCACTTATCACTGTCTGCATGAGTCTTTGCCTCCTCAAAGCATTCAGGCCCTCCATCATTTGTCAACAGAATGTATCTGGAATATGGATCATCTCCATCACTAGTGACCAAAATATACTGTGAAGAAGGATACTTGGTACTTGGCTTTGGCACTCTGTTGGATCTTCGAACCTATACTTGGGCATTTTCTAGCTGCTCCCCCTGAATAGGCTCCCCCTGATCATGATCCACCTGATCATTATCTTCAGGTTCTGCTACTTCTGCTTCTACTTCTGTCATATCTGGAACATCTTCATTTACCATATCTTGAGTTTTGTCACTAGGTTCTTGTAGAAGCGGTGATGAATCGTAAATGAGGCGGTCTGCATTTTCTACTTCCTTTTTGTCAAAATCCGCAATGGTTTGACCTTCATGGAACACCACATCTCTGCTTCTGAATAATTTCTTGGTCTTTGGATTCCACAACCGGTAGCCCATCTCTTCATTGCCATACCCAAGAAAGATGCATGGCATGGCCTTGTCATCTAGCTTTGATCTTTGCTCCTTTGGTACATGTGCAAATGCTTTGCACCCAAACACCCTCAAGTGGGAATATGAAGCACTTTTACCGGTCCACACGCCTTCGGGATTCTCCAAGTCCAAGGGTACACATGGTGTTCGATTGATAAGGTAACATGCGGTTGTCACTGCTTCGCCCCAAAACTCTTTTGCCAGGTTGGCAGTCTTTAGCATGCTTCTCACTTTTTCTAAAATGGTGCGGTTCATTCTCTCTGCTACACCATTATGCTGTGGAGTGCCAGGAATTGTCTTCTTGTGTTTGATGCCATGCTTTGAACAATAATCTCTGAACTCATTCGAAGTATACTCTCCGCCATTATCACTACGGAGACATTTGAGGGTTCTTCCTGTCTCCCTCTCCACCATGGCATGGAACTCCTTAAAGGTTTGGAACACCTGGTCTTTTGATTTCAACAAATAAACCCAAACCTTTCGTGAAGCATCATCAATATAAGTAACAAAATATTTATTATGACCTAGTGATTCAACTTCCATGGGACCACATACATCAGAGTGTACTAGGTCTAATATATTTTCTTTCCTTGTAAATGTTCTTGTGAAACTAACTTTATGTTGCTTACCAAATAAACAATAATCACAAGGGTCAAGTGAGGTACCTTTGGCATAGGGAATTAGAGACTTCTTTGCCAAAACTTGCAATCCCTTCTCACTCATATGGCCTAGCCGCTTGTGCCATAGACTTGGAGAAGAATCGTCTACAACATTCAACTCTCCTTTGCATATCTTGCCATATGTCTTGTAGAGAGTGCAACACATCTTCCCTCTAGCAACCACCAATGATCCCTTGGTAAGCCTCCATTTTTGATCACCTCCATGATGATGAAACCCTTGTCGGTCAAGCACACCGGTTGACATCAAATTGAGACGTAGACCCGGAACATGTCTAACATCTTTCAACATAAGCTTGTTGCCCAAATCGGTCTCAAAACAAATATCTCCAATTCCTGAAATCTTAGAGTAGCCATCGTTGCCCATCTTCACAATCCCAAAGTCACCACCTTTGTATGTAGTGAAGTACTCCAAGTGTGGAGTGGCATGGAAAGAGGCTCCGGAATCAACGACCCATGCAACACCGGGACAATCATCAACATGTAGACATTCACCTTCAAGACAAAGGAACTCACACCCATCATGAGACAGGGAAGCTGCAGTATTTTTCGTGTCGACAGTCGGTTGATGAGTATTGCCATCTCGACCCTCCTTTGGATCTTTTTTCAACCTGTTGCAATTTTTCTTCATGTGGCCAAAAATACCACAATGATGGCACTTTCCATTGAATCTTGTCCTCGATCTGCTTACACTCCTTCCATGGCCTTTGGGACCTCTGCTTTTGCTTCTTCCTCTATTCTCCGTCACAAAGACTTGGCTATTGTCTGAGCTTGAAGATTTTCTTCTGGTTTCTTCATTCAACATGTTACTTTTAACATTTTCCATAGACAATACACCATTTGGAGCAGAATTACTTACAGTTACAACAAAGGTCTCCCAATTGTCCGGCAACGATCCCAATAGCAACAAGGCTTGCAACTCATCATCAATCTTCATGTCCATCGTGGTCAATTGATTGATTGTACTTTGAAAGTTGTTGAGGTGCTCAGTCACTCTAACACCATCTTTATACTTCATGTTTACGAGCTCCTTGATTAGAAATGCTTTCTTGGCAGCGGTCTTTTTCTCAAACAAGGACTCCAGCTTCAACCATAATTCATGTGCGTTGGTTTCATTTGAGACATGGTGGAATACACTATCATCCACCCATTCGCGGATATGACCGATGGCTTTGCGATTCATCTTCGTCCAATTTGCATCCGATGTCCCTTCTGGCTTGGCCTCCACTCCTTCAATTGGCTCATGCAAATCTTTGCAATAGAGAATATCCTCCATTCTCGGCTTCCATGTAATCCAATTTGAGTGGTTGAGTCGGATCATGGTACTCCTTGAACCTTCCATTCTAACGCCCCCCACGAACCAAGGGCTCTGATACCACTGTTGGGAAAATTAATAGAATGGAAATAATAACTCAAACCACAATAGGATAATATGCAAAGAAATAAAGAGAGTAATGGAAAGAGAACACCAGATATAACGTGGTTCGGCAAGGTGCCTACGTCCACGGGGCAGCAACAACAAGAACTTCCACTATGATAAGGTGGGTACAAGAGATACACAACTTCAAGAATACTACTTGAAGGAAACTCTCTCTCTCTCACACTTGTTTTGCTACCTAACAACTACAACACTCTCAACTTAGAGCGGACACTCTTCACTCTCTATTTGGATGAAGATGAGATTGGATTGGATGATTAGAATGAGCAAATGACCTCTCCTTATATAGGCCAAGGAGGAACCCTCTAGATGTCTTCATTAATGCTCCATTCAACTCTTCCAATGAATACTCCTTCATGAATCTTCCATATTCATGAATCCTTCAAGAAACTTGCATAGGAATGTGTAGAGACAATAACTATCTCTATGGGAAAACCCAAAAGTCACATGGTCTAGAATATTCAACAGAAGCACGGCCGGAGTCTTTACAAGTCATTGCTGGTATTTTTTTTGTTTAATTTTTTTTTCTTTTGGTCTTAGAACTGCAGGTTAATCTCCTTGACGTGATACGGTAGGGTTTGGATTTGGTGATTCACATCATACTAATGGCCAGTGGCCTTTGCTCGTTTCTACGTACATCTTGATGTCGAGTTGTCTTTGAACCACCATAGCTGTTTAACTAGAATGCACAATTTCTTCAACTTTCAACTATCAACCACAATCACAAATATAAATTCATATGATGAAGCAAGCAAAACATTAGAATTCTGCTCTCAGACTCTCAATTGAACTTGATAAAGCAAAAGGCAATGAATTTCCAATGCTCAAAATTCAAAAAAGTAGTTGGTCTTATATGCTAAATAGCCTAAATATCAAGATACTGATATCATTTTCAATTATATATTTTCTGTATTCAGATAATCTCAAGCCACAATTGTGCACCATTTCAGCAAAATGACCTGCATTCTTAGCCTCTTCACTTTCTAAGTCCTCATGTCCATGTAAGTCACTCATTGAATTGCATCATTACTTGAAAATGGTAAAGCATCAAAATTTGAGCATTAGACTAGTTAAAAGCATCCGACTTTGGCACTACATTTCCAGCTCAAAGGGTAACAATGCAATATGTCCGAAGAACAATAGAAAAAGTGTGACCCAGGACTTCAGATTGCATCAACAACCAACATCCATTGACTTGAGATTCAAACAACCATCTCAAATGAGGCTCAATCCTCATTTGCGAAGAGACTGTCCATGTTTATTGTGTTGTTTCATTAATAAAAAATAAAAAACTAAACAGAGTTTCAGAAAAGAAAAATGCAAAATATAATTCATGTGAGCAGAATTGGTATATAACCAAAATAGAAGAAGGAAAGTCAGAGTATCTGAGATCTCAGAAATCCTATCAAAAACAAAGCCAAGAGCAGAAACAAAGCTTTCTCTAGCAAGGACATTACCTTTTCAAGTACTACTTTTCATGATATGGGGATTCAGTTGTTGCAAGGTCAGTGTCAATCCCTTTGATCTTAATCTCATGTATTATGGATGCTTTTGAAGCATTGGTCTGGTAGATTTATGATAAATTTTGTTACTATGCTTAAACCTGAGTTGTTCTTTTGAAACAGATTGGATGGGATTCTGCCATGAGAATGAGTGCAGATTTGCGTAATTTACTCTTATATGAGGCCTTTTTGTATTATAACCCACCCATCCTCATGGTGAGGCTTGATAGGCCTCATCAAAAAGCCCGCGGATCAAGTGGGCCGATGGAGGCCCGCCGGCCCTGAGGGCTATTAGCTCGGCCCGGCCCGTCAAAAAACCAGCAAAAGCCCGCATCGGTGGGCCGAGGGCCGGCCCGCCAAAAGCCCTCAAAAACCAGGCCCGGCCCGTAAAAGCCCGTAAAATATTTTATATATATGTGTGTGTGTGTGTAGATATGTGTGTGTGTGTTTATAAATATATATACACACACACATAGATATATATTTGTGTGTGTTTATATATATATATATATATGTGTGTGTGTGTGTGTGTGTGTGTGTGTTATATATATATAGAAAAGATATATATGCATTACCGCATAATAAATATATATATATATATAGATATATATTATATGTGTGTGTGTGTTTATATATATGTATATATATTTATGTGTGTGTGTGTGTGTGTTTATATATATATATATATATATAATTATATATATATAGATATATATGTGTGTGTGTGTTTATATATATATATAGAGATATATATATATATATATATGTGTGTGTGTGTGTGTGTGTGTGTGTGTGGAAGTTCTTATACTTCTATTATTCTATATAGAATATGTGCATATATATATATTCTACATATCGGTTGACCAATTCGATCGGATTCGAAAATATGGTGAAATTGGCTAAATTTTGTACCACACTCATAATTTATTGTAATAAACTCATCCAACGGTCGGTTTTTCCATTTTCTTTTAATTGATATGGGTTGCTCTTTGGAGTGTATGATATATAAATATAGGTTTATAAGAGTAACTAAGTTTGACCTAGTTGATCGAATTCGAAACGATAACCAAATTGGCTGGATTTTCTACAACCACCATAAAACATTACAATCTCTCAATCGAGCGGTTGGTTTCTCCGAATTCATTTTCCACTTCATGATTGCTTTAGAATGAACCTAAACAATTTAAATACAATGTATATGTCATACAACTTTAGGAGGAAAATTGGTATAAACCAATGTGTTTGTAATTAAAATTAATTTTTTTTTTATCTTATGTCCACGCACATCCATTGATGGAATATATACAAACGTGATGTGAAAAAATAAGCACGTTTCGAGGTTGTCACGGCATCGGTCAACCAATAAAACATATAAGTGTCTACGGTTGACTAATCCGATCGGATTCGAAAATATGGTGAAATTGGCTAAATTTTTTACCACACTCATAATATATTGTAATAAACTCATCCAACGGTCGGTTTTTTCATTTTCTTTGAATTGATAGGGGTTGCTCTTTGGAGTGTATGATATATAAATATAAGTTTATAAGAGTAACTGCGTTTGACCTAGTTGATCGAATTCGAAACGAGAACCAAATTGGCTGGATTTTCTAAAACCACCATAAAACATTACAATTTCTTCATCAAGCGGTTGGTTTCTCCGAATTCATTTTCCACTTCATGGTTGCTTTAGAATGAACCTAAACAATTTAAATGCAATGTATAAGTCATATAACTTTAGGAATAAAATTGGTATAGTCCAATGTGTTTGTAATTAAAATTAATTTTTTTTTATCTTATGTCCACGCATATCCATCAATGGAATATATACAAACGTGATGTGAAAAAATAAGCACGTTTCGCGGTTGCCACGCCATCGGTCAACCAATAAAACATATAAGTGACTACGGTTGACCAATCCGATCGAATTCGAAAATATGGTGAAATTGGCTAAATTTTTTACCACAGTCATAATTTATTGTAATAAACTCATCCAACGGTCGGTTTCTCATTTTCTTTGAATTGCTATATGTAGCTCTTTGGAGTGTATGATGTATAAATATAGATTTATAAAAAATTAGTGTCTTTAAAAATTTATTTATCAATAAATTAGTATCTATATATAAATATAGATTTTTTTGGGTAGAATATAGTTATATAGATATGTTATCTTTGGTTGTATTTGATCATTATCCATTGAATTTCTAAAGCTTGATTAAAAAAAAAAAATATTTGTGTCTTTAAATATTTATTTATAAATAAAGCCCGCAAGGCCCGGCCCAAAAAAGCCAGCAAGGCCAAGCCCGGCCCGAAAAAGCCCGCAAGGCCCGCTTTATATGGACGGGCTTGGATCCTTTGATTTTTAATAAAACCCAGCCCGGCCCGGCCCGCAATTATTTAAAAATATAGCAAGGCCCGGCCCGTTGACGACCCCTAAGGCTTGATTGTTAGTGTTTATGTTGTTGCTGTTGTTGTTTTTTTTTTTTTCCTACTCTTATAAAATTCTTGACATTGTAGCAGCTTATCTTTTAATTTCTTTTGTGAGTTTTGTCGCACACTGATGGTTTGGCTTTGGGGAGTGAACTTATGGGTTTTTTCGCAGGCCAACATTGGCTATGCAAAAATATTTGATCTTGATCAAAATCATCTCACTCACAAAGAAGTATGGAAGGTACTGATGGTTCATTTAGGGTTCAGACCAAAAAAAAAAATACTGATGGTTCATTCGATTTCTCTGTCTTCTCCCTCCCCCCTATCTTCTCTGTAAGTCTCTTGTCTCTATTAAAATTTATGATGTTGAGGTTTAAATGTGACTACTGCGCACTCAAAACATAATCATGTGATAGCCTTTCTTGAGGTTCTGTATGCAACAAAAAGAATTTGTAATTTCACTGGCACAGTAATGTGCCAGCACATTAGATGGACTGCTGGCAGATTAATCAGTCTCTCATGACATATGATGTTGTAAATTTCACAGGACATATAGACAGGTTCAACTCTATGAATGTACATATGTTTCAGTGTTTGTACATGTTCCTAATACTGTATCTTAATGTATGTAATGTAATTCGTGCATCACAAATGCTATACCATGTCAGTGCACATTTGAGCCAACCAAGGCCTTGCTCAATTGCAATCTCCCAAGTCTCACCTGGTCTAAACTCATTTGTTTTATTATTTATTAATGTCTGGAATAGCCTTCCCCCAAAAATACAATTAAGTGATTATTGTATTATTGCAATTTATGTTTTTTTTCATTCTCTTTCATTTATTCATGGTTTGGTATTTATTGCCAATTCTTGTTATTATGTTAAAGAAGCTGCTTCTACTTGTAGGTTTGTAGTAGCAACCTCGTTCATACAGAATGCCTGTTCCTTTTTCTTTTTCTTTTTTTCTCCTAATTATCTGGCATTTTATATGCAGTGTAGCACTTGGATGACCATTATTGTCCCTACTAGCACGACAGCATACCTTTACTCACATTGAAAATTGTTATCGGCTGCATCACAGCCAGTGTACGTAATATCATCCCTCTCTCTAAATTTGCACTTTGCTCTGGTTTTCGTGAGATTGATTGCATGCTTAACCCAGTTCCAATTGGTTCATTGATGAGCTTCCTTTAATATACAGATGTTGAAGGAGATATTGGTCGGTCTTAGTTTATTGTTAAATATTTTGCTGCTATCTTGTCATAACTGTGTCCCTGTATCTTGTTCATTGATGAGCTTCCTTTAACATATTGATGTTAAAGGAGATATTGGTCGGTCTTAGTTTATTGTTAAATATTTTGCTGCTATCTTGTCATAACTGTGTCCCTGTATCTTGCTGTTGCTGTGGTTCTGATCCCCCTTTGATATCTTTTATTTGTCATCTCGGTACTTCTTATTAAGGACACTGAGGAGGATAGCTCTTCCAGTGCAGGCAAGTTTTCTTTCTTGTAGCTTGTATCCAGACATACTTGGGCACATCTTACCAAAAGAACTAGGTTGGTTAAAGTTTATTCTTCCAGAGTTTGTTGTCATATATCTACAGTTTTGATGTGTTTCTGCAGAATCTATTAATGTAATCCATTTCATATCCCATTCTCTGCCTGTATTCTTTCTCTACAGTTTTGGTGTGTTTTTATATATCTACGATCACTCTTGGTATTAATCTAACCATCTGTTAAGAAGTTAAATTGGAAATGTTTTTTGTTATGTGGTATATAATCACTTGAAGTTGGGGGATTCTAATCCTTACTGCTGACTTGTGCATATATGGCTGCAAAACTGGCACTTATATCATGTTCTAGTGTTCTCAAATTTTGTAATTATTTTTTGAATCCCTTGTGCAAATGTCACATGTATCTGCAAAACTGACAGTTACAAGCAACTCTTTTTCATATGTACTTATGTCTGTAGAAGTCACTTATGTTATGCAGCTTTAGTACATTGCTTGTTCAATATAAAATTTTCTACTAATACTATCATGTGATTAATGTGCTTTTCAGCTTTAAAATATTCGACTGCAGACCCAGTGAATTTTCTTTTGGCCCTTAAATATCATGTCTTCCCTAATAGGTGGATCAACTTGTATCAGCCGCTTTGGCTTCGGTCCAGTATTGTTAACTCGCTCTATTCATTCTATTAGGACATAGCTCGTGATTGGGACTTAAGGTATGATTTTTGAACTTTTCTTTTACATTGAATTCAAATCAGATTATACTCCCAAGCATTTTGAAGACTGATACAGATAGGAGCCTTGCCCATTATCTCTTCATATTAATATTGTTTTTGGTTTTTTTTTTTTTTTTTTTTTTATGTTGTGATTTTTTGTACTGGTTTCCAATGGTTTCCAAGTTTGGGTTTAGTAGTGGCAGGGCATCGAATCTTAAATTCTTGCTTGGGAAGATAATTCAAGACTTGTATCCTCCTCTGCCTCTTATTGTTCTCAATTTCTTGATATCGATCATGAAACTTTCTCTTGGTGGCCTGAAGCTTTGCCTCAGTTGCCACTTGATCCAAACACAAACACGGATTCGGCTTGATCGATTTAACTTCACCAACACAGGATGGGGGCTTGATCAATTTCGCCACTTTATCAACACATGGTTTGGGCTCGATCAGATGAGAACAGGGCTTGATCAGTTTAGCTTCATCTGAACTGGGTTTGATCAAGGTACCATCAACATTTTGCTTCACGATCTTTATGCTTATTTTGAGCGATGGCTTTGAAGGCTGCTGCTTAGCCTTTTGTTCGGGCCCAGTACTTTCAGATGCAGCACAAAACCCTAGATCAGAACCCAAACCCAAACCTTGAATCGAATCGAAAATTCGAGTCCTTTGGCGAGTGAACTCCTCCGGGAAATCAGAGGCGGTGACGGTGATGGCGTGGTCGAGAATATCGAAAATTGTGGAGTTGTTTGCAGTGGCAAAGAAATCCCTCCAGTACTTGACCGACTCTGTTTTCTAGATCGCCGCCGCCATGGAAGAAAACGGAGATCGAAAGTAACAAACGGCTAGAGATTGAGAATTGGGAAACTTTTCTAAGACAAGACAAGAGCAAAGCAGAGCAGAGATTTGGTTATCAGAAAGTGGAGATGGATTAGGAATAGAAGGGGGTTATACAAGGATTCCGTCTATTCTTCTCTTGATCGGAATCCGGATAAAAACTCGAGGCTGCCAACGGTAAAATTACTTGGGCACCAATTAATTTAAAAAAAAAAACACTAAAATTCAAATTTAAATTAAAACTTGGATATTTAATTTAAAGGGAAAATGATCATTTACCCGATTTTAGGCTAAAAATTGCCCACTTGCTCCACCAACTGTTTTTTAACCCCATTTACCCAAAACACTCTAAGGGATTATTTCCCCTTTACCCAATTAATTCTTTTTTCTTTTTTTTTTGAGACTTTTTTGCCCTCTCCTTCTTTCTCACTTATAGAGAGAAGTCACCCTCCACCTTGCTGTGCTCCGGTGACCAGTGGCCGGCGCGGTCTCTGGCGACCGGACTCCGGCGAACTGTGACCGGATTCCGGCGACCGATAACCGGATTCCGGGAACCGGTAACCGAAATCCGGCGACCGATGACCCGAATCCGGCTATTATTGCCCCCCAATAATCATATTACTGCCCCCCAGTAATCATATTATTGCCTCCCAAAAATCATATTATTGCCGTCCAGTGAATTGTATGAACTCCCAAAACCAAAATGAATACACTACAAGCACAATTGATCAATTTATAATCATATTAGTGCCTCCTAATAATCATATTATTTCCCCTCAATACAAAGTCCAATGTCTCTACTGCCTCCCAATAGACCACCAAAAATGCACAATTTTGTAGGATTCACAGATAATTTGACTTTAATACACAGAAAACAACATGTAACTTATCAAAACACCACACTATAGTGAACCCTGTCCCTCGTATCAAAGTCTACCGGGGGCCAATAATGTGTCTACTGCCCCCCAATAGACCATCAAACAAACCCATATTGGTCAAGTGAAAGTGCAGCATGACTCTACAAATCCCAGACAAATCAAAATTGATACATAACTTCTAGCAACATCCCATATTGAAACTCAGACGCCGGAAGGATTAGAAGAACTCAGGCTTTCCTTTTTATCTTCTTCTTACATTCAAGAAGAGCTACAATTTTGTGGAGGTGTATGTACTCCAGGTGCTCCAGTCCCACGTCGTATAACCCCTCAGAGTGGATATCCACGACTTGACCCGCTACCAATCCCTCCGACCCGATTGACCGGGCAAGCTCTTCCACGGCTCGGATGATTCTAGAAGGCTCGATGCCAACGGTGGACAAGGCTAGGTGCTTGACCGCGAAGGAGAGAAGCGCTTCACTCGCCAAAACTGCAACGTCTTCGTCGAAAACCTTGTGGTTGGTGGGCTTCCCGCGGCGGAGATCATCATTATCCATGCACGGCAAGTCGTCGTGGATCAACAACATGGTGTGGATCATCTTGACGGCGCAGGCCGCCGGTATGGTAACTGACTCAGACCCTCTGACGATCTCGCACGCTGCGACACACAGAACGGGTCGGACCCTCTTGCCTCCGGCGAGGAAAGATTACCGCTTCGTGGATCGTAATCGGGTCTTTCAGCGAAATGGCAGCGTCTAAGGCCCTGGTGAGATGGCGGCGTCGAGTTCTGATCTGGAGTTTGATTTCTGGCATAATTCCAGCGACGGTGGAGAGAGAGAGAGATTCTGGAGGAGAGAGAGGCTGAGTGGAGGAAAGAGAGAGTATTTGTTAATTAAAATGAGGGTATTACAGTCAATATATGTTAGATCGGGTAATTGGGGTTAAAAAACTCTTAGTGGAGCAAGTGGGCAATTTTTAGACTAAAATTGGGTAAGTGGTCACGGCCCCTAATTTAAATTTGAATTTTACAAAAATAAATTATTTATTTTTAATTCACAAAATACTGATTTTTTTTTGTTGTTGTCAAAAACAAATACTTAATTTGAATCTTTTTAATGTCTCATGAGACCTCTACCGTTTAGGGTACCTTCTCCATTGAATGAGAAAATTCTACCCAAACAAAAAGAAATTAATTCGAGCACTGAATTTATTTTTGGGGAAATGATAAAAAGAAAAGTCATTTACATGTGTAAAAATAACAAAAAATACAAAAACTGACACTACAGCTCTCCCCCTCCGGTTACCCAAACTTGTCTAAACCCTTATCCATTCGCACTTGACCCTTACCAAAATCTCTCTCTCTGACCGCACTTTAACATAGACGCAAAACCACGCGACATGTCAACTGTCACATGTGCGCTTTAACAAACTTCAAATAATGGGTGTAGTTAAAAGAAAATTAGATTTTGATTAATAACGATTAGTAACATTAATACAATATCATGAATTTAATTGCTGATCACAATAATTTACATTTCGGACATATAATTATAAAAATTTATATATTTTATTTGACATCAGTTCTCAGTCTAATAGAAAATAAATGTAGCAAAAAGATGGATAAAGTGTGAAACTAATGGAGCCTCTTCCCTTGGCATGGAGTGATGGGAGAGAGTGAAGTGTGTGAGTAATTATTCTATGGTCCCAGATCATCACATGGTATTGTCATGGGATGGTCAAAGTTAATAATATAATTTGAATTTAATGGGGACTATTACTGGGGTAAAAAAAAAAAATTCAATTACGGGAATCAATCAACAAGAAGTACATTGTCATATGAATCAATAATATTAACCTGGGTCCATGGATTAAAATATCTGTATCTATATATCTATCAGAACTTTGAAAAATGGAGATATCGGGGATATTCGGGAAAATGTATTTTTTGAAAGAGTCAATTTATTGGAATTACATATAAATACATTTAAATGTTAATTTCATCTACATCCAAAAGAGACTCTAGGTGGTTGCAAAGTTGCTCCCTAGTTTACGAAAGTACAATCAGACCAAGACATATGTAGTACGAATTGTAGTGATGAACATGATAGTTATAGATCTCTTTAGAGCTGCCGACTTTTTACACTTTTATCCGGATTATAACCCAACAGTCTGTTCTCTTTGTCTGAAACTTTAATATAATTGAGGCCAATCCCATATAATTGAGAAAGATGAAGTGAATGAGTTATTTTTTGAAACATGGATCCATCAAGTTTATTTTCTTTTGTTGAAATTGCTTCATCATGAATTCTCCTCGCCCTGATTCGTCTTCAAGAAATTTCTTCTCACCTGGATTCCACTCCTCACTCTGATTTCCCTCGAAGGGTATTTCTCACCCAAATCAGCTTTGAGGAGATTTCTCCTCACCCATATTCACCTTGAGGAGATCTTTCCTCGCACAGATTTGCATTTAGAGAAATTACTTATCACTCAGAATCACCTTGAGCGTATTTCTCTTCGCCTAGAATGCCTTAAGGGTATTTCTCCTCACCCAGATCCACCTTGAGAAGATCTCTCCACACATAGAATTGTATTTAGAGAATTACTTCTCAACCAAAATCGCCTTAAGGGGATTTCTCCTACCCAGACTCAACTAGTGGGGATTTTGCTTCACCTAAATCTGCCTTGAGAGGTTTCACTTCAAGGTATTTATCCCAAACACATTAATTTGCCTCTTTATTAGGTCATATCTTGACTAGAAACCGTTATTAAAATTTTACACCCTGATATAACCTCCATATTCCATAAGGTATGATTCTCTGTGAATGACTGAGTTTTTTTCTATTATTTGTTTTTTTTCTATCAGATTTTCTAGATATTTCTTCATTTTATCAGGAATATATCTCAAATGTCTAATATATTAAGGATATTTGATAATATCGGAGAAATTTAGCAGAAATGGTAAAAGATAAAATATTTTCCCCCTATGATATATCGGTTCCTCCAAAAAGGAAGGTATCGAAAATACCGTAGATATTTCAATCCTTACCCGAACCACCATGAGTACCATAGTCCGAAATCATAAAATAATTTTTTGAAGTGTGAAAGTGGCTTCCTAAACCAAATAAAAGAGGTTAAACTTTTATTTGAATGATAATACACAAATAATTTAAGATATTTAATGTTCAGCCAAAAAAATTAGAGCTTTGATCGATGGGGTTAAAGGGTGTAAATAAAAAAAAGAGTTGGGAATTTGGGTGTTCGCAACTCCAACACTCCACATTTTTGCTTCTCTAGGCTGAATACGGTGGCACCACCATGGGTAAGTGGTCGGCCGGCGGTTGCTTGTGGCTTTATTTTACGTGGCTTAAAATAAAAGGTTACGAAAAAAGAAGTAAAAAAAATAAGATTATAGTTTTACGCGGCATCATTTAATTCGCCTCATATATCTTCATTCATTCATTCATACAGTTCTCAAAGAATTGAAAATTAAAAAGTAAAGAAGAGAAGACGCAGCTCATATTTCTTCATTCATTCATTCACAGTTCATGAATAAAATAAATTTTGTTTATAATTTTTTTTTATCATATGTAGCATATACTGCTCTATATATATATATATATATATATATATATATAACAGATGCTATCCAGAGTGGAGCTCCGCTTTGAAATTAACGTGTGAAGTTCGAGTTTTGAGTCACTTTTCGGTCGCATATCCACATCTCGACCATTCAGTTTTTAGATACTAGTGTATAGATCATCTCTGCAAATTTTCAGCCAAATTGATAATCGTTAAGGTATCTAACTCGCTTAAACCAATGGATGGACTGAATCTGTCAACCTGAACCGTACTAGCTTTAAGGCAATTATCAATGCCTTAACGATCATCATTTTGGCTGAAAATTTGCAGAGACAATCTATACTCTAGTACCTAAAAACTGAACGGTTGAGATGTGGATATGCGACCGAAAAGTGACCCAAAACTTTTAACTTCACACGTTAATTTTCAAAGAGGAGCTCCGCTCTGTATAGGATATGTATATATATATATATATACACACACACACACGGCTAAAGAGGTATCTTGAAATATATATATATACACACACACACACACACACACAGATATATATATATACAAATCCTATCCAGAGCGGAGCTCCGCTTTGAAAATTAACGTGTGAAGTTCTAGTTTTGGGTCACTTTTCGGTCGCATATCCACATCACGACCGTTTAGTTTTTAGGTATTAGTGTATAGATCGTCTCTGCAAATTTTCAGCCAAAATGATGATCGTTAAGACATTGATAACTGCTTTAAAACTAGTACGGTTCAGGTTGACAGATTCAATCCGTCCATTGGTTTAAGAGAGTTAGATATCTTAACGATCATCAGTTTGGCTGAAAATTTGCAGAGATGATCTATACAGTAGTACCTAAAAACTGAATGGTCTAGATGTGGATATGTGACCAAAAAGTGACCCAAAACTTGAACTTCATATGTTAATTTCAAAGCGGAGCTCCGCTCTGGATAGGATCTGTATATATATATATATATATATATATATATACATGGCTAAAGAGGTATCATTTCAAGAATGTACGTTGCCAGAATGCCAGTCTTACAGCCTTGCTTGAAACAGTTGATAGAATCTCTTTTTCCTCTGTTTCTATTTCTCATGCTTCTAGCACAGAGACTCAATCTAAGCTGAGCATTTCTTTTAACATCAGATTTATTTTGTTTTTCTTTTACAATCTCTCTCGAATACTTCAATATTATGTAGAACATAATTGAAAAAAGAATAAAACAAAACCAAAACGAAAAGTACGTACATCTCTTCAAAATTACATTATGTTGTAGGAGAATTGAATTGTGTGTTGTCATTGATAATAGGAGCCCTTTAAATAGGGAGTTACAAGGTACCCAAAAAGGTAATAGAATCTGATTACAATTGAATACCTAAAACACATTCCTATTACAACTCTAACCCCTAGTTTGTAGAGGCACACATTATGTCGATATCCTTCAACATTCCCCCTTGTGCCGCTCAAACTTGGTGATGACGCTTTGATTGTTGCCTCGTTAAAAACCTTGCCAGGTAACAAAAACCCTGTGGGACAAAAATAACCCTAGTCGAAGGACAAAAAGAGCACAACACGTCCTTCACTCTTCGAGATCGAACATGTAGACATCATGCCTCCCCCTGATGTCAATATCTTCCCCTGATTGCTACAATCATGAGAGTTCGGATAACTTCCTCAATCCGATGCTCTTCGCATGTTTCTTGAAGGTGGATTTTGGTAACGACTTAGTAAATAAGTCCGCTACATTATCCTCTTATCGGATTTGGTTCACTTCAGTATTTAGAAGTGCTTGTTGTTATTTTGATGGAGGGGAGGAGGAGCACGGAAGGTGGCATTTTGCCTTGTGGAGTCCGATCCTACACTTTCGTTGTTTCTCTTCTCTCTGTAGGGATAAAACAAGCCCATATCAATCGTACCTCTCAAATATCGAAAGATTGTCTTTATACCAATCTAATGGCGTTGCGTTGGCGCGGGGCTATGTCTAGCCAACAAGTTCATAATAATTGAGGTGTCCGGTCTTGCATTGTGCTAAGTACAATAATGCACCTATTGTACATAAGTAAGCACTTCCGCTATTAACACGTCTTCGTCATCATCCCTGGGACGAAACGGATTCCTTTTAGGGCTAAGACTACGAACGACCATGGTGCATCTTTGACTTTATCAAAAATGTCTCTTGACACGGTATACAAATTCTGAATTTAGACAAACCGTGTTCTCCCAAGGTCATTCCTCTCAAACTCGGATTTCAGGTGTTCATCGGTTTCCCTTAACTCTCAAGGGTTCCAATTATGTTTATCAACATAAACCGCGACAATTGCAAATCCGGAACTTGTCATGGAAACGCATGGGCATAGTTCATCATATCCCTTCCCAATCAAGTAGTCATTTTAGTGAGCATTTCAACCTCGTTGCAAATGCGCTCCGTGGTCCAGAGCCACTTGACTTGGGTAAATAAAGTCCACAAGAACCTTCATTATATTCCGTATCTAGATCCCCATAGAGATACGTAGTGACCACATTCGTAAGCTGCATGTTCAGTTATTTGGAAACTACCAAACTGACAAGGTAGTGGAGTGCAATGACATCCATTACGAGAGAATATGTCTTCTCGTAGTCGATTCCAGGGCGTTGTGAGTAACCTTGCGCCATAAGGCGAGATTACCATCTCTTTTTCTCATCACGCTATCTAACGAAGACCTATTAATGTCAATAGGTTTTATGTTAGGAGGTGTTGGCATCTCAGGCACGAAATTCTTCCTCTTCGTTAGTGAATCCAATTCAACCTGGATCGCATCTTTCCATTTAGGCCAATTTTCTCTACGTTGGCATTCTTCAACGGAGAAAGGTTCGATGTCATTGGTCTCAATAATTCCACGTCCTCATGTACACTAGTGTAGTTCGTAGAGATCTCTATATTCTTAGGAATTGGTTCTAACATTGAGGCGTCCCCCAACGATGTCTCTTGGACATAACCACAATCCAAAATATTCTCATGAGACGGATTTTGAGTATCAATGATCAATGGATCAAGTTGTGCCAAACTCGCTCTCTTCTTAAGGCGAGACTCCATCGAACCTATGGGTCTCCTACTCTCTCTAGAGGAACCCATGGCCTATGACGCCATTATGCCACCTTTGTGGCGTCACCATTCTACCATCCATGGTAGTGATGCAGTACCCATCTTCTCTGGGTGGCACCATGTCCTCTTGTGGGGACATCAATCCTTGCAGGCATGTTTGCAGCAGGTATATGTGATCTCGTCACTTTTAGGGGATCAAGATGAGACATAGTGGGGACAGACCACGACAATTCCTGTCGTTCCTGTTGAACATTGACGTTCTAATCTCCCCCTAACGACGGGAAGACTGTCTCATCAAAGTGACAATTCGCAAATCCAGCGAAATAGAGATCGCCTGTCAAGGGTTCTACATATCGGACTTATAGTTGGAGACTCATGTCCAACAAATATATATATATATGCATTCGTTGCAATGACTCATGTTGATGCGCTGTGGCGGCGCAATTGGCACATGAACCGCACACTCAAATATGCATAAATACGAGATATTTATACTCAAACCCAGTCACTAGCCGTAACGCAAATAAAAGTTGAGTGGCTGCTATGAGTCGTAGACGAATTAGCATAACTGCATACGATATTGCATAACCCAAGCGGAAATATTGGTGCGCATTACCAATGTCCGGGCTACCATCGTAGTCGTTTAATGGTGGCTGTTCCGCGAGACCAATTGGGTGTGTACATGGGAATATGATACTTGATATCAATACCCAATGATATGCAATAGTCATCGAAAATTTTCGATGTAAACTCTCTAGCATTATCAAGGCAAATTGACTGAATGGGATGATCTGGGTAGTGAGCCCGTAGCCATATGTTATGTACTAGGAGTGTAGTATAAGCAGCATTACGAGTGGGTAATGGCACAACACATGACCAGCGTGTTTGCGTATCAGCCAACACCATAAAACATCTATATGGTCCGCAAGTTGGTTGATCAAATCCATAGAATTCCCTTAGATTCTTTGTAAGAATGGAATTATTTCCTCAATCTCCTTTGCATAAGATGGTCTCAATCCTAAATAACAGGCTTTACAGAACGAAACATGGGCTTTATAATCAACCAATGAAGGTTTTGGTTAAGCCATAATGTCACAATAGACTTGAGAAGTAGAGAGAGGAGTTTATGGCGTCAATGCCATGTATTTGCCGCAGGGGGTAGGCGGCACTGGCCATGTATGGCCTGTCTTTGCACAATCATGGCGCCATGAGGCGCATGTGCAGCTCCTGGAACCAATTCTTGGTTCTTACTTTTCTTCGTTCTGAAAATGGATGTTCGTGTAAAGTCTTTAATACACGGATCATCATATCAAAGCCTATATGTGTCAGAATCCCATAAGTCGTCTCTCATGACATTGTTGGATTCAATAACTCGAATAGTGGTTGCATACAACCCACTAGAGCGACACATAAGTTTCTCTAATACTCGTTTATGTTCGTAGTCATTAGAGGTGATGCAAAGGAACTCTGTCCATTCTTGTAATGTGTTTCCACATGAAAATCATTGGCTCTTATATAATAAAGTTCGAATTAAGGTATGTCTAAGACATTAAAGAATAGACACTTTATTAATAGCCAATGATTACATCAAAGTTTCTTGATCAAATCTAATCCAAATAAAATGAAATGTAGACAAATTGTAGTCACTCAATCCTTTTGGTAATTCCAATCAAATATGACCAGGGAAGTAGAGAGAGATGTCGGTGGAGCGAGGCTCTCTTAAGTACCACTAATCTCAATTACTTTCCTAGACATCATATTCTAGTGAGAAAGAGTTAAAACCAAATGTCATTTATTCATTAAGGCACAATTGTCATTACATAATTCTTGGAAAATGAAAGACTATTTAATCAAAATCTGCGGCATCAACATTGTTGTTTTCCTCGCCAGATTTGAAGTCCGTAATGATGAGATTGACATCATTGTCATCTCCATCATCTCCTTCGGCTGCGAGATGAGCCTCATGCTTTCTCATATCTTTTATACACCTTGTATTATGCAGCTTTTGTTTTTTCACTCGCATTATAGTGCTTAAACCAATGCTCTGAAGATCCACATCTATAGCATTACCTCACCCATTAATTGAGATGCACCTTGTGCATTTGGACATTCTCCATGGATCCCACGTTGGCCAATGTTGCCACGTGTCTACGTATCTCGAGGTTTTCCTTCCTTTGTAGGGCGGTTTGTATGGACCCACAAGTCCATTTTGTTATCCTCTAACTTTTAGGGTTCCGCTCCTTGTGCCCTTCTTTCGGTGCGCTATTATAATTCGCCTCGTGAACGCTCTTAGTTCCAACGGGCCTTTGAATTATGGTTTTTCACAAGTATGTTGTCAACTTACTCAGTAAATGACATATGTTGATGAAACCTCGTAATCCATCTAGCATTGCACACAAGCCTAGTGCTGAGACGGGGAAGGTTGAGAGGATTTCTCAATTAATTCATAGTCTGTGAGCTCTACTCCACAGAATCTCATTAGTAGTGAGAGTATTCTTGACGTTATTTATCCATCGGTGATAACAAATGTCATTTGAATCCGGTTTAGTGAAGTCGGGTTTTTGCATGTTTGCATTCGACATTCAAAGATGAAGGAGAACAAATTAGTTTCGAGTAAAAACTTCCACGACAACTAATATAAGGTTTCCGAGCCTTAATGCTACCAAGAAACAGATTTCCAAGAATATTTAGATTTAGACCGAAACATTGATGTTTTAATATGGTCACAGTTTGATGCTTACGAACGCTCTTAGTCCGAATATTATGAACACTCTTAGTTCATTGATTACGAATGCTCTTAGTTCGTTTATTATGAACACTCTTTGTTCATTGATTACGAACGCTCTTAGTTCGTTTAGCGTGAATCCCCACAATTCCGCTTATCAATTAATCGAACCTATGTTCGTATTTTTCAAAACCTGCAGCAAATAATGGAATTTAAAAGACAAAAAATGCATGAACTTTAATCGTAAAAACTTACTTGGCAATTTGAAGGTTTGCTTCACGATTCTTTATACACGCGCGTGTTGATGCAAGCGTGTAGCTAAATTTGTATTGCCGGAATCTGGTCGGAAATTGGCAGTTGGTGGGCTGCCCTTCTCCCTTCCCCTTTTTTTTTTCTTCTTTTTTCTTTTACCTTTTTTTTTTTCCTTTCCGGGCCCAAGCCAGCTGCCCCTTCCCTTTTTTTTTTTTTTTTTCGGGCCCAGGCCTGTCCCTTTTTTTCTTTCTTCTTTTCTTCTTTTCTTTCTTTTCTTCCTTTCCTTCGCGTCTTCTTCTTTTCTTCTGTTTTCTGGTTCTTGCTTGTGGGAGTGTGGGCAGCACCGGCTGTGCGGGGCTGTGCTGCAAGGCGCAGAGGCTGGCTAGGGTAGCAGCTCTGCGCGGGTAGGCTGCGCCGGTGGGCGGTGGGTCGTGGCTGGAGGGCGCTAGGTCGAAGCAGCGACAGGATGGTGATCGATCGGGCCAGGTTAGGAGCGACTAGGCTGCAGGGAGGCGAGGCCGAGTGCAGCTGGGCAGCGCGGGCTTGCAAGTGGGCCGGTGGGCTGGTGAGCGGCAAGGGCAGCAGAAGGCTGCAGTGGCTTGCGGCAGGGAAGGCTGCAGTAGGGAGGTAGTTTTTTTTTTGGCTCGGGTTAGGGGCTACAGAAATTTTAGGTTTTTTTTTTTTTTTTTCTTTTGTGCTAGGATTAGAACTCGTGCTGATAATGTGTTGTAGGAGAATTGAATTGTGTGTTATCATTGATAATAGGAGCCCTTTAAATAGGGAGTTACAAGGTACCCAAAAAGGTAATAGAATCTGATTACAATTGAATACCTAGAACACATTTCTATTACAACTCTAACCCCTAGTTTGTAGAGGCACACATTATGTCGATATCCTTCAACACATTACACCCAAGCAGAACTTCATGCAAACGGGTGAGGAAGATGTTAAGCAATACCCGAATTATGTCCGGCCAAAAGATGTCAAAACATATATGCACAGACAGGACCATGTCGCAGGGAACTTCTATAAACTTCTAGCAGTTAATTCCACCTTTAAGCCAACTGTAGTTAAAACTAACATCAAACTATTTCCTCCCTTCTTGATGAATTCAAGTTTCATTAGTGAAAGCGTAAAGAGGAAAGTAAGCTGATCAAGTCCACATGAATTTGCACTACTCGAGGAAAGTTCAAGTAACCTTTGTACACATGTACTACCTCGATCCTCGCTATCTATATCAAATGGAATACCTTTAACCTGCAAAGAGCATGAAGAAAAAGACTTATACAATCAACCTGGCATGTTAAAGTCCTTATGCCAGAAAGATCAATACAACATAATCCAGATTTACAGACAAAAATTTTGTGAGGAAAAATATATGAACCGGCAAAGGGGTGTCCTTTAGAATTTCTCACAGCAGTATCTTCATCATATACACTGAACATCAATTTTGTACTTAGAGCAGCAATGCACGAGAGTTAATTAAGAAAGCAAGTACAGAAAAATTCTTTATATTTTCCCTGAGCCTGCTATTTTAGATCGACCAGAGATTTTATTCAGAAAAATCCAATGCCATTGGTTTTTCAGATCCACACAATAGGCAGTCGTTGCAATCAATGCATTCTTATGGACTATAGAATCGATGGCTAATGGCAACATAAGATGGCAAAACTCTGTACCAGCAAATTGCAAAAAATGTGTCCAATGGTACAAGGATGGACTTCCAAAGAAAATTTAGTATCCGTACATTTTGTTGGTTTACTGTAATAAAAAGGCGTGCTCATCATTTTCAAGGGGAGTCACATAGTTTCATACAAATTGCTAAGAATGCAAAGCAAGGTTACTTAAATTTCTCTGTAACAGCACACCATTCTACATGAATACATGGTATAAAAGTTAATATTAATGGTGCAAGCCTACAAGCGTACTGATAGCTTATGGACTAACTAGAGAGAGGCAATTCAGTTTATTGTAAAACTACTTCAATAATATCGGTTATGCAAGTAAGATTATAGTGTCATTTGGAAATAATTTGGGGAGTCCACTAATATTAGGTAAAATATCAAAACTAGAGTATTCGAGACTCACCTAACTGTAAAAGATGAAGGCATGAGAGCTCCAGAAAGTAATTTCTGCAGAAATTCAAATGAGAGAAGAGGAGGCATTGTCCATTCATGATCTGCAACTCATTTCGAGCCATGGGATCAGAAAATTCTTAATTGTGGTCTTTCAGAGTGGCCAGTGGTGGATCCCCTATATTTCTGCCAGTCCTACAATTCTTCAAGTGTGCAAGTTCTGCTACCAGTCCCACTGGTTTCCCCTGCAATCAATATATCCTCATAAGGAGACACCCTATGAGGATCCCCTATATCCCACCAGTTCTTCAAGTGTGCAAGTTCTGCTACCAGTCCCACCGGTTTCCCCTGCAATCAATATATCCTCATAAGGAGACACCCTACTGCTTGATTGACTGGTTGTTTGGTTCAACTCTTGCACATCTTGCTTATATATGAGACGGACTCCACACTCCTTCACCTTCAGACCTGGCCCTCTGGTTTTAAATAAGAACTCAAGCTGACTGCAACTGTTATGCCAACACTCTGTACCAAAGTATTTATCACGAGATACATAGAACATCCACAGGTGATCTGACTTAACCTGGCAAAATTCTTCACTAAAGCAAAATGCAGGCTGTTTGCCATATACTTCCAATTTTCTTCCATCAAGCTTCAAGCAACATACAAGATGATGTGTTGCATTAAAAGTCTTGAATTCATCTCTAGGAAGCTTATCCACCAGATGGTGCTTGTGGAGTACAAAAACAGCACACAAAGCAAATCCCATTAGCCGACTGTTATTCCAATGTGCAGGAAGATATACACTTAAGGAACACCCAACACTCCGATGGCTGAACCACTCAGGAATATTACTTCCAAGAATTACAATTTGACAAGTTTCACACTTATTAGAGATTCCCTGTGTAAGAAGAGATAGATAGTTAGTAGATTAATGTCTATATGTATATGAGCAGACACGCACACACACACTGAGAGGGAGTACCTGATACATGAATGTCTTCAGCATTTCAAATGCTATGTATCGCATCCTTGGTTGCCATTTAGATTGAAGCAATTGATGAAATTGAAATATGATTTGTCTAGTCTGTTCAAATTTGATGCATCAAACAAGTATTTCAGTGAAGTACAACCATCTGCCCTTAAATCAAGTATACTATTTGATGGAAGGTCTGACAACTCTTGCAGTCTTGCAATTCTCCAAGTTAAAGTTCTCAAGCTTAGAAAGCAATCCAATGCCTATAGGAAGACGAACAAAATTGTTCCCACTTAGATTCAACGTCACCAAAGAGGGAAAGTAACCAAATTCGTTGGCAAATGCTCCTTCACCGAGATTGCAATTACTCAGGTTCAGATATGTTAAATTACACAGACCATATATAGGCAAGCGGAAACTCATTGGCTCTTTTTGTACCAATCCTGAAGGCAAGAACTTATTTAAAGATCGCCAAACTACTTTGCATCCATGAAAGATTGAAAATCTCACATATTTTCTGTGATCATGCGTAGATGATATTTCTATTGCAAACCCACTATTCACATCAGTTTCCTCAAAACAGTCCATCTCCCCCACATTTACCTGATGTTTGCCGAGTTTCAAGCATCCAGAAAGATTAAGATTTTCAACAGACTTCAATTTATTGATGGTGCCTGGAAGACAAACAAGATTTCTGCAGTTGCATAGATTCAATGTCACAAGGCCAGTCAGCCGTTCAATTGAAATAGGCAGTTCCTCAATGGCAGTCTCATCAAGACAAAGCACCAACAAACGTTCCATATTTCCAACAAACTCAGGAATCTTCTTAACTTTTGAGCAGTTAGAAAGAATAAATGTTTCAAGAGATTCCATTTCAATTCTACTTGGCAGACTCTTGAGACTTTTGCAGTCTTTAAGATTCAGGACAATAAGCTTTTTAAGAAATCCAAGGGAATGATGGATTCTTACCAAATGAGAACATCCTTCAAGATCTAAAGTCTCAAGATTCTGAACACCTGCGAGGTCTGGGGTCTCCACAATGTTTTGAGAATGGCAGAGTTTGATGAACTTCAACTTGTCAAAATTCTGCTCATAAAATCGAAACAGTGAGCCACCACACAGAACAGACAATTTGCTTCATATAGATAAACAAGTAGTCTATTAACTAATAGCCATACCTTTGTTCCCTTCCAAAGCTGTTTAATGTTGCTGTGGCACAAGTTAAGTTCAATAAATTCATCTGCTTTAAATTTTTTTGGGAGAGATCTTAAGGGACACCCAGTTCATCTGCTTTAAATTTATTCTTTACTTTGAAAGAATTTGAAAATTGAGCTATGCTTCTTAGATCCAAGTTTGACAACAGGCTTTTTCTTTTTTCCTGTTACCTTCTTAATGGAGAGTCTAAACACTATCAATCCCATGAAAACAGAAAAGGCAGACCCTATTCTAACCAAATATGCATCCCGCGAATTTGAGTTTTTCCCCCAGCTCCATATGATCAAACATAAAACAGTACAAACTTCTAATCGCATGGCTCTGAAACAAATTTGGAACAAAATCCAAGAGTCATGACCTAGATATAAGGAAACAATCAATCTGAAATCAACAATGGAGCAGTTTAAGCTAACAGATTTCCAGTGACGACCTAATATGATATGAGAGATAGAGATGAAGGAAACAAGTAACAGGCTTCCCTACATCACCTAACAGGAAAATTGCTCGTTGACGTCCAAAGCTTTACCATTGTAATACTATGACCAGTGATTGAACCATTGAAGTTAAAGGAAGTATCCTTCTACCATTTTATCCCTACTCCAATTGCATAGATTTACATAATAATGTACATATAGCATCACTCAAACACTAGCTGTGATCAGATATATTTATATGCCATAAAATTCAGCCTATAATCAAACCAAACAATAGAGCAGTTTAAGCTAACAGATTTCCATGACGACCTAATATGATATGAGATATATAGATGAAGAAAACGACTAACAGGCTTCCCAATATCACTTAACAGGAAAATTGTTCATTGACGTCCAAAGCTTTACTATTGTAATAATAAGACCAGTGACTGAACCATTAAACTTTGAAGAAGTATCCTTCTACCGTTTCATCCCTCCTCCAATTGCATAGATTTACATAACAATATACGTATAGCATAATTCAACAACTAGCTGTGATCAGATATACGTACATGTCATAAAATTCAGCCCATGTGATCTCAAACCTCCCATATGCCATAAAGTAAAAGATAGGAACAAAACTAGTTCACTTGCAAAAGAAATTGCACATAGTGGACAGTAAATAAGCACTAAATGTATATGTATATGTAAATAAGAATAGGACATCACTGAAATTTTATCCAATATCCAATTATAATTAAACCAATTACAAAACTAACCATATTTGTGTTGGAGTGTCACTCTTGTATTCTTTAATCCTCAAAGAGAACAGGTGCATAAAATGCTTGATGGTACTACTTTTGGATTCAACACGATCTTCTAAGATGGCAGAACAGTTGAGTCAGCTATGTACAAAGTAATACAAACCTAGAGAGTTCATCCAGCGTTCCCAATATGACCAAATTTTCAGGGCTTACATTATATATGAAAATTTCAGGCAGGCTCCACAAGTCGATGCGTCTATTTGGGCCTTCAAGAACAGAACGGTCTAGAAAACAGGTAGCTATGACAACCCTGCACGATATCAAGCAAAGGAACAGTTTGGCATGCTTCCTCAACTGGAATGTCCTTCCATTGATTCAGTATAGCGTCAGAGATAGGAGCAATATGATGTTGCAGAACAGCTGCACCAAGGGATCCGACCAAATTCAGCCTTGTTGCAGCAGAAATAACATCTCTCATTGTGATAAACATGAAAGCTCTTTGGGAAGTACTGCTATCAGCAATCCACATATAAGCCCATACATAGGAGCACCGTGAAAAGAAACGACTCCATTACATGAAGAAGTTTCCCTCATAGATTTAAGAGACAGTATTTCTGAATACAGTGCTGCAACTACTCTCATGAGTCCAGACCCTTGCGCTATTGATGCCTTTCTAGTTTCTACCCACTTCATTAGTTAGCATTGGGCCCAACATCTTGTCATGTTTCCGCAAGGTCTCCAAATCAGGTGATATTGTTGTAGAATACACAAAAAGGAGTAAGCTTGCAGTATTTCTCACAGATGAATTACGAAAGTTTGGAGATCTTCAGGACCCGAGAACATCCGACCTGGGATTGCAGCCTCAAGACCGAAGGAATGAGCAAAACCACCGGTCGGAAGGATAGAATCAAGCAGTTGCCGTTGTCCCCATTGTCCCGTCTGACGAAGCATGCTCCTTGGTTTCTTTGTTTATATCCATCCCACTTCAATCTCGGAAAAGGAACCACTCCCTAATACACAATGAGCCTAATCTTTGGTATTGATAGTAGACGAAAAACCTATGCACAGATTCAAATTCAAATAACAATCCAAAACATTCGCCGCATAATCCTAATGTACTATGATTTCTTACTATTTGCCTACTCAACTACGTTGGTAACTTAAGTTCATCTTCAAGCTTTCTATTGACTAATCGAGTATGATTTCCAAGCCGTAAACCAACTGGATATGGTATCTACAATAGCATTGGAGCATATGCCATTTTAAGCTTCACATGTTATGTAATCAGACTAGATCATAGTTTTTCAATCAAGCACATACAAGATCATAGTTTCTGAAGCTTGCCACCTAAATATGCATAAAGAAAATGAAAAGTTATTAAATAGAAAACTCTTCCTCTTTCTAAGCTGAAAGATTCAGACTTTCACCGCATTTAAGAGCCGAGATTAGTCCAGACGTGAAGAACAAATCTCAAAGCAATTGAATATTCTCAGTTGATTCAGATAAACATTCAGAAATGGAAACCCAGAGAACTGAGAGAACCCAGAAGAGAGGAAATGCAAAGAATCATTAATATTTAACCATTGAGGAGAAATTGAAGGGAAAGAAGATGACTTTTCACTTTTCACAGCAAAAACAAATAGTTAAAAACAAAAATGACTCAACTGTAAAAGACAGAAATGAGAAGAACTGACCTTTCCGAAGGGTTTTTGTTTTGAATTCGGTGGAGTGAAGATGAGAAGAGAGCCACAGCCTAAACAAAGTTGAGAATGTAGACGTGTTCAGTTTGTGGTCAACCTAAACAAGTTTGAACAAAGGAAACATGAAATGAAACAAACAGCAACAGTGACAATTTGCAGAATTTAGTGATGGAGCCCCTCAATTTCGAAAAGTTATAATTTAATCTGGAAAAAAAAAAATAAAACATTTATGAGATTCCGATTCTAAAAGAATGCGGCTATTGTTATCCTATTATTTTTTTTGTTTATCCTTTCTACTCATAACACCAAACATTTTAATTTCAATATTAAATTTACTTATCTGACTCATTTCTTTTTTCAGAAATATCACTTTATGACATATCTAATTAACGAAATCTTTTATTTGATTTATACCAATAAAACGATTAAAATATAGAGATATTGACCATTTACCCAATTTGAGCCCAACAATTGCCTATTTACTCCAGTAAGAGATTAGTGTGCCCATTTACCCAATTTAAAAGGAAAAAGACTATTTTAGACAAAACTCGACATAAAATTACAAACATATCCAGTTGTTCGGCTCGTCTTCTATTTGTGGTTGCAAACTGTCTCTTTTAAGTGCGCGGGCGTGCCAAAACCGTGGGGTGTAGTCATCGGGGTGTCCCTTGACCTGACTTCTTCACAAACACTGTGGGCGAGGAGAGCACCAATCTCGTCACAAGATTGTTTTCTATGCCTTACGAATAAGGACTTCTGCCTTACGGATAAAGACTTGTGGTGTGGTCTCTTGCGTCACCAAATCGATATTCAACGTTGTAGGTTGAGTAGAGCAATAACTGGGAAGTAGGAGAAAGCACGGGTTTTGCTAAGGTGTGACTTTAGCTTCGCTGGGTTGCGAGGGCGTTACCCATACTTCGCTGATTTCAACTAGGTTGAAGATAGGTTTCCTCCTGAGAGACTTTGATAATCTGAGAGATTAATTAATTGAGTGTCCGTTGTATTTCGTTTTAGCCTCTATATAAAAGCTACTTGCTGTATATTCACCAAGCCACAGTGATTGGCCTTGAAATAAATCAACACTCTTAATAGTAATAATTATCTGCCGGCTTGGATATTGCTAGAATATTGGCAAAGTTGATTGCCCATCAGATGTGAACGGCTGGATATGCTTCTTAAATGTATCTTCGCGATCATTCCGCAATAGTGGCGCACTTATGGAATTATGATGATATATTCTTGTTTTTCTGCAATTAAAGGTGACTGCATGCTCCTGCACACCCAACACATTCCGCACACCCAACACATTCCCTTAATTGCACGAGAAACTTAGTCACTCACATGGCCCGTATGGGGAATCTTGATCATTAGTTAGGGTAGTCTGCGCTGTCTCCAAATTGCTTGATATTCAAGTGGGCTTCATTTCCTCTAGATAATACTTTGTCGAGAATATGTAGTTTGGGTCATGGATATTGGCCCGCTATACTTAATCCTCTAAAGGATATTGTTAAAAGTACTTTTGGGCTCAAACACTAGTCTCTCTACCTCACTCTCTCTCTCTCACACACACTCACTGTCAGGCCTCCGGCAACCCAGACCTCTGGCGAATCAGACCATCAGTCTCCTAACGCCGTTAATTGTAGAACGATGTCAATCAGATCGGTGACTCAAGCTATCGACGAATCAGACCGATGTCAATCTCTTTATCCCCATCACTCCTCTTCTCCCCTTTCAGGTTCACACATCCCCTTTCTTCAATTTCAGCTAGGGTTTAGATTCCGATCAATTTTGATTGCCGACCTTTTAATCGTATTAGAGTTTCGATTATCATTGAAATTTTGAAGAAGAAAAAAAATGGATCTTCCTGGCTTTGCTGTTATACTCCAAGCTGCTGTCAGCACCAATCTCGATGAACAAAAATGAATCAACTGTAAAAGACAGAAAGGAGAAGAACTGCCCTTTCCGAAGGGTTTTTGTTTTGAATTTGGTGAAGTGAGGTTGAGAAGAGAGCCACGGCCTAAACAAAGTTGAGAATGTATAAATGTTCAGTTTATGGTCGACCTATACAAGTTTAAACAAAGGAAACATGAAATGGAAAAGTTATAATTTAATTTTAAAAAAAAATTATGAGATTCCAATTCTAAAAGGATGCAGCTATTGTTACCCTACTTTCTTTGTTTACCCACTTGCTCATTACACTATAAATTTTAATTTCAATATTAAATTTACTTATATAATTCATTTCTTTTTTTAGAAATATCATTTTATGACATATCCAATTAACGAAATCTATCATTTGATAAAAACCTATAAATCACAAAGAGTTAGGTTTTTCCTATCTCTCTCCAAAAAACTCGGCCTCTGCCCCTAAGTTTTACGATTTTCTTCTCGTTCGGTGGCGCTGGAGATCGGCATTGGTTTCGCTGTGGCAGTATTGGGCGGCTGTCGGACGGGTACTTGAAAGCTATGTTGGTAGTCTCATGAGTGCGATGTGGCTCAAGACGTTGTGTGGATTGGGTGATGCCGGGGTCAACCAGATTGTCCAGGTACGGTGGTTGTCGACATGCATCCATGACCTATGGCGGTGGGCATCTTCGGCAAGGAATTTCCAGGACCTGTGGCGGCGTGGCTATGGGTTTTTCTGGCAGATTGGTGTGGCGGCTTGGCTATAGTGAATCTGTTTGGATTGTGGTGGCGGCGTAGCTAAGCGGTTTTTCTGAGCGGTTCTGTGGGGAGGTCGCGACGGTTGTAGGTCGGGCGGCGTTGTAGGCGGCTGAAGGTGGGGATGGTGTGACGGACTCGGGTCATCCCTTTGCTGCTGGCCTTGAACTGGGCCCTTTCTCGTGGGGCTGCTCTTTATTTGGGCTAGGGTGTTTTTGCCCTAGGCCCATCCTATGTTTTTTAGTTTATCTAAAATTACAATAAATTCCTTGTCTTTAGGAAGCTCTATGTAGCGCCTCTAGAGTAGTACCAAAGGAGGATTCCCGCTACCTCTACGTACTTGATTGCATAATGATTAGGTCTATTTCTATGTACCACTGTGGGTACTAACACTAGCTCCTTGTCTGCCGATGCTCTTAAATGGCAGCGGAAGGGTATGTAACGGCTTATTCTGGCTTATGTTGAATATAACAATCATTTATCGATTGATTCAAAAATCTGTCATTTGATTTATACCAATAAGAATATATTCAAGTTTCCTTACAAAATCCATGTCAAAAGATTAGTTTTATTTAAAACAAAATCTGTCATTTAATTTTCTCTTCCAGTTCCAGTGGTTGTCTATTTCAATCTATGTCAACAGATTAGCAAGTAAACAGCTGTGAGCAATGAAGACGAGAATGATTTTATACCAAGCAAAACTAAAATGAGAGGCTGCTCCCTAGGATTTCTCCCTAGGGCACAGCTGTCATCTCCATCTTCTGCTCCGCCCGGTGACGTTGTCGCTAGATGGGTCTGCTTGTGCTCTTTTGGCTTTATAAGATGATGAACTTATCAAATATTATTGCATCTTTGCCTTACAGAGCTATTATTATTTCTTTTTCTGCGCAAATCTCATTATTGCCTTTTAATATGCAAAATATCGAAAGCTCTAGACTTTGGAATTGTATCATGTGCTATTGATTTAGAGAATGACATTATGCCTGCATGATTCACATGGCTCAGACATTTTTATAAGGCAACAACTCTAGGTAGGGTATTTGGAAATCTTGGTGAGAATTTGCTACCCAATAAAATGTTAACCAGAGGCATTGTTTGCTGCATTATGCCTGCATGACTCATATGACACAGTCCTTTTAACAATTAATGGTTGTTTATTTGACCATGTCGCATTCCTTTTTCAAAAAATGGAAGATAGTGATAAAAATTTAGAACAAAGGAAGCAGAGGCGTGTAATGAATATCGAATCAGGCTTGCATTGCATAATTTAGTCCAGTAAATCATCAGACATGGGATGTCACTATTGTGATCGTTCTACATTTTAGTCCTACATAGTACTGAACATGAGTCAGGTATTAGTATAGCATAAGCCAGGCTAGAGGAGTTTTGGATTGTTATAGAAATTAAGGTGGGGCATAAGAGTCCTGTGAAACAAACATGCCCTATATGTATATATTATAAAGGGGGGTGAAATTTGCACCCCCAAATTTACGAACCACACCCCATTTTTTTTTTTTTTTTTTTTTTAATAATATTTCTTATCATCTCTTTTGTTACTTCCTAAAACACCCTCCGCCCTTCTCTTTCAGACCACCACAAGAGAGAGGGGGAGGGTGTTTTAGGAAGTGACAAAAGAGATGATAAGAAATATTATTAAAAAAATAAAATGGGGTGTGGTTGGGGTGTGGTTTGTAAATTTGGGGGTGCAAATTTCACCCCCCATTATAAAATATAACCATTGAGCCACATTTTGAGATAAAAAATAAAAATAATGTATTTCTTTTTGTTAAACAAATTAAGGCTCTTTTAGGCCCATTTTGGCCTTATTCGAAATGCCAACCCGACCCAGCCCTTTCAGCCCTAGTGGCTCCGGCCTTTCGGACGGGTAAGAGTTAGCATATTTAAGCCCCGGTCCGACCTTACCCGATCCTAAATTTTGTTGACTTTGACTAGACCTGGCCCTGTCCGACCCTAAGCTCTAAAATTTAGGATAGGGTCGGCCCTAGCCCGACCCATGATGACCCCTAGACCCACCAAACTCCGTCATAAAGGGAAAAAAAAAACCCACCAAACTCAGTCATAAAGGGAAAAAAAAAAATATATATATATATATACAAAGTAACGGTAAAAGTAAAAAGGTAAAAGTTAAAGTTTAGGGTAGGGTCGGCCCTAGCCCAGCCCATGATGACCCCTAGACCCACCAAACTCCGTCATAAAGGGAAAATATATATATATACACACACACACACACAGAGTAACGGTAAAAGTAAAAAGGTAAAAGTTAAAGTTAAAGTGGTAAAAGTTAAAGGGCAAAAGTGGAAATATGAAAATATGGTGGAGTTTTTTATGATTACCAACTCTATTCTGACCTTTTTTGTTCTTTCCCTGAAAATAAATAGACGAAAAAGAACCTGTAAATAAAACCTTTCTCTAGTTCTATTCGGACTTGAGACTTGTTTTTGGCTTTGCCTCTGTGCTTTGGGTGAGTTTTCTGCTTGTGCTCGTCAAACTTTTCTCGTTAGAATTATATATTCGCAAGATCATCTCTATTAGATTCCATTTAACTCGAGCCTCAAGAAACCAAATTTCCTATAGAAATCTTGGGCAATCTTCATCAATTAATGGGCTTTTCACCATTCTTCCCAAACCCTCTGTTTCCTCCTGTCAAAAACCCTAACAAGCGTAGAGCTTCTCCACCACCAAGTAAGAAGCAAAAGGTAGCTGATGATGAGATCGACACAGATCAAGAAGGCATTGAGCAACTCCGCGACGTCGTTTCTGTCAGTGGAGTCAATCTTGTGGAAGAGCAAGAGCGCATGCTGTTGCTTTCGGGGCCCAAGAAACAGCAAGCATCTCGAAAACTTCTGCTTCAAGAAAACCAAGAAGGGCTGGTTTTGCAGAAGATTCCCCTGCAGAAAAAGTTGGCGGGAATCATGGGGAGGTGTGGTTTGAGAATTGGTGTTGACAAAGATGTGGAGAGATGCTTGTCAATGTGTGTGGAGGAGAGAATGAGGGGGATCACATGCAATTTGATTAGACAGTCGAAGCAGCGGGTTGATTGCGAAAAATCGAGACACCACACTGTTTCTACATCTGATGTGAAGCAAGAAATTATGATTCTCAACAAGAAAGCTAGGGAAGAGTTGCTGGAAAAGGCTCATAAGCTTAATGAAGCTAAGGTTAGCACTAACGGATTTGAGGGTGTTCAGGATAAACATGACGATGCAGATGACAGAATGAGGAGAAGTACAGCAGCAGCAAATGTTGCTGCCCTTGCTGCTCTTGGAGGACATGACATATTGGCGAAATGGAAACTTAAGGCGGATCAGCTATCCCGGGAGAAGCGTCGAGGTAAAGATGTAAACCCCCAGGCTACATCAACTGTTGGAAGAACAATGAATGGCAATGTAGAAGCAGAGAAAAGGGGCGGCGTAGAAGCTTTGGTGTCTGCAGCTGGGAGTGCTGTTGGAAAGTATGGGAGGAATGCCCAAGTTATGGTGATGCCTCAAACAAAGGTGGCTAGTACTCGTAGTATATCTGTCAAGGATGTGATTGCTGTTCTGGAAAAGGAATCTCAGACGTCCAAGTCTACTTTAATATATTTGCTAATGAACACTGCAGCCGGTGAATAATCTGAAAGTGCTAAACACTATAGTGTATGAGAGATTCCTAGAGCTAGGGTCTTTAAACTGTTAATATCAGCTCCTCGATCCTCATTACCTGCAGAATTGCTATTTGGACTTCCTAGGATCAATTTCTTTAAGCAAGAAAATATGTCGCAGATACTGAGCACACATATGAGCTAGGCTTTTTGATCCTTGGGTAGATTGAGAACAAGATTTAATAGTTTCTGTGCAAAAATTAGTAGGATGAAAGGTGAAGTCGTGTATTTCGAGTACTTTTTCTTCAAACTATTGTTATTGTTGCTTTTCCTTTCCTTTCAGTTTACCATCCTATCAATTTATATCGGAAAGCTGCAAAACATATCGACTTTGAAAACCTGACATACACCTACAACCTGACATAGGCGCAAACAATCTCTACTTTTCTAATTAATTGCTATTCATACCTTCAGTTTTGCCATATCTCAAGAAGAGAGAAGTAATTTTGGTTGGGGGGATTCAGACCCAAAAAAGAAGAGAACAGAGACATGATTCATACTAATGAACAAAATTTGGTGAACATATTTGTACTTAATAGGACTCTTGTTTGGAATAGGTACATATTGGTATGGCCTTATAGTAGTTACATTTTGTCTTTGTTCATTCAATTTGAGAGACACCAGAAATCACATCAGTTTATTTGCGGTTTTGAAGTGTGTGCACTTCAATCTGTAAAGGGCGACTTGGGAGCTGTGACTTGAAATGATTTTGATTGGTGGGGTTTAGTTTTTGTTAATGCCCATGAAACGGTGCCGTTTGGTTGATCCCCTGATTAGGGTTAGCAATGGAGTAATTAACTAGATTTACTACAAAAAGAGATTAGCAAACTCAAACTTTGTTAACTACAAACTACAACATGTGGTCAAGTTGGTAAGAGTATCCAAATGTGAAATTCCTTATTAGTTTGAAAATACCTAAATAATATGTGACGAGCTCAATGTGGATCACTTTGCACTTCAATTCTTGCCTTCTTGGTATGTTTATCTAATAGGACTTATAGCAATTAAAATAAGATTGATGTTTAAAATTAATTGAATGGAAATTCAATAAATACCAGATCATGGGTTCGAGTCACCATGGGGGCAGGAGTGAAACCCTTTGATCCTCTTTTTAAAAAAAAATTAAAAAAAAAAGAAAAGATCATACTTAGCTTTAGCAAATTTCACCTGTTTCCATTGGGAAACAAAGGGCAGTTTGTTTTATTATAAGCTTCCTTTTAAGCTGACAAAAAAAAAATTTCCTGACCGAAATTGTAGTTCATTTATAAATGAACACCCTAATTATAATTTACATCAGCCTCTGCTAAAGTTGGAAGTAATGTCAGGCACAATTCCATCTTGGTAGTACATTGGCTTCAAGAAATTGGTTCATGCTTTCAACGGGCCAACCCTTCTACTACCACTTTCAGAGGTTTCAACTGCTCTACGGTTCATAAATAAGCCTCTGGCTGCAAATCTCATCAGCTCGGTAGGTTCCATAAAACTACGCATCCTTGATGCAATCCAGCCATCTTTTGAGAAACCCACTCGGAACCGATCAAAAGACCTGGGCTCTTGTGTACCGGCAACAACTAGTTCCGGAGTTTCTTCCATCAGTGAACCATCATTTAGTAATTGTGTCCCTTGAGTCAATTTGTCAACCTGAACTTTCAGTTGACGTAGTCGATGACCGATTCTTGAGGATACTGCATCATATAACTTTCCTCTTGATAAATGCTTTGCTCCTTCATTATTTAGCAAATCATCAAAGTAGATTGGATCACCAATAACCACAGTCACCTACATTTTCAAAGTATACGTGAAAATAGTAAGCACGCTGAAGAAAGAAATAGTTGATATCCAGGCCTTAAGAGGTACACGACTGAATATCAAGGCCTATACCCTCATATATGGTTGCTGCAGTATCAAAAGTTTCTTCAAAACTTCAACTTCAAATCATGGTTACAAGCATTAGACTACCTACCGTCTTGCCAATCCTCGGGAAGCTGGCACCAATAGGCATGATGTCCTGCATCCCGCTATGTACAAATGCAATAACCATGGGAATATTGTCAGCATCAAGGACCAACCTGTCAAGTAAGAATATGCAATAAAAATCAAACAGTGTTTTAACAAAAAGAAATTGAATCCAAGTGCAGTTGTGTTAAAGCATAAGTTACCATTCAAGAATACAGGACATCATACAAAAAGAAACTCAAATACCAAAGCTTGGGATTCAACATTCACAAAAAAAATATCTTTCAAATGGTTTGACTACATATCTTATTAATCAAAGTCACAAAAGGGGATATCTCTCACAATAGATCCTCACCTCCCAACACCTCTCTTGGGTGACCCCAGGGTTTTACCACCATCTCGAGAACGACTACCTTCTGGGAAGATGTGAACCTAGCCACCTTGATTTAATTTTGAAATCAATGTCCATACCCTGAACCAATAAAAGAATAAAGATGAGAAGATAAGCATCGTTGTCAAACCAAAGGACTATGAATACAAATGTAGAGGAACCAAAACAAACATCAACAACTCAATTCTATATAGAGTAATTAAAACTTCACCCAACTTTCTACACCAAAATTATTTAGTCAATTGAGGATTGAATATGAGACAAAATGATAGCTGTGAGCCTTTCAGTAAAGTTAATGCTACAAACGAAATATACAATGTAAAGTTCAAATATATTTTTCTCTAAAAGCACTTTCTATATGCTAGGGCCGTTGAATTTACTCTCACGTCGTGCACAGCAGCTTCGGAAACTATACAAATTCTAGGGTCTCAACTAACTTATCAATATTTTGGAAACAATGAAAGAGTACCTTTTGATAAATCTCATCACCACGAGTAACTGGCAAGACTTTGACAGATCGGAAAAATGCTGAAATTACAGGATTCGAAAAACACCTATCAGATGCACAGTGTCCACCTCAAGTTCTTAGCATCCAGAAGAACATTTGGAGGAAGCAGTGCAGCAATAACAAGCGGATCATCCATAGAAGCCACATGATTGCTAACCTGGAATGAGAATTAAGTAAAATACATTACAATTTAACAATGGGAAACTAGAAATAGTGGAGGTCCTAGAGAAGCATATGGTAGTTGAACAAAAGAGTAACCTTCATGTACATTAATTTTTGGAAATATTAAATTGGATAATAAGGTTATATCGTTATAAGAGGCATGTCTTTGGGTCTGCGTAGCAATGCGTCATGTAATTTTTCTGAACCATAGACCTGTCACACCCAGAAAAGCAAATTATTGCTGCGACAATGACAAACAATCAAACATCTTGGGACATTAACAACTCCACACGATTTAATCCATTCATGAACACATGGCAAACATTGCCAATGACCGGCACAGCAACAGCTTGCACCATGCGAAGAGTGGCCGACTCTTCTTCAGCGTTGATTTCCTTGCCCACTACACCCACAGAAAAACAATCACCCTTTAATCATGGTTCTTATGCAAACACAACATTTGCATAAGACGTTGTCACATTGTACATGCTATAGAAAGCACAAACAGAACAATGAACAAGTATTACTGAAAAGATCTTCAAGCCCATAGATTTTCATTTCATCATTCTAACATTAGGAACTAACAGAATGCAAGCTAATAAGAACCCAACCGTGTCCTTAATCCAAAAATTTGAACTTTACACAAGCTTCAGATATAATTAGGCACAGCCTCTCACTCCATCTACCTGATTTTTAACACTAGGACTCCAGCAGAGAGTGGATTATATCAATGTGCAAGATTTCCTTATCAAAACTAACATTCGAATTTCCTTCACAACCTAAACTAACTTCACCGACCATGACCATATCAAATTACAAAGTAAACACAGAAACAAATGAATCAAATTTCAATCACTACCAAAATCTCAACGAAAACAAAAACAAGTGAGAGAAGCACCGACCTCGTTTGCGATAGAAGACGGAAGCGAGTCTCTCTTGAAATCACGGAACCGCTGGAGCCACCGCTGCACGGTGGAGGCGAAGTAGCCGTCGGAGAAAATCGGGTGGTGCCTGAATCGGCGGTCCACCTCGACTCTGAATTGCTCCCTGAGCCAGCGCTGTACGGAGAGGGCGTTGCTCTTCCACAGATCTCCGCGCTCAACCCTCGCAGCAACCATCAAAACGATTCCGTAGGATCAATACGAACAAACGGAGAGAGAGAGAGAGAGAGAGAGAGAGAGAGAGAGAATCAGAGAGCAGAAAATAAAGAAGGAAATGATCGAGAGAGTAGTTAAGCGCGAGTGTGGAGAGAGAGAAGAAGAAGGGTGCGTGGCAAAGCTTCTTTTGTGTGAGGGAACGGTGTAGTCTTCGTGCGTAGTGAGCAAGTATATAGTGAGTAACTATTCGAGATATAAGTCAGTTGTGTCGATTCATATGACTGATAATTCTAATTGTCTAAATTATTTTTGTGAACACTATGATCGAACATGAAATTTTCTATTCGCATTTTTTTCCTTTATATGAGACTCGCGATCACAGATCGAAATCATGAATAATGATCATCAGATCCTTTGGACATGCAATACTTATCCAGACATAAAGATTGGGTTCGGATCCTCTCCTGAGCAATAAAACTACCTGAGCTTCCTGAGCTTTTAACCAAATAATGCCACGTGTAGAAACAACATCTAGTGGCTATAATAGTGCCACGTAGTGACTAACATCAAAAACCAATACCCAGAAGGCCAGAAACCTCGACTGTCTTCCACATCTTCCTCTCTCTCTTTCTCTCTCTCTCTCTCTCTCTCTCTCAATGGCAGATCTCCGCAGAGAAGACTTTCGCTCTCTGTTAAGTTCTTGAATCTTGACTCGTCCTTATGGATTTTGGTGATCGATAAATTTCTCCTGGAATTGGTTGGGATTCGATCAATTGATGGGTTTTTCCATTGATGTGTTTCTTCCCTGTAAAATTTCAATAACTAATGGAATATGATATTGAACAATCCCCATCTGGAAAACCAATTTCTCTGTACAATGGAAAAGAACAGCATCAGATTTTTATTCACCTAAAATTTTTGCTTCTTTTCCATGTTTTCCCAATTTTCAATTTCAAAGTTGGGTTCTTGCAAATTTCAAAGTAACGTCTCTATTCTGTTTGAATTTCTTCAAGTTTGAATTTTGAAGTTTCTGGTTCATTTTCTTGCTGTTCTTTCTCCAAGTTTTTCAGTTCAATTTCTAGTCTTGTTGATTTGTAGTTCATGTGTGACGATGTCTAGTTGAATATTTGTTGTGATCTGAATCTTATTCCATTCCTTTACTGTTTACTCCCAGCTATCAAAGCTTATCTTCAAACATAATATGTTGTTGCTTAGGATTACATTTTTCTGTAGGAAGATTCTTGAAGGGTTTTGCTTTAATTGGGATGTATCATTTATTGGGGGCAGGGAATAGATATGGAGTATTTTGATGGAGCAGAGTTTTAGGTAAAGAGAAAATGGTGTCATAATTGTATTCAAATCTCCCAAACAACTTTGTTTAATCTTAGTTGTAGACAGACTCGTAAAGAAGAACAGAGAGGGGAGAGAGAGAGAGAGAGAGGAGTGAAGAAAGACTGGAAGAGACTGATAACGAGAGAAGAACAAGAGAAAAAAAAAAAAAAAAAAGAAAAAAAAAAAAGCTAAAGCTTGTTGTAGGTCGTTGGATTCATCATATCCACGTGTCAACATCTAGATAGAAGCTCAGGTAGGTTAGGCAATTTCATTGCTCAGGAGAGGATCCTCTCCCATAAAGATTAGTATCATAAACATGAAAATTCTGAATCTTGGTGCTGCAATCAAAAAAGAAATATTAATAACTGCAACAATCAGAAGGCAGACTCACAGAGATTGAGATTGAGGTGGAAGAGGCAACACCATTCTTATTCTTTCACATGCTTTCTTTGCACATTGAAAATGGGTATGAAGAACAATCAAGACAACTTCTGTGCCAGTTCTTGTACACTAGATAATAAGAGCTTAAACAAAAGAGAAACACAATTTCTGCTCATACAAAAATGCCAATACCAAACATTAGCTTAGAATCTAATGTCGTTACATTCACAACTCTCTCTGGGCTTTACTTGTCAAACTCCCATAATACGCCTCCATCCTCTGCAACAGAAAAACAGAAATACATTAGCATAAGATCTATTCCAAATGAACATATGAAAAACCAAAAAAGGATACTTCAAAAAATCTGAAAAAAATACAGGCCGTTTTACAAAAACCAGACTACATCTTAGAATGCTTACAAAAGTTCCCACTACTTTAGTGAAACAAGAGATTCATCTTTTATTAAGAAACCATCTCTCATCAAATACGAAATCAAATGCATACTTTCACATCTCCTTTAGCGTTTTTGGTTAGTAAGCATTACATCAGAAATCTGATCATTTCTTTATTTCAAATCTCCTTTCAAAAACTCTTAATGGATTGGATATGCAATTTAAACCATGAAAACCCAAGATACATAATTTCCCGCGTCGAAAACAGCTTAAAGATATGCAGTGTCTAATGTTAGCATTGCATACTAACCAATAACGCTAAACGTGCAAAGGAGGAGATTATAGTTGTCTCGAACAGGTCAGAATTTGTAATCAATATACAGAAAACAATAGAGTAAATCCTACCACAAGGAAAGAAAACGAACATGGAAACCAAAAGGGCGTACCTCTAACTTTCTTGTTTATCCACATCTCCACCAACATCCCTGCACCAATTCCACCAGCAATACATGCTCCAACAAATGTTAAGTTATACAGTCGGGATCTTCGAGGAAGAAAATAGCACTCTGGAATCTGCCTAATCTTCTTAGGAAGCCGCTTCTTTATTTCTGGTTTATAACCGGGATTCCTCTGCATGTCATTACCAACAGCTTTCCAATCGACCCCTTGCAACGGGTCTCTTGGCTCCTCGCTGCCCATTTCTGTAAACTAGTGCCCTTTAGGGATAGCCCAACTTTGAAGTTGCAGATGGCAAGCAATGCAAGAAACACCAGTAAAAAAGATACCCAAAATATAATACCCACTTTGATGGTAACCAAAAAGTTTCTAAACTCCATTACAATTATGAGTAATAGGAGACAATCAAATGCATCAGTGCTTAATACCACTTATCACTTATCATCAACGAGTGCTACCAAAACAAAAAAACAAAACAAAACTAAGATCTGTATTGAGCACTAGTCTACACATATCGAAATTAAATTCATATCGAATCTAGTGGTTTAAAATAGATAATCAGAAAAGCTTGAAACTTGATACAATTTAACTAAAAGACCCACTAGTGTTTTCTATCTGTCAATCCTAATGTTTAAGGACTGTAGAGGATGATAAACCCTAACCCTTGGAGCATATAGCAAAATAGCCCTGAATCCCCAAATTGAGGACATGGGTAAACTGAATTGATGATCATCACTACATGTAAACTGCATAGAACTAAGTAAATGTAACTTCAACGAGTTGAAATAGTCATATCTTATAGGATTGGTGTGCTGAGAAAATTGAGGGAGAGAAAAGAGAACAGTGAATTACTAATCAACTTGATTGAAATTCGAGCCTTTCCGGCGAAGCAGTCTGTTGATTCCGATTAGAAAATGATGGAAGTCATTTGTGGCTGCCAAATTGGCCGGAACTGCAAAACTGGGAAGAAATCGGAATTGTGTTGCATATTTTCGTTTTCTTTTGTTTTTAATACTGTCATTCCCGCGCGGAAGCCCAAACCCGAACCCGACCAGAATGGTTAGCTATTTTTTTTTTTTTTTTTGGATAATGAATAATTTCATTAAGTGACCTGATATGTTGGGTCAGTAGATTAGTGCCCAAATGGTTGGACGAATACTTCGATTTATCTTTTAGGGAAGTTGGCTGCGGGGTTGTTGTTTTTCAGTTTCTTTCATTCCACAAATTTGATCGCCATCACAAATCACTCCCATTAACTTTGCAGCTCAGTGCTAAGAAACCTTGGACACACCAAGTGTACTCAGCTCTACAAATTTAGCCATCTTCTTAGCAATCTGACCAGTGTAAGATAAAAAAAAATTATCTGTAGAAAGCAGTCCCGCACGATGCTGCGGAATTTATAGTTAATTAATATAGTTATATCTAGTTGTAGTAATGCATTGTAGCGAGATTATTTTTGATGAAAAATTTAAAAGTATTACAAACTTGCAAATATATTTCTTTACATTGGTTATAAAATATTATTGTGTCATCGACAATACACACATTCAGACTGATTACAGAAAATACGGAATTTCCTGATTGTCCCAGATTTTTGTGAATCTTGGGGTTATCCGGCTTTTTTTGAAGTACTTTTGACATATAGCCTTCTTGTATGCATGTTGTGCGTGCAAAGTGTTTTTTCTAGTGTTTACATGTCTTTGATACAATTATATACTCATATATTTGGCTTGGTTAATTTTGATATAAATCTTTGCTTGATATACTCCTACTGCTGCGTGCAATTTTTTTTTTTCCTTTCTTTTCTCGGCCGCACAATCCTACATTTCCATATTTATATTTTCATTCATTTTGTTATGATATTTTATAGTATTGACTCTCTTTTTTTTTTTGGTATTATTCTTGATATCTCTATCATTGGCAATTTAAGAAGTTCAAAGTTTTGTTGGTACTTTTCATAAAAAAATAAAAAAAAAGTTTGTTGTTATTTTACAGTATTAACCCTCCTTGATGGTTTTTCATGTTTCTATCATGGGCAATTTAGGAAGTTCACCTTTTTTTGGTATTTGAATAGGATTTGAGACGGGCTAAACTATATTAGAGGGTTAATTGATCCAAAAAGAAAAAACCACACGTACTATTAATCTAGAAATAAAGTTATCTGCAAGTACTGATCTATCATGATAAGATAACGTTGTTGTCAACATCATGTAAGATTTTGCATGGGTTTTAGGTTAGGGTTTACACAAATGCATTTGTTTTGGTTACTTTGTCTAAGCTGGAAGAATGTTTTCTCAGTACTGTGCATTTGAGAAAACAGTTTCTGATATTGCCACTAATATTTTCAAGGGTTTAGGATCTAGGAATCAAGACTCATAGTTTACAATTTGTGTAATTGTAATTTGTGTAATTTTGATTGCCTTCCATTTCATAGCTTTCAATTTGGTACTTCAATAACACTGAAATAGACTCAATTGTATTTTCTAATTGAATAGGCCGAATCAAAAATCTTCAAAAGCAAAGAACTTGAATGATCTCAATAGAAACACCTTTTGTAATAGAAGATAAGAGGTACAAATACCACAGTGATCAGTGCCAAAGCTTACCAACATTGCTAAGTGGGAGTCAAGAAGATTTCTATAGCATTCTAAATATCAACAGAGTCCGAGCAACATATTTGGTTTGGCTTGGATTGGTTCATATTTGCTTTATATAACTTGGACTACTCTCAACATTTTCCAGAACCAACCATGAGATCATATATTTCTATGAGACTATCTAATTTCATTCAAAAAAATTATCAAGTTCAAACTCAAAACAATGCATTACAATTCCTTTCTTCTGTATTTATATCATTCTAAACAAATTACTATATGTAATATCGTCATGATTAGAATGCAAAAAATCTGAACGAAAAAGCACCTCCAAACACATGATAACTGAATTAACAACTATCTTAATTAATCTATATAACCAGCAATAATAAATACCAATGTAAATACAAAAATCCTTTATCAAAAGGCACATACCTGAATAAGAGCAAGAGACTGGGATAATGGCAAACGCTGCACAGAGGAACAGCAGCAGATAAACAATGTGTACACTTTTTTGCATACAATCTAGAAAATCCAAACAAAACAGCAATAAAATTTTAAAATTAATTATAAAGCGGCCAAACTTAAACACAAAGCTGCTCGAACCAGAAGCAAAAGCCCAAAAAAAATAAAAAATAAATTGACACACCAAAAATCTGGCACCTACTATGAAAAGAAAAATATGCTATTTTCAGAGTTTTACTTATTCTTAAGAGCTAAATGAATTAGTTTTAGGTAGCGTCCTGATAATTGTGTTCTGATCAGCAAAGTTTGTTTCTGATGATATGTAAAGAATATCTTTGCTGTAAAAGAACAGAAGATTGATTAGTTCTTTGAGTTCCAACTACACAAAAAACACAACAAATCTAACTTCAGCGGGGTTGTTTGCTTGGTAAGAAAAAAAAAGCTCGAAAGGCAATTTCAAAGAAAATATCCAGAAAAATGTCCAGATTTACCAAATTGAAAGGGTCATGGTTATTTATTATCTAAATTGAAATGTTCTCCATAATAGAAGCAAAGGCAAAAACCAATGCTCTAATGATTACATAAAATGCAGACATGAAGGGCGGAAAATCATAACGAAGGGAATCAAAGGCTCGGTTCTATTATCTAAGCATTAAAGTGAATGTATAAAGTTTATGAAGTTAATAAAAACGTAACAGAATCAGGGTGTTACCGGTGGAGTTGGAGGGCAGCCACTTATAACCTGCAAGAGTGCAAGAAATACAATAAAAAAAAATGATCAGTAACCATTAGAGAGCATTGGATTCTCTAATCAGAAAAGATAACTTTAGATCTCTATCAAAAGTGGATTTTAAGTTAGTGAAGTGCATGGTATACTAATAATCTTATTTCTCGCCATGTCTGTTAATAGGAATCAATATTAACAGTAATGATTGATGAACATCTCCTTTGACTAACAACCTGCTAGAAATGCTTGACGTACATATCATTGTAAAAATCTCGTTTGAGAAGCATGGAAAGCACAATATGGACAGTCATAAGAAGCTCCCAACAGAAAAGTAGAAAGAGCAACTTAGTATGACAGAAAAAAAAACTAACAAATGACAGAAGAACACGGCAAGTAAATTAATCACTTTGAACAAAGCAACCAAAGAACAGAAAATGGCAAAAACAACACTTGAGAAACAAACAAAATCACTAAAAATTTGTTGTTCATTACGATAACTTGGTAAAGTAAATTTTGAGAAATCAGAGACTGAGTTATGAGATTAATGTAGTGATATTTATCTTGTGGATTGAAGAAACCAAGAATATAAATGGCCAAACGACCGGAAACTGGCGTTTTTTTTAATATAAATGGCCACTTATTTTCCGAAGCTGTTAATATTATTCTAGGTAAAAAAAAAAAAACCAGTTTTGGGCTGGAAACCAAGATAGTGGCAGCATCCATTCCTTTTATGATGTCGTTGCTAATCCAGATTCGTATGGCAAAGGCTCCAGATTTTTGAGACAAATAGAACAATGGATAATGTAGTTTTACTATATCTAATGTATCTATAACGTAGTTTTGACGTAAATTCAACCATATCAATAGTATACCCGCAGCACCACGCAGGCATTTTGCCTAGCATGAAATTGAAAAACCACTACAAAAAAATTAAAAAAAATAAAATTCAAAGGCACTCAATGAAACACTTTTCTTCTCTCAAGCAAATGCATTTGTTTTGGTTACTTTGTTTAAGCTGGTAGAATGTTTTCTCAGTACTGTGCATTTGAGAAAACAGTTTCTGATATTGCCATTAATATTTTCAAGAGTTTAGGATCTAGGAATCAAGACTCATAGTTTACAATTTATTAACTGAAATGAAAAGGTAGGAAAAATTAAGAGAGGCAAAATAGCATTCTGCTGATGTACACACCCAAATTCAAAAGTAAGTGAACGTGAAAGACTGCTCAGAGTATTACATAAAGCACACAAAGTGTTATAAACAAAGACAGATTATATAAATGAAGACCTAAAGAGCACAGAAAAATTTGTACTACAAAGATTGAAGAGGATCTTGAACATAATACTTTGCTGGAATGGGATAATCCCAAATTTTTTTTTTACCAAAACAGTGGACTTAAACATATCTGACAACATAAGAAAGAAAAAATAGTCACCAATAAGTAAAAAGCACTACCTTACTTCTAAGGCTCTAGAGCAAAACACAAAAGTTTCTAGATTCATGGTGAACTTTAAACTTAGAAACACACTAAACAGACCTGGACCTGGGTTAATTATTCAGCAACAGATGCCAAAATTGATCTGTTCAGGTTATCTTGACTCTTAACAACATTACCTCTATCACAGATCATCTTGACCCACAGATCACACTATTAAAAAATTGCCATTGTATGATTTAGACACCTAAGAAACTTAACAACAATTAGATACATATCTACATCAAATCCATGATTATCAAGCTCAAAAAATCTGATCAAATCCATTGATCAACTCATATTATGCAAACCTCTTTTAAGTTTTAACATAAAACTCATATTAGATGTCTATGAAATTAAAATTTCAAAAGATAATCATCTTTTTTTTTTTTTATCAAACAAAGACATACCTATTGAACAATCATGTTTCACATTCATACCGGACAAATAAATCTCCAAGCAAAAATTTCAATATTTCTAGTGGAAGGCCTTCAAACAATCAGTCCAATCTTTTGCAGAAGCAAAACTGGAAAACTGGACCTGTAAGAGGTCCAGCAGCGTTTCCGGCCCAACCACTATATGTAATGTTATTTTTTCAATGAGTGTATAGGTTGAAGACAAAATTAAAAAATAATAATAATAATAATAAGAGAAGAAACAGAAAAAAAAAAAAAAAAAAAAAAAAAAAAAAAAAGGAAAAAAACAGAATTTTTTAATATATTTTTTGTAATTTGGAGCTCAAAATGACCATTTTACCCCCTACGTGGGGCCCACATAACAGATTTAATAGCCAAATTGGACGGAATAGTAGAAATTGGACAAGACTGATGAATTTGGAGAGTACAAGGGTGTTACTGATTAAATTGAAACTCGAGGGACTAACATGATGACGACCCCTAACCTCAGGGGGATAAACTGAAATTAGTCCTAAAATAATATTAAGGAAATTGATCAAATTGGAGATGGGTATGTGACGTTGGAGACAATGACTAAGTTACGTGTTTAATTAGGAGACTTGCAAAGGCTGTTAAGCACCAAGAGGCAATCGAGGCGTTTCGGGGCATGGAGCGATTTGGATTGATTGAGCAAAGATGTTGTGGCATTGAACACTCTACTGAATGCATTGGTGAAGGAGAGAAGCGTTGAGCTTGCCCAAGAAGCTTTCTTGGAGTTTAAGGAATCTATACCTGTGAATGTTCACAGCTTTAACGTACGTTTTGATACATGGGTGGTGTAAGAATAGGAAGTTAGACATTGCTAGGAACACAATGGAGGAGATGGAGAGACACAGGTCTCACCCCGATGTTTTCTCGTATACTTGTTTGGTTGAGGCCTATTGTAGTGACAAAGGATTTTCGCAAAGTTGATGAAGTTCTTAGTGAAATGAAGGGCAAGGCTTGCGAGCCGAATGCTGTGACATACACTGTCGTAATGCATGCTTTGGGGAAGGTGAGGGAGATAACCAAGGCTTTGGAGGTTTATGAGTTTATGAAAGGGAATGGTGTTGTTCCTGATGTTTCGTTTTACAGCTCTTTGATTTACATTCTTGGTAAAGCCGGCAGGCTTAAGGATGTTCAAGAAGTACGTGGTTGAGGACATGACAAAGCAGGTTGTAAAACCGGACGCTATGACCTAGAACACCCTGATTTCTTGTGCTTGCAAGGATTCCCAGGAATAGGCTGTGAAAATACTTAGATGAAACGTTTTTCTGGGTTTCGAGGATTGATAGATACATTGCAATCCTTACTGGGCAGAAATAAAAAAAATTCACACATAAAGCACAATTTTGGTTACGCAGTGAAAATCTCAATTTTGAGATCAAAAACACTGCGGGGCTCTTACTCTTGAGAACCCAAATAAAATCAATCAACTTATTAATGAAGGATATGGTTCTTTACAAACACATACAGCTCTCTACGCGGCTACAATCTCTAGACTCACTAGAGAGGTACTTGTCTTGAATCTTGACCTTCTTCTTCACTTGAACGATATGCAAATATCGCTCCACTTGCACCACCAATCTTCTCTACTGATCTCGAGAGAATCAATGCATGTATATGAATGAACAATGAAACACTTAGACACGGAACAAGTGTTTCATGGACTCATATGGAACTCTTTCTAAGCAAGCAAGACACGCAATAATTATTGCATCAAAATCCCTACACAATCAACGCTGCTTTTCTGAATATATTAAGGAGAAAATAAATTCTCAACAATTAAAACTTAACCTTAATTGGACTCCTACTAGGAAAGATCTTTAATTTAATAAAAGATATCCAATTAAAATAAACAAATCCTAAATCACCTAGGACTTCAAAAGCACGATTTTTATCAGTTGGAAAATATCTTTGTAAAATAAAATCTAAAAACCAAAAGGTACTTTCCAAAATTGGACTCCCAAAAACTTAGGGTTGACTAGGACTGACTCAGACTGACTCGGCGTGCTTATGCATGAGATGCAATTACCTGAAATTCTCTGAAATCAGTTTTGATGAACTTTGTAGGCTTCTTCGTGTGCTTTGTATAGGGATGCCAACACATCAAGTATAAACCTTATACCTACAATCTCCCCCTTTGGCATTCATATACAAAACATCCTATTTTAGGCACACTCCCCTCAACAAGTACTTGAAGATCATCACATTCCATCAGCAATATGTCTTTCTTGAAACACTTATCAACACACCTTGTAGAAAGCAAGTTAAAGATAAGGCATAGGAGTGTCAATACAATTTCAAGATCAATATCAAAATATTTAAACAAGCAAAACACAAGATGATCACATTCCATCAGCAATATGTCTTTCCTGAAACACTTATCAACACATCTTGTAGAAAGCAAGTTAAAGATAAGGCATAGGAGTGTCAACACAATTTCAAGATCAATATATATCAAAATATTTAAACAAGCAAAACACAAGTTGATCAAATTCATCAATATCTCCCCCTTTTTGTCTAGGAATGACCAAGGCAACTTGTGTACCGGAAGCTATGTAGAATCAATCAGTTGGATATAGTCCAAGTATCAATACTCCCCCTAAGTGTGATCTTGTTATGAAAGATGCAAGAATGAAATGCAAACACACAATGACTGGGTTTGTATCCTTGTACAAATGACAGAAACAAAAGCATAGCTTTTAGACAAGAGTGTTAGCACCAATCCTCAAACATGAAAGTAATAAGTTAAGGTCACATGAGTGCAGAGATTTTGACAACAACAAAGTAAGCAAGAAGATGATCGAGTATTCTGTACCTTTGTTGTGTAAGTGAACATAGCTCAAAGTGGGGTTTGAAAGAATCTCATAATCAGAGAAAGTAGAACACACATAATAAGTGAAAAAGATAATCACAATCAACTCAAATCTCCCCTTATGAGACCGTGTGGGCATAATATTTTTTCTTTTTGCCTTTCACATACTATGAAGCTTTTCACATTTTTTTTCTTTCAAGAAATCTAAGACTCATGTAACAAGTTTTATGCCAACAACTCCCAAGTCAGTTGACTTTAGGGTACTAGATGTAACAAGGACATCCCAAAGGACATATCAACTCGAGTCAATAGTTTCACAATCCACCTGGGTGACCAAACCATTCCCTTTTCTTCCCAAACCTCATATCGTTCACCACAACCAAGGCCTGTTTACTTTGGGAATAGCCTGGCATTGCTCCAAATATTTGTACTTTTTTAACAGGGAGCAATAACAGTATTCACTCACTTAGTATGTGTGAACTAAAATCAAATTAACTAAGAAGATACGTACCACCACAAAAGAGTATGTGTGCATGTGAGAATACAAAGTGATAAAGAATATGTTGTTCATGCTCAAGATTACAGAGTGATGCAAGAACTCATTCAAAACATGTTATTCGACTCATCACAATCATATTTAAGGAAAGTATTAGAGCACTTGTCAATCTAAGTTCAATTTGATCTGTCAGACACGCTGGGATACCTCACATGCAATCCTGATTCTCTAGAAATTTGAAAACAAAAATGCAAAAATAAAAAGAGCAATGCACCTATACTAATATGATATCATACACTATGAATTCATGCAAAATGGATCAAGCGAACTGAGAGTATCAATACTTAGAGCATCCACCAATGGTGCTTCTAAGTTATTCAAATCAAGCTGTGTTTAAGGGCTTAGTAAACGAATCACTTAATTTATGTTCAGTAGGAACAAAAGCAAGCTCAAGCATATTATCAAGATTATCCATATGAGTAGAGAAACAATTATTAGAACCTTTTTTAATCCAGATTTGCTTTTGCTTCAAATTATGCTCTTTTGGGATTGCAATACGCTCTGCAATCCTGTTCATCAACTTCAGATGCTTTTTCAGCTTAGCTTGCAAAGAGGCTGTAGAGCTGGGTTCCTTCAGTTTCCTTTTTTTTTTTTGGATTCCTTGCGGAGCAGATTACATCTAGGACGAATGTGCCCTATTTTACCACAATGATGACACATGGGAACAAAAATTTTGGAGAGTTTATCGTACCTTGGCTGACTCACAGAGGTGTGAATGTCAGAACCTACCTAAGTTCTCCTTTGATGAGGTGGAGGTGCTGAATCAAATTTTGGCTTTTGAGGAAGAGTTGGGGATGAATTTCTTGGTCATTTGATGAGCTTGAGTGCACACTTGAGCTCACACATTTCACAAAGTTAGAACGAACGATTTTTACACCTTCTGTTTTTGCACCTTCATACCCCAACCCTTTCTTGTTGGTGTGTGGTTTTCCAATTCCAATCATTTTAGAAACCAAATCTGACCCTATTGAGAATTTGTTGAACTTTTCTTGAGACTCTTTAAGCTTAACCTGCAAATTCTCAATTTCAGAGGTTAGTGAGACATTCAAATTTGATTGAGCTTTAACTTCAACCTGAAGGGTTTTAATCATGTCAATCAACTCAGTACGCTCCACCTCCCAAGTTTGGGAATTCATCTTATCCTGCAAAACATCATTTTTTTCAGTATAAGCAATGTGTTCACCTTCCCATTTTTCTTTGCATGATTCAAGATTTAACTCGGCCTTTTCCTTTGCTTTTCTGACTTGCTCAATCTCGTTCTCCAACTTGAGATTTCTTTTGAGCATCACTCTTGAAGCTTTATACAATTCCCTGCACTTATCATTAGTGTCATCATCAGATACATCAAAAATCTCACCTTCATTGTTGGAATCATCACATGCCTCATGATGAAGTGAGGAGGTGAATGCAATGCTCTCTTCTTCATTTTTAGTTTGAGAATCTTCCTCACTGTCGCTCCAAGTTGACTTAAGAGTTCTGTCAATTGGTGAGCTATATTTTTTGTTTCCACAATCAGAATAGATATGACCAATACCACCACATTCATAACATTTAGGTTTTTCAACAACACTTTTCTCTTGATCAAAATTATTGACTTTGGTGTTTTTGTCAAAACATTTTTCAGATGATTGCCCCCTTTTTTATTCATATATATTTTCTGAAGTACTACCAAAGGAGTTTTTATTTTGGATTAAATACTTGTTACTCCTCAAACTTTTGCCTGAAAAACAGTTTAGTCACTCGCCTTTCAAATTAAACTGGATAGTCCTTATTCTCTATAATTCTCACACAACAGGTCCAAAACAGGTCTAAAATGACTATTCTACCCCCAAGATCCTTTTTTTATTTTTTTCTCTCTCTTTTTTTATTTATTTTTTCTGCTTTTCTCTCTCTCCTTCTCCACAGATCGATCTTGTCCTCCTCATCCTCAGCAGCCTCAAGCTCCTCGGCGACGCCCACTTGAACAATGGCAGCGTGTGTCTCACTCGCGACCTTGCCGTCCCCAACTCTGGCGCCGGCAAAGTGCTGTACTCGAAGCCCGTCCGCTTCAAGCAACCCTCCACTCCGTTTTCGGCTAGCTTCTCCACATTCTTCACGTTCTCCGTCAGCAATTTGAACCCCTCCTCGATTGGCGGCGGGCTGGCTTTTATCATCTCGCTGGATGATGAGGTTGTCAGAGAAGCCGACAGGTTCTTGGGGCTCTAGAGCATGGAGGACCCGGGTTCGGGTTCCGGGTCGAGCTTCGTGGCGGTGGAGTTCGACACGCTCATGGACTTGGAGTTCAAGGACATTAATAGCAACCACGTGGGCCTGGATCTCAACTCCATGGTTTCGTCACAGGTCGGCGATCTGGGCGCTGCAGATATTGATCTCAAGAGCGGGGACCTCGTGAATTGCTAGATCGAATTCGGCGGGTCGAGTCAGGTCTTCAACATATTCGTTTCGTATTCGAATCTCAAACCCAGAGACCCGCTCCTCTCCTTCCCTCTCGATCTTGATCAGTACGTTTTGGCAGCTGAATCAGGAGAAAGAAAGCGATGATCGGAAGCAGGGTCAACCGACGGTGTCTTCTAACATTACGAGATTGCCTTTCGGTTAGTTCTTCAACTTTTCCGGCTAGTTTTATCAATTGTTTGTAATCTGGTAGTTTCAATGTGTTGTTATTGCTCGATCTGATCTGGGTGTTTCTGATCATTCGTAATATGTTGGATGATGATAGTGAGGTGGCTTATTGGTGGAAGTGGTGGAGGATGAGGATGAGGAGGAGGAGAGGTGGCTGAGCTTAGTGGGGACGACGACGGAGGTGGAGATGGAATTGTGGCGGCGGAGCTTCCATGAGGGGTGGAGGGGGCCCACCAAGCGCTGCAGAGTGGTAGCGAGTGCGGTGGATCGAGTGGATAAACTTGAGGTCGGATACGAGCTTGGAGAGGGAGAGAGAGAGAGAACTAGCCAGAAAAAAAAATAAAAATAAAAAAGAGAAAAAAAAAAGAGAGAAAAATTTAAAGAAGAGAGAGAAAAAATAAAAAAATGATCTTGGGGGTAGAATAGTCATTTTAGACCTGTTTTGGACATGTTGTGTGAGAATTAGAGAGAATAAGGACTATCCAGTTTAATTTGAAAAGCGAGGGACTAAACTGTTTTTCAGGCAAAAGTTTGAGGAGTAACAAGTATTTAATCCTTTTATTTTAAAGAAATTTTTTAAATTCTTCGGTTAGTAAAGCCAAATCCACAGAACCACAATCATATACTTCTTTCATTTTAACAGAAGAGAAATCAACATTTTTTACCTTTTTCTTGGGCTTGAACCTCATCATGATCTTCCATTGCGAGTAATCTTCACCATCAAAACATGGGGGACAATTTATCGAACCAGCAGCTCTGTCAAATTCACGTTCCATCCTGTCCTCGGATCTACTAAAAAGCTTTAGAACCCGCTCTGATGCCAAGTGAAAATACTTGGATGAAAAGTTTTTCTGGGTTTCGAGGATTGATAGACACGTTGCAATCCTTACTGGGCAGAAATAAAAAAAATTCACACAGAAAGCACAATTTTGGTTACACAGTGAAAACCCCAATTTTGAGATTAAAAACACTGCGGGGCTCTTACTCTTGAGAACCCAAATAAAATCAATCAACTTATTGATGAAGGATATGGTTCGTTACTGTTAATGTATAAGAATTCAGCGGTGGCTTGATCCTTGATTAACGCGGGTCCGATGGGCGGACCGCTCACTTGTAATGACTTTCCGCTACCTGTCAAATAAGATACAAAGTGGCGTCAGAGGGAGACCGCGTTGGGCGGTCTTCTCTTCTCCAATGCCTAAGTCAGTCAACATATCTGTGTTGACAGAATAACGATAGACAGATAGTGAATGCGTAATTAATGAGGAGAGAGGAGTGGACCTTTTATAGGTGAGGAAGAGGCCTTGTTTTCGATGTGGGACTGATATGCTTCAGTTCCCAGTTTGTGGAGCTTCTGGTGCTGTCTTGGTGTGGCGCGTGGCGGCGCGTCAGCGGTGATCTGGGGATGAGCCGGGGCTTAGGCGGTAGCCTGCTTGGTGGTGTTTCCGTGGGTCACACCTTTGGTGGTAGTTGGTACCGCTGGCGGTAGCATGAGTGTAGCTCATTTATAGCTAATTATGCTTGGAAATGCTTATGTAAGTACAAGTCCCCCAAGTCCCCAGTCAAGGAGGGCAATCTTGGTTGGGGAGTTGCCTAGCGGTTTAAAGCATTACTTTGGCTAGACTTGCAAAAGCATAATTGGCGTCAGTGTGTTGTCAACCATGGATTTACTTAGCAAACGCTTTATACCCTTTCGGGTGGGCCCCTGCTAGGCCCCCCAGGGAGTCCCCCACTCCCCGGCTAAGATAGACCTCCGTTTGGTCAGCATATTGTTTGTTGAGGGGAGCTGCACGGAGCAGAGGGTGTTGGGTCGCGAGCCCAATCTTTGATACCCAAGCGTTAGGGGTTAACCGCCTGATCAATGGCTGCCGTGGGCTGTGTTAACCAGTCCCTTTACTTTTTCCCGAAGGAGAAAAGCTTGACTGCAATGCCGCGTAGCGGTCATTGTTATTATGAGGCGTTGCCTTTCCGCTTGGCGGTTTGATGCAGGGGAGAAGTTCCGCTAGCGGAGTTGCGCTGAGCGGAGACTCACCTGATGGAATGGAGAAGTTCCTCTAGCGGCGTTGCAGCTTAGCGGAGACTGTCTCACTTGCACGATGGGCGGGAGAAGTTACGCTAGCGGAGTTGCGCTTAGCGGAGACTGCCTCACTTGCAAGATGAGCGGGAGAAGTTCCGCGAGCGGAGTTGCGCTTAGCGGAGACTGCCTCACTTGCAAGATGAGCGGGAGAAGTTCCGCGAGCGGAGTTGTGCTTAGCGGAGACTACCTCACTTGCAAGATGAGCGGGAGAAGTTCCGCTAGCGGAGTTGCGCTTAGCGGAGACTGCCTCACTTGCAAGATGAGCGGGAGAAGTTGCGCTTAGCGGAGACTGTCTCACTTGCAAGATGAGCGGGAGAAGTTCCGCTAGCGGAGTTGCGCTTAGCGGAGACTGTCTCACTTGCAAGATGAGCGGGAGAAGTTCCGCTAGCGGAGTTGCGCTTAGCGGAGACTGCCTCACTTGCAAGATGAGCGGGAGAAGTTCCGCTAGCAGAGTTGAGCTTAGCGGAGACTGCCTCACTTGCAAGATGAGAGGGAGAAGTTCCGCTAGCGGAGTTGCGCTTAGCGGAGACTGTCTCACTTGCACGATGAGCGGGAGAAGTTCCACTAACGGATTTGTGCTTAGCGGAGACTGTCTCACTTGCAAGATGAGCGGGAGAAGTTCCGCTAGCGGAGTTGCGCTTAGCGGAGACTGCCTCACTTGCAAGATGAGCGGGAGAAGTTCCGCTAGCAGAGTTGAGCTTAGCGGAGACTGCCTCACTTGCAAGATGAGAGGGAGAAGTTCCGCTAGCGGAGTTGCGCTTAGCGGAGACTGTCTCACTTGCACGATGAGCGGGAGAAGTTCCACTAACGGATTTGCGCTTAGCGAAGACTGTCTCACTTGCACAATGAGCGGGAGAAGTTCCGCTAGCGGAGTTGCAATTAGCGGAGACTGCCTCACTTGACGGTTGGTATGCCTGCCCTTTTTTAACCGTTACTTTGCTCAGACGATTTGTCTGACAGCTGCTTACACATGTTGGTCCGGTATTGGGTTGGCGTGTCTGCATACGCCTGCTTTGCACGCTCGTCTCTTCGCTATTAATGCGAGTAATTATCGTTTTTGTACCCGAGGCGACGCTTCGGTTAATCCGGATAGTGGGTGAGATCGTGGGACACGTGTATGGTGCACATTTGGTGTCGTTTTCAGCGGAAGGTCCGGATCTGTTTGATGTTGACATAAAAGAGAGGGAAACCACAGTGGTTTTGACATCTTCTGTATTTCAAAGCCTGCGTCTTTGTCTTCAAGTTGTTGCTCTCTGAGGGTTCGAGGACTTTGTTCTGTAAATCGAGGGAGATCGTTGCTTGTTGCGAGGCAGATTTGTTGGAGCGAAGAGATATTCACAAGCGGGCAGAGTTTCGTGTACATCAGGTTGGTGATCTTGGTCTTTCTTGCTTCTGTTTGTTGTTCTCTCTGTAAATTTTCGATATCTGGCGTTTAGGATAGCTTCTGCTTATGGTTGTGCGTGATTGAGGGTTTAGGAGGGTATAGGGGTGGGTTTGGGGGATTTTGGCTGAGTTTTGCATGTTATGGATTTGTTGGATGGCTGAATCTGGGTTGTGATTGAGCATATGTCATGTTCTTGTTTTAGTATTTTCTGGGTTTCTGGGACTGGTTGTTCTTGGTGTTCTTGCCTGAAAAGTGACGTAGGAATAGTTTAGATCTGTTTAGCACTGACTGACCTTGGGTTTTAGGGTTTGCGATGGCTAGCGTTGTGTTGATTTCGAGCAGTGAGGATTCCGGGCTGACGAGTCGCTCAGCGGTTTCGATAGGTTTTTTATTGACTCGTTGCGTCCGTCTACCCGTGCAGGAGTCCCACTGTCGGCACCGCTAGAAATCGAGCCGTTGCAAACAATACCTTGGGAAGAAGCCATGGCACGTGCCGATCGTCCGGAGAGTTCGTCGGCACGGGGGGGAGGATACCGCTCGGGCTCAATGCGAAGAGAGGCTAGCTAGCCATAGTGCGGCCAGCGGTTCCGCTTGCGAGGAAGCGGTAGGCAGAAAGGAGGTAGAATCCGCCTGGGTGTTACGGGATGGCACTCCTGTGGAAGAGGCGGGAGGCCCGATGAGTGCGGCCAGCATTGCCAGGATTAAGCGGGTATATCGCCTTCCTGGTGTGGTGAAGATGCGGCCGCCCACCTCAACCGAGAGAGCGTCGTTCCTGGAGGCTGGCCATGCCGTTGTTCATGAGGCCATGTTCCGCCAGGGTGTCACGTTTCAGCTGCTGCCTAACCTTCATATCTTGATCTGCGAGTTTGACATCACGCTTGGGCAAGTTTGCCCCAATATGTGGGGTTTGTTGATGGCGCTCAACTCGTTGTGGCAGTTGTCTGGTTGCGAGGGTCCGACTGTGGTGGAGGTTTTGCACTTCTACGAGGTGGTGTACGTGAGACGTCAGGGGTGTCGCGGACAGGTGAACCTCACTCGCCGCCAGGGTGCGTTTAAGTTGATCGAAAACTTGAAGGACTCGATGGGCCGATGGCGATCAACTTACTGCGTTGCGACGTCGGGGTGGGAGTATAATGCAGGGTTAAACGCAGGGGTGCCGACGCATAGGATTAAGTCGGAGTTTCAGCCAATCCGAGGTTGTTGCTAGTTTTCGCTGCCCTAAGTGGGCGAATTTGTATGCAGTGCCTATTTTTTAACTGTTGCCTCTTTTCTTGTGCAGCTGGCCTGCGCTTTAACCTGACGCGCGATGAGCAGAGTCGTTTGGCGAGAATTAAAGGTTGCTGGCGGAACCATAACCTTGTTGACCTCCGTTTGCTCACCAATTGGGAACTATTGGTGGATCTGCATTTGACGTGCGCCGTTGGTAAGTATCTCCCACCGATTTGCACTTTGACTTTGTTTTGGCACTGTGCTGACTAGCGTTGCGCTTGTTCAGACTCACCGTCGGGGAACAAGGCAAGCCGTGAAGCGTTTGCTAAAGCAATGGATCATGCGGACCTGCGAGACTTCATGGGGGGTATGTATGCCGCTGGGCTGGCAGCTTAGCACATGTTTGTCGATCCCGAGACTCTGGCGCTGAGCCAGTCTGAGACCGCGGTGGTGATGCCGATGCCGCATCACTCACATCTCGCCGCCTCTGGTTCGCCCGTGGTGCACGCGGAGGTTGGTGAGGGTCGTGGGGCCGCTGGTGGGAGCTGGGCACAAGTCGCGGCAGAGGAGGTGAGGGAGCGAGTGCCAACTACCCGTTGCGGGTCTCAGCGGGAGAAGGTGGTGCCAGGGAAGGGTCCCGTCACCATCGCGGGGTTAGAGCCCGAAGGCTCGCAGACGCCTGCTGTTGAGGGTGCCGCTCTGGGCCTTTTCCTTCGTAAGAGGCATCAGAATGATGCCGATGAGCGTGAGGAGGTGGACGACGCGTTGTCGGTCGGGGCGCGCCAGCAGAAGCAGAAGAAGGCCAGGCAGACTGAGCCGTTGGTTACTGCCGCCGCCGCCGGAGAGGGGCCTAGAGCTGGGTTGGATTCTTTTGCCGCTTATGCAGAGTTCCTAAGTGAGCCAGAGCGGGAGTTCCTCTTCCATCTGTGCGAGCGGCTCGGGTTTGGCGGACTGGATGGGACCGTTCGCCCGACGGTAGTCCAGCAATCGCCATTTAGTTCGGCATTTGGGCACCTGTCCATTGGTCTGAATGAGTTGTTCCTGGCGACATCCCATCAGCCCCGGGTTGAGCAAAAACTGAAGGAGGAGATTGAAGGTCTTCAGAGATAGTTGACGGAGATACGGGACAAGCTGGTGGAGACCGAGCGGCGCCTGACTAGGGCTGAGTGCGATGCCCTGGATGCTCGTGGCAAGCTGACCGTCGCCATTGAGCGGGATCTGGAGCGGAACGATCAAGTTTGCCAGTTGGAGCGGGAGGCAGCCCTAGCGAAGGATCAGCTGATGGCGAAGGCTAAGAAGGTTAAGATCCTTCAATGGGATTCTGCCGCCAAATCCACAGAGTTGAAGAAATTGGAGGAGGAAGTTGCCCGCCTAGGGAGTGAGAGGATTAGCTCGGAGGCCGTTGTTGTGGAGTCGTTTAAGCGGTCCTCGGCGTACAAGCGAGCGCTGACCGAGGCGGCGAAGTCTGGTGCCGCTGCCAACTTGGAATTGCTGAACAAGAAGGGCGCCATTGACTGGGTCAAAGAGTCCCAACCTGCCAGTTCGGCGAGTCGGCCGTTCGTGCCGGCAGGCGGGACCGTTGCTGACCAGGCTGAGGGTGCGCTCTCTGGCGGTGGCGAAAGTGACCATGGTTTGGCGGTCGGATCTCAGCGAACTCCACAACCCACTCCGTCTGAGGTCTCTCGGGTAAACTTCATGGCGGCGCATACGCGATCGGATGGTACTCTGTTTATGCCAAGCCCTACTGCTCCTGGGTCTGATCAGACGAGCCACCTAGCTGTGCAGCGGCCGCCGGTTGACGGTGAAGACGTTCCACCCGCTGTGAACAATCCGTGAAGATATTCTTGTTTTTTTTTTTTTTTTGTAATGGCAGTAGCGTTTATTTGTAACTCGACTTTACCTTTTGGGCGGGGAGTCCCGACCCTAGATATATGAAGTGTTGCCATTTGTTTCTGATTATTATGTTCTTTGCACGTTGATATACCACTAGAGTTTCTTGACTTGTGCTTTTGTTAATCAATGAAACATTAAAGGGATTAAAATTGTTCCAAGTGCACGATGTAGCGGACGTTGTCCGCTGACTGTTATTGGTGTTGCCAGTTAACTTGTGCTTATGGAGAACAATGGTTTGAATAATTCCTCGTTTCATTGATAGCTGAGTGATCAGCGTTTACAAAAGAGGGAGAGTACCCGTTGGGTAGCTTCCCTTAGCTAAATATTGAATAAAAATTTAGCTAAGTCAAGATGCTCTTGGGTAGCGGTATGACTATTTGTAATAATACCGAATGTGTTCGGTGTTCTAAGGGTGGGTCGTGGTGACGCTATCCTTGTCCATTAAGTAGAATGTGTCGGGGCTGACGACTTCCACTATTTTGTATGGTCCTTCCCAAGTTGGGCGGAGCGCTTTTGACGGTGGAATGTTTTCTTTCATTACCCAGTCCCCCAGTTGGAGGTTCCGGGCTTTGACTCTGGCGTTATAGAAACGCGATACCCGCTGCTTGTTTTGCAAGTTTTGCAAATGGGCTTTGTGGCGCTTTTCCTCGAGGAGATCTTTGTTGAGGTTGATGCCTTCGCCGTTGGTCTTGGGGCAGTAGCCTTCGACCCTGGCGGTAGGCTGGGTGACTTCTATGGGTAGGACGGCCTCAGTTCCGAACATCATGCAGAATGGCGTTTCGCCATTAGCGGATGTTGGGGTTGTCCTGATTGCCCACAGAACTTCTGGTAATCGCTCCACCCATAAGCCCTTGGCGTCGTCGAGTTTCTTTTTGAGGAGCTTCTTGATTATCTTGTTTGCCGCCTCAACCTGGGCGTTGGTCTGAGGGTGGGCCACAGATGCAAAGCTCATCTTAGTGCCCAGGTTGGCGGTGAAAGATATGATCTCTTTATTGTTGAACTGTGTTCCGTTGTCTGTGATGATGGTATGGGGGACGCCGTAGCGGCAGTAGATGTTTTTCCACAGGAAGCGGATTACCTTGGCGGTAGTGATTGCTGTCAGCGGTTCTGCCTCTATCCATTTGCTATTGTAATCAATGGCCGCAATGATGTATTTGAATTGGCCCTTGGCGGTTGGTAATTTGCCGACCAGGTCTAGGCCCCATGTGGAGTGAATCCATGGGCCGATGATGATAAAGAGCGGTTCTGCTGGGGCATGAGGGAGATCCGCGTACTGTTGGCACTTGTGGCAAGATCTGGAGATTTCTCTAGCGTCGTCGGCGAGAGTGGGCCAGAAGTATCCCTACCGCATGGTGCGATTAGCCAAAGATCTGGCGCCTGAGTGATTTCAGCACTCTCCCGCATGTATCATCTGTAAGACGACCTTTCCGTCCTCTGGGGTGAGACACCGGAGGTTGGGATGAGTGAACACCTGGCGGTAGAGCTTGCCATTCTGTATGTTGTAGCGGGTTGCCCTCCGTTTTAGTTGTCTTGCCGCCACTTTGTCGTCTAGCAGTGTACCGTTGCGTTTGTATTCAATTATCTCGTCTATCCAGCTAGGATTAACCTCAATATTGAATATCTCTGCCAAGGTCTTGGTGATGCTTGGTTTGTCAAGGCATTCCACCCTTGTGTCCGTTGGACTTTAGTGTGGTTGAGCGGTTGCTAGCCTTGCCAGGGAGTCAGCCTTGGCGTTTTCCTTCCTGGGAATCTGTGTGATGTTGTGGAATTTGAATTTTCGAAGGAGGATTTTGACATACCCTAAATATGCTGAAAGCTGTTTGTCCTTGGCCTGGAAGCTGTCGTTGACTTGGTTGACAACTAGCTGGGAGTCGCTGAATATGTTGATGCTGTCAGCGCCTGAATCGATGGCCAGAAGTAGGCTTGCGATGAGCCTCATATTCCGCCATATTGTTTGAGGCTGCGAAGTTAAACTTCAGTGCGTACTCCACGTTTAGTCCTGCTGGCCCTGTCAGAATGATGACGGCACCGGAGGCCTTAGGGCAAGCGGATCCGTCCACATGCAGATTCCATTGTGATTGTTGCTGAGGTGCGGGCTCCTCAACGGTTGTACTTTCCGTGGTGTCCGCTGCTGTCTGAGAGATGGGCCCGTCCTGACTCTCTGTGAGTTCAGCGATGAAGTCAGCCACAACCTGGCCTTTTATGGCAGTCCGCGGCCTGTATTCAATGTCGAACTCACTGAGCTCGATGGCCCACTTGTTGAGGCGCCCCGAGTGCTCAGGGTTGGCAGGAGTGGTGAATAATGCTCGGTTCACCGCTCGGTTGGCGTCAACCGCTGGGTTGGCGCGCGTCAACTGCCGGGTTTGCCTCAACCGCTGGATTGGTGGGTTGGGGGATGGTAGTTTGGCCCACTTGCTCGTCAGCGACTTCCCCGCTACCGTTAGTCATGGTAGATGTGGTGGGATGACCTTTTGTTCAAGGGTTCCCACAGACGGCGCCAATGTTAATGTATAAGAATTCAGTGGTGGCTTGATCCTTGATTAACGCGGGTCCGATGGGCGGACCGCTCACTTGTAATGACTTTCCGCTACCTGTCAAATAAGATACAAAGCGGCGTCAGAGGGAGACCGCGTTGGGCGGTCTTCTCTTCTCCGATGCCTAAGTCAGTCAATGTATCTGTGTTGACAGAATAACGATAGACAGATAGTGAATGCGTAATTAATGAGGAGAGAGGAGTGGACCTGTTATAGGTGAGGAAGAGGCTGGCCTCTTCCTTGTTTTCGATGTGGGACTGATATGCTTCAGTTCCCAGTTTGTGGAGCTTCTGGTGCTGTCTTGGTGCGGCGGGTGGCGGCGCGTCAGCGCGCGGTGATCTGGGGATGAGCCGGGGCTTAGGCGGTAGCCTGCTTGGCAGTGTTTCCGTGGGTCACACGTTTGGTGGTAGTTGGTACCGCTGGCGGTAGCATGAGCGTAGCTCATTTATAGCTAATTATGCTTGCAAATGCTTATGTAAGTACATTTACAAACACATACAACTCTCTACGCGGCTACAATCTCTAGACTCACTAGATAGGTGCTTGTCTTGAATCTTGACCTTCTTCTTCACTTGAACGATATGCAAATATCGCTCCACTTGCACCACTAATCTTCTCTACTGATCTCGAGAGAATCAATGCATGTATATGAATGAACAATGAAACACTTAGACACGTAACAAGTGTTTCATGGACTCCTATGGAACTCTTTCTAAGCAAGCAAGATACACAATAATTCTTGCATCAAAATCCCTACACAATCAATGCTGCTTTTATGAATATATTAAGGAGAAAATAAATTCTCAACAATTAAAACTTAACCCTAATTGGACTCCGGGCTACTAGGAAAGATCTTTTAATAAAAGATATCCAATTAAAATAAACAAATCCTAAATCACCTAGGACTTCAAAAGCACGATTTTTATCAGTTGGAAAATATCTTTGTAAAATAAAATCTAAAAACCAAAAGATACTTTCCAAAATTGGACTCCAAAAAACGTAGGGTTGACTAGGATTGCCTCAGACTGACTCGGGGATTGCAACACATGTTCCAATCCCGTGCTTATGCATCCATCTCATGCAATTACCTGAAATTCTCCGAGATCAGTTTTGATGAACTTTGTAGGCTTCTTCAGTGCTTTGTATAGGGATTGGAACATGAGATGTACAAATTGAATGGAGATGAACATTGTCAATCGATAAACCTTGAACCCTAAAATATATGTAGGTATTCCAAAACTTAAACCCTAAAACACAAACCTTGAACCCTAAAACATATGTAGGTATTCCAAAACTTAAACCCTAAAACATAAACCCTAAAACACAAACCCTAAAACATATACTGTCATAATTTTTTTCTAGAAAGCAAACAGATTTGAATACAAAACTTATAGAGATTTTTATAAGAGCTTCGATGATTACTTAAGAAATACATACCGTAGCAAGACGATGATAGCGTTAGCTCCTCTAGTTCGAGTCGTTCTCTATATGTATATAAAAAAAAATCGCAAGTAATTAACATAAAAGGATTTTTGATGAAGACCAAGGTCCGAAATCAAAACCAGTAGGTGATGGAAGAAGAGAGCAAAGAGAGAAGATGACGACTAGAGAGAGACCTGAGAAGAAGAGAGTGACGAGAGAATATGAAAGAAAGCACGTTCTTTTTTTTCTTATTCTCTTTGTTTAGGAAAATATATCTCCGTGTTTTCAGAAATATGAGAATGAAAAGGTGAAAACGTCTATTTGTCGTTTTCCTGTTTTACGAGTAAAATAAAAAATCATTTTCAATTTTTATTTTCTGCATTTTTAAAAATAGACCAACGAACACATTTTCAAGCCATTTTCATTTTATAAAATGAAAAAGATGACTTGAAAACGTTACCGAACACCACCTTAATGTTTAGGAGTTTGAGCTGTAGCTTGCTGGTTATATATTCATGGGACTGATTTGCTTTCAGTGTTCTAATTTGTTATTTTGTGTAATGCAGCAAAGGGTGACAAGTTGTTGGCATCTCAAAATGCACAGCTGTCATAGGTGTGCTATCAGCTTTTTTGTATCTTAAATTGATTGAGAAATACTCATTGTTCTACTAAATTGTTTGTTCTCATTAATAACCGCTACATGGTCCGCCTATCTGTGTTTCCCTTGAATTCATTTCTCTGCATCTTTTTACAATGGTATCTTCAAAAGAAAAGATATGGTTTTAGAATGAAGGAAAATTTGAAATCTGTTGAAAGGAAGGTAGAAATAACTGATAATTAGTATGCAGAAATACAACTTTTTGAATGTGAAAGGTTCAGATTATTAGGAATTTCCAAATCATAAACTTACTTTGGTAGATCAGACAACGTACTTCTCCATTTTACTAATAGATATTGTCCAGTAATGCAGATTTAGCTTCATCATGGTTTGCATCAATTAGTTCTTAATTGAAATGAACGAATATATGATTCCAATCTTAAGCTTTTATTCCATCGGATTTATTTCAGGCTCGGTTGCTCATGGAACATTTAATGTGTAATTTTAAATGACAGGAATTAAAATTCATAGGCTAAAAATCTATGTGAGATATTGAGTTGCTCAGATTCTAGAGTTTCTGCAAAGTGCAAACCCCTCATTTTGTGCTTTTTAATTTGAACATAATTCATGTGTGATACATGACATGATTATCTTTTGGCTTATGTCCATTGCTTTGAGTTGCAGTGGTGGCGGCTATGTGGCTTATGCTCGAGCGAACTCAAGACTCCCACCTGATCAGTAGTACACCTGGTGTGGAAAGAAAGAATGTGGGCTGGAACAACTTTCTCAAGGAATCTGAAAAATTTCTCATATGATGTTCATGTCGTATCTCCTCGGAATTATTTTGCATTCGCCTCTTTACTACCAAGTGTTACCTGTGGAACTGCGGAGCCTTGGAGCATTGTTGAACCAATTCGTAACATAGAAAGGTAATTCACAGTAAGATAATATAAGTTGTTGTGTATATCTCTCTGTTTTCTGGTAGACATTATTTTGCTTAGTGTTTATTAAACTGTTATTAGGATTCTACATGCTCAGTGGATTTTTTTTTTTTTTTAATTTCTTTCTCATTATTATTAGAACTTAGCATTCCTGAATCCTAAATTTGGTGGATGCTGAATTTTTTGTTTCTTCTCATGAGCTCTCCAGATGACTAACTCAGGGCTTTCAAATTCTTCAAGATGTTTTGCAAGCAACGCGGACGCAGTTGGAAAGAGAACCATCTTTAGAAGATATCGGAGTATAGCTAGCTAGTTCCTTTAAGTATATTTAAGAAACTGGTACAGCAGTACAGCTAGCTAGTTCCTTTATTGACTTGTGTCTAGTAGAAGTTCTTCCTTCATTAAGCATTTGGACTTCCAGATTAGTATATATGGGTCATTTTGAACTGATGCTCATGATTAGGTTTGTGTACATGAGACAATGGTGGATTAATGGAAATTGCAATGAATGATTTTGGATGTGGATTTTATGGTTTCATGAATGGGCAATTTTAATTTCCAAAATCCATGCATACCAATTGTACTACTAATATGTGTTATCTCAAATTGCAAGCTACAACAAAAGCACACTAATGTGTGGTTGCAGCTGCACAAAAGCAACACAAAAACCAATTAGAAGTCTATTGTCTTTTTGGCTTTGGGACGACAGAAAATTGTAGTCTAAATGGCAAAACAATAAGTTAGATGGAATTGTTGGCTAAAGCATATAATAACAACAAATAAGTGTGGTTGGACTTTATCACAAACAATATAAAACACGTACTATTAGTGGTGTTTGGCTCCAATTTTGCTGCAGCTGGTCAACAGTCTCTTTTCTGCGCGGGCGTGCCAGCACCGTTCGGGTGCGGTCGTTGGGGGTGTCCCTTGACCTGACTTCTTTTGAGCGACTGTAAACGAGGAGCGCACCAACCTCGTCGCAGGATTCTTTGTGCCTCGTGCTGGAGGACTTTGTCTTGTGTCACCAAGTCGATACTCAACATTGTAGGTTAAGCAGAGCGAAATCACCTGGAAGTAGAGAGAAGTACTTGCTAAAGCGTGACTTTAGCTTGGCTGGTTTGCGAGGGCGTTACCCTTGCTTGGCTGGTTCCGTAACCGTTGTGGTCGTGGTACTACAATTGGCTCCCGAGGAGACTAGGACCGAAGTACGTTGACAGAGGGTTTGGTGGCACTGAAAGTCGGCTTCTGAGAAGACTAGGACTAGGAGTGTGATCACCGGTAAGAGAAAGAGAAGGAAAAGAGCTGCTCTCAAAGAGGTTTGCTCTAGAGAGACTTTGATAATCTTAGAGATTGTTGTTGTGAATTGTGTTGTGTCTTGTGTTTCATTGTAACCTCTATTTATAGGCTACCATGCCAAAGTGTTTAGCATTAAACAAATGATAGTGGAGCATTAATTGGAGATAGAAATGATGAATTTTGGAGATAAGGAAGCATAATTGAAGATAAAGAATGATGAATTTCGGAGATAAGGAGATAAGGAGACATAATTGGAGATAAGGAATGATGAATTTTGAAGATAAGGAAGCACTTTTGGCTCCTTTATTCCTTGAATTTTATCTCCATCAAGCATTCCTATTTTGACCATGACCTCTTCATAAGTCATAACAAATATTCCATTATGAGTGTAGATTACCCTGGTAAAATTTCAGAATTTTTCATATAGTGGTTGGGCCGGAAACTCTGCTGGACCTCTTACAGGTCCAGTTTTCCAGTTTTGCTTCTGCAAAAGATTGGGCTGATTGTTTGAAGGTCTTCCACTCAAAAATATCTCTGGCACTCTTCATAAGAAATGATCCTTGGGATGTCTAGATTTGATCTGGACAGTTTTAGCTCATTTCAATTTCATTTGGTTAGTCTGCCGCCCCTCCTTCCTTGTTTAGCTCGGTTTCTCCTAGCCGAAGTAGGAAAATGTGCTAAAGTTGACTTTTCATGTTTCCATGCTTCCATGCTTCCATAGTAGGCTTTATTTAGCCTCTAAATATATATTTCGAACTTGTCGACAATATATAGCTTGAGCCACTGACATTGGCTCAATTTCTCCAAGACGTGTCTTGTCAGGCCAAAATGCTCATTTTGGGTCCAAACAAGTGGTCATTTTTATATTCAGACCACAAATATTTGTCGTCTTAAATAACCTCAAATGACAGTAAATTGTCGTTGTAAAGAGACTGACATAACATAAAGAATATGATATCTATTGTCTAAACCATTTCCCAACATCACATACGTATAATTTCAAAACCTTTCACACAACACTTAAATGTCATATAAACCTATCCTAGAACAAAACTTAATTGTCATCTGATGCGCTTTAAGACCACAGATAATTGTCGTTTAAAGTCAATTAGCACAACATTTAATTGTTGTTGTATGACAGATCACAATGTTCCCAAAATGCAAAACTCATCAGACAACACACGACTTTTATTTTTTTATGTCGTCTGATACCCCCAAGACACGACACCGTACTAGACGACATATTTTGGTTCGTTCAGACGACAGAACAATTCTGTCGTCTGAAGGCCTTTATGGCATAGTGGATAGCTGTATATGGCACTATATTCCTATTAAGAGTACTGTCTTGGGAATTCTTCAGGAATGGAGTGTCTTTGATATTTGATCAAAATGAGATGCCATGGCCTCTCAATCAAAATTTGATTTCATTCCAAAGATACAACTGTTACAGAAAGGACATGAATTTAACTATTATTAGGTACCCATGTTCAGCACCAGATGTTTAGGAAGGGTTGATTATACGTTTCCTTGCTCTTTTGCCCGCAACATCAACTTCTCAATATGTTTCTTCTCTTTCTCCATATTCTTCCCCTGCAATTCCTCTAGCAACATCTTGTATGTACTGTCCTTGGGAACAAAACCCTTCAATGCCATCTCCTCAAAGAAGGAGCAAGTGTTTTCGAGTTTACCATTCTTGCACATCCCACGTACCAAGAGCGTATAGGTTCCAGCGTCGATACTAATTAATGTCATTCTTAAACATGTGGTCTAACAAAAAGTAGAGCACCTTCATCCTCTTCTTTCTGTAGCACATCTTCAACAACAGGGTGTATGTCTGAACATCCGGCTTGCATGAATCCTCCTTTATTTTCTTCAGCAACTGCAGCCTGTAGGTATAAGGTTTACCAAGAATGTAAATCAAAGAGCTGTAAAACGAAACATCAGGAACAACACCATTCCCTTTCATAAACTCATAAACCTCCAAAGCCTTGGTTATCTCCCTCGCCTTCCCCAAAGCATGCATTACGATAGTGTATGTCATAGCATTCGGCTCGCAAGCCTTGCCCTTCATTTCACTAAGAACTTCATCAACTTTGCGAAAATCCTTTGTCACTACAATAGGCCTCAACCAAACAAGTATACGAGAAAACATCGGGGTGAGACCTGTGTCTCTCCATCTCCTCCATTGTGTTCCTAGCAATGTCTAACTTCCTAGTCTTACACCACCCATGTATCAAAACGTACATTAAAGCTGTGAGCATGCACAGGTAGATTCCTTAAACTCCAAGAAAGCTTCTTGGGCAAGCTCAACGCTTCTCTCCTTCACCAATGCATTCAGTAGAGTGTTCAATGCCACAACATCTTTGCTTGATCAATCTGAATCGCTCCATGCCCCGAAACGCCTCGATTGCCTCTTGGTGCTTACCAGCCTTTGCAAGTCTTCTAATTAAACACCTTAGTCTAGGCCTCGTCAACGGGCCGGGCCGGGCTTTATTGTAAATCGAAGGATCCAAGCCTGTCCATATAAAGCGGGCCTTGCGGGCTTTTTTGAGACTGGCCTTGTGGGCTTTATTTATAATAAATATTTAAAGACACTAATTTTTTTATAAATCTATATTTATTTATCATACATTCCAAAGATCAACCTCTATCAATTCAAAGAAAATGGGAAAACCGACCGTTGGATGTGATTATTACAATAAATTAAGCGTGTGGTACAACCTCTATCAATTCAAAGATAAAGTTGCCTCCTAAAGTTGTATAACTTATACATTGCGTTTAAATTGTTGAGGTTCATTCTAAAGCAAACATGAAGTGAAAAATGAATTTGGAGAAACCAACCGCTCGATGGAGAGATTGTAATGTTTTATGGTGGTTGTAAAAATTTCAGCCAATTTGGTTCTCGTTTCGAATTCGATCAACTAGGTCAAACTTAGTTACTTTTATAAACTTATATTTATATATCATACACTCTAAAGAGCAACCTCTATCAATTCAAAGAAATGGAAAAACCAACCGTTGGATATGATTATTACAATAAATTATGAGTGTGGTAAAAAATTTAGCCAATTTCACCATATTTTCGAATCCGATCGAATTGGTCAACCGTCGTCACTTGCATGTTTTCTTAGTTGATCGATGACACAATGACCGCGAAACATGCTTATTTTTTCACATCACGTCTGTAAATATTCCATAGATGGATGTGCGTGAGCATAAGATAAAAACTTCAATTTTAATTACAAAGACATTGGTCTATACCAATTTGCTTCCTAAAGTTGTGTAACTTATACATTGCATTTAAATTGTTGAGGTTCATTCTAAAGCAAACATGAAGTGAAAAATGAATTTGGAGAAACCAACCGCTCGGTGGAGTGATTGTAATGTTTTATGGTGGTTGTAAAAATTTCAGCCAATTTAGTTCTCGTTTCGAATTCGATCAACTAGGACAAACTCAGTTACTCTTATAAACCTATATTTATATATCATATACTCCAAAGGGCAACCTCTATCAATTCAAATAAAATGGAAAAACTGACTGTTGGATGAGATTATTATAATAAATTATAAGTATGGTAAAAAATTTAGCTAATTTCACCATATTTTCGAATCCGATCGAATCGGTCAACCGTTGTCATGACATGTAGAATATATATGCACATATTCTATATAGAAATATGAGAACGTCCAATTTCACCATAAGCCAAATTACAACAAATTCACACTCACACAAAGAGAGACACACACGCACACATATAATGATGATGTGGCACACTGAAGATTTCCAAATATATGTGCTGGGCCTTCTATATTCCCGTCAAAGCTGAACTGCCTTCACTTAAATTGCCATAACTCCTTCTAGAAAAGTCGGAATCGCAAACAGTAAAATTCTTCAGAAACTAGACACATGGGGCTTTCCTTGCATAGAGGGTACAGCTCCTAATTCTATCCGAGCAGTTCCCATTAATTCAGCGAAGTTCGGTTCTAGACATGAACTTGTAAAAGATGTTGCGGATTTCCGTCCAAGCAGAACTGCCTTCACTTAAATTGCTATAACTCATTCTAGAAAAGTCGGAATTGCAAACCGTAAAATTCCTCAGAAACTAGACACACGGGGCTTTCCATAAATATAAGGTACAACACCTAATTCCATCCGAGTAGTTCCCAGTAATACAGTGAAGTTAGATGTTCTGCACAACAGTTTCTGTGTTGCATATTCTCTTTTAAGCTGAACTGCCTTCACTTAAATTACCATAACTCCTTCTAGAAAAGTTGAAATCACAAACCGTAAAATTCCTAAAAAACTAGACACATGGGGATTTCCGTGCATATAGGGTACAACTCTTAATTCCATCCAAGCAGTTCCCAGTAATTCAGCAAAGTTAGGTGTTCTGCACAACAGTTTCTGTGTTGCAGATTCTTGTTCAAGCTGAACTGCTTTCACTTAAATTGCCATAACTCATTCTAGAAAAGCCGGAATCACAAACCTTAAAATTCATCAGAAACTAGACACACGGGGCTTTCCGTGCATATAGGATACAACTCATAATTTCATCCGAGCAGTTCCCAGTAATTCAAAGAAGTTAGGTGTTCTGCACAAGAGTTTCTGTGTTATTTATATAATATTTTTTGTTTGCGGGCTTTTACGGGCCGGGCCTAACGGGTTTTTGGCTGGCCGTAAGTTTTAGCTCAAAACGTACGTTAAAGCTGTGAGCATTCACAGGTATAGATTCCTTATACTCCAAGAAAGCATCTTGGGCAAGCTCAACGCTTCTCTCCTTCACCAATGCATTCAGTAGAGTGTTCAATGCCACAACATGTTTGCTCAATCAATCCAAATCGCTCCATGCCCCGAAACGCCTCGATTGCCTCTTGGTGCTTAACAGCCTTTGCAAGTCTCCTAATTAAACACTCATTGTCTCCAACGTCACATAGTCACATACCCATCTCCAATTTGATCAATTTCCTTAATATTATTTTATTACCCATTTGCCCCTGTTTGTTTGCTTATTACAAAGCTGCCATCAGCCGTAGGTGTAAATAGTCTGATCGATCTGTTTGCCTCTTTCTCTCGCCAGTCGCAGTGAACCCAGTCCAAATCGCTCTTGCTCTCCGCTCGAATCAACAAATTTCTCTCGCTCTCCTCGCACAGAAATCCTTTCCTCGCACAGAAATCCAAAACCAAAGAGATAGAGATCCGTTTCCTGCTCAAAATCTCAAACTTGCTACTGCTCAGATTATTCTTTTGAGGTGTCTTTGAAATTGATGTTGTGCTTGATTTTGATGGATGCGATTGGGCTTTATTCCATTGTTTTGGTAATGAGTATGTTATTTTTAGAGACTTTCTGTTTTTGTTCCTTCTTATTCAATCTGTTTAAATTTTGCTAATCCAATTCAACATAGACTCAGTCCGTCTCATACTTCATTTGCACACCATATATACTAGCTACCTGATCGCAGTATATATATGTTTCCTACAGATTTCTTCATTTGCTTTTGAGATCAACATCAGAGCCAACCCAGACTCGATTACAGAATTCATCAGTTGAGGTGAATCCTCATCTCCTTCTTTCCAATTCTTTCTGTTAGTATAGGTAATTTTCATTTCTTGCTCCATCATGGTTATATATTCTAACATAGTGAATGGCTGACCACCAAGCACATTTAGTTGCATATCTGATGTAGACTTGGGCAACCTAAATAGAGTCAGAATAAAGTCTGTGAATGAGTCACTAAAAGAAACATTGGATTTTGTTTTGCATGACTGCTTTTGATAGTGGAACCGGGGCTTTAAGATAAGTACGGGTGAGTGTTTTTGCCAGTTCAAGTCTAGCATAACTAGAAATATTGAAATTTTTGCTTGGAGATTTATTTGTCCGGTATGAATGTGAAACATGATTGTTCAATAGGTATGTCTTTGTTTGATAAAAAAAAAAAAGATGATTATCTTTTGAAATTTTAATTTCATAGACATCTAATATGAGTTTTATGTTAAAACTTAAAAGAGGTTTGCATAATATGAGTTGATCAATGGATTTGATCAGATTTTTTGAGCTTGATAATCATGGATTTGATGTAGATATGTATCTAATTGTTGTTAAGTTTCTTAGGTGTCTAAATCATACAATGGCAATTTTTTAATAGTGTGATCTGTGGGTCAAGATGATCTGTGATAGAGGTAATGTTGTTAAGAGTCAAGATAACCTGAACAGATCAATTTTGGCATCTGTTGCTGAATAATTAACCCAGGTCCAGGTCTAGGTCTGTTTAGTGTGTTTCTAAGTTTAAAGTTCACTATGAATCTAGAAACTTTTGTGTTTTGCTCTAGAGCCTTAGAAGCAAGGTAGTGCTTTTTACTTATTGGTGACTATTTTTTCTTTCTTATGTTGTCAGATATGTTTAAGTCCACTGTTTTGGTAAAAAAAAAATTTGGGATTATCCCATTCCAGCAAAGTATTATGTTCAAGATCCTCTTCAATCTTTGTAGTACAAATTTTTCTGTGCTCTTTAGGTCTTCATTTATATAATCTGTCTTTGTTTATAACACTTTGTGTGCTTTATGTAATACTCTGAGCAGTCTTTCACGTTCACTTACTTTTGAATTTGGGTGTGTACATCAGCAGAATGCTATTTTGCCTCTCTTAATTTTTCCTACCTTTTCATTTCGGTTAATAAATTGTAAACTATGAGTCTTGATTCCTAGATCCTAAACTCTTGAAAATATTAATGGCAATATCAGAAACTGTTTTCTCAAATGCACAGTACTGAGAAAACATTCTACCAGCTTAAACAAAGTAACCAAAACAAATGCATTTGCTTGAGAGAAGAAAAGTGTTTCATTGAGTGCCTTTGAATTTTATTTTTTTTAATTTTTTTGTAGTGGTTTTTCAATTTCATGCTAGGCAAAATGCCTGCGTGGTGCTGCGGGTATACTATTGATATGGTTGAATTTACGTCAAAACTACGTTATAGATACATTAGATATAGTAAAACTACATTATCCATTGTTCTATTTGTCTCAAAAATCTGGTGCCTTTGCCATACGAATCTGGATTAGCAACGACATCATAAAAGGAATGGATGCTGCCACTATCTTGGTTTCCAGCCCAAAACTGGTTTTTTTTTTTTACCTAGAATAATATTAACAGCTTCGGAAAATAAGTGGCCATTTATATTAAAAAAACGCCAGTTTCCGGTCGTTTGGCCATTTGTATTCTTGGTTTCTTCAATCCACAAGATCAAATATCACTACATTAATCTCATAACTCAGTCTCTGATTTCTCAAAATTTACTTTACCAAGTTATCGTAATGAACAACAAATTTTTAGTGATTTTGTTTGTTTCTCAAGTGTTGTTTTTGCCATTTTCTGTTCTTTGGTTGCTTTGTTCAAAGTGATTAATTTACTTGCCGTGTTCTTCTGTCATTTGTTAGTTTTTTTTTTTTGTCATACTAAGTTGCTCTTTCTACTTTTCTGTTGGGAGCTTCTTATGACTGTCCATATTGTGCTTTCCATGCTTCTCAAACGAGATTTTTACAATGATATGTACGTCAAGCATTTCTAGCAGGTTGTTAGTCAAAGGAGATGTTCATCAATCATTACTGTTAATATTGATTCCTATTAACAGACATGGCGAGAAATAAGATTATTAGTATACCATGCACTTCACTAACTTAAAATCCACTTTTGATAGAGATCTAAAGTTATCTTTTCTGATTAGAGAATCCAATGCTCTCTAATGGTTACTGATCATTTTTTTTTATTGTATTTCTTGCACTCTTGCAGGTTATAAGTGGCTGCCCTCCAACTCCACCGGTAACACCCTGATTCTGTTACGTTTTTATTAACTTCATAAACTTTATACATTCACTTTAATGCTTAGATAATAGAACTGAGCCTTTGATTCCCTTCGTTATGATTTTCCGCCCTTCATGTCTGCATTTTATGTAATCATTAGAGCATTGGTTTTTGCCTTTGCTTCTATTATGGAGAACATTTCAATTTGGATAATAAATAACCATGACCCTTTCAATTTGGTAAATCTGGACATTTTTCTGGATATTTTCTTTGAAATAGCCTTTCGAGCTTTTTTTTTCTTACCAAGCAAACAACCCCGCTGAAGTTAGATTTGTTGTGTTTTTTGTGTAGTTGGAACTCAAAGAACTAATCAATCTTCTGTTCTTTTACAGCAAAGATATTCTTTAAATATCATCAGAAACAAACTTTGCTGATCAGAACACAATTATCAGGATGCTACCTAAAACTAATTTATTTAGCTCTTAAGAATAAGTAAAACTCTGAAAATAGCATATTTTTCTTTTCATAGTAGGTGCCAGATTTTTGGTGTGTCAATTTATTTTTTATTTTTATTTTTATTTTTTTTGGGCTTTTGCTTCTGGTTCAAGCAGCTTTGTGTTTAAGTTTGGCAGCTTTATAATTAATTTTAAAATTTTATTGCTGTTTTGTTTGGATTTTCTAGATTGTATGCAAAAAAGTGTACACATTGTTTATCTGCTGCTGTTCCTCTGTGCATCGTTTGCCATTATCCCAGTCTCTTGCTCTTATTAAGGTATGTGCCTTTTGATATAGGATTTCTGTATTTACATTGGTATTTATTATTGCTGGTTATATAGATTAATTAAGATAGTTGTTAGTTCAGTTATCATGTGTTTGGAGGTGCTCTTTGGTTCATATTTTTTGCATTCTAATCATGACGATATTACATATAGTAATTTGTTTAGAATGATATAAATACAGAAGAAAGGAATTGTAATGCATTGTTTTGAGTTTGAACTTGATAATTTTTTTGAATGAAATTAGATAGTCTCATAGAAATATATGATCTCATGGTTGGTTCTGGAAAATGTTAAGAGTAATCCAAGTTATATAAAGCAAATATGAACCAATCCAAGCCAAACCAACTCTGTTGCTCGGACTATGTTGATATTTAGAATGCTATAGAAATCTTCTAGACTCCCACTTAGCAATGTTGGTAACCTTTGGCACTGATCGCTGTGGTATTTGTACCTCTTCTCTTCTATTACAAAAGGTGTTTCTATTGAGATCATTCAAGTTCTTTGCTTTTGAAGATTTTTGATTCGGCCTATTCAATTAGAAAATACAATTGAGTCTATTTCAGTGTTATTGAAGTACCAAATTGAAAGCTGTGAAATGGAAGGCAATCAAAATTACACAAATTGTAAACTATGAGTCTTGATTCCTAGATCCTAAACCCTTGAAAATATTAATGGCAATATCAGAAACTATGATTCTCTCCCTCTCTCTCTCCGTTTGTTCATATTGATCCTACGGCGTCGTTTTGATGGCTGCTGCGAGGGTTGAGCACGGAGATCTGTGGAAGAGCAACGCCCTCTCCGTACAGCGCCGGCTCAGGGAGCGGTTCAGAGTCGAGGTGGACTGCCGATTCAGGCACCACCCGATTTTCGCCGACGGCTACTTCGCCTCCACCGTGCAGGGGTGGCTCCAGCGGTTCCGTGATTTCAAGAGGGACTCGCTTCAGTCCTCCACCGTTTTCTATCGCAAACGAGGTCGGTGCTTCTCTCACTTGTTTTTGTTTTCGTTGAGATTTTGGTAGTGATTGAAATTTGATTCATTTGTTTCTGTGTTTACTTTGCAATTTGATATGATCATGGTCGGTGAAGTTAGTTTAGGTTGTGAAGGAATTCGAATGTTAGTTTTGATTAGGAAATCTTGCACATTAATATAATCCACTCTCTGCTAGAGTCGTAGTGTTAAAAATCAGGTAGATGGAGTGAGAGGCTGCGCCTAATTATATCTGAAGCTTGTGTAATGTTTAAATTTTTGGATTAAGGACACGGTTGGGTTCTTATTAGCTTGCATTCTGTTAGTTCCTAGGACACGGTTGGGTTCTTATTAGCTTGCTTTCTGTTAGTTCTTAATGTTACAATGATGAAATGAAAATCTATGGGCTTGAAGATCTTTTCAATAATACTTGTTCATTGTTCTGTTTGTGTTTTCTACAGCATGTACAATGTGACAACATGTTATGCAAATGTTCTGTTTGCATAAGAACCATGATTAAAGGGTGATTGTTTTTCGGTGGGTGTAGTGGGCAAGGAAATCAACGCTGAAGAAGAGTCGGCCATTCTTCGCATGGTGCAAGCTGTTGCTGTGCCGGTCATTGGCAATGTTTGCCATGTGTTCATGAATGGATTAAATCGTGTTCAGGTGTGTGAAATTGTGTGGAGTTGTTCATGTCCCAAGATGTTTGATTGTATGTCATTGTCGCAGCAATAATTTGCTTTTCTGGGTGTGACAGGTCTATGGTTTAGAAAAATTTCATGACGCGTTGCTACGCAGACCCAAAGACAGGCCTCTTATAACGGTATAACCTCATTATCCAATTTAATATTTCCAAAACTTAATGTGCATGAAGGTTACTCTTTTGTTCAACTACCATATGCTTCTCCAAGACCTCCACTATTTATAGTTTCCTATTGTTAAATTGTAATGTATTTTACTTAATTCCCATTCCAGGTTAGCAATCATGTGGCTTCTATGGATGATCTGCTTGTTATTGCTGCACTGCTTCCTCCAAATGTTCTTCTGGATGCTAAGAACTTGAGGTGGACACTCTGTGCATCTGATAGGTGTTTTTCGAATCCTGTAACTTCAGCATTTTTCCGATCTGTCAAAGTCTTGCCAGTTGCTCGTGGTGATGGGATTTATCAAAAGGTACTCTTTCATTGTTTCTAAAATATTGATAAGTTAGTTGAGACCCTAGAATTTGTATAGTTTTCGAAGCTGCTGTGCACGACGTGAGAGTAAATCCAACGGCCCTAGCATATAGAAAGTGCTTTTAGAGAAAAATATATTTGAACTTTACATTGTATATTTCGTTTGTCACAGCTATCATTTTGTCTCATATTCAATCCTCAGTTGACTAAATAATTTTGGTGTAGAAAGTTGGGTGAAGTTTTAATTACTCTATATAGAATTGAGTTGTTGACGTTTGTTTTGGTTCCTCTACATTTGTATTCATAGTCCTTTAGTTTGACAACGATGCTTATCTTCTCATCTTTATTCTTTTATTGGTTCAGGGTATGGACATTGCTATTTCAAAATTAAATCAAGGTGGCTGGGTTCACATCTTCCCAGAAGGTAGTCGTTCTCGAGATGGTGGTAAAACCCTGGGGTCACCCAAGAGAGGTGTTGGGAGGTGAGGATCTATTGTGAGAGATATCCCTTTTTGTGACTTTGATTAATAAGATATGTAGTCAAATCATTTGAAAGATATTTTTTTTGTGAATGTTGGCTCCCAAGCTTTGGTATTTGAGTTTCTTTTAGCAAGATGTGCTGTATTCTTGAATGGTAACTTATGCTTTAACACAACTGCACTTGGATTCAATTTCTTTTTGTTAAAACACTGTTTGATTTTTATTGCATATTACTTGATAGGTTGGTCCTTGATGCTGACAATATTCCCATGGTTATTCCATTTGTACATAGCGGGATGCAGGACATCATGCCTATTGGTGCCAGTTTCCCGAGGATTGGCAAGACGGTAGGTAGTTTAATGCTTGTAACAATGATTTGAAGTTGAAGTTTTGGAGAAACTTTTGATACTGCAGCAACCATATATGAGGGTTTAGGCCTTGATATTCAGTCGTGTACCTCTTAAGGCCTGGATATCAACTATTTGTTTCTTCAGCGTGCTTACTATTTTCACATATACTTTAAAAATGTAGGTGACGGTGGTTATTGGTGATCCAATCTACTTTGATGATTTGCTAAATAATGAAGGAGCAAAGCATTTATCAAGAGGAAAGTTATATGATGCAGTATCCTCAAGAATCGGTCATCGATTACGTCAACTGAAAGTTCAGGTTGACAAATTGACTAAAGGGACACAATTACTAAATGATGGTTCACTGATGGAAGAAACTCCAGAACTAGTTGTTGCCGGTACACAAGAGCCCAGGTCTTTTGATCAGTTCCGAGTGGGTTTCTCAAAAGATGGCTGGATTGCATCAAGGATGCGTAGTTTTATGGAACCTACTGAGCTGATGGGATTTGCAGCCAGAGGCTTATTTGTGAACCGTAGAGCAGTTGAAACCTCTGAAAGTGGTAGTAGAAGGGTTGGCCCGTTGAAAGCATGGAACCAATTTCTTGAAGCCAATGTACTACCAAGATGGAACTGTGCCTGACTTTACTTCCAACTTTAGCAGAGGCTGATGTAAATTATAATTAGGGTGTTCATTTATAAATGAACTACAATTTTGGTCAGGAATTTTTTTTTTGTCAGCTTAATAGGAAGGTTATAATAAAACAAACTGCCTTTTGTTTCCCAATGTAAACAGGTGAAATTTACTAAAGCTAAATATGATCCGGTATTTATTGAATTTCCATTCAATTAATTTTAAACATCAATCTTATTTTAATGAGTTAATTACTGTTTACTCCCTATACTTATAGGGTCTCATTGTTTCAGTCTCCGACCTTCGAATTTCACATAAAAAGTCCCTGAACTCTCAATTTCCTCCCAATTTGTCCCTGCTGTCAAGCTTTGTCCAAATTATCTGTTAATTTGCTGACGTGGCATCCAGTTTATGCCAAAATATCTATTTTACCCTCACTTAACATTTTTTTTTTTTACTAAAAAAAAAAATCTCTTTTTTTTTTTTTTCTCTTTACATCCTCTTCTAACAGTGCCCCAATCTAGTATCGGAGCTGCCCTCCATTATCAGTAAACCTAAATTTCATTTCTCTTCTTCCTCACCTACTTAAAACCCCCAATTTCATCTCTCTAGACATGACGGCGACTCTGTGTCTCAAGGCCACTCTCTCTTCCATTCTCTCGCTCTCTCTCACCTCCCAAACACCACCACCACCACCTCTCTTTCCCCAAAACCCGCATCCCCACATTCGCCACCATCACCATGTCGTCATTCCCCGTTGTCGAGCACATCGTCCTCTTCAAGGTCAAAGACAACACCAATCCCTCCAAGGTCAACGACCTCACCTCCCTCGGTCTCACCCCACCTCTCCGCCGGTCCCCTCCTCTGCACCTGATCCACCCTCTTCACCTTCAGTCACCGAGTCAACGCCTCAGCGATCTCCGAGTCGCTGCGGATCTCCGAGTCGCTGCGGATCTCCATGCATGATCTGGTTTTGTTCCTCTACATCGCCGTTGCGGATGTTTGGCCCTCCACCTCAGCTTTCGACTGTATATTTGTCGGCTTTGTCGCCGTTGCAGGTGATGATTTGTGCCGGAATTGATTTTTTTTTGCTTTGGGCTGGTAGATTGTGCAGTGTTGCTGTGCTTAATTGGACCGTTGAATTTGGGAAGATAGGTTTGAGGCAAATTGAATTGCATTTGGCAAATTGAAGATAGGCCAGCGCCACCGTCTCCTCCGCCTTCTTCTCTTCCCTCGAGCGCTTCTCCTGCATAAACGTCGCCACCACGGACGCCGACGAGGACAACGATGACGACGAGGCCACCCACCGCCCTCTCGCTCTCAGCAATCTCACCCGCTCCGATCAACAGCACCACCACGCAAACGCAAACGACGTCGCTCAATTCCCCGTTTGATTGGGTTAGATCTCGGTTTTTTTTTTTTTTTGGTAACTGGATTTGCCAAAAAAAGGGTTCTGGTTGTGAATTTTGTGGTGCGTGAATGTGGAATTTTATATGAATTGTTGAATTATCAAGTTTAACTGATTCTTGATTCGTTGAGATTATGATATGTTTGGTTTAATCAATAATTGAACTGAGTAGTGACTTTGTGATTAGGTTAGATTTGTGATATTATCTATGATCCCAATGGTGTTGATTGGAGTTGATCAGTGGTTTGTTTGTCGTTATGGTAATTTTCGGATGATTCTGGTCATGGGTATGCACATTCTCGGTCTAGCGAGAAAGATGCGGGAGGATGAGAGCTTTCGGATAATAGACTGAGATAAACAGAGGGGAGGAGAGATGTGGAAGAGGCAAAAAAAAAACAAAAAACAAAAAAGAGAGAGAGAAAAATTAATTAAAAAAAAAAGAGTAAGTGAGGGTATAATAGACTTTTAGCATGAAAATGACCGCCACGTCAGCGAGATAACGGAGTCTTGGACATGGACGAATTTGGAGGAAATTGAGAGTTCAGGGACTTTTTAGGTGAAATTCGAAGTTCAGAGACTGAAACGATGAAACCCTATAAGTATAGAGAGTAAGCAGTATTTAATCCTATTTTAATTGCTATAGGTCCTATTAGATAAACATACCAAGAAGGCAAGAATTGAAGTGCAAAGTGATCCACATTGAGCTTGTCACATATTATTTAGGTATTTCCAAACTAATAAGGAATTTCACATTTGGAGACTCTTACCAACTTGACCACCTGTTGTAGTTTGTAGTTAACAAAGTTTCAGTTTGCTAATCTCTTTTTGTAGTAAATCTAGTTAATTACTCCATTGCTAACCCTAATCAGGGGATCAACCAAACGGCACCATTTCATGGGCATTAACAAAAACTAAACCCCACCAATCAAAATCATTTCAAGTCACAGCTCCCAAGTCGCCCTTTACAGATTGAAGTGCACACACTTCAAAATCGCAAAGGGTAACTCATCTTTGCGACGCGTTTCAAACATTTAAACAAATCCGAACCGTTCATTTCTATTCCACCCCCTAAAACTCAAGGTCAAGATTCTGACAGTTCCAGCAGAGAAACACCTTCCTCTCCCCTCCCCCTAAATATCCTTCTTCCTTCAAATCAACATCAGAGAGTCGTACTTCGTTTTAGAGAGACAAAAATGGCGGACGAAGAGGAATCTGAGCTAAGCGAGAAGCAGAAGATTGATATAGCCAAGTGGTTCCTCCTCAACTCTCTTCCTGGTGAAATCCAATTCGTCGCCGAAGGTATCGAGTTTCCTTCGCTTCTAATCCCGAATTCAATTCCCAAACGACGCCGCTTGCTTCGTGTCACTTCTGCTTAGTCTTTTTACCTGAATCGCAGTTTCTAATTTTGTTCATTTGGTAAAAAGTTTTGGTTTTTGATCGATCGTGCAAATCACATTATTTGATTTTGGTGGCAGATGTGAAGGCGGTAGTCAACGACGACGTTTTGTACGAAGAAGCAGCTTCAGAGGCTTTCCCACTGTATAACAAATCACACATGATTTCGCTAGAAATGCCTGGTGGAATTGGAGATGTAAGTTTATTAACAACTCCCTTCTTGTTTTAGTGCTTGATTTCTGTGATTTTTGAGCTCCTATTTTGTCAAATTTGTGAATTTTTTTTTTTTTTTTGAGTTTCTACATATATTGTGCTAGATACATTGGATTATATCTTGCTAGCTGTTTGTGTGAGCAGGTTCTAGTTACATCTTTCGGTGAGCTCCGTGGGACTGAGTACCTTGATCCCAAGACTGCTCATGTTGCTGTCGTTGACCATATCAAACAGGCAAGTCTTGTACTTTTCCTCCAGTATTAATGCTACTAAGAAGTTGGTGAAGAATAGAGGAGTTTGTTTAGTTTAAGGTTTAGGATATACGGTAGTCTAGGATTTCGTACTTGCTTGCTCGGAGGAAAGGGATATAAACCCTGATAAGGGTACAGCTGCTTTTATTAGTTCTTTCCCTTACATATAGGGTCATTAAAACATCAATGCGTTTATTAGTTCTTTCTGTCATGATACTTACTTACGGGCCACCCACAACATTTGTTGAAATTGGTCCTTGACAGTGAACTTTAGCTTCAGTTGTAGAGCAGTTTGGTTTACTGCTTGCTGAGATTGATTTATCTATATTTGTCGAGTCTATATATGATACCTTTTATCAAAGATAAGATGTTCTGTTCTAAAAGCTTTACCTGTGTTTTTTTACCCTCCATTGTAAGTATATCGTATGTTACAGAACAACTTGTGGACTTGTTGAAGCATTGTCACATCATGCATGTGCCTTCTATTGTCCTTGTTTTGTTTGTGTCACCTTTTTTTTTTTTTTTTGGTTGGATCTTTTCATTTACCAATTATTTAATGCTAAAATTGGTTCAGGTCTATTCAAAAAAAAATTGGTTCAGGTTTGTACAGACGTGAGACCTGCATTGGATGAGGAACTTCCATCCGCATATGTTGAGGTATACAGGTACATGTTATAAGTTCTATGGCAAGCATTTTTGTAAGTATGTTTTTTCAATATCTTTAAAAACCAAATTGAGCATTATGCTCCAGAATATTTGACTTAATATTAGTGACTCTACTGCTCAGCATTATCAGAGGCATTTACAGTCATGCGCTTAATCCATGTACTTTTATGTAGCCAGTGTTTCAAATTAGCTTCTTCTTTCGTGTCTACTTCGATACATCAAACTATGTTTTTACTTCATTTGGTAACTTAAGATTTGAAATGTAGTTTCTAAATGGACCGAGAGAGAGCTATCTAATAAATCTTTTTCTCATCAATTTAACTTTTAAGAGTGCTCTTTTAATAACCATACAAGAATAAACAACTATTGGTGGATTTTATGTAACATACAATGGACAATACTTGTCTTTATTTCATTTGTGGGTGCATGCTGGCTCATGTATTGTAGAAAATGATATTTCAATGTATTGATGTTTACAAATGTACACATATATAGCAGTGAGATACTGCTGTTACAATGCAACCATTTACAGCTATAATCAAAACTGATATGCAATTACAGCAGAATCAAAACAGCCTATGTATTCAATGGAGGAGAATCATATGGCTAAAGTTTAGGAGAAGATTTAGTTTCACTAACATCCCCCCTCAAACTTGGCTGTTCTGGACGAACAAGTTTGCCGGAAAAGAGAAGATGACGAGACTTGTGAAGCGGTTTGGTGAGTAAATCAGCAGGCTGATCAATGGAAGGAATGAAGCAGACACGGTGACTGCCAAGAGCAACCTTTTCACGAACATAATGATAGTCCAGCTCAATGTGTTTGGTGCGAGCATGAAACACAGGATTAGACGCCATATAGGTAGCACTTAGATTATCACAATGCAAGAAGATGGGGAACTGAATGTTAGCACGGATTTCATACAGCAGATAGCCCAACCAAGTAGTCTCTGCGCAGGCATGAGCAAGAGAACGATATTCCGACTCGGCACTCGATCGAGCAACAGTAGGCTGCTTCTTGGAGCACCAAGAGATCAAATTGGAGCCAAGATACACAAGGTAACCGGATGTGGAACGACGGGAGTCAGGGCAGCCTGCCCAATCCACATCAGAATAGGCAGAAATATGAACCGGTTGCTTCTGAGGTGCAAAAAATAATCCATGACCCAAGGTGCCTTTGACATAGCGGAGGATGCGTTTCACGGAAACCAGATGAGGATCACGAGGCTGACTCATAAACTGGGAAACCGAGTTGACCGCAAAAGCGATATCCGGACGGGTAATCGTGAGATATTGTAAGGCACCCACAAGTGCACGAAACTCGGTGGGATCGGCAAGTAAAGCACCATGAGTGGTAGTGAGGTTATGTGTGGCAGACATAGGGGTACTGACTGGCTTACTGAGCAACAAATCATGCTTGGAAAGAAGATCATAAGCATATTTCACTTGATTAAGATGCAGTCCATGGGAGACGGTATGAACCTGCAAACCAAGAAAGTAGTGCAGTGGCCCCAAGTCTTTAATATCAAAACAGCGACCAAGGGCATCAATGAAGCTCTGGAGAAGACCATCATTGCTGCCTGTAACCACAATATCGTCAACATACAGCAAGAAATGAATAGTGTCTTCACCGTGGTGAAAGATGAACAAAGAGGAATCTGCCAAACTTTGGAAAAACCCAACGGACAACAAAAAAGAGCTCATTCTCTGGAACCATGCTCGAGGAGCCTATTTAAGGCCATAAAGTGCCTTGTGGAGCTTACAAACATGAGTTGGCCTAGTTTGATCAATAAAACCAGGAGTCGTGTGACCATGGGGTGGTGTGGAGGAGGTGGGCTGATTGTGCCGTCAGTTCGAATTTTGGTTTGGTGAGTACCATCCCGGAGTCGTGTGACCGTGGGGTGGTGTGGAGGAGGTGGGCTCGCAGTAGGCGCTGGAGGAGTTGGGCTCGCATTAGGCGCCGGAGGTGGTGGGCTCGGTTCAGGCGCCGGAGAAGAGGCCGCAGATGGCGACGGAACCGGAGATAGAGGGTCAACTACAGATGCGGCTGCTGATGGTAATGGAACCCGAGCTGGAGGGTCAGCTGCAGATGGGTCGGTTGCAGACGGCGACGGAACTGTCGCTGAAGGGTAGGCTGCAGACGGCGACGGAACTGTCGCTGGAGGGTAGGTTGCAGTCGGCGACGGAACTGGTGCAGGGATGAGAGAAGGCCCCTCGTTGACGGCGATGGGCTGAGAATGAGCGACGGGGGCAGGTCGGGGACGACGGTGATAGGTGATGATGGGGGCAGGCGATGGAGGGACTGATGGAGGCGTGGTTGGGTCTGATGATGTTGATGCCGAGATAGAATCCTGAAGGGAGGGATTGGGCTGAAAGCTTGGGCTACCAGGCAATTGGGCTTCTGGAGCAACAGGCAGGCTTGGGCTAGACAAAGAAGTGAGCTCCAATGTGCTTGAGGCCTGAGTAGGCTGGTCCTGTAAACTTTTAGAAGGAAAATGTGATTCGTTAAATATGACGTGCCTAGAGATATAGACACGACCAGTGCGGGGATCAAGGCAACGGTAACCTCTATGGTGAGGGCTGTAACCTAGAGAAACACACTCAAGACTGCGACTAGAGAGTTTATTAGAGACATAAGGACCGAGATAAGGGAAACAAGAACAACCAAAGACTCGAAGAGAGGAATAAGAAGGTGGACTCCCATAAAGACGAGTATGTGGTGTAGCCCAGTTAAGAACAGGGGTAGGAAGAATATTAATGAGGTAAACGGATGTTAACATGGCTTCATCAACCCAAAGATGATGTGGAGCTCTTGAAGTAAGGAGGGTGCGAGCCATGGTGGCAATGTGGCGGTGTTTACGCTCGGCAAGACGATTTTGTTGTGGTGTGTGAGGACAAGAAAATCTCTGTTGAATGCCCAAGGATTGACAATAGTGAGAAAATGCATGATTGACAAATTCAGTCCCATTGTCACTTTGGAGAAATTGAGGCGATTGTTGAAAAATATTGCGTATCATAGAAACGAAGGTTTGAAAATGGGTGAGAACCTCATTTTTGCGACGCATTGGATAAATCCAAGTGTACCGAGAAAATTCATCGGTAAAAAGGACATAATATTTGAATCCGCTAACGGAAAGGGTAGAAGAGGACCAAACATCACTATGAAGAATTTGAAAAGGAAAAGTTGCGCATTCTTGATTGGGGAAAAAATCAGGAATGGTCATTGAGTTTTGACATATTCGACACTTAACTCACTGTATTTTCAAAAATATCACTTAACTCACTCAATTTTGAAACCGTCTGTCACATAACTCACTACCGTCTACTTAGTCATTAAATAATTGATCACGTGCAATATATTGAGGGATAATTTCGTCTAAACAAGCTATTCCCGCCATTTTGCTGAATCCCTCCAAATTTCATGTAAAATGAATAATCTTCCCTCCAATTTTTTTTCCTCCTTCCCTCCAATCTTTCTTTCTTTTCCCCTCAAACTATAGTTTCTCACATGTTTCTCCTAAAATCATAAAAATCAAAACAAACTCAATCTATAAGCCCTGACCTGTTTATCCTTGAATCATAAAAGTGAAAACAAAATCAAATTGCAGCTGCACTATTAAAATGAACATGCATTGAACTTGGCAATTTCAGTCTAATTTTTGAAGCTGTATCAAAATGACATTCAGTACATGCTAACAGTCTGGGTTACAAAATCATAATTCTAGCTGCATTGTTGGTAAGACCAGCTTCAACTGACAAAAAAACTACAAGACAAGTCCAAAATAGAAGTTAAGTTCACGGCTTCCAAATTTTCTTGTTGGAACCCTCCTTTGGTCCTTGTTGGGCTCTTGCTTTAGTGCTTGTTCCTGTCACAGGTTTAGGCTTAGGTTGTGTGCTATTGACTTGGTCTTGAATGACATCCCTGTCTTAGGACATACAAATGTATTGGACGTATGAGATGATCCGATAACAGTGGGCTGCGAAGAAGACTGAGGTAGAGGTGGTGATGAGATCATCGATTGAGATGAAGCACTTGCAACAATTGAGGGTGCTGGTACCTGCACATACCATACCACCATTATTAAGTAGAAATTAGCAACATTAATTATCTGAGATAAAACTTTGGATATTGAACATCATACATAAGTTGATTGATTTACTAACATTTGCAGTTTGCTGCACTGATCCAGAATGCATATCACTCTCAACTTGCACATCACTTTGAACATTTTCAGCTTGCTCCACATGGACACTCTGATCATCAGTTTCTTATGGTTGAACCTAAATTGTTTGATGCCCCAATTGACATTAATAAGATGTCTTATTACAAATAAAATATAAATTGCAGCCTCTACCATCAACGTTAACATAAAAGTCTTACCCCAGCTTGAGAATCATTGCCTTGTTGCTGTCTCCTTGAACAAGTCCTCTTATTATGACCATCTTTTTTACAAACTGAACAAGTAATGGACTGATGGTAACTTCTTGACAACTTTGTTGTTCCAGGAGGTGGTGGTTGCTCACCTAATTTTATGTGTACAAATGAAAACATAATTTAATTAAAATAAATTCCTATAATTAAATATAACCTGACTAAAACACTTGGAAAATAAAGCACTAGAATTAGATGCATTACTTGGTTCCTTGTTTCTTGATAGCTTAGTTCTTCCAGGTCCTCTAGTGTACCTTGGAGGTAAAATGGGCCTCTCAAAACCTCCCATCTGCGCAAAACCTAATATTTGATTCTTCTCTCTCTCTCTCTCTCTCTCTCTCTCTCCACGATCTCCAACTCCGGCAAGGTTCGTTATACCAATCCACCACTGAAAAAAAAGCAAGGACGAAAACGACTGTCGGTCTAGGAGGCTTCTGGAGGAAGAGAGTGGAAAAACAAAAGGTCAGTGGCAGAGGCGTAAAAAAATCCAAATGAGGGCAGAACCGTCTCTTTGTTCCCTTATAAACAGTAGTAACAGTAACCGGGCTTTAGTATATAGTATAATATTAAACTCATACTGGCTGGTAACTATATATATATATATATATATATATACAAATATATATATTTATATATATAATATTAGTACCTAAAAACTGAACGGTCGAGATGTGGATATGCGACCGAAAAGTGACCCTAAACTCTAAAAACACACTTTAATTTTAAAGCGAGGCCTCGCTCTGGATAGGATCTGTGTGTGAGTGTGTGTGTGTGTGTGTGTGTGTGTGTGTGTAATGAGGACCACTAAAATAAGAATTAGTTGAAGATTTTCTAATCAACAGTTTGTGAGACCCACTCTCCGGTCACATTACAGTAAATCAACCATTAGATGTTTATGTATGCATGAGTAGGTCACTTTTGAACATTTTCTTCCAAATTACTAATCGTTAAGATACCGAACTAGGTCAAATTAATGGACGAACCAAATCTATCATACATGAACCGTTTATGTTCATAATTGATAAATCATGATCATTAAATGCCTTAACAATTTTCAAATTAGTTGAAAAGTTGCCTAAATGATCTACAAATGAATATCTAAACATGTAATGGTTAATTTACGAAAATGTGATCGAAAAGTGGGTTTAACAAAAAAATCCTCAACTAGTTCTCATTTTAGTAATCCTCATTAGAAGGACTGCATATATACATATAGCTGGTAACCATAAGAAACTCCCTCTAGTTTAAAGAGGTATCATTTCAAGAATGTAAATTGCCAGCCTTAGAGCCTTGCTTGTCACTTGATTGAAACAATGAATCTCTTAATGCATTTGCATTTGTCATTTTCCTCTATTTCTATTTCTCATGCTTGTAGCACACATACTCATCTAAGCTGAGCATTTCTTTGAACATCAGATTTATTTTGTTTTTCTTTTACAATCTCTGTCAAATATTTCAATGTTATGTAGAACATAATTGAAAAAAAGAACAAAAAAAATTGAAATGAAAAGTAATCTCCTCAAAATATTATTACATCCAAACAAAACTTCACGCAAACTGGCGAGGAAGATGTTAACAATATACTTATTATGTCCGGCCAAAAGATGTCAAACACATATGACAGACAATACCATGTCGCGGATAACTTCTATAAACTTCTAGCAATTGATTCCACTTTCCAACTTTAGTTAAAACCAACATCAAACCATTTCCCCCCTTCTTGATGAATTCAAGTTTCTTTAAAGCGTAAAGAGGAAAGTAGGCTGATCAAGTCCACAAGAATTTGCACTACTCAAGGAAAGTTCAAGTAACCTTTATAGATATGTACTGCCTCGACCCTCGCTATCTATATCAAAGGGAATACCTTGAACCTGCAGAGAGCATGAAGAAAAGACTTATACAATCAACCTGGCATGTGAAAGTCCTTATTGCCAGAAAGATCACTACTACATAATAGAGATTTACAGAATTACAGAAGGTAAAAGTCGAAAATTTTTGTGAAGAAAAATATATGAAGTTATGAACAAGCAAGGGGCATCCTTTAGAATTTCTCATAGCAATATCTTCATCACATACACTGAACATTAAGTTTGTACTTAAAGCAACAATGCATAAGAGTAACAATTCTTTCTATGCCTGCTATTTTAGATGGACCAGATATAGACATTTTATCCAGAAAATTCCAACGCCATTGGTTATTTGGATCCAAAAACCAGGCAGTTGGTGCAATCAATAATGCATTCTTATAAACTCTAGAATCGATGGGTAATGGCAACATAAGATGGCACAACTCTGCACCAGAAAATTACAATAAATGTGTCCAATGGTACAAGGATGGACCTCCAAAGAAAATTTAGCATCCGTACAGTTTGTTGGTTTACTGTATAAAAAGTCCCGGTCATCATTTTCAAGGGGAGCCACATAAATTCATACAAATTGCTAAGAGTGCAATGCAACGTTACTTAAAATTCTCTGTAATCACTACTAGAATAACTTAATCACACGACAGCCATCAGACGACACATGAGTTTTTGCTGTCGTCTGAGTTAGTCAGACGACAGATTTTTTAAACCTGTCGTCTCATCTCTACTCATCCAACACATGATCCTTTCGTAAATTTGAGAGATTTCAAACAACACTAACAAGGATATCTGTTGTCTGAATAATGAAAAAAAAAAAAAACAATCATTAATTTATATTTATTTTTCCCCCCTCTCAAAACACCCAAAACCTTTCCGCCAAAAAAAAAAAAACACCCAAAACCTAGCAGTAAACCCGAGTTCCCTCCCTTAGCTAAAAATTTGGGTCAAACTCTCCCTCCCAAATTGCTCTCGGCCTCCCTCCGACTCACCAGTCACCATCGCTCTCACCCTCAATCACCATCACTCTCGGTCTCCCTCCAACTCACCATCGCTCTCACCCTTAATCCCCCTCACCCTTTCAACCTCACCGACCCTAGCTCTCCACCTGGCTCTCACTCAATCTCAGCGGGTTTTTCTTACTTCAAGCTCTGATACAACAAGGCCTAGCATAAGACATCTAGATACTGGCCAACATAAACCCTAACTTTCTCTTCCGGTGGATTGAAGAACTGGTTCCCTTGGCTGGGTTTGAGTGTTCGCAGGCACGAGGTTTTTTTTTCACTTTTCTGATTTTTGTTTTGTGTTCATTTTTGATTTTGATATCATACTCAATTGCAAGTGTAGAGAACGATTTTAATTAGAAAAATTGATTTTTTTTTTGTTGGGATTGATTGCTTTTGGTATGTGGATTGAGCTTGATAAAATTGATTTTTTTTTTTTGTTTGGTGAATTTTGGGGGTCGGATTGGTGTTTTATCTACATTTGCTTTGTTTTGGTAGTGCAAACAATTTCTTGCTGGTCTACTTGAGCGCGGCAGACTTACACAGCAACAATTAATGGACAGAGCCAATCAGAAATCCAAATCAAATAGCAGTCAAGGTATTGCTTTAATGTTTGACCTATTTGATATCGGAAAATGATGAATTCAATAGTGTTCTTTTGTGGGAAGGAAAAGAGAATTTAATGGGATGTTGTGATTAAATGTACTTTTTTTGTGTGCTCTCCATGCCTATACATGCTATTTTCTATTGGGGATAGTAAGTACTGTTTCTGGGTTTTCTTTCTGCAGTTCAGAATGCTGCTCAAGATAACTTTGTTAGACTTGTGACTGCTCGTTTTGTTGAACGTTGCCCGGCCCCTGAACCACTTCTTAAAGAAGCACCTGAACAAGAAGGTCCAAAGAAGCCATGCTCTAAATCTGCTAAGGTAATGCAACTAGATATTTTGTGTCAAATATAATATATTATGTTTCGGGTAGGCCTCTTTGATGTGGGGTGTTTGATCATTAAAACTTTTGTTACATCTGTTGACAGAGATTGAGTTGTATCGGTGTTTGAATAGTGTGATTTTAGGCTCCTCTCAATTATTAATTACATGATTACTTATGTAGTGACATCAATTAACTTAATGACAAGTTGGCTCATTTGTTAATGCTTTTGTGTTTGGCTCGATACATATACCCCTTATGTCTATATCAGATAACTCTAACAGTCCCTTAATAATAAAAATACTCCAATCAAACAACAGATTAATGGGCAGAATCAAACAACAGACTTATCTAATAAAATTTCCTGTCAACTATGTTCCTGCACCAAAATCACTAGGGCACACATTTTTTGTTGTTCAGTACTTGCCAGATCCCTTGTGGAGTGCAATGACAATTCTACTTGCTTTTCTCACAATGTCATTTTTGTCTCTGCAATAAAAGAAGTGCTACCTTGTTTATATGATATCAGGACCTGTCTAGAGTCTCTAGACAATGTTCTTGATATCTTCTTCATTATCCTTTGACCTAACAGAACCTTGATGATGCTCTCATGCTCTTCCATGACTTCTGATTCAGGAATTATGACCGCAATATTATTGCCACTTCATATAAACAGAGGGCATGCCAATATTATTACCAAAATGGCGGGAGGTATTCGGCGGTGGCGGGGAGGCGTTGTGGTTGAGAATTGGAGCTGAGCGCGCCATTGTTTACATCGACAGAGCCTTTGTAGGGATTTGAAGGAGATAGGACTCGACCTTGGCTGCGATTTTTCATCTCCGCTGTGCAGGTAACTGTAATATCTTTATCGATTTGAAATCGATTTGTGTAGTTGTGCTATTGTGAAGTTTGTGTTTATTTTTTTTTCTTATAATTTTTTTACACAAGTTTGTATTTGTTTTATGCATAGACGATTTCCAATTAACATTCTCAACATTGGAAACCGCATGCAAGAACTTCTTTATGGTTGTTAACTATTGGAGCTTGAATGATAATAATCCTCGTTCTTCACTGTGCTTAATATGTTGTACACACTACAAAACTAAAATTTTATGTTCTGCCTCTCTATTGACGTAGTTGTATGAGCTCTTGGGCTGTCTGGGTTATAACTCATTCCATTCAAGTGTTTGTCTTGTGTTTTCATGTTATGCAGAATATCTGTCTTGTACTAGTGCATTTGAAGAGAGACAAAGAGTTGGTTATTCAAATCACTAACAGTTTCAAATATAGACATGGTGTTTTGATTGAATTTTGATTACATGCCAAAAGTATTATGTTGGCCACACCTAAGATTGAAGCTGAATAATGAATACTTTGACAGAAATGATTTGAAAATCATTTTTTCATTGATTCAGACTAGAACCAGATGATCACAGTTCACTAGCCATCACCACCTAAATTCAGTGCAACAAAGTCCAGTTTTATTATATATCTTATGCTCTAATAAGTTGAATTCTTGTTTTTTCTTTTTGAAAATTGAATTATTGATCTTGATACTTGTTGGTGCATAACAACAGGTCAGTCCAGACCTCTATGGTGATAGCAACACGATGTCAATATACTTGTCTGGAAGGTCAAATCATATTAGTTGCTACTTCCAGTTAGGTTTTTATTTGGACTGCAACTTGGTGAGGCACAAGAAGTTGTTATGGGTTATTTAGTACTATGGACTGAACCCTTGCTTTTAGGACAACTTGGTGAGGCACAAGGAAGTTATTATGGGTTTAGTTCAGTTCATAGGGCTGTGAGTCTTGTGAATTTCTGCAGTAATTACTTTCTGGAGCTCTCTTGCCTTCATCTTTTACAGTTAGGTGAGTCTTGATCACTCTAGTTTTGTCTAGTTATTAGTGGACTCCCCAAGTTATTTCCAAATGACACTATAAGCTTACTTGCATAACCGATATTTTTAAAGTAGTTTTACAATAAACTGAATTGCCTCTCTGTAGTTAGTTGATAGAAAGCCATATAAGGCTTCTTATATTGATTATGGTCTATAAGCTATCAGTACAGTTGTAGGCTTGCACATTAATATTATACTTATATACCGTGTACCCATGTAAGATGGTGTGCTGTTACAGAGAAATTTTAAGTAACCTTGCATTGCATTCTTAGCAATTTGTATGAAATTATGTGGCTCCCCTTGAAATGGTGATTGGGCCATTTTATACAGTAAACCAATGAAATGTACGGATGCTTAATTTTCTTTGGAAGTCTATACTTGTACCGTTGGAAACATTTTTTTGCAATTTATTGGTACAGAGTTATGCCATCTTATGTTGCCATTAGCCATCGATTCTAGATTTCTAGAGTCCATAAGACCATAAGAATGCATTGATTGCACCAACGGCTTGTGGCTTGACATGGACAGCAAATTTTCCGTGCCAGCACTTTCCACTGAACTGAGAGAGTCTGCAAATCCTTTCCACTGAACTCAGTTTACATTAGATGTTGCTCAAGTATCACTTAATTATTCTACAATATAGTTACTATTGAACAAGTGTTTTGTTTTTGCAGGAAGTCCTTTCTCTTTAACCCACATTGGGTGGTCAGAACTGAGTGGGAAAAGTTTGTGGTTAAAACATATATGTAAGATTTGTGTTGGTACTTCTTGGAGACCTATTTTGTTATTTCAGTTCAAAGTTTGTGGTTACGTTTTGGTTGGACATGAATAGCTAGTACTTTGAATTGATATGTAAGAAATAGCTGGTACTTTGAATTGATATATATGTAAGAAATACTTCATACAATTGGGTACCCTATTTGTAGTTTCGGTGTGTTTTGGCAATGTATGACAATGATGTGCTAGTAAATGACATTTGAACTAATTTGTATTTCATATTTGCCTATTTCCAGAAATCAGTTGTGCTTATTCAATTCAAACAACATATATAAGGCTATTAACTGTGGCAGTGCAATATCATCAGACAACACATAAATTTACGAACACATAATATCTATTGTCTGAGGAACATTCAGACAACAATTTTAATAAAGGAGACATTGTGTGCAATTCCTTACAACGACATAACCAAACTATCACTGATGTCTGAGTTTCATTCAAGACAACACATGCATCCAACACATTGTTATCGTAATGGAGTTTCAGACAACATTATCATCCAGCAACATGTTATCTTAAATGAACTTCAGACAACAGAAACAAAAATTATGTGTTGTCTGAGGTTCATTTAAGAAAACATATGCATCCAGCACATTGTTATCTTAAATGCTTTCAGACAACATTTACATCTAGCAACCTGTTATCTTAAATACATTTTAGACAACAGAAAAAAAAAATGTGTAGTCTGAGGTTCATTTCAGACAACAACATTCACATATTGTTGTTGTTGGAGATTCATCAGACACAACACAACATTCAGGAAATAGTTGTCCTAAAGTAATTTCACTCAACACCAAAATAACAAGTTGTTGTCTAAGTCAACACACATTAGATTTTGGATAAATTCAGACAACAAATATTTACTTATATGTGTTGTGTGACTGAGAAACAGACAACTGTTATCGACAGTTGTCTGAATGAAGTCAATCAGACATCAGGCTACTAGACAACAGCAGGTTTTTCATTCAGACAACAGTAGTTCGACAGTTGTCTGATTAACTTTGTGGTATAGTGAATAGCACACCATTCTACATGAGTACCAGTGTACTGATAGCTTATAGACTAAAATCAATATGAGAAGTTTTATATGCTTTTCCTATCAAACTAACTATAGAGAGCCAATTCAGTTTATTGTAACTACTTCAATAATATCGGTTATGCAAGTAAGATTAATTATAGTGTCATTTGGAAATAACATTAGGCAAAATATCAAAACTGGAGTGATCGAGACTCACCTAACTGTAAAAGATGAAGGCAAGACAACTCCAAAAAGTAATTTCTGCAGAAATTCAAATGAGAGAAGTGGAGGCATTGTCCGTTCATGATCTGCAACTCATTTCCAGCCATGGGATCAGAAAGTCATTAATTGGGGTCTTTCAGATTGGCCAGTGGTGGATAACTGCATCCTCTATGTTTCTACCAGTCCATCAATTCTTCAAGCGTGCAAAATTCTGCTACCAGTGCCACTGGTTTCCCCCCGCAACTGGAATGTCAAAACCACTCAATATATCCTCATAAGGAGACATCCTACTGCTTGGTTGAGTGGTTCTTTGGTTCAACTCTTACACATCTTGATCATATATCAGACGGACTGCACACTTCTTTACCTTCAGACCCGGACCTTGGGTTTCAAATAAGAACTCAAGCTGACTATAACAGTTATGCCACCACTCCGTACCAAAGTATTTATCATGAGATACATAGAATAGCCACAGGTGATCTGATTCAACCTGGCAAAATTCTTCACCAAAGTGAAATGCAGGCTGGTTGCCATATATACTTTCAATTCTCTTCCATCGAGCTTCAGGCAACATACAAGATGATGTGTTGCATTAAATGTCTTGAATTCATCTATATAAAGCTCATCCACCTGATGGTGCTCATGGAGTACAAAAACAGCACACAAAGCAAATCCTAAAAACCGACTGTTATTCCAATAAGCAGGTCTCACACTTAATGAACACCCAACACTCTGATGGCTGAACCACTCATGAAATACCAGAAGCACTACCTCTCTCCCATTATGCCTCATTGACTATTTCAAAGGCACATCACTAGTTTTGCAAAGCCTGCTCTTTAGCAAAAATAGGATCGAGACCTTCCTATGCTAAACATACAAAACAAAACATTTCATTCTTATAAAAAATACAAGGAGATATCTGTGGACTATCCATCCAGAATGCGGACCATTTAAGTACTTTATGGTTCTGGTGGATGCTTCGACACACCGGTCACATGTCGCATTATTGTCCACAAGAAATGCTGCATTTGCAAAACTCCTAGCACAGATTATATATTTAAGGGCTCACCACCCTGATCAACCTATCAAGTCTATAAGGCTTTATAATGCTGGAAAGTTTACATCATAAGCATTTGATGATTATTGCATGTCTATTGGGATCGATGTAGAGCATCATGTACCCCATGTGCATACACAAAATGGTCTCGCAGAAGCCACCATCAAAAGGCTACAGATAGTGGCTAGGGCACTGGTTATGCGCACCAACCTGCCTATATATGCATGGGTCTATGCAATATTGCACGCAGCTTTACTTATTCATTTCAGACCCACTGCTAGCCAACCATTTTCTGCGTACCAGTTGGTAACTGGATATGAGCCTGACATTTCACATTTATGCATATTTGGTTGCGCAGTATATGTGCCTATTGCGCCCCCACAGCGCACAAAAATGGGTCCTCAGAGACGGTTAGGTATTTATGTTGGATACGAATCCCCAACCATTATCCGCTATTTGGAACCCTTGACAGCCTATCTCTTTACCGCTAGATTTGCGGATTGTCACTTTGATGAGACAATCTTCCCGTCATTAGGAGGAGATAGGAAAAAGGATTTTCCAAGGGAATGACAGGAATTGTCGTGGTTTGTCGCCACTCTATTTTACTTTGATCCCCGCACTTCACAATGTGAAACTGAAGTGAAAAGAATAATTGATCTTCAGAACGTAGCATATTCGATGCCTGATGCGTTTACTGATATCCAAAAGTGACGAGATCACATATACCAGATGCTAATGTGTCTGCAAGGTTAGAAGTCCCTAACAAGGGGCACAGCGCCGCAGATAGAGGCGCTGCAACCACACTTAGTGGAGGTGTGGTTGAGGTCATGGCTCCCTAAAGGAAGAGGGGGAGGCCAGTTGGTTCGACTGAAACTCACCCAAGGAAGAAGAGGGAGAGTAAGGCACAAACCGATCTATTAATCATCAATATAGAGAATCCCTCTCATGAGATTGTCTCTGATTATAGTTATGTCCATGAATCAATACTGGAGGATGCTCCGATGTTTGAAATGATTCCAAAGAACAAAGAAATCTCAATGGATTATGAGAGTGTGTATGAGTTGATGGAAAGATCTTCCATACACATTGATGATGTATTTGCATACACTGTTGCTCAAGAAATCGTAGAGCACGATGATATTTAATCACACTCTGTTGCAGAATGTCAACAAAGAGAAGATTGGCCTAAATGGAAAGAAGCAATCCAGGCAGAACTAGATTTCTGGCAAAGAGACAGGTATTTGGGCCGGTAGTGCTAACCCCACCAAGTGTAAAGCCTGTAGGACATAAATGGGTATTTGTCAGAAAGCATAATGAGAAAAATGAAGTCCAGAGGTACAAGGTACAAGGCTCGCCTTGTGGCCTAAGGTTTCTCACAACGCCTTGGAATTGACTACTAGGAGACATACTCTCCCGTAATGAACGTTATAACGTTCCGCTACTTAGTTAGCTTGGTAGTTTCCGAAGGACTAGAAATGCAGCTCATGGATGTGGTTACTGCATATCTCTATGGGGATCTTGATTCAGAGATTTATATGAAAGTGCCTGATGGCCATACATTACCCAAGTCAAGTGACTCTAAACAACGGAGTGAGTTTGCAATTAGGTTGAAATGCTCACTTTACGGATTGAAACAATCCGGGCAGATATGGTATACCTGTCTAAGTGACTACTTGACTGGGAAGGGATATAAGAACGATGAATTATGCCCCTGCGTATTCATAAAAAAAAAAAAAAAAAAGTTCCGAATTTGCAATTGTAGCTTTATATGTCGATGATATGAACATAATAGATACTCTTGATAAAATAAGAGAAACCGCGAGCTACTTGAAATTCGAATTTGAGATGAAGGATCTTGGGAAAACTCGATTCTGTCTAGGCCTTGAACTAGAACACCGAGTTTGTGGAATACTAATCCACCAGTCTGCATATGTCCAAAAGATGTTCAGGCAATTTAACATGGACAAAATGCATCCTGCTAGCACTCCCATGATCGGTCGAAGTTTGGATGCAAGGAAATATCCATTTCGTCCAAAGGAAGATGACGAAGAGGTGTTGGGAGCCGAAATTCCCTATCTAAGTGCAATAGGCGCATTATTGTACTTAGCCCAGTGCACTCAACCAGACATTGCATTCTCAGTGAACTTGTTAGCTAGATTTAACTCAGCGCCAACTCAGCGTCACTGTAATGGTATCAAGAACATTTTTTGATACCTAAAAGGAACCATTGACTTGAGACTGTTCTTTCCCTACATAGAGACAAGAGGGATCGGAGATGGAACTGCAATTCCTAAAGGAAATGTTGATGGCGAAAGCGCCACTCACTACACTGAAACCCAAATAATGTGTTGGTTGGTTTTGCTGATGTTAGGTACCTCTCTGACCCACATAAAGGTCGTTCCCAAACTGGTTATGTATTTACCATTAGCAACACGACGATATCTTGGAGATAAACCAAGTAAACCCTTGTGGGTACCTCCTCGAACCACTCTGAGATCATTGCTCTACATGAGGCGGTTCGTGAGTATAGATGGTTAAGGGTTATCATTACACATATTCGAGGGACTAGTGGTTTGAGTTGTACCACTGAAGAGCCTACTTGCATTTATGAAAATAATTTAGCTTGCATCAAACAGATGAAGCTAGGTTATATCAAGGGTGATAATACAAAACACATATCGCCAAAGTTTTTCTACAATCAGCAACAACAGGCTCTCCTCAAAATTCAAGTGAATCAAGTAAAGTCTGAGGAGAATGTGGAAGATATGTTCACCAAATCATTGCCTAAGGCCATATTTGAGAAACACTTGAAAAACATAGGAATGCGAAGACTTTCCAAGCTCCCTTGACTAATGTAAGAATCAGGGGGAGGTGTAGACATCAGGGGGAGTCTAACACACACACATGTCATCATCAAATATAATAGGTGCGTTGTGCTCTTTTCCTTCGACCAAGGTGTTTTTTTTTTCTTTCCCACAGGGTTTTTGTTTTTACTTGGCAAAGTTTTTAGTGAGGCAGCAATTCATACACCATTTCGTCTTTAACTTGGCACAAGGGGGAGTGTTAAAGGAAAAACACTTTATGTGCCTTCGTCAAAGTAACTGACGAAGAGGGAATTAAGGAATTAGCTATTACAACTCAATCATCATTTACTGTCATTATTGTAATTGATATTTCTATTGTAATTCTCTCCCTATATAAAGGGACTATCAAATGAAATAAGTAGACCAATTCCCATTTACTTTTACAAAAACAATTAAATTACAGGAATCAATCAACAACATGTACATGTCATATGAACCAATAATATTAACCTGGACCCAAGGATTAAAATATATGTATCTATATATCTATCGGAACTTTGAAAAATGGAGATATCGAAAATATCAGGGATATCTGGGAAAATATGTATTTTATGAAAGAGTCAATTTATTGGAATTACATATAAATACATATGAATATTAACTTCATCTACATCCAAAAAGAGACTCTAGGTGGTTGAAAAGTCGCTCCCTAGTCTACGAAAGTACAATCAGACCAAGACTTATGACCCATATAGTACGAATTGTAGTGATGAACTTGATAGTTATAGATCTCTTTAGAGCTGCCGACTTTTTACACTGTTGTGCATATTATAATCCAATAGTCTGTTCTCTTTGTCTGAAACTTTAATATAATAGAGGCCAATCCCATATAATTGAGAAAGATGAAGTGAATGAGTTACTTTTTCAAACATGGCTCCATCAAGTTTTTTTTTTTTTTTGTTGAAATTGTTCCATCATGAATTCTCCTCGCCCAACTTCGTCTTCAGGAAATTTCTTCTCACCTGGATTCCACTCCTCACTCTGATTTCCCTCCAAGGGAATACTTCTCACCCAGATCAGCTTTGAGGAGATTTCTACTCACCCATATTCACCTTGAGGAAATCTCTCTTGGCACATATTTGCATTTAGAAAAATTACTTCTCACTCAAAATTGCCTTGAGGGTATTTCTCTTCACCCAGAATCGCCTTAAGAGTATTTTTCCTCACCCAGATTTGCCTTGAGGAGATCTCTCCGCATACAGATTTGTATTTAGAGAATTACTTCTCACCCAGAATCGCCTTGAGGGGATTTCTCTTCACCCAGATTCCCCTAGTGGGGATTTTGCTTCCCCCAAATCTGCCTTTAGAGGTTTCACTTTGAGGTATTTTTACCAAACAGGTTAATTTGCCTCTTTATTAGGCCATATCTTGACTAGAAACCGTTATTAAAATTTTACACCCTGATATAACCTCCGTATTCCATAATTATGATTCTCTGTAAATAACTGAGTGTTTTTTTCTATTTTTTATTTTTTTTCTATCATATTTTCCAGATATTTCTTCATTTTATCCGGAATATATCACAAACGTCTAATATATCGGGGATATTTGACAATATCAGAGAAATTTCGCAGAAACGATGAAAGATAAGATATTTTCCCCCTATGATATAACGGTCCCTCTAAAATAGTAGATATCGGAGAATATATCAGAAATATCGCAGACGATATTTCAATCGTTGCCCGGACCACCACTAGTACCATAGTCCGAAATCATAAAATAATTTTTCGAAGTGTGAAAGTGGCTTTCAAAAACCAAAGAAAAGAGGTTAAACTTTTATTTGAATGATAAAACACAAATGAATTAAGAGCTTTAATCTTCAGCCAAAAAAATTAGAGCTTTTAATCCATGGGGTTAAAGGGTGTAAATCAAAAACGAAGAGTTGAGAATTTTGGTGTTGGCAACTCCAACACTCCACATTTTTGTTTCTCTAGACTGAATACGGTGGCACCACCATGGGTAAGTGGTCGGCCGACGGTTGCTTGTGACTTCATTTTACGTGGCTTAAAATAAAAGGTTACGGAAAAAAGAAGTACAAAAATAAGGTTATAGTTTTACACGGCATCATTTAATTGGCGTCATATTTTTTCATTCATTCATTCATACAGTTCTCAAAGAATGGAAGAGTAAAGAAGAGAAGACGCAGCTAAGGTGCATCTGCATGAATAAAATATTTTTTTTTTTCAATATATCATCATATATAGCCGGTAACCATAAGGAACTCCCTCTAGTCTAAAGAGGTATCATTTCAACAATGTACATTGCCAGTGTTATAGCCTTGCTTGTCCCTCTAAACAGTTTATTGAATCTCTCTTAATCCATATGTATTTGTCACTTTCCTCTGTTTCTAATTTTCATGCTTGTAGAATAGAGACTCATCTAAGCTGACCATTTCTTTTAACATCAGATTTTTTCTTTTTCTTTTACAATCACTCTCAAATACTTCAATATTATGTAAAACATTATTGAAAAAATAACAAAACAAACCAAAACAAAAAGTACGTACATCTTTTCAAAATACTACATTACATCCAAACAGAATTTCACGCAAACTGGTGAGGAAGATGTTAAGCAATAAATGTATTATGTCCAGCCAAAAGATGTCAAACATATATGCACAGACAGGACCATGTTGTCGGTAACTTCTATAAACTTCTAGCAGTTATTCCACTCTCAAGACAACTTTAGTTAAAACCATCATCAAACCATTTCCCCCCTTCTTCTTGATGAATTCAAGTTTCATTTGTGAAGCATAAAGAGGAAAGTAAGCTGATCAAGTCCACATGAATTTGCACTACTCAAGGAAAGTTCAAATAACCTTTATACACATGTACTGCCTCGACCCTCGCTTTCTATATCAAATGGAATACCTTGAACCTGCAGAGAGCAAGAAGAAAAGACTTATACAATCAACCTGGCTTGTGAAAGTCCTTAATATAATTGCCAGAAACATCACTAAAACATAATGCAGATTTACAGACGAGTAGTGGAAGGTTACCTAAAACATAAACCTGGCAAGTTGGTCATCATTTTCAAGGAGAGCCACATAATTTCATACAAATTGCTAAGAATGCAATGCATGGTTACTTAAAATTCTCTGTAACAGCAGACCATTCTACATGAGTACACAGTATAAAAGTATAATATTAATGGTGCAAGCCTACAAGTGTACTGAGAGCTTATAGACTATAATCAATATGAAAAGCTTTATATGCTTTTCCTATCAAACTAGCTACAGAGAGGCAATTCAGTTTATTGTAAACCTACTTCAATAATATCGGTTATGCAAGTAAGATTATAGTGTCATTTGGAAATATCTTGACCCACTAATAACTATGCAAATATCAAAACTAGAGTGATCAAGACTCACCTAACTGTAAAAGATGAAGGCAAGAAAGAGCTCCAGAAAGTAACTACTGCAGAAATTCAAATGAGAGAAGAGGAGGCATTGGCCAATCATGATCTGCAACTCATTTCCAACCATGGGATCAGAAAGTCCTTAATTGTGGTCTTTCAGAGTGGCCAGTGGTGGATCCCCTATATTTCTGCCAGTCCTACAATTCTTCAAGCCTGCAAGTTCTGCTACCAGCGCCGCTGGTTTCCCCTGCAATTGGAATGTCAAAACCAATCAATATATCCTCATAAGAAGACATCCTACTGCTTGATTGAGTGGTTGTTTGGTTCAACTCTTGCACATCTTGCTCATATATCAGACGAACTCCACACTCCTTCACCTTCAGACCCGGCCCTCTGGTTTCAAATAAGAACTGAAGCTGACTGCAACTATTATGCCACCACTCTGTACCAAAGTATTTATCACAAGATACATAGAATAGCCACAAGTGATCTGATTCAACTTTGCAAAATTCTTCACTAAAGCGAAATGCAGGCTGTCTGCCATATACTTCCAATTCTCTTCCATCGAGCTTCAGGCAACATATAAGATGATGCGTTGCATTAAAAGTCTTGAATTCATCTATATAAAGCTCATCCACCGGATGGTGCTCATGGAGTACAAAAACAACACACAAAGCAAATCCCAAAAACCCACTCTTATTCCAATGTGCAGGTAGAGATACACTTAATGACCACCCAAAACTCTGATGGCTGAACCACTCATGAATATTACTTCCAGGAATTACAATTTGAAAAGTTTCCCTCTTATTACAGATTCCCTGTGCAAGAAGAGACAGGTTGTTAGCTGATTAATGTCTATAAGTATATGAGCAGAAACACACGCGCACGCACACACACATAGAGAGGGAGTACCTGATACACCTGATACATGAATGTCTTCAGCATTTCAAATGCTATGTTATTGCATCCTTGATTGCCATTTAAATTGAAGCAATTGATGAAATTGAAATATGATTTGTTTAATCTGTTCAAATTTGATGCATCAAACAAGTATTTCAGCGAAGTACAACCATCTGCCCTTAAATCTAGTCTACTATTTGATGGAAGGTCTGACAACTCTTGAAGTCTCTTGCAATTCTCCAAGTTGAAGTTCTCAAGCTTAGAAAGCAATCCAATGCCAGAAGGAAGACGAACAAAATTGTTTCCACTTAGATTCAAGATCACCAAAGAGGGAAAGTGACCAAATTCGTTGGCAAATGCTCCTTCACCAAGATTGCAATTACTCAAGTTCAAATATGTTAAATTACACAGACCAGAAATAGGCAAGCGGAAACTCATTGGCTCTGTATTCACTTTTTGTGATATAGGCAAGAGGAAACTCTTTGGCTCTGTATTCACTTTTTGCACCGATCCAGAAGGCAAGAACTTTTTTAAAGATCGCCAAACTACTTTGCATCCTTGAACGATTGGACCTCTCCCTTTTTTCCTGCGATCATGGGTAGACGACATTTCTATTGCAGACCTGCTATTCACATCAGTTTCCTCAAAACAGTCCATCACCCCCACATTTGCCTGATGTTTGCCGAGTTTCAAGCAGCCAGAAAGATTAAGATCTTTAATAGACTTCAATTTATTGATGGTGATCGGAAGATAGACAAGATTTCTGCAGTTGCTCAGATTTAATGACACAAGGCTACTCAGCCGTTCAATTGACACTGGCAGTTCCTCAATGGCAGTCTCATCAAGATAAAGCACCGACAAACGTTCCATATTTCCAACAAACTCGGGAATCTTCTTAACTTTTGAGCAGTTAGAAAAAATTAATGTTTCAAGAGATTCCATTTCAATTCTACTTGGCAGACTCTCGAGACTTTTGCAGTCTTTAAGATTCAGGACAATAAGCTTTTTGAGAAATCCAAGGGATTGATGGATTCTTACCAAATGAGAACATCCTTCAAGATCTAAAGTCTCAAGATTCTGAACACCTGCGAGGTCTGGGGTCTCCACAATTTTTTGAGAATGGCAGAGTTTGATGAACTTCAACTTGTCAAAATTCTGCTCATAAAATCGAAACAGTGAGTCACCACACAGAACAGACAATTTGCTTCATAGAGATAAAGAAGTAATCTATTAACTAATAGCCATACATTTGTTCCCTTCCAAAGCTGTTCAATGTTGCTGTGGCACAAGTTAAGTTCAATAAGTTCATCTGCTTCAAAATTTTGTGGGAGAGATCTCAAGGGATACCCAGTCCATTCGAGGAGTCTCAAGGAATTAGAAAGACAAGTGAGGCCGTCTGGAAGGTCCACATTACGAATATGAAGAAGACTAAGTTGAGACATATTTGAAAAGGCTTCTGGCTTCCAATGAGCCACTTGTAATTTAGTCAACTCCATTACCATGCCTTGGATTGAATCTGTTCCCTGATAATGAAAAACAAGAATAATAACTCCAAGTGCAGAACACAAAGAATACCAAGACCTAAGCAGATTACAACTAACTCTGCCTTATTTCTTTTTTCACACAATAATTGAAGTGCAGAACACAAATAATAATATGCTTAGCTTCTTTTTTTCATTATCAAACTCTTACCTTATTTTTCTTCAGCACATTGTTGATGTCTTCATGAAACCATAATCTACTACGTTTGCCTGGTTCTTTAGGAGACTGTTCACGAACAATTTCCCAGCCTGTTTCTTGTAGCAAATCATGCATCCACAGTTCATTGTTGGAGATAGTTATGAGAGATCTATCAGCTAGAACACTTAAACCAATGACAGGGTTTAGCTGGCAATAGTCTAGTACTTGTGTCACACGATCCTTATCCTTCCCCTTGTAAAAGCAAGCAATATGTAGGAATATTTCTTTGTCTTTTTCATCCAGTCCATCAAAACTAATCCGAAGCACCTCAGTAATGCGTTTATGTGGTGTGTTCTTTAGCCTATCTATTGCACTTGCCCATTCATCAGCGCTTCTACCAAATAGAAAAGAACCTAAAACCACGAGAGCCAACGGAAGCCCCTGAGCATACCCTAAAATATGGTAGCACAGATCCAAATAATCTTCTGGTGGGGGACATCTCTTAAAAGCCTTCAAACTCAAAAGTTGAAGTGCTTCATCACAGTTTAACCCGTTAGCCTTGTATGTAGCATCAACATCATTCGCCTTTAACAACTGAACATCTGTGGTGGTTATGACAATTCTACTCCCTGGACCAAACCAGTTGCGACTTCCAGCCAATTTCTCTAATTGTGTCAACTGATCCACATCATCAATAACAACAAGCACCTTCATTCTACACAACCGCCTTTCTATCATAGCAGCTCCTGTGTATTCATCCTCTATATTTTTAATTTTTGCCATTAGGATTTTGGAAAGAAGTTTTTCTTGTAGAGAAGCTAGGCCATTGTTTTTAGACATTTCTCTAACATTGGAAAGAAAGCAGGTTCGATCAAAATCCTGACAAATTTGATCATGGATAGCTCGAGCAAGTGTTGTCTTACCTATGCCCCGCATGCCATGGATCCCTATAAAACGCACCCCACAAAGCTGTGGACATATGTAATTGCTTAATAAATCATCAATGCGGGAATCCATTCCTACGACGCCCTTGTCAGCACTTGAAGATGTATACACAGACTTCTTTAGTATATGGTTAACAATTTCCTTAATTAGATATGTTTTTAAGCTGAGAAAATTTAGATAAAATTGTGAGTTAGAAACATTACTGGCAAAAACAATATTAACATTTGGCAACATTAAGTAAATGCAAAATGCTAATCCAGTGAGTCTCTCAAATTTACTGGATGTTCATTCTCTCCATTATTCGTATCCATCCCTCAATCAGATCGAAGAATCAAAACCAATTTAAATCATAAAGAATATTTCATTTGAAACATATTAAGATATATATGAGTAGCAAGGAGGAAGGAGACCTACGAATAATTCTTGGAAACCCAGCCAGAAAGATTGGCGACCTCAGTCAAAGCTGCTCTCCAGACATTTAGTCTGTCCTGATTCTTCCCATAAACTTCTTCATGTTCCCTTACTTCTACTTGGTGTTCCCATTTGAGCTCAAAACTTCCCGTTTGGTGCCGCACATCAGAAGGATCCACCCACAAGAAGACGGGCAAGACTTGTTGGCCCATCTCTTTCATGCATTGGATAATCTTGACGAGTTCATCCAAGCACCATGACGAAGAAGCATATCTGGGTGAGAGGACGACAATCGCAGATCTAGAGTCTTCAATTGCAGCTAAAAGTTCGGGCCTAATGGATTTTCCTTTCTCAAGCTCTGCGTCATCCATAAAGGTGAGAATTCCTTTCTCATTTAGTGTTTTATACAGATCACGGGTAAAACCCTTGCGGGTATCTGCCCCGCTGAAACTTAGAAACACATCGTATTTCCATTGACGACGACAAGAGGTTGACGCCATCTCCTTCAGAATTGAATCAGAGTAGCAAGATTGAAATGAAAATTGGAAAAGTAATAGCTCTGATATTGATCGATGCCAAAGGTTGAAAGAACCGGGGAGTTTATAACCAGACTGCTGACCTGGATAAGGTCACGTGTCGACCATGTAGAGGTAAAAGCTTAAGTAACCCTAATGACCGTTAATTAACCCTACCAGCTAATTTAACTGAAGCCAGCTTAATTAAAAAGGGCACGTGCGCAACACGGCATAACCGCCTGTTATTTGACGGAAATACTCTGTTTCCAGCTAAAAATGCCTCTCACATTCTACTTTGAATGTAATATTCAACTCGTATTTTCACACAAATGTTTTCTTGAGCTAATTTGGATGGAGCTTTTGCTCTAGTGTTTAATTGGTTGTCTCATGTCCAAGTATAATTACTGAGAATGATAAGTTGGAAAAGTGAATATTAAGTCTAGTTACTAGCATTTTGTTTGATTGGATAAGTGAACTTGATTGCTCATCTTCGCAGGCAGCAGCAGCAATCTGTGTAGGAATAGGCAGCTTCTCTGACCCTCCTGAGGGCTGACGCACAGGGGCTTGCACACTTTCTAGGTCCGTGATATACGTGCGCATATGCTTAATCAAAGCGTGGTTAAATTTTTTATGTGCGGACTTAACTTATACATTGCATGTTTTGCGTGCAGAACACATGATCTTTATGGGGAGTACACAATTTCCAGATGAAAATGAGGTATGTTTGGCAATCGAGTATTTTCTGAAGATATGTGATTGGTAAACTGAGGTTGTAAATTTTGGTGATGCTTCCTGCATTGATATTTAGTATTAGCTTTGTCTCACTCATTCATATGAAAATTTGAAGGGATATATGTCTGCTCGTCCAAAACAAATGTGAATTGACAACAAGATATGTGGTGTAAAAGTTTATGCAAATTTTCTTGTAGGAAAAATTTCACTTTAGCACCTGATGTTTGACCTCGACATCATGTCAATCCTTGTGGTTTCAATTTAATAAGCAGCACCCTGATGTTTGACCTCGACATCATGTCAATTCCTGTGGTTTCAATTTAATCAGCAGCACCCCCGATGTCTCAATTTCGATCAGCCGTATCCAATTTTTACTGTGCCATCCAATTTGAACGTTAACTTTTGGGGCTAAAAAGGTCATTTCAAACACATTTTCTTCTTTTCCTATTTTTAATTTCCCATTTTTCATTTTTACAAATAAACACTTCCCTCCACCAACCCAGCCAACCAACCCCTCTCTCTCTCCCTCGACGGATTCTTCGAGGCTCTTCTCTCTCTTTTTCACTCTCTCTCTGGCGTTGAGATCTCGACGTCTGAGCCTCAAATGCAGACCACCGCCTTCACTCTCTCGCCATTTCTCCCTCTCCTCAAGTCTCGCTGCCTCTCCGCCCAAACCTCCACCCTCAGATTCGCTCCCACACGTGTCTCCGCCTCGCTCAACCCTAACACCGCTCTCACCTCCTCCACCAATGATGCCCTTTGCGCCCCTCTCTCCCGCCAATCCTGGTCCATCTCCTCCTCTAATGACTTCAAGCCCTGGACTTCTCCGGCCCTCGATCGGATCGATTCATCCTCTATATTTTCAATTTTCACCATCAGGATCCTGGAAAGAAGTTTTTCTTGTAGAGAAACAAGGCCATTGGTTTTAGACATTTCTCTAACATTGGAAAGAAAGCAGGTTCGGTCAAAATCCTGACAAATTTGATCATGGATAGCTCGAGCAAGTGTTGTCTTACCTATGCCCCGCATGCCATGGATCCCTATAAAACGCACCCCATCAAGCTGCGGATATATGTATTTGCTTAATAAATTATCAATGCGGGAGCCCATTCCTATGAAGCCCTTGTCAACACTTGAAGATGTATACACGGACTTATTTAGTATATGATTAACAATTTCCTCAATTAGTATTGGTTCGTATCTGAGAAAATTTAGATAAAATTAGAAACTTAGCAATGTAACATAAGCGGCAAAAACAATATTAGCAATTGGCAAGATCGTAAATGCAAAATGGTAATCCAGTGAGTCTCTCAAATTTACTGGATGTTCGTTACTCTCCATTCGTATCCATCCCTCAATCAGAAAAATCAAATCCAATTTAAATCGTAAAGAATAGTTCATTTTCAAAAGAAGAGATTATCCTGCTCTCAAAAGGATGGGATTGAATATTAAGGAGACTTACCCATAATTCTTGTTATCCCAGCCAGACAGATTGGCCACTTCAGTCAAAGCAGCTCTCCACGCATTTAGTCTATCATGATTCTTCCCATAAACTTCTTCATGTTCCCGTACTTCCACATCTACTTGGTGCTCCCATTTGATGAGCTCAAAACTTCGCCTTTGGTGCCGCACATCAGAAGGATCCACGCCCAAGTAGAAGACGGGGAAGACTTGTTGGCCCCTCTCTTTCATGCATTGAATAATCTTGACGAGTTCATCCAAGCACCACATGACGAAGCAGCATACTTCTTTGAGAGAATGACAATGGCAGATCTAGACTCCTCTATTGCACCTAAAAGTTCAGGCCTAATGGATTTTCCTTTCTCAAGCTCTGCGTCATCCATAAAGGTCAGAATCCCTTTTCGAATTAGTGCAGACTGCAGAATACAAACGATTGGTAAAAGTATAGCGGGTATCTGCCCCGCTGAAACTTAGAAAGACATCGTATTTCCACTTTCTAGTCATCTCCTTCGGTATCGAATCAGAGTCGCCTGTTGTTCACGGAGATACTCTCAATGACCCGATTTGATCCCACAGTCCCACTTTCCAGCTAAAAGGATACTCGGTCGAAACTGACATTGTCCTTTGAATATAAAATTCAACTTCTATCGTGCAGCCCTCTGTATTTGTATAGCAGACATATCATTGCACATGCTTCTTTTATTCACGCTAGTGCCTGCGTTTCTCGCGTGGTATTGTAATGTTAATGGAACAGTGGTTCTTTATTTTTTTAGATAATATTTTGCTCTTTTTTAATTTATACTTTTATCTATTTATATTTTAGGGAAAATGATCATTTACCCGATTTTAGGCTAAAAATTGCCCACTTGCTCCACCAACTGTTTTTTAACCCCATTTACCCAAAACACTCTAAGGGATTATTTCCCCTTTACCCAATTAATTCTTTTTTCTTTTTTTTTTGAGACTTTTTTGCCCTCTCCTTCTTTCTCACTTAGAGAGAGAAGTCACCTTCCACCTTGCTGTGCTCCAGTGACCAGTGGCCGGCGCGGTCTCCGGCAACCGGACTCCGGCGACCGGCGACCAATGACCGGATTCCGGGAACCGGTAACCGAAATCCGGCGACCGATGACTGGAATCCGGAATCCAGCTATTATTGCCCCCCAGTAATCATATTACTGCCCCCCAGTAATCATATTATTGCCTCCCAATAATCATATTATTGCCGTCCAGTGAATTGTATGAACTCCCAAAACCAAAATGAATACACTACAGGAACAATTGATCAATTTATAATCATATTATTGGGTCCCAATAATCATATTATTGCCCCCCAATACAAAGTCCAATGTCTCTACTGCCTCCCAATAAACCACCAAAAATGCACCATTTTGTATGATTCACAGATAATTTGACTTTAATACACAGAAAACAACAGGTAACTTATCAATACACCACACTATAGTGATCCCTGTCCCTCATTTCAAAGTCTACTGGGGGCCAATAATGTGTCTACTGGGGGCCAATAATGGGTTATTATTATCTTCCAAATAACCATTTCCAAGTGCCTGATCAAGTAGATAAATCTCTTATGTTAAGAGAAACCTCGATCTGGTGGCCTACCCACGGGGCTCGGAGCCACCAACACATCAACACCAATCCCAGAGTAGCCAGTCAAAACAATCCATGCCATCACCTTGAGACGCGCAACACCAGAAGGCATGACCACCTCGAACGCCAGCCGCTAGAGAAGAAACCATAACAGTAGTGCCACGCAGCCATTAGAGAAGTGAAGGAGGTTTGGTTTTCGTGACCGGAGACGACGGCGACGAGGATCATCACCGGGCATCGAGGCGACGAGGATCATCACCAGGCTGTACTGCTCCGCCAATCAGATCTGACAGAGACAGAGTTTCAGTCGGATTCCGAAGGCCTCGACATCGCCACCATCAGAGAAGTGAAGGAGGTTTGGTTTTCGTGACCGGAGACGACGGCGACGCGGATCATCACCGGGCATCGAGGCGATGAGGATCATCACCAGGCATCGAGGTTCTGGGCCGTGAGCGTGAGGGAGGGAGGGAGCGAGAGAGAGAGAGAGAGATTAATGTAATTTATTAATTAAAATGAGGGTAATACTGTCAAACACTGTTAGATTGGGTAAATGGGGTTAAATAACTCTTGGTGGAGTAAGTGAGCAATTTTCTGTCTAAAATTGGGTAAGTGGTCACAGCCCCTATATTTTATTTAATTTGATAATTATGTTATTGAAGGGTATTATAGGCACTTCACAATTTGGTGACGCCCTCTAACACCAAAAGAGGGCCTGCATTTATAGTAGTAAAGATAGATAATTTTCTATCATATAAAGTGACCCGTTAAACTTCTCTTGCTATTATATATTTTTTTAATTACAAAATTCAAGCGTAGTGAGTTCATACCTCGAATTTGTTCATTTAATATATTGCATTTATAAATCTATCATCTATACACGAAGGTAAACAGTCAATTGTCTACTACTTTGCTATTCATAATTGAATTATCCTTATCATATTAGATTTACTTGCTAACTGTAAAAAAAAAAAACTAGTAAAGAATTAGTAGAAGGGCGAGAAAAGCTGAAAAACAAAAAACAAAAAAACAAAAGATTTTAGATCAAGACTCAGTAGAGAAACTCCATATTACTGGAATATTATCTTCATTGTCCAGAAAAGAATCTTTAAAGTTGAGAAAAATATTAGAACTATCAAAGAAACACTTGAAGAGGAAAAAAAAACCTCTTGATTATTTGTGCATCAGTCAGAAACATATAAGTTGGGATCAGAGCTTGCTTTAAAGCAATTGATGAAATTGAAATATGATTTCTCCAAACTGCTGAAATTACATACATCAAGTTTCAATTGAAGAACAACCATCCGGCCTTACACAGATAACTTTTCAAGTCTCCTGCAATTCTCCAACTTAATATTTTCAAGCTTCACAAGTGATCTAATGGTTGCAGGAAGACTGATAAAAAAATTTCCACTCAGATTTAATGCCACCAAAGAGAGTAAGAAGCTAATGTCATTGGGAAATGATCTTTCAACAAGATTGCAATTGCATAGTTTCAGAGAGGTTAAATTACAGAGGCCAGATGAAGGCAAGCAGCACTCTTGGCACTAATCCAGAAGGCAACCATATATGAGAAATTGAATCTTTCGTATCTTTGTAAATGTCATTGGAGGATGGCAGTTCTGCTACAGCAGTTGTTACTTGCACCGTTTCCTCCAACCAATACTTTTGATGACATTTGTTTCATCCCTGAAAACCAGACTGGCAAAAATAAAATACTCATCGTTTCCCTCCCAACAATACTTTTGCATGTGTACACCAGCAGAACCACTGAATTTCATTTTAGTTTTACTCATTCACTCCACTCAATACTCTGTTTTGGTTTTAGTCAACAGTAAATAATAGCATACAAAGTAAACAATCTATGCTATGGATTTAAGTTTGTTAAAATATCGATTATTTGAATTTTTGAAAAGTGAGTGTCAACAGAAATGGGTTAATCTCCTTGGTCATAGTTTATGCCAGCAGGTAGGGATTTGAGGGAATATCCCTTTTGGTTGCGGCGTCGCTACCTAGAACAGTTTCCTTTTCACACCTGAATATTAATAGTGAGGGAGGGAGGGAGGGAGAGACGGGTACCATTTCATCAAGGTATTATATCCAATTAAGAGATTCTCTCAAACTTCTGCACAGACAAGACCATGTTGCATGCAACTAATGACTAAATCAAAACTTGGAGCAGATTGATAAAAAATAAGGAACTGGTTGCAAATCTTTAGGTAGTAGTTTCCACAAGTTGTGCCGTAATATGAACCAAGATAATACAAAAAATTTATTCTTTACTTTGAAAGAATTTGAAAATTGAGCTATGCTTATTAGATCCAAGTTTGACAACAGGCTTTTTCTTTTTCATGTTACCTTCTTAATGGAGAGTCTAAACACTATCAATCCAATGAAAACAAAAAAGGCAGACCCTATTCTAACCAAATATGCATCCCGCGAATTTGAGTTTTTCCCCCAGCTCCATATGATCAAACATAAAACAGTACAAACTTCTAATCGCATGGCTCTGAAACAAATTTGGAACAAAATCCAAGAGTCATGACCTAGATATAAGAAAACAATCAATCTGAAATCAACAATGGAGCAGTTTAAGCTAACAGATTTCCAATGACGACCTAATATGATATGAGAGATAGAGATGAAGGAAACAAGTAACAGGCTTCCCTACATCACCTAACAGGAAAATTGCTCGTTGACGTCCAAAGCTTTACTATTGTAATACTATGACCAGTGATTGAACCATTGAAGTTAAAGGAAGTATCCTTCTACCATTTTATCCCTACTCCAATTGCATAGATTTACATAATAATATACATATAACATCACTCAAACACTAGCTGTGATCAGATATATTTATATGCCATAAAATTCAGCCTATATGATCTCAAACCAAACAATAGAGCAGTTTAAGTTAACAGATTTCCATGACGACCTAATATGATATTAGATATATAGATGAAGAAAACGACTAACAGGCTTCCCTATATCACTTAACAGGAAAATTGTTCATTGACGTCCAAAGCTTTACTATTGTAATAATAAGACAGTGACTGAACCATTAAACTTTAAAGAAGTATCCTTCTACCGTTTCATCCCTACTCCAATTGCATAGATTTACATAATAATATACGTATAGCATAACTCAACAACTAGCTGTGATCAGATATACGTACATGCCATAAAATTCAGCCCATGTGATCTCAAACCTCCCATATGCCATAAAGTAAAAGACAGGAACAAAACTAGTTCACTTGAAAAAGAAATTGCACATAGTGGACAGTAAATAAGCACTAAATGTATATGTATATGTAAATAAGAATAGCACATCACTGAAATTTTATCCAATATCCAATTATAATTACACCAATTACAAAACTAACCATATTTGTGTTGGAGTGTCACTCTTGTATTCTTTAATCCTCAAAGAGAACAAGTGCATAAAATGCTTGATGGTACTACTTTTGGATTCAACACGATCTTCTAAGATGGCAGAACAGTTGAGTCAGCTATGTACAAAGTAATACAAACCTAGAGAGTTCATCCAACGTTCCCAATATGACCAAATTTCAGGGCTTACATTATATATGAAAATTTCAGGCAGGCTCCACAAGTCGATGCGTCTATTTGGGCCTTCAAGAACAGAACGATCTAGAAAACAGGTAGCTATGACAACCCTGCACGATATCAAGCAAAGGAACAGTTTGGCATGCTTCCTCAACTGGAATGTCCTTCCATTGATTCAGTATAGCGTCAGAGATAGGAGCAATATGATGTTGCAGAACAGCTGCACCAAGGGATCCGACCAAATTCAGCCTTGTTGCAGCAGAAATAACATCTCTCATTGTGATAAACATGAAAGCTCTTTGGGAAGTACTGCTATCCAACCCAAGCAATCCACATATAAGCCCATACATAGGAGCACGGTGAAAAGAAACGACTCCATTACATAAAGGAGTTTCCCTCATAAATTTAAGAGACGGTATTTCTGAATACACTGCTGCAGCCACTCTCATGAGTGCAGACCCTTGTGCTATTGATGCCTTTCTAGTTTCTACCCACTTCATTAGTTAGCATTGCGTCCAACATCTTGTCGTGTTTCCGCAAGGTCTCCAAATCAGTTGATGTTGTTGTAGAATATATAAAAGGAAGGAGTAAGCTTGCAGTATTCTCTGACAGATGAATTACGAAAGTTCGGAGATCTTTAGGACCCGAGACCATCCGAACATGGATTGCAGCCTCAAGACCAAAGGCATGAGCAAAACCGCCCAGTTGGGAGGATAGAATCAAGCAGTTGCCATTGTCCCCATTGTAAAAGGGAGTCTGATGAAGCATATGCTCCTTAGTTTCTTTGTTTATATCCATCCCACTTTAATCTGGAAAAAAGAACTACTCCCTGATACACAATGAGCAACAAACATATTCAATTGTCGTTAAAAGGAAAAAAAACAATATCCCTAAATGAATTTTCCTCCCCCTAATCTTTGGTATTGATAGTAGACGAAAAGCCTATGCACGGATTCAAATTCAAATCCAAAACATTCACCGTATAATCCTAATGTACTATGATTTCTTACTTTTTGCCTACTCAACTATATTGGTAACTTAAGTTCATCTTAAAGATTTCTATTGACAAATCGAGTATGATGTCCAAGCCATAAACCAACTGGATATGGTATCTACAATACCATTGGAGCATATGCCCTTTTAAGCTTTACATGTTATGTAATCAGATTAGATCATAGTTTTTCAATCAAGCACATACAAGATCATAGTTTCTGAAGCTTGCCACCTAAATATGCATAAAGAAAATGGAAAGTTATTAAATAGAAAACTCTACCTCTTTCTAAGCTGAAAGATTCAGACTTTGACCGCTTTTTAGAGCCGAGATTAGTCCAGAAGTGAAGAACAAATCTCAAAGCAATCGAATATTCTTAGTTGCTTCAGATAAACATTCAGAAATGAAATCCAGAGAACTGAGAGAACCCAGAAGAGAGAAAATGCAAAGAATCATTAATATTTAACCATCGAGGAGAAATTGAAGGGAAAGAAGATGACTTTTCACTTTTCACAACAAACAAATAGTTAAACACAAAAATGACTCAACTGTCAAAGACAGAAAGGAGAACAACTGACCTTTCCGAAGGGTTTTTGTTTTGAATTTGATGAAGCGAAGTTGAGAAGAGAGCCACGGCCTAAACAAAGTTGAGAATGTATATATGCTCAGTTTGTGGTCGACCTAAACAAGTTTGAACAAAGGAAACATGAAATGGAACAAACAGCAACAGTGACTTTTGCTCAGTGTCAAGCAATAATTAATACACCTAAGCCTTCATATGTTAACTCTTCTCTTTGACCTAGCCGTCTCTGCTAGGGTTTCTCAGTGTGTTCCTACATCGACAAAATCTCCAAAAACTCATCTATCTCGATCATTTTTCACTCTCCATACTATGGCAGACGTGATGGAAGGTCATGCTACGGCGTTGACATGTTCGGATTCAACACTGGTTTCTTTGGGGGCTGCTGCTTTTCAGGATGGCAATTGGTATATGGTAGGGCGGTTGTTGGCACCCAAAGCAATGTTGCCGGGATTCAAAGGCACCATATCCACCATCTGGCATATCAGGGTAGGGCTCACTATTCAGGATGCCGGAGATCGCTTTGTTTTCCAGTTCGAGAGTGAGGCTATACGCAATAGGATTTTGCATGGGGGACCCTGGTTCTATCGAAACACCATGTTGGTGGTGGGAGAGTATGACGGCCTGAGTCCAGTGGAGGAGGTTCCTTTGAACATGATGGAAACCTGGGTTGTGGTTAAGGGACTACCTTTCGCTCTGAGAAATAAGACGGCGTTGTCCATGGTGGGATCGACGTTCGGAAGGGTGCTCCGGTTGGATCCTACCGCTCTAAAAAGAAAAGAAGAAGAACAGAGAATTAAGATTGCTTTTGATGTCCGTCGCTGGATTCGTGTCTGGAAGGTTTTTGAATACTCTCCAGTTGTGAAACCGGAGCTCACTTTTATCTTTGAGAAAGTCAAGGGCTTCTGTCGTGATTGCGGGTTATTTGTTCATGATGCCCTAGGTTGTGATAAGATGCTGATTAAGGAAAAGGAGGACATTTAGGCTAAACCACCGGCGACGGCGTTGGCTGGCTTGTCCTTGACTTCGGGAGCAGATGTTAGCCCTAATCCCTTGGATGTTTCTGGTATGGGGTTGGGGATGGAGACCGGGGTTAATCAGACTTGTCATGCTCTGGTTACACTTGAGCAGGCATCGGGTTTCTCTAATACTACTGTTGGTAGCCATGTCGTCACGTCAACTCCAGGGGTATTGAGCTCCAAGATGTTGGGTAAGCCCCTATTGTTGGACCAGGTTTTGGTCGGCATCACAATAGGAAAGGGATTGAACACTGCTATTCCACTTCCCATGATCCCAACTGAGGTTTACTCGAAATCATTAGAACTGGTTCCTGCCTCAGTAGGGATTGGTAAGGCGGCTGCTACGGTGGAGTTCTCCTCCCTTCAAGTGGTGCCAGTAGGGAGGAAAAGAAAAGCGGTGCCTAGCTTGGCTCGATTTGGTAAGAAGTCTTTGGCTCTTCCTGACTCAAAGCTTGAAGAGGAGGAGACCGTTTCTTTGGTCGTGCAGTATAAAAATGGTAAGTTGGTGGTTTCCCCAAAGAAGAAGAAGATAGGGCGTCCCAAGGGAAGTAAAAATAGAATTAAGAATGCAGATGAACAAGAAGGGAAAAAGCTTCGCAGGTATAAGCGTCGTGGAAAACCCTTGCTGGATGAGGGTAAGGCAGTTCAGATGGTGATGCCTTCTGAAGCAGAGGGACAGGTGGAAGGTGATGTGTCACCTTCTATAGCTAGTTTGGTTTAATTTCTGTTTGGGTCGCAAAAACCAGTGCCTTAGTTGAATCCATTTTATGTCTGCTTCGAGGTTTTCTTGGTTTTTGTCAGAATAATGGTGCGTGGACTTCCTAAAAGGTGGGTGTACTGGGGACTTTTCGGGATTTTATTCTTCTAGAATAGGGTTTAGGGAGGTTCTGAGGAACGATTCTTTCTGACGACCCCATAGAGGTGTTTCGTTTTTGTACTGCTTACTGAATTTCATGAAAGGGCTGACCTATTTCGATAAAAAAAAAAAAAAAAAAAAAAACAGTGACAATTTGCAGAATTTACTGATTGAGCCCCTCAATTTCGAAATGTTATTATTTAATTTAGAAAAAAAAAAATTACGAGATGTTGTAAATGATAATGACTATTCATGCAATAGGTATTGCTTATGTGATTGACATACTCGTAATGTATGCAATTGACATACTTGTAATATGCGATTAACATACTCGTAATATATGCGATTGATTAGTATAGCTATTATATATTGCCTTTTGTATACATGATGTAACCCAATATAAACCTCATGATGTATATATGTTCAGTTTGTGGTCCACCTAAACTAGTTTGAACAAAGGAAACATGAAATGGAACAAACGGCAACAGTGACAATTTGCAGAATTTACTGATTGAGCCCCTCAATTTCGAAAAGTTATAATTTAGTTTAGAAAAAAAAATTATGAGATTCCAAATCTGAAAGGTGGCAATTTTTACCCTACTATTTTCTTTGTTTATCCTACCTGCTTATTACACCATATATTTTAATTTGAATATTAAATTTATTTATTTAACTTTTATGATATATCCATTCAACGAAATATCTCATTTAGATTTATACCAATAAAATGATTAAAATATATTTAAGTTTCCTAACAAAATTCATGTCAAAAGATTGTTTTTTTGTTGTTTTTTGACAGAATCTCTCATTTAGTTTTCTATTTCGGTTTCACTAGTCGTCTATTTCAGTCTACGTCAAAAGATTAATAATTTGACAACTGTGAATAATGAAGAAGCAAATGATTTTATACCAAACAATATGAAAATAAGATGCTGCTCTCTAGGTTTTCTCTTTAGGGCACAACCGTCATCTTCATTTCTACTCCGTTCAGTGGAGTGTCGCCACGAAGTCGTCGCTGGACAGGTCTTCTTATGCTCGTTTGGTTTTATAAGATGATGAACTTATCAAATATTATTGCTTCTTTGCCTTACAGAGCTACTATTACTTCTTTTTCTAAGCAAATCTCATTATCACTTTTTAATATGCAAAAGATCGAATGCTCTAAGGTTTTGGAATTGTATCATGTGGTATTGATTTAGAGAATGCCATTATGCCTGCATGATTCACATGGCTTAGACATTTTTTTATAAGGCAATGACTCTTGGTAGGGTGTTTGGAAATCTTGGTGAGAATTCGCTACATAACAAAATGTTAACCAGAGGCATTATTTGTTGCGATATGCCTGCATGACTCATATGACATATTCCTTTTAACAATTAATGGTTGTTTATTTGACCATGTCACATTCAATTTTTTAGAAAATGGAAGATAGTGATGAAAATTCAGAACAAAAGAAACAGAGAGTGTAATAAATATCGAATCAGGCTTGCATTGCATAATTTAGTCTAGTAAATCATCAAACATAGGATATCACTATTGTGATTGTTCTACTCTTTAGTCCTACACAGTACCAAACATGAGTCAGGTACTAGTATAGCATAAGCCAGGTTAGAGGAGTTCTAGACTATTATAGAAATTAAGGTGGGACTTAAGAGTCTTGTGAGACAAACATATATGTATGTGTTTTAAAATAGGTCTAAAAATAGTACCCAAAATTTTTGACTGATAATTTGTCAAAGTGACCTTAGAGAAACAGATTATCCCAACTTTTGGCGGCAAAATGGGCAAATAGATGGAGGTTTGTCATTGTCACTATTTAGGATGAAATCAAAAAGTTTAGGTACTACTTGCATGTGATCAAAATAAAAGTCCAGAAGTTGTTTGTTTGTGTGTGACTTTTAAATTTCTTTGATTGTCTTTCCTTTTTCAATTTCAAAGGTTATTTATAGGTACCTTACTTCTTTTATATGAGACTCAAAGTCTCTTTCCTTACTAGATCGCCTCTTGTTGAGACAAAAAAAAATCAAAAGTCCAATTGGATTAACTCCCATAAATAGGTGGTCATGGTCTGTCAATAAAAGTTGGAGGCCAAAGCAACAATATGCATATTTATTAGGCCACCAGATCAATAATGCAATTTAATTTAAATTGTTTAATCAGAGGAGTTCAAAGCAAAAGAGACAGGAGGTAGGCCAAACTAAGTGTGATTGGTTAATTGGTCTCTATGATTATCTATTAAGGATGAGACGCAGTGAGCCAACTAGAAACAGAAAGTTGGGCCTTAGCTATATTTGTTCATAAGGATGCATGAGTCGGTCTAAGAATGAAGAAAAAGCAATCAGTCTCACGTGAAGGCATCAAATCCGCCTCTTACAAACTCAAGACCGAGTCAAGATGAAAGAGATTTTGGCAAGTTTGAATAAACAAAGCTACCAGTTCAAGCTTCCAACGTGAAAATTGGAGTTCTGTTGCTGCTATGATCATCTTCAAAGTGACAGATTATAGCTTCAAATTTGAATTCAAATTGCAAGTTATCCTTATCTTCAGCTAACCGTTTGGGTTCCTAGCTGCCTATAAAAATGCTCAACCGTACCTCAAGAGCAAAGGGGAGGGGGAGAAAGATTGGAGAGCAGCAAAACAAAAAGAGAGGGCAGAGAGGCAACGAAAGAAGAAAAAAAAAAACAGGGAGAGAGCAGTGAGAAGAGGAAGGGAAGAAGAGAAGAATAATTCGAAGCTAAGAAGAGACCACGAGAAGCTACAAACATAGAGCAGTGTGGGTATAATTTCTTCTATATGCTGTCAATTATCATTTTCACTCAAGTGTTCTCTTTGTTCTACATTATATGATTACAGAAAGCTAAATAGGTGATCATGTAAGACTATGAGCACTACAAACAAGAAGTTGATGGTCTATCCTCTCTCCAAGAGTCCCTCGTTGCTGTCATCCTCACAAATCTCACCAACGGCTTCCGGGCAAGACACAAAGTCGACATCAAGCCCTCATTCACAGTCGTGGTGTCACTCCATGATGCACTTGCTTTCGATGCATATACTGCGGTGCATCCTACGTATAGGTGGCGGAAGCAAGCTTCAAGGTCAAGGGGGTTCACCATACTTGTTTTTTATGCCTGTATCGCGGTGCATCCTGCATATGGGTGGCAAAAATGAGTATGTCAGGTGAATGCTTGGTGGTTGCCAGTTCACGTCAATTACGGTCCTGCAAAGTTCCCGAGTTCACAATAGTGGGGAAGCTGCTCCAAAGTGATCCCCATGCAGGGTTTCAACGCCAAGTTACGGCTCCACCTGCATCAAAGTTTTCATCAAAATGCTGCTCCTGAAAGTAAAGTGGCCATCTCTCTATAAAAGGGTGCCTACGTCCAGCCGCAAGTCTACAGAATGCTCAGTTTACCTTCAATCACAAATCAGCAGCGTGTTCTACTTGGCTCACCTGCGATCACAAAAGCTGCAGAAAACACAAAGTGGCTGCAGCGGTGCTTGAGTAGTGAAGACAATGAATGTCGAAGCTCACAACCCACCATGAATGAAGAAGTCCAGATGCCACAATGGATGGAATGAACTAGAGCAATCCCAGAAGACATGTCGAAGCTTCAAGCATGACTACCTCTGTGGTTCGAATGCCGCCTGCAATGCTTTCCTTCAAAATTATGTCTGCAAGATAGAAAAGCAATCTCATGATCAGCAGAAAAGAAAAATGAAATCCTTGCTTTGGTTTCATGGCTACGGCAACACAGAGAAAAGGAAGCTTAATTCCACTTATTTGCCGCAAAACAGAAGCCACAGAAGATACATAATGGAAGCAGCTGTATGCAGCAATCACATTTAATTAAAGTCAAAAATCATTGCTCAGGAAGTTATGCAAGACCCACCTACACCTAAAGACAAAAGCTTTAAGTTATATAAAGCTATCATTTGCTGCAAACTTTCTTTGAATATGGGTCAGACCATAAAGAGCAACAAGCTTTGAAGAAACATAAGTTTAATTAAACTTTGTCTCTTCTCCTTCTCACTGTGATCATAACGTGGTGGAACAATGATTAAGGAGACCAAATAAAAGCCATGATCATGCCTTTAAAAAAAAAAAAAAAAAAAAGGGCTTAGCGGTGGGATCTGATCAGTACACATCAAGACAAAAATCTCATTATGCAATTAAGCATAATTGTCAAACCATGGTGCTGTTGTGGGGATTAAATGGCAAAGTGACGAGGAGCATGGCCACGGTGAAGCGGTGATATGTTCAGAGACTCAAATAAATTCTCTGAGTGCCCATCCATAGGTTGCAAGCTGTTGGGCTCAAATTAATTTTGGAGCAGTATGAAGCCCAATTTTAAAGCCCATTGCACAACTTCGGGAAAGTTCGGGCCTAATCAAATTTTTCGCTGACAAGTGAAGAAGGCGACACAAAGCCCGTTGCAAAATGCAAGGCCCATTATGAAGCTCGGCATGTTCGGGTGCCCAATTCAAATAAGTGGACACTCTACCAAAATCAAGTGTTCACCAAAACATGTTTTCTCGACAAGTTCAAAATACATAGCCTTTGAGTAAAAATTGGTACAAAACCAAAAATCCCAAATCTAATGAACTACAGTGGTTTGATCCCTTCACAGGGTATGCAGGTAGTCTAGCGACCCACTAGATGCAACCGCAACTCACTACACCAATTTATCAATCAGACAACACATATCAGACGACAGCAAACATTTTAACTGTCGTCTGAAATAATCAGACAACAGCAAAAAAATATATGTCGTCTGAATTTTCGAATCCAACGACAGTCATTACTTGGCTCTTGTGCAATTAATTTTCAGACAATGGTTGATATAATAGATGTTGTCTGAATGGATCAATTCAGACAACAGTTATTATTTCAATGTTGTCCAAGGTTTATTCAAACAATGGTTGATTTTTGATGTTGTCTGAATGGATCAATTCAGACAACAGTTATTATTTAATGTTGTCCAAGGTTTATTTAGACAATGGTTGATTTTTTATGTTGTCTGAATGGATCAATTCAGACAACAGTTATTATTTCAATGTTGTCCAAGGTTTATTCAGACAATGGTTGATTTTTGATGTTGTCTGATTGTTCAATCACACAACTGTTATTCATTGTCTGTTGTGCAATAACTTTTAAGTCAATACTTGCTAAAAGATATTGTCTGATTTGGTTTCACACAACTGTTTTTATTCATCTGTTGTCACATTATCTTCAGACAATGCACCCTAAATGCTGTTGTCTGAAGTTAGATTCCCCTAGGCCTCATCATATGTCCCTTGGGCCCTAAGCCCGCCCGGCCCGGCCCTTCCATTAGGGCGGGCCGGCCCGACCCTTTTTTATTTAGGGTAGGGTATGGGTCACACAAATAAAGCCCGGCCCTACCCTACGGCCAGGCCAGGCCCTTAAAGCCCGGCCCTAACCCGGCCCTAAAATTTATATTTTATTTTTGTTATTTTCTATTACATGTGTTATATGTATAAAACTATGGAAGTGTAGAAAATTATTTCAATCTGCCATATTAGGAAATGAGTCTTTTAAATTGAGTCATATTTTGAGAAGAAAAAAATAATTTTTTTTAAAGAATTAACCGTTAATTCGGCAAAAACGCCGCCGTTTTAATATAATCTTATGGGTATTCCCTTTAATATTTACCAATAATTACTGTTAACTAATTAACTGTAATAATTACAAAACTATTATTTCAAATTGGACAATATATTCATGTAATACCAATTTTGAAATAAATCAAGTAATCAACATAACTAAAAATAATCAATTGGTCGTGTTGAAACCTTTTTACCAATGTAATGTTAACTTCTTAATGAGCAAAATGGGGGACGAAATGGAATTTTTTAAAATGCACTGCTGGATGTTATTTGCATATGAATATATGTTAGTGGTAGAAATTTCAGCAATTTCCTCCTTCTTTTGGACCTCGATCTACCCGGTCAACTCAATACCCTAAATAGAACATAAAACAAATATGCTCTAGCTTAACCGGTCCTTGGCAATTCACTTTTTTCGATCTTTCAGCTCCCACACTCTCATGGGTAGGGGGTCTACTTATGGATGTCAAAATTCCGCAACGTTTGTCCGCGCATGGTGCCGCTCCCCTTAGGGAAGTTTGCTTGTGCAAAGCGTTGACCGCTCCGTTACGTGGCTTATTCACTGCGGATCGGCCTAATTTCTTTACACAATACCTATCACTATTGTATAAACATATAAGAATTTTCCGATTGATCGATTTTCATTTCAAAATTTTTGGATCGCACATAATCCTTATATGTCTTGTAATGTAGTATAACTAGTTTATTAGGCTTGTTACCCTCCATGAGCAAAATGGGGGATGAAATGGAATTTTTTAAAATGCACCGCTGGATGTTATTTGCATATGAATATATGTTAGTGGTAGAAATTTCAGCAATTTTCTCCTTCTTTTGGACCTCGATCTATCCGGTCAACTCAATACCCTAAATAGAATATAAAACAAATATGCTCTTAACCGGTCCTTGGCAATTCAATTTTTTCGATCTTTCAGCTCCCACACTCTCATGGGTAGGGGGTCTACTTATGGATGTCAAAATTCCGCAACGTTTGTCCGCGCATGGTGCCGCTCCCCTTAGGGAAGTTTGCTTGTGCAAAGCGTTGACCGCTCCGTTACGTGGCTTATTCACGACGGATCGGCCTAATTTCTTTACACAATACCTATCACTATTGTATAAACATATAAGAATTTTCCGATTGATCGATTTTCATTTCAAATTTTTTGGATCGCACATAATTCTTATATGTATTGTAATGTATAACTAGTTTATTAGGCTTGTTACCCTCCATGAGCAAAATGGGGGATGAAATGGAATTTTTTAAAATGAACCGCTGGATGTTGTTTGCATATGAATATATGTTAGTGGTAGAAATTTCAACAATTTCCGCATTCGGTTAGACCTCGATCTACCCGGTCAACTCAATACCCTAAATAGAACATAAAACAAATATGCTCTTAACCGGTCCTTGGCAATTCACTTTTTTTGATCTTTCAGCTCCCACACTCTCATGGGTAGGGGGTCTACTTACGGATGTCAAAATTCAGCAACTTTTGTCCGCGCATGGTGCCGCTCCCCTTAGGGAAGTTTGCTTGTGCAAAGCGTTGACCGCTCCGTTAGGTGGCTTATTCACGGCGGATCGGCCTAATTTTTTTACACAATACCTATCAATGTTATATAAACATATAAGAATTTTCAGATTGGTCAATTTCCATTTCAGAATTTTTGGATCACATATAATCCTTATATGTCTTGTAATGTATAACTAGTTTATTAGGCTTGTTACCCTCCATGAGCAAAATGGGGGACGAAATGGAATTTTTTAAAATGAACCGCTGGATGTTGTTTGCATATGAATATATGTTAGTGGTAGAAATTTCAGCAATTTCCGCATTCGGTTGGACCTCGATCTACCCGGTCAACTCAATACCCTAAATAGAACATAAAACAAATATGCTCTTAACCGGTCCTTGGCAATTCACTTTTTTTGATCTTTCAGCTCCCATACTCTCATGGGTAGGGGGTCTACTTACGGATGTCAAAATTCCGCAACGTTTGTCCGCGCATGGTGCCGCTCCCCTTAGGGAAGTTTGCTTGTGCAAAGCGTTGACCGCTCCGTTAGGTGGCTTATTCACGGCGGATCGGCCTAATTTTTTTACACAATACCTATCAATGTTATATAAACATATGAGAATTTTCAGATTGGTCAATTTCCATTTCAGAATTTTTGGATCACATATAATCCTTATATGTCTTGTAATGTATAACTAGTTTATTAGGCTTGTTACCCTCCATGAGCAAAATGAGGGACGAAATGGAATTTTTTAAAATGAACCGCTGGATGTTGTTTGCATATGAATATATGTTAGTGGTAGAAATTTCAACAATTTCCGCATTCGGTTGGACCTCGATCTACCTGGTCAACTCAATACCCTAAATAGAACATAAAACAAATATGCTCTTAACCGGTCCTTGGCAATTCACTTTTTTTGATCTTTCAGCTCCCACACTCTCATGGGTAGGGGGTCTACTTACGGATGTCAAAATTCCGCAACGTTTGTCCGCCCATGGTGCCGCTCCCCTTATGGAAGTTTGCTTGTGCAAAGCGTTGACCGCTACGTTGGGCGCCTTATGCATGGCAGATCGGCCTAATTTTTTTACACAATACCTATCAATGTTATATAAACATATGAGAATTTTCAGATTGGCCAATTTCTATTTCAGAATTTTTGGATCACATATAATCCTTATATGCCTATTAATATATACCATTAAGCCATATTTTGTAGGACTGGCTTGAAATGCCGAACCTGCCGGAACCAACCGGAAACCGGCCGAACCGGTGGAGTCGGCGCCGACCAAAACGGCAGCCGGAGGTGCGGTGCGGTAATGCCGTACCAAATGTTGATAATCGGCTCGGTAGCGGTTTAGCAAATAGAGGAGGTTCGGTATTGCCGAACCGACCGAATAGGATAGATTTTAACTATTTTTTATTATTTTAATTAGTAGGTGTGTTATTAACCGTTGATGTATATCAACAATCAGTTTAAGCCATTGGATCTGAGTCGAAAGTGGGAAAACCCTAAGGGGGTCAGTTAGGGATCTCATTCCCGAAAGCAGCCTCTCGACCCTCTCTCTCTCCCTCTCTCGCGACATCATTCTGGCATTCTCTCAGCCTCTCTTTCTCTCAGAACCCAGCCCCAATTTGTTGATTCCACCCCTAATTCCAGTCCCAAAAACACAATCTAAGCAAGATGCAAACCTCACTAACATAAATTTCAACCAGTATCGTTTGATTTTCGAAATCCCCAAATTTTTCTATCCGATTAGGTCATTTGCGACTTCTGCCTGCAGCGCCTCTCTCTCTCGAGTCTCGTCCCTCTCTTGTACGCCGTTCCTCAGTTCCTCTCAGAACTACCCCAGCCCCAATCCAATCCCAAAAACAACAATCGATCAGAACCTCACTAACATTGATGCGAACCCCAGCCCCAATCCAATCCCAGATATTGTTTGATTTTGAAATCCCCAAATCGTTCGACCAACCCAGATATCGTTCGATCAGTTGCTCGGTTCACGTGGTTGCTCGGAGGCTTATACGGTGTTCAAGTGGTGTTTTCAAGCACAAATAATTAGGTAAAATCATTTTCTTTTTAGTTTTGTTCTCTTGTTACTCCTTTTGCCCTAATCTGTATGAAAAAAAATGGATTCTGTTGGTTATCTAACATATATGTTAATATGTGTTTTGGTAGGAAAGTCCTTTGAAGCTTGAAGGTATTGACCATGGATTTGAGTTAAGGGTTTATCAGTTTATCCTGAGGCAGACAGGTGATCGAGGTCTTTGATTAGGTAACTAAACGTCTAAACTTGTGTGTGCTTGGTTGGGTTTTGATTCTTTGAACTTGAAGTATTTGCTTCTGACTGTGTATGGGTGTTTATGATTATGACTTTACCAGTTCTTGTGTATAATTATGTTGTATGGATGCTAAAATTCTTTGAACATGATTGGAAAGTATAAACTATTTTATAGTTAAGTATAAACTATACACTGAACATGATTGGAAAGTATGAAGCCATCAGTGTAAAGGCAGCCAATAATCCGGTCATTAGGTGAGTAAATATGTCTCTCCCAATTACAATTGAGGATTGTGTCTGATTTTTTTTTTTTAAATTCCTTTCAGATCTGAGGAAGAACCACTAGAGCGAAGAAGAAGATAGCCAAACCTACACAAACCGCTTCTTTCCGTCCTCTCTCAGGTAGTCCGGCCTCTCTCTCTCTCTCTCTCTGTGTTTGTGTTTACCTGATCTACTTTTTCAATCAAAAGCTTCGACTTGGTGGTTTTGAGGGATTTCGGGGTTTTATCTCATTGCCAATTCCCTATCTGTGTTTCAGTTTTTGGTTTAATTTTGTGGTATTTGTTTGGGTTTTAGGGGTAGATTCTCATGCTGCACAGGACTTGTACTACTGTCTCTTGGACTTTTCGGATTTTCTACGAGAAGGTTATGCTCTATTTATTATGTTTTGGTTACTGTATGCCTTACTGTATGGATCTTGAGTCCCAATTACCATTTTTTTTTCAGGCATTACTTGAGTTTGAAAAGCATAGATGGCATGGCAGTGAGCTTGCTCTTCCTGAACCTTCTAGAGTTGAGATTCGGGTAATAAAAGTTAGCTAATTTTTTATGATGCTAATATTGTTTTCAGTGCTTCAAGAAGATTGATGGTTTTTTCTCTACAGTTATAAAACGTGTGCTCTTTTTTCTGCCTCTGCCCCTTCTAGGGTGTATATGTTTGTTATTTACTAGGGTGTATAAGATGATTAAAGCAATGCTCAGTGTTAAATCAGTAGTACTTAGTTATTGGAACTGTACCTGATTGTCTCTGGTTTATTTTTATTTGTTTTTGATTAAATGATCATTTGGATTTATAATGCAGGCTGATGGTAGTCAAACTTGTGGATCAGGCAGGACACTAAGGGATGCTGCAGCAGTGCAGCTCGTGCCATGCAGGGTTGGCACTCTCAATGCCTTTTTGGAAATGGCGAGGTTGGTGATGCAAATACCAAGGCCTGGAGAATTTTGATGATATATATATATATATATTTATATTCTGTTTTCCTTTTTCCTTTCCTGGTAATCCTTTTTTCTTTTGCTTGTATGTTAGGAGAAGCATTTGAGTACTATGCCAAAAAGCGACAAGCAGCTCAAGAGCTCTGGTATCATGAGTGTAATACTTTGACCACATTTTGCTGCAGTATTGGTCTTCTCTTTTTTGAAAATTGGTTTCTCTACGCAGGTTTGTTAAAGCAGAAAAAGCTATCTCTTGGGGATTGTGCTGCCCAGATTACTGACATGAAAGCGACAAAGCCACGGTTACTACGTTTCCTCAGGCGTCATTGGTTTTGTTCATATATAATAACAACAAAATAGTAATAGTTATAATAACTAATAAGTACCTTTTCTCTTGTTAGAGCTCAATGTTTATTTTTCTTTGTTTATAGGTTAGATATGACGGTATTCGATATTGGACAGCCAGCAGATTGGGTGAAAATTAACGTGAAACGATTTGTAAGTTTCTATCATCTTTCTCTTGGGACTTGAAGATATTGGTTTGATTATTTCTCATGAATAAGTTCAAATTTGACTACAGAGCGACTGCTTTGAGGTATGTGCCCTAGTTCCTGGACTTCTGCGTGAGGAGGTTAGCTAGTAAACTAGTTTATTAACAGTATCTCTCTCTTTTTCAACTATTATCTTTGTTTTTGTTGTTAAAGTTGGGATGTTTTTCCCCAGATCGAATTACGCATATGATAATTTTACTACCTTATAACAGAGGACGTCTAAAACAACAAAGGTAGGAATGTAGTTTATCAACTTTGGATACTTTTTTGTCAAAGATGTGACCCGCTTCCGCTTGTTATATTCCTAATGTAGCGGAAGCAAGCAAGAGAACCAATGCCTGGTAAAAACCAAGGGTCGTAGAGAGCCCTCTCTGTAAGGACCTTGAATCTCAAGTGAAAGTTAAGAAAACAGAAGATAGATTGAGAGTCTCTCTAATATTCTGATTCAAATATGATATTCTAGATTCGTTCTCCAGGCTACAAAGGGATTTTATAGGCCCCTAGCAGATAACTTCGTAAAATAAATGCATATGAATCCCTTAAAATGCATTAATTGCAGATGTAAGTTTATATGTTATTCCAGAGATGCATGTTTATGATATGTCATCAGTTCCGTATCTGTCTTTGTTAACAACGATCATTTGTTTCAGTGGCAGCGACGATCCGAATTGTTCTACACCCAAAAGGATGTTGATGTTGTGAGGTCAGAGTGGGCTAAGTTTGTGATGAAGTATCATATTGCATAGCTGTGATGGTTGTTCAAGGTAGGGCTCTTATTTTGGTATTTTGATCACCTGCCTCCTGCTAGCTGGTTTTAGTTTTTGCTTTAGTTATAGGCATGGTTAATGCGCAGTTGAAGGCATTTTTGTTTTGGTATTTTGATGAGCCTCCTGCTAGCTAGTTTTAGTTTTAGGCATGGTTAATGCGCAGTTGAAGGCATTTTTGTTTTGGTATTTTCATGAGCCTCCTGCTAGCTAGTTTTAGTTTTTGCTTTAGTTATAGGCATGGTTAATGCAATGTGGACGCGTTTATGTTTTCCGGCTATATGCAGTTATAGCCACTTAGGCAATGTTAATTCTTATGTAAATGTCTGGATGAATATTGCTGATGAATGAAATGGCTTTTGGAATCAAGGATGTGTTCAATTGTACAGAATGTATGTCTTCTCTTATATCTCAGACAATTCAAAACCAACAGCAAACCATTGTCTAACAAATGAACATGATGAAAAAAGAAAGAAAAATCTGTTGTCTGAATCATCTATCTACAATAGTTATTAAACATATTCAGTTGTCTAACAAGATATAATACAAAAACATAATAATATGTTCTATTGTCTGATGAAAACGAAGACCACAGAGAATTGAAAAGCTACAATTGTATGAATTGATCAACTAGTACAGCATCTTGGGAGGCCATATGGTTGAAAAGAGACTTTAAGGATCCATGAAGCAAGAAAGCTGTAGTTCAACAAAATCTCAGACAACAGTTTATTTTAGGATACAATAGTATGAAGCAATGATACACAATGGCTTTAATAGTTTTGCTCTTGTCTTGTTCAAAGTCAGTCAATAGTATTCAATTACTTTGCAGATGTACAAGCTTCCTTCAGACAACAGTTTTTTTACAAATCAATGTTCTCTAAATCTTCATTACACGTCCATATTTTTCTAGGGTCTGTCAACTGAAATTACTTTGCACAAGAGTTAAGTTGCCAATTGCTGTTGTTCTTCGTGGTATTCAGACAACAGACAATATAGTAGTCGCTGTTGTAGTAAACTTCATCAAACGACAGTTTTTCGTATTATTGCTGTTGTTCTTCGTGGTATTCAGACAACAGACAATATAGTAGTAGATGTTGTAGTAAACGTTATCAGACGACAGTTTTTTGGTATTGTCTGATTATGTATCAGACGGCATTGAGATAGACAACAGCAAATTCTATAATCAGACGACAGTGAAAAACTGTCGTCTGATTCCGAAATTGGTGTAGTGACTCCAAGTAGAATCCCTGACTCCACCAGTCAAATTCAACCAGTCCCAAATGAATCACTGACTCCAGTCAAATTCTCCCAACACCAGAAAAATCAAATTCATTCCCAAATCACACAAATAAAGTCCAAACCAAATTCAAGGGCTTTAAACACTTTCCCAAACGCAAATTCAAAATAAATGGGTCATCTACCCATTTAAATCTCAAAAGTCGAAACTACATGTGGTTTGATCCCGCAAAGGGTATGTAGGCAATCTAGAAACAAACTAATCTAGATACAACCGCGTCCCAAACACAAAATCGAATCTCTGGTCCACTTAAACCAAATTCATCCCAAACACTACTCTAATTCCAAAATCAAAGCCCTCCAATGAGTCATCTACTCATTGGAACTCTTGAACTACGAGTGGCTTGATCCCTCTCCAAGGGTACGTAGGCAACCCATTCAAATCCGGGTGCAGCCGCAAAAACAAACAAACAAACACACATCCACAATTGGTTTCTTCATAAATGGAATCAAATGATGTTTCCCTGTAACAAGGGAATATAATTAAGAGACATATTCTGTCTTGAATGGGTCGAACCTGAAATAATTAAAACTCTATTCTTTTCATGAATACGAGTGAAATTATGTTGGGTGACATTTACGCTCACTATGTGCAAATTTTCTCTCAACACCTTGAACTACGAGTGGCTTGATCCCTCTCCAAGGGTACGTAGGCAACCCATTCAAATCCGGGTGCAGCCGCAAAAACAAACAAACAAACACACATCCACAATTGGTTTCTTCATAAATGGAATCAAATGGTGTTTCCCTGTAACAAGGGAATATAATTAAGAGACATATTCTGTCTTGAATGGGTCGAACCTGAAATAATTAAAACTCTATTTTCATGAATACGAGTGAAATTATGTTGGGTGACATTTACGCTCACTGTGTGCAAATTTTCTCTCAACACCTCCTATCTCTATTAACTTTTCTCAACCATTTCAAAATGGAGTCTCTCAAATTCACTACTTGAGTCTCATACAAATCATCGTCTAGGAATTTAGTGCGACTCAAATTGGTTAATTACCATGCTATGATCTAGCAAGTGGTTTTTGCTCCTTTTGGAAGAAAATAAGTAAAAGAAATGCATTGAGGCTTAGAGCATCTGTTTTAAATAAAGTCGGCTTGCTAGATGGAGCATTAGTTGTTGAAGATGAGAAGGATGAAGAAAAAGATGTCTTATTGCATGTCGAGTGAGATTCACGTGGCTCCGTTATTAGGTTTAATCTGTCTCCCCCTAATGGTGAAATTATGATTGACAACAATGAAGATATAACTTCTCATAGACTAGAAATAGCAAAAGCTGTAGGTGGAAATTATAGTTTCTACATTTTCAGCAAGTTTCGCGGTAGGATGATAAAAGCTTAACACTTTTTCATCTACCTGTCTTACTTTTAGATCCACTCTTTGATTCATCCTATCCTAGATATGAGAGTTTCTAAAAGTTTTCTCAAGTTTTCTTGAGTGGTTCTTAATTTAACTACTTGTTGATGATTGTAATTAGCAAGACATTCTCAATTCTTACTAACTTCTTTTCAATATCAGAAAGATATTGTTTTTCTTTCAAATAATCTAGCTTGACTTCAAGTAGGCCTCAAAAAAAAGTCCGCGGATCAAGTGGGCCGATGGAGGCCCGCCGGCCCTGAGGGCTAAAAGCCCGGCCCGGCCCGTTAAAAAGCCCGCCTCTGTAGATAGTGGACCGGCCAGCAAAAACCAGGCCCGGCCCTCCAAAGGCCCGCTAGGCCTGGCTGGTAAAAGCCCGCTAGGCCCAGCCAGTAAAAGCCCGTAAAATATTATATATATATATATATATGTGTGTGTGTGTGTGTGTTTATATATATGTAGATATGTGTGTGTGTTTATAAATATATACACACACACACACACATATAGATATATATTTGTGTGTGTGTTTATAAATATATATATATATACACACACACATATAGATATATATTTGTGTGTGTGTTTATATATATATATGTGTGTTATATATATATATATATAGATATATATGTGTGTGTGTGTTTATAAATATATATATATATATACACACACACACATATAGATATATATTTGTGTGTGTGTTTATATATATATGTGTGTGTGTGTGTGTGAGTCTATGTGTGTGTGTGTGTGTGTGTGGGTGTGTGTTTATAAACATATATATGGAAGGTTGTAGAATCAGTGAGAAAAAATGGCTAGATAGGCCTTCTGTTACTATTTTCTTCTCCTTCAGCTTGCTATTCTTCTTTGCAATATGTGAAGCTTCCAAATTTATATATATAGAAAAGATATATATGCATTACTGCATAATATATATATATATATATATCACTACTAAAAAAAATTGCTTTTGCGACGCCTATTTTGAGACGGCAAATTAAGCCTTTTGCGACGGAAATGTTGGCGTTGCAATAGGTGGCGTCACAAAATCCATTTGCGACGGTAAAATGCTGTCGCAAAAAAGTATTTGCAACGGAAAACTGTTGCCGTCGCAATGGCTAAACTATTTGCGACGGACACTTTGCCGTCGCAAAAAAGATATTTCATTTAAAAAAAAAATTGGGGGTGAATTTGTTGCGACGGATACTTTGCCGTCGCAAAAGAATATTTCATTTATAAAAAAAAAATGGTGTGAATTGCACACCAAAGCTAGTACCATCTGCAGCAAATATCATAAATTGAAAAATATTATGAAACCCATCATCTATAACCAACCAACAATCACAATTCTAAGACCAACCAAAGGTTGTTAAAAAACAAAGATCAGCCAAAGCTTTCTCAGCTTTCTTTCAACTTCTAGCTCATCTTGCTTCATCAATAATTTATAATCACAACAGGATCACTGCCTGAAATGTAAATAAAATCACGACATGCATTTGTAATAAACACTCTATAAAAAGTAAGGAAAAGATGAGAAACTTTGTTGTAAAAGCATCAAAAATAGTACCTGTAGCCTGAAATTTCTTTTTGGTTCCACTTCATGCCTCAAAGTGGCTGCATTTCATTCTATACATCCACATTCCAATTTCAGTTATTCACTAAGAGATTACTTTTCTAGTCTGTCTTTCTATTACTACATATAATGGAATGAAGAACAGGATATAATAAACTGAACTGCAAAATGAAAGAAAATGCAGTTGTAAGCAAGAAATAGAATAAGAATATCAACGAAGGTTCAAAGAAACTTTTACATTCAATAGGATCCACCACACTGACAAAACATTTGAAATATATCCTCGTGCATTAAGATAATTTACAGTGTTACATGTTACTAGATACCTTTAGCTTTTGGGTCTTGCTCATGACCACAGGAAGCCTTTGGCTGATGATACTTGGATCATTGTAGGCAGCAGCTTCAGAAGGGTATCCCTTCTGCATTGTTTAAATTAGAAAAAGAGAATGAGCAATGGAAAGACCTTTGTTTTATGACAAATACAAGAGAAAATACTTATGATAAAATCGTCTTTTCATATTACAGGAAGGAAGGTGTAATGAGAAGGATGATAATCAGGAAATATTAGACAACAAGTAGCATTTAGAAAAAATCAGTGGCCAGTTTACCTAATATCAGCTAAATATCAGTTAGCTGATTAAACATATCAAGTCTACCCAATAAACCCGCAATGAAGATAATAAAAGAATGCCATGTAGAATAGCATTGTATCTTGCTTCTACAAAATCTTTAAGCAAATCTTGCTATGCTTAGTTAACTACCATATTAGATTTCAGTAGGAAACAAAACTTGACTTGAAGACAAAATTTACAACCACAGGTTGACAAGATATACTCCTTACTTAAAATCCAAAGGGTTACAGACTTCCATTATTATGATTTACTTATCTTGCAAATCTTTGATATTACATGCTTGACCTAAGGATGAGCAGATTGCCAAAATTTATCCAGATTAGAAGATTGAACGGTGCAAGAAAGAACTGTGCGATATGAATTCCATCTGTTAACAAAATCTGAACGATTGAACTTTGAAGGACTTCATAACCTAATTAGTTAGATATGCCGAACAATTAGAGGATCAAACTTTATATATCTTTTCCTAAAAGAATGCTTCAACCAAGTATTATCCCTCAAAAGTTCCTGGACCTGGCTAGTCATTGGTTTACAAAAAGCCTGTTGAGTTTCCATAAGTCGCATATCAAAATCATTTTGGGAAAGTAGGGGAGATTCACAAATCAGAAGCATAGTTTTGTTTCCACATAGTAGAGACAAAACTACACTTGTTTGACAGTGAATAGAACTTGAACTTACTGCAGCCAAAGCTTGAAATGTAGCTTCTCTCCAGCAGCTCTCTCGAAGAATAATGGGATTTACATTATCTCCAAAAGCACAGTGCATACGGGTATCCCTTAATCTCATAAGCACTCCATCAACTCTAAGCTGCAAGAAGATCTCAATCAGTGAGTTTCAATATCAAAGGCTACAGAAAGAAGCAGTGACTAACATTTATTATATAGTTACCAAAAAGCATCAATTAGTTAAGACATGTTTAAGCTTAAAACAGAGTTTCGAAAGAGCTTGTGCCAAAAAAGTAAATACCATAAAGAAATGATATATCTTTCAATATCAAAGGCAATAGAAAGAAGCAGTGACTGTCATTTATTATATAGGTACCGAAAAGCATTAATTAGTTAAGACATGTTTAAGCTTAAAACAGAGTTTCGAAAGAGCTTGTGCGAAAAAAGTAAATAGCATAAACAAATGATATATTGTGTTTGGTTAATGTAACATTTAGGTAGAAATTAAAAGAACTAAGAAGATTAGCTCACCCAAAAACGCAAGAGAAGAAACCAACCGCTTGGCATGACTCTCTAGAAAATTCAAATACATCATCTATAACCAACCAACAACCACAATCTAAGACCAACCAAAGGTTGTTAAAAAACAAAGATCAGCCAAAGCTTTCTCAACTTTCTTTCAGCTTCTACCTCATCTTGCTTCATCAATAATTTACAATCACAACAGGATCACTGCCTGAAATGTAAATAAAATCACAACATGCATTTGTAATAAACACTCTATAAAAAGTAAGGAAAAGATGAGAAACTTTGTTGTAAAAGCATAAAAAATAGTACCTGTAGCTAAGACCAACACAATGATTTATCTGCTGATAATGCTGCAGCATATGGTTGTTTACAAAACGGCTGCAGAGGACTTCCTTACAGCACAAACATAACCAGTTCTCACTTGGGTGCTGGCATCTAGTATATGAAAGTATCACCCATATTAGAAACTTAAGGTATGATTTAGAACTCAGCCACTCAGACTTTGATCGATGTCAAAGGATAGAGGATAAAAAGACGCAAGCTTTAGAAGTACAAGTCTTTTTACTGAAACAATTTGAAGGTATTCATTAAGAAAACTGCAATATTCTTACAATTGACAGCCTGCGAATATGCAAGTAAGACACTAAGACAGTACACAACAAAGATCACCCAAATAGAGATTCCCAAATAGAGAATTGTTGAGAAGACAGTAACCTGTTGCAGTGAGTATCAGGGGTGGGGATGTGAACAAGATCGGAGGAGAGAGAAGGCAGGTGATCGCAGGATGTGCGGGCATCGACCCAACCTGATTCAGCTCCATATAACAAGTGTTAGTCGTCTTCTACAATTGGGTTTTCCTGAAACAAGTTTGGTTATAGGAATTCACAACAATCGGGTTTGGTTTACAAACTTATAACCAATAAGTTTGGTTATACAAAACTAATCACAGTTTAACATTAAATAGGAACCAATTTACAATTACAATAAACAAAATTGAGACAGGAGAATTAAGAAACCTTTAACGTAAAAGCAATCTATGTCTACAAGCATGAACAATAACTGTGGAATTGGATGTTTGAAGCCACACCACAAACAGCAGCTCACCTGCCTTTCTGAACACACCTCCACCTCAAGGTTAAGCCAACAACCCAGAAACCCCTGCATCACCAAAACCCCATCTTCTCGTCATAAACTCGACCCACTCAAAATGCAAAGCACTGGATAAAAAACAAAAAGAAACAACACCGATTATAATAGCTAGAAAACTGAAAAAAAAAAAAAAAAACCGATTCAAGAAAATCAGTTTAGAGTGTGTTTGTACCAAATTATTTCAGAAATTTGTAGGTAATATTGAAAATCACATAGATCCGAGTTTTCATCAATTTGATCAACGACTTACCAACACATGAAAATTACAAAGATCAATTATATGAATTATAGAGAGAATCCACAAATCCAACCAAATCAAAAACTCAGACCTCCTAATTGTGCACAAATGTCGGAGCGTCAATCACCAATTGCAACCCTACAAAAATCATAATGAAAGAAAACCAAAAATACATAATACACTACCACCCACGAATCGATTTCAATTTTCACCACCTACAATTATGGCCAATTCAACTGCGAACCTTATTCCTACCCAATTCCAATCAGTATCCCAAAATGCATAAGAACAAAAATCAACAAATACACAATTCCAAATCAAAAGAGATTAGTAGAAGCACTAGCTAAAGCGTACCGTCCTTATCCTCATCTGAATCATCCACCGCTTCGAGATCAAGAAAATCCACCGGAGGGCCTCTTTTTGCTCCGCTTACGAATCCCGCCGCCGCCGCCACGATTGGGGCCGTATTCATCATCGTCGTCGTCGTCGTCCTCTTCCTTCTCGTCCTCCTCCTCGGGCACGTCGTCAATGAAGCTCGATCTCCTCCACTTCTCACCAAATCTCTCGCTTCAGTGGAGGCCGAGGATAGCTAGGTTACCCTATCGAGCTCAGTGAATAAAGCGTGAGAGAGAGAGAGAGAGAGAGAGGAGGAAGTGGCATGTTGTTTTGGTGTAGATCTAAAGGATTGATTGAATAGTCTTGTTTTTGTTTTTTTTATATTTATTTTATAATATCCAAGCGACGGCGTGACTATACCGTCGCAATAGATGTATAATTATGCGACGGTAAGGTTACGTCCGTTGCAAAAACTCTCCGAGATGCGACGGTAAAATAGCCGTAGTACATGCCGTCGCAAAAGTAGACTTTTCGCGACGGAAAACTTTTCCGTTGTAAATTTCCGAAGCAATTGCAATTGTTTTTAGTAGTGTATACACACACATATATAGATATATGTGTGTGTGTGTGTGTGTGTGTGTGGAAGTTCTTATACTTCTATATAAAATATGTGCTAATGTGCATATATATATTCTACATATCGGTTGACCGATCCGATCGGATTCGAAAATATGGTGAAATTGGCTAAATTTTTTACCACACTCATGATTTATTGTAATAAACTCATCCAATGGTCGGTTTTTCCATTTTCTTTGAATTGATAGGGGTTGCTCTTTGGAGTGTATGATATATAATTATAGGTTTATAAGAGTAACTACGTTTGACCTAGTTGATCGAATTCGAAACGAGAACCAAATTGGCTGGATTTTCTACAACCACCATAAAACATTACAATCTCTACATCGAGCGGTTGGTTTCTACGAATTAATTTTCCACTTCATGGTTGCTTTAGAATGAACCTAAACAATTTAAATGCAATGTATAAGTCATACAACTTTAGGAATAAAATTGGTATAGTCCAATGTGTTTGTAATTAAAATTAATTTTTTTTATCTTATGTCCACGCACATCCATCGATGAAATATATACAAACGTGATGTGAAAAAATAGGCAAGTTTTGCGGTCATCACGCCATCGGTCAACCAAGAAAACATGCAAGTGATTACAGTTGACCAATCCGATCGGGTTCGAAACTATGGTGAAATTGCCTAAATTTTTAACCACACTCATAATTTATTGTAATAATTACATCCAACGGTCGGTTTTCCCATTTTCTTTGAATTGATAGAGGTTGCTCTTTGGAGTGTGTGATATATAAATATAGGTTTATAAGAGAAACTAAGTTTGACCTAGTTGATCAAATTTGAAACGAAAACCAAATTGGCTGGATTTTTTACAACCACCATAAAATATTACAATCTATCCATCAAACGGTTGGTTTTTCCAATTCATTTTCCACTTCATGTTTGCTTTAGAATGAACCTCAACAATTTAAATGCAATATACCAAGTCATACAACTTTAAGAGGCAAATTGATATAGGCCAATGTATTTGTAATTAAAATTGAATTTTTTTATCTTATGTCCACGCACATCCATCGATGAAATATTTACAAACGTGATGTAAAAAAATAAGCAAGTTTTGCGGTCATCACGCCATCAGTCAACCAAGAAAACATGCAAGTGACTTCGGTTGACCAATCCGATCGAGTTCAAAAATACGGTGAAATTGACTAAATTTTTAACCACACGTATAATTTATTGTAATAATCACATCCAACGGTCGGTTTTCTCATTTTCTTTGAATTGCTATATGTTGCTCTTTAGAGTGTATGATGTATAAATATAGATTTATAAAAAATTAGTGTCTTTAAAAATTTATTTATCAATAAATTAGTATCTATATATAAATATAGATTTTTTTGGGTACAATATAGTTATATAGATTTGTTATCTTTGGTTGTATTTGATCATTATCCAATGAATTTCCAAAGCTTAATTAAAACAAAAAATATTTGTGTCTTTAAATATTTATTTATAAATAAAGCCCGCAAGACCAAGCCCGGCCCGGCCCGAAAAAGCCCACAAGGCCCGCTTTATATGGACGGGCTTGGATCCTTCGATTTTTAATAAAGCCCGGCCCGCCATTATTTAAAAATATAACAAGGTCCGGCCCGGCCCGGCCCGTTGACGACCCCTAACTTCAAGCTTAGCTACTGTGGAATTTATTTCTTCGAGTTGATTAATCCTTAGATTAATTCTCTCTAATTATTCTATGACCTTTTTAGAACTCTTGTTCCTAGATAGATGATCTTGGTCTTGCATGATCAAGCTAGCTCTTCTACTCCGATCTCTCTTTGGATATGAATATGTTCGTCGTATAGAGTATTTAAAACTCTACACACGTATTCAATGGAGTATTGATTTTCTTGAATATTCCTTGTGTGAAAGCACACTTGCCACTTCTCACCTCCTTTTTCAATCCAAAAGGCTTGGTAATTCTTACATCTGGATTCTCTTTTACTGGTTAAGAGAAGCCAACTCTAAGGCGTTAGCTTTTTCTTTACCTGTTTTTGAGCAAAACAGGCTCTGATACCAGCTAGAACGGATCTAACTGATGCTCAAATAATCAAGAGGTTTCTGTTCTTCCTCAAGAGTTTCTTTAATTAACTTAATTTCTTCTTCAACTTGGTAGATTCTTCTCTGAACTTGATAGATAATATCCCAATAATGGGGAATTTTTCTACTAAGTCTTGATCTAAAATGTTTTAGTGCTCTTAACTTTTCTCGTTCTTCTCGCAACTCTTTACTAGTGTCTTTGCAAGCAGAAAGCAACTCAACTCTACTAAACATAGAAATTAGGGCTTTTTATGGGCTAGGGTTTTCTTATGGGCTTTTTATTTCTTTTTTTTATTTTACTACTTTGTGTTAGTAATAAATCCCTACTCTATACCAGTAGGGGGGTTGGGCTTTTTGCCTTGGTGTGCACTCCCAATGTCTTGTCATTCCTAGAGAGGAGATGAGTCTTTATTAGATGGGCACAATCACCTAGTGGCAAGATGAAACAAAGTGTCGTCAGAAGTTTTGGTCGACAGCATAGTGAGAAAGCAGATTTTATTGTATTATGGCTTTATATGAGCTTTATCTTTCCGATATATATATATATTATATTTTTTAGAGTAACGGTAAAACTAAAAAAGTAAAAGTAAAAATTAAAGTGATGAAAGTTAAAAGGATAAATACGGGTAAAAGGGCAAAAGTGGAAATATGAAAATATAGTGGAGTTTTTTTGTCATTACTTACTCTATCATGACCCTTTTTTGGTCTTTCCCTGAAAATAAATAGAGCTCCAGCCTTGTTCAACCTGTACATAGAGAAGGTATTCGGTCTTGAGACTTGTTTTTGGCTTTGCCTCTGTGCTTTGGGTGAGTTTTCTGCTTGTGCTCATCAATCTAACGAATTATATATTCGCAAGATCAGCTCTATTACATTCCATTTAACTCGAGCCTCAAGAAACCAAATTTCCTATTGAAATCTTGGGCAATCTTCATCGATGGGGTTTTCACCATTCTTCCCAAACCCTCTGTTTCCTCCTGTCAAAAACCCTAACAAGCGTAGTGCTTCTCCTCCACCAAGTAGGAAGCAAAAGGTAGCTGATGATGAGATCGACACAGATCAAGAAGGCATTGAGCAACTCCGCGACGTCGATCTGTCAGTGGAGTCAATCTTGTGGAAGAGCAAGAGCGCATGCTGTTGCTTTCGGGGCCCAAGAAACAACAAGCATCTCGAAAACTTCTGCTTCAAGAAAACCAAGAAGGGATGGTTTTGCAGAAGATTCCCCTGCAGAAAAAGTTGGCGGGAATCACGGGGAGGTGTGGTTTGAGAATTGGTGTTGACAAAGATGTGGAGAGATGCTTGTCAATGTGTGTGGAGGAGAGAATGAGGGGGATCATATGCAATTTGATTAGACAGTCGAAGCAGCGGGTTGATTGCGAAAAATTGAGACACCACACTATTTCTACATCTGATGTGAGGCAAGAGATTATGATTCTCAACAGGAAAGCTAGGGAAGAGTTGCTGGAAAAGGCTCAGAAGCTTAATGAAGCTAAGGTTAGCACTAACGGATTTGAGGGTGTTAAGGATAAACATGACGATGCAGATGACAGAATGAGGAGAAGTACAGCAGCAGCAAATGTTGCTGCCCTTGCTGCTCTTGGAGGACATGAAATATTGGCGAAATGGAAACTTAAGGCGGATCAGCTATCCCGGGAGAAGCGTCGAGGTAAAGATGTAAACCCCCAGGCTACATCAACTGTTGGAAGAACAATGAATGGCAATGTAGAAGCGGAGAAAAGGGGCGGTGTAGAAGCTTTGGTGTCTGCAGCTGGGAGTGCTGTTGGAAAGTATGGGAGGAATGCCCAAGTTATGATGATGCCTCAAACAAAGGTGGCTAGTACTGGTAGTATATCTGTCAGGGATGTAATTGCTGTTCTGGAAAAGGACCCTCAGATGTCCAAGTCTACTCTGATATATTTGCTAATGAACACTGCTAGCCGGTGAATAATCTGAAAGTGCTAAACACTAGTGTGTATGAGAGATTCCTAGAGCTAGGGTCTTTAAACTGTTAATATCCGCTCCTCGATCTTCATTCCCTGCAGAATGGCTGTTTGGAGTTCCTACGATCAACTTCTTTTAAGCAAGAAACAATGTGGGTATTGAGCACACATATGAGCTAGGCTATTTGATCCTTAGTAGATTGAGAACAAAATTTAATAGCTTCTGTGCAAACATTAGTAGGATGAAAGGTGAAGTTGTTGTGTATTTCGAATAATTTTTCTTCAAAGTTCAAACTATTATTATTGTTGCTTTTCCTTTCCTTTCGGTTTACCATCCTATCAATTTATATTGGAAAGCTGCAAAAGACATCAACTTTGAAAACCTGGACATACACCTACAAGCCTATGTGTGTAGGCGCAAACAATCTCTACTTTTCTAATTAATTGCTATTCATACCTTCAGTTTTTAAGGAGAGAGAAGTAATTTTGGTTGAGGGGGATTCAGACCCAATAAAGAAGAGAACAGAGACATGATTCATACTAATAAACAAAATTTGGTGAACATGTATGTACTTAATAGGACTCTGGTTTGGAATAGGTACATATTGGTATGGCCATATAGTAGTTACATTTTGTCTTTGTTCGTTCAATTTGAGAGACACCAGAAATCACATCAGTTTATGAAGGCAAAACAAAGAGAACACTTTCTAGCTTCGGCTACTATTTCTGGGCTGCATCTATTCTTTCAGCATACAGTCTCCAGATCCTCACAATGAATGAGAGAATAGTGATATAAACTATTAAACTACGAGTTATCAACGCCAGGGCCAACTGTCAGGAAGCCACCATAAGTCCCAGTTTCCGAGCTGACATCTGAGAAAGAAGAAATCTCAAATTGAGAGACACCAAAAGTCCTATACATGAGCTGCGTTTGATAGACGCGCATTAAACAATAAGTGTGAAATGCATTTTGTGTCTGAATAGACATAGAATAACATGTGTATGGAATTACTTCCAAGTCATTTTCTGGCTGTTCCAATCTGGTATTCCCCCAGTTGGGAACTCTTCTTAGCATTTGTTTTTGCATATTGGACAACTTACATTACTGGAATGAAATTTCAATTATCTGGTTCTTAATTCTTAAGATTAACCAAGGTATAAGTAGTTTCATATTTTTACTTTCAACTCATGGTAGAAGTCTCTTTTCCATGAATGGTTCACAACAGCCACTGAAAAGGGAAGAGCTAGCTCCTCATGTAGCACAAGTTGGTTTCTGTTTTGAATCAGGACACAACATAGAGATTCTAGATAAGCTTAGAAGATCCCATGCTAAAACCATTGGAAGAGAAAAAGAAAGAAAAAGCACACGAGAAATGAAGAGATAACAAGAATCACTGCATATTTCGATATCATTTGAAAAAAGAACAAGAGATCAAAAGTCAGAAACCAAGAGATCCAATGGTTCATTCAACTAAAGTATAGAATTATACATACACTCAATTGTATATTGCCATAATACCCTTGACCAAATCCAATATACAAAAATAGTCAAAAAAAAGAGAAGACTCTTTACCCTGAAGCCCCCATCCTGATGGTGTCTGTTGCTACCCGCAAGATTGTTACATGGACTACCACCAATCACCGGATCAAACCTGCCAATGGAACTGAAATAATGCTCTAAGTGGTCAGCATTCAACTCTTGCACATCACAAGGTGATACAAGTTTCCTCCCTGGAACCACTGCAAGTGGCCTATTGGTTTTTACCTAATTGGGTGTGCTCCCCAATCTAGGTTCGAATCTCAAAGCTGTCAAAGTGGCCAGGCACTGTGCTGCAATGCATAGTTGGAGTATTTCACATGCGCCTGTTTGAGCCCAAAAGCAATTTTGGCAAAATCCTTTAGTGGGTTCGAGCCAGCAGGCCGGTACCTGCGGCCCAAAAATAAAACTACTCGGGTCTGGGTTATAGCTTCGCCCATTCCGTGTTTCACAAGGAGATGAAGCCTTGTTGAAATCGGGTAGTAGAGATTGAACAGGAAACTTCAATTAAGAGTCCTTCTAAGGGAAGGAGCAGTCGAAACCCTAGGATATAAATACAGGGTTAAGTGGCGAAACAAAGGACCTCTCTCGAATCAATCAATCACAGCGATTACAAAGCCTCCCCGGAGCGAACCTTCAACCCCGTTGAAACCCGGTGACCGCCCGCCAGTCCTAGTCTCCTCGCGAGCCGACTGTCAACATCACCAGATCAACCTGGCGACCGAACCTTCAACCCCTTTGAAACCCGGTGACCGCCCGCCAGTCCTAGTCTCCTCGCGAGCCGACTGTCAGCATCACCAGATCAACCCGGCGACCGTGCTTCCAATCCTAGTCTCCTAGTGAGCCGACTGCCAGTACTACCGCCACTGTTACTTCCAGCGAAGCAAGGGTAACGCCCTCGCACCCAGCGAAGCTAAAGTCACGCTTTAGCAAACCCGTGCTTCTCTCAACTTCCCAGTGATTGCTCTGCTTAGTCTACAACACTAAGTATCGATTCGGTGAACACAAGAGACCACAACTAAATCCCTTACCCGGTAAGGCAAAAAGTCCTTTCCCGAAAGGCAAGAAAAGAACCCTGTGACGAGGTTGGTGCTCTCCTCGTCTACAACGCTTGAAGAAGAAGTCAGGTCACGAGACTACCCCAACGACTGCACCCCGCGGTGCTGGCACGCCTGCGCAACCACTCGTTCAAAAGAGACTGTTTGCACACCAGCTGGTTTTGGAGCCAAACATTTTGGCACGCCCAGTGGGACAACAAACTAGTGTTTCTTTGTGAACGCAACCATTGGGAAGTCTAGCGATAACCCCTACCAAAAGGGCTACGCTAACTGCTCAAAACATAAGACCTCTAGTTACAGACCGCATTCTCGTACGGAATGTCGTGGTCTCTCTGAAGAACAAGTGACGCAACGGTTCTCTCTTCAGCCCCAATCACCTTGTATGTCAACCGCACAAGATGAGAATCGATCGACGGCGACTGAAGGTCAGAGCGTCAATGTTAATCAGGCCAGCGAGCCTGTTATTCCCGCCACTGTCAACACTGCAGTGGAAGGTGGTGAAAAAGAGGCTTTTGTTTCAAAGCCTATCCCGGAAGGAGCGACCATTGAGGAAACACTCGAGATCCTCATGGAGAATGTCGAAAATCATCGCAAGAAGATGGACGCTGATGTTGCCCGAGAAACCGCAAAATCAGAAAGGCTCCTCCGCGAAATTGAGCAACGTATGACTCTACATACGGAGAATACCCGGCAGCAGATTACACAAACAGAGAGTGCTTTGAAGATGCAAGCTGCAACCATCGCTGCCGAACAGGATCAGCGTCATAGGACAATTTTGAACGCTATAGCGGAGCATACTGATAACTCATAATTTCATACATTTTTATACCCTTAAATATAAGATTCTAGGCTTAGTTCTTGTCATTTTTGAGTCATTTACATTGTGTTTGTGTTTTGTAGGTTAAACTGAAGAAAAGAATGATTTGGAGTTTAAGTCACGCAGGATTGAAAGGATGCTGGCAATCCTGATCTTCCAGAATTGTCTCTGCTTTGCGTCAACTTCACAGATTAAACTGTACATTATCAGAAGGAATTAGCAGGCAAGCCTTATACCATTGGAAAGATACGGATGTTATCTTTCTAAGGAATTTTACGGAAGTGGATTCGCATTTTTCTGGAGGAAGTTATGATGATTTAAGTAAACCTAGTTCGGGAAGGCAGATTCTGACGGATTTTCGGAATCTGACTTGTGAGGCCCAAGTCCGTTGTTCTTAGCACTTGAATGGAACAAGGCTGAACGTGTTTGACATATTTGGAGTAATTTCTTGCATTGACTTTAATAACCCTGCGTTCCTTTCGAGAGAAGAAAGCTATTCCAAGTTGGACTAGAAGACCGAAGAAGCCCAAGTCAAATAGGATTAAAAAGAGACATACAGGCAGAAAACCTAGACGTTTTGGAGACACAGAAGGCACAGCATATTCGGCAGAGAACGAGGAGAAGAGAGAGCTCTCACCATCTCTGGACCCGAGTTCCTCAATTCTTCCATTGTTTGTTTCATGTTTTCTTTGATTTTAGTCATGTTTTTCATGGTTATGGATTGCTAAATTCCTAAGCTAGGGCTGAGATGAAGCCCCTAGTGTGACTATTCTATTTGTTTAGTTGGTTTGCTATTGAATTTCTGGATTTCTATGTTAAACTCTTAATCACCGTTACAATAGAATTTTTATTCAAAATCTTTACTCGGGATCAATAAGACCTAGGTTTTGTTTATGAGTTATTTGGTTGGAGAACATGATGCTTGATCAATGAGTAGATGTTTTCTAGGGTGCCAAAAGATAATTTAATCTTGTGATTAAAGAGTTGTGAACTGAGAATACAAGTGCTTGATCATAGTCGATATTCTTGTTTGCATGATTTCCTAGTTCTTTTGTGCTTAATGGAGTTGAACATGTTTGCTTGAACCTGATCATTAAGTGGAGTAAATTATAGTTTGGCTACTTGAGTTCTATACATGATCAATAAGTTGGAATTCATAGGTTAGAAGAACTTTGGCATATGTCTGGGATCAATAAAGCTTATGTACTGAAATCTTTAGCATGAAATCTAGAGAATTCAATGGTTATCAACTAGAGAATAGGATAGAAGTATTAGGTGGTGGATTCAATGCTTTAGCATCTTCATAATCTGTTCTTAAACTTAAAGAAATCTCATTGCTCATTCTTGTTTTTAATTTCAGTTTTTCTTTCTTTAATTTTCTGTTTACAACTCAATCATCATAAAAATCAGTTTGTTTCACTTAAGTATAGCACACTTGTCATTGCAAAATTGTTTCAATCAGTCCTTGAGGGAATGACCTCGTGCTTGCACCTCTATTCTACAATTGATTCGTGCACTTGCGAGTACTAAATTAAAATTGACAACAAGTTTTTGGCGCCGTTGCCGGGGACTGACTTAATTCAATTTGATTTGTCAGTTGTGCCATACTTAATTTTTGTATAGTTTTTTTGTTTTTTTAGTTTTCTTTTACTTATTTTTTGTTTGTTTTTCTTGTAGGTTCGAATTGGTTTATGCAAGGTCGTCGATCCCAGAATTTAGCTCTCATTGTCTACGATCCGGAGATTGAACGAACTCGTAGAAGACTTTTAAGGCAAGCAAGAACTCAAGCTCAAGTTGCGGTTCCAATGGCAGAAGATGAAACAAAAGCATTGAAGGAGTTCACGGCTCCTACTGCACTCACAACATCATCTTGTATTGTTGTAGCTCCTATTCCTGCAGGAGTGCGTTTTGAGATTAGACCAGCAACAATCCAAAGCTTGCCTAACTTCTATGGGAAGACGAATGAAGACCGTTATCTCCATGTGGAGGAATTCAAAGACATATGTGGGACTTTTCGGTATGAGATATCGGATGAGCAGATCCGTTTAAGGCTTTTCCCTTTTTCATTGAAAGACAAGGCAAGAAAGTGGCTAAGCTCTCTTCCCCCTGGTTCCATCAATACTTGGGATGATTTGGTTAAAAAGTTCTTGTTAAAATTCTTCCCAGCTAAGAAAACCAATGCTCTCCAAGCAGAAATTTTTGGCTTCTCTCAACCCGAAGGAGAACCTTTTTATGAGAGTTGGGAGCGTTATAAGGATTTATTTTTGAAGTGTCCTCACCATGGATTTTCTAAACCCCAAAAGGCTCAATTTTTCTACAGAGGTTTGAACTCCCAAAGTAGAAGTATGGTGGATGCTACAGTTGGCGGAAGCTTGATGGGAAAGACAGCAGATGAGGCAATTCAAGCTTTTGAGACTATATGTGAAAATTCGCAGCAATATGATCCTTATACAACAGTGCCCAAAAGAGGAGGACTATATGAGGTTAGTGCAAGTACTAAGTTGGAAGAGCAAGTTGCAACCTTGGCAAGACAACTGAAGAGCCTTACTCCTCTGTTAAATAAGGCTGCAAGGGAGACATGTGCTTCGTGTTCAAGTATTGCACATACCACAGAGGCTTGTCCCGAAAATTTCTTCCAAGATGAGCAAGTCAACATGGTGAATAATTATAGAAGGCCTGTGAATGATCCCTTTTCAAATACCTATAATCCAGGTTGGAGGCAACATCCAAATTTCTCTTATAGTAATAATAATCAGGTGCAAATGCCAAGGAATCCTCCCATGCAAAATTATCAAGGGCCAATTGAACAAAAGAAACCATCTCTTGAAGAAACCATGCAGCAACTTGCACAAAATCAGATGGAATTTCAAAAGGCTAATGCTCAGATGCTTCAAGCTATTCAAGAGACCAAGAAAGAGCAGCAAGTTCAATCTCAAGCTATTTCTAAGCTAGAAGTTCAAGTTGGTCAGATTGCCACTGCTTTGAATGAGAGAGAACAAGGGCGTTTACCTAGCCAAACTCTTGCTAATCCAAGGGGTCAATTTGAGAAACATGAGCCTATGAAAGCTGTGATCACATTGAGGAGTGGAAAAGAAGTTGATATAAAAGTTCGTAGTCCAAGAGATAAAGAAGAAGTCAAACGGGGAAACCCAGAAATTAATGAATCAGCAGAAGGATTGAAGCTGCAACAGCAATCCCGAAAACCTACTGATTCAAACCCAGCGACTTCTAGCACCCCAGAAACGACTTTAAGGTCTACTCCAGAGTCTCACTTTGTTCCTAAACCTCCATATCCACAGTTGCTTCAGAAGCCAAAGAAAGATAGGCACTTGACTGAGATTATGGAACTATTTCGCAAGGTGCAAATTAATATTCCTTTGCTTGATGCTATTAAACAAATCCCAGCTTATGCGAAGTTTTTGAAGGAGTTATGCACTAATAAAAGGAAATTTGAAGATCATGAGAAAGTGTTGTTGTCAGAAGAGGTCAGTGCCGTAATTCAAAGAAGACTCCCTCCAAAGTTGAAGGATCCGGGCAGCTTCACAATCCCTTGCACAATTGGTGATCATTATTTTGAGCGTGCTTTGATGGACTTGGGTGCAAGTGTGAACCTGATGCCGTACTCTCTATATTTGAAATTAAAGCTTGGTGACCTACAACCAACATCAATCACCTTGCAATTTGCAGACCGATCAGTCAAGAGGCCAAAGGGAATTGTTGAAGATGTGTTAGTGAAGGTTGATAAGTTCATATTGCCTGCAGATTTTGTCATTCTTGAAACTGAACCAGATGCTTATTCAAGTGAGGATGTACCAATCATTTTGGGTCGTGCATTCATGGCTACTGCTGATACCATAATTAAAGTAAAAGATGGACTTCTATCTATGACAGTTGGTGACATGTCCGTGGAGTACAAGATTTTTGAAGCTGGTCGACGTCCCTCTGAAGATGGTAAATGTTTTATTGTTGATTCAATTTCTCCTATTACTCATGAATCTTTTGTTTTGAATTCATCTCAAGATCCCCTTGAAGTATGTTTGACACAATCTGGAATGGATTTTGATGCCAAGAAAGAGGTTGATGAGTTAGAGAAGCTTCTTAATGTTGCACCGGTTTTTGAATCAAGAAAGTGGAACCAATTTGAGTCTTTACCTCTATCCACAAATAAAGTTGTGCCTTCCATTCAGCAAGCACCGAAGTTAGAGCTCAAGCCACTGCCACAACACTTGAAATATGTATTTTTGGGTGAATTTGAGACACTTCTAGTGATTATTGCTTCAGACCTTTGTGAAGAAGATGAAAAGAAGTTGTTGCAAGTTCTTCAAGCTCACAAAACAGCGATTGGATGGACAATTGCAGATATTAAAGGTATAAGTCCTACAATGTGTATGCACCGAATCCATCTTGAAGACAATATGAAGCCAACACGTGATGCACAAAGGCGTTTAAATCCACCAATGAAAGAAGTTGTGTGTTCTGAAATTTTGAAGCTCCTAGATGTTGGAGTTATATATCTAATTTCAGATAGCCAATGGGTTAGTCCAGTTCAAGTGGTGCCTAAAAAGTCAGGAATAACCGTTGTGAAGAATGAAAAAGATGAGTTAGTGCCTACAAGGATGACTACGGGTTGGAGAGTATGTATTGATTACCGAAAGCTCAACACTGCCACACGCAAAGACCACTTTCCATTACCTTTTATTGATCAGATGCTTGAGCGATTGGCGGGTCATAGTTATTATTTTTTCCTTGACGGCTATTCAGGGTATAATCAAATTCCTATTGCACCGGAGGACCAAGAAAAGACTACATTTACTTGCCCTTTTGGTACTTTCGCATACCGGAGAATGCCTTTTGGATTGTGTAACGCACCGGCTACCTTTCAACGATGTATGATGAGTATTTTCTCCGACATGGTGGAGCGATTTATTGAGGTATTTATGGACGACTTTTCTGTTTTTGGTTCTTCTTTTGATGATTGTTTGCTTCATTTAGCTCTAGTGCTCAAAAGATGTCAAGAAACCAATCTTGTGCTAAATTGGGAGAAGTGCCATTTTATGGTCAAGCAAGGTATTGTGTTGGGACATATTGTTTCAAGTAAAGGCATTGAAGTTGACAAAGCAAAAGTGGATTTAATTACCAATCTTCCTCCACCAACAACAGTAAAGGGAGTGCGTTCTTTCCTTGGCCACGCCGGATTTTATCGGCGTTTCATGAAGGATTTTAGCAAAATTGCAGGACCCTTGAGCAATTTATTAGCAAAGGATGCAGAATTTGTGTTTGATGAAGCATGTCTAGAGGCATTTAACAAGCTCAAGGCTCTCCTAACTTCAGCTCCTATCATAAAGCCTCCGGATTGGAACTTACCGTTTGAATTAATGTGTGATGTGTCGGATTATGCGGTGGGTGCAGTTTTGGGGCAGCGTATAGAAAGGCTTCCTCATGCTATTTATTATGCTTCAAAGACTCTAAATGATGCTCAGCTTAACTATTCTACCACCGAGAAAGAGTTGCTTGCGGTTGTATTTGCTCTAGACAAGTTCCGGTCTTATTTGATTGGTTCCAAAGTAATTGTCTTCACTGATCATGCTGCCCTTAAATATTTACTTGCCAAGAAAGATGCCAAGCCTCGACTGATCCGTTGGGTTCTTTTACTTCAAGAATTTGATTTGGAGATAAAGGATAAAAAAAGGAAGTGAGAATGTGGTTGCAGACCACTTGAGTAGATTGGTGCATGAAGATGATGAAGTGGACTGCCTTCCTTTGAATGAAAATTTTCCTGATGAACAATTGTTTATGGTACGTGATTATCCTCCTTGGTTTGCTCATATTGTGAACTTTATTGTTACTAAAAAAATTCCAGATCATTGGAGCAAGCAAGAGAGGGAGAAATTTCTTTCTAAAGTGAAGCATTATATTTGGGATGAACCATATTTGTTCAAACATTGCCCAGACCAATTGATTAGAAGATGTGTACCAGAAAGTGAGTTTCAAAGCATTCTTCGTTTCTGCCATAGTTATGCTTGTGGAGGGCATTTTGGAGCCAAGAAAACAGCGGCTAAAGTTCTTCAAAGTGGCTTTTATTGGCCAACATTATTCAAGGATGCTTTTGAATTTTGTTCTTCATGTGATCGCTGCCAACGAATGGGTAATATTTCTAAACGTGACATGATGCCTTTGAGTAATATTTTGGTGGTTGAATTATTTGATGTTTGGGGAATAGACTTCATGGGACCTTTCCCTCAATCCTTTGGCAATCTCTATATATTGGTGGCAGTGGATTATGTATCCAAATGGGTTGAAGCACTTGCTTGCAAGACTAATGATCACAAAGTGGTACTTTCCTTTCTCAAAGACAATATTTTTGCTCGTTTTGGCACTCCTAGAGCCATTATAAGTGATGGAGGACTACACTTTTGCAACAAGCCATTCGCATCACTTATGAAGAAGTATTCCATCACTCACAAAGTCGCTACACCTTACCACCCTCAAACTAGTGGTCAAGTTGAGATTTCTAACCGGGAAATTAAAAATATTTTGGAGAAAACAGTTCGTCCGGATAGGAAAGATTGGTCTCAACGTTTGAATGATGCTCTATGGGCTTATAGGACAGCCTATAAAACTCCAATTGGCATGTCGCCATATCGCTTAGTTTTTGGGAAGGCTTGTCATCTTCCGGTGGAGTTGGAGCACCGAGCATATTGGGCAATCAAGCACTACAATTTTGACATGAATGCAGCCGGTGAACAGAGAGCATTGCAGCTGAATGAGATGGAGGAAATTCGTAATGAGTCCTATGAGAATGCAAAACTTTACAAGGAGCGCACCAAGAGGTTTCATGATAAAGTCATTCGTCAAAAGACATTCGAACCAAACCAAAAGGTGCTACTATATAACTCTCGGCTGAGACTCTTTCCAGGAAAACTGAAATCTTGGTGGATGGGTCCTTTTCTGGTTACAAAGGTGTTTCCCCATGGAGCAATTGAAATTAAGAACTTGAGGAACAACTCAATCTTCAAAGTGAATGGTCAACGTCTCAAACCTTACTTGGAGACATCTTTTGACACCAATGAGCAGCATGTTTCCTTCACTGAGCCTCCAAATGAATGAGCATAAACTTGGTCTGGCTGAAGACATAAAACTTAGCGCTTGTTGGGAGGCAACCCAATGATTTTTGGAAGAAGAAGAGTGTGTGTTCAGCAAGAATGAGGCTTCTAATCGTGCTCACATCTGCTACCTTCATACCAGGGACGTTTTCTAACTCTTTTCTTCTATTTTCGTAGTTCTTTTTCATCCATTAGTTGTGTTGGTCGTGTTCTATCCCCTTACTGTTATTGCTGCACTGCTGTTTTATATTCGGGGATTGCAGTATGCACTTCAATCCTACGACTGATTTGTTCTTCACATTGCGGACAATGCTCAATTTAAGTTGGGGGGTGGGATTTCATATTTTTATTTTATTTTAGGTCTGTGTTCGGTGTTTTGTTTTAACTTATTTAAAAAAAAAAAAAGAATAAAAATTAAAATAAAAAAAATTGCGTTTTTCATTGGGTTGTTAGTTTTGTTCGTGAGTCTAAGTCTTAGGGTTCTTCCAAACATTATGATGAGCATGAACTTCTTACGGATAATTTTATGGTCTCAAGATGATAGCAAGCATGTATTGATTCATGATTTTAAGTGATTGTTAATAGATTTTTATGACCATTGTGCTCAGCTTGTCTTGCATTGATGGTTGGATTGGTGTTATGATTGAAATTTGATTGATGCATGCTAGGATGAGTTAAACTTGATTTTAACCCTTGTGAGAATTTGAGCTTATATTTGCGCTTTTCTTTTCTGAGTGAATTAGAATAGATCATCTTATTTTCTTGACGTGGATTTTGCATTATCTCATCTTTTATTCATCTTGGTTGAGACTCGGATTCGACTTGCATATTTTATACAAGGACAAATGCTAGAACTTGCCCCAAAGCCTCTTGAAGCGTATGGTTGAATTGCATGATGGACGGGAAAGGATAAAGGCACTAGGATTAATCACCAAAGCCAAATAAAGCCTGTGTCCCTTTAATGCACACAAGTTGTGCAACCCCCTAGATAAACCCTCTTGAGCCTATATTAAGCCTTTTCTTTCGTCAACCACAAATTCCTTACCCTTTTAACCTAGTATAGTTATATCTTGACCCTATTCTAAGGAGTTAGTGGAGCAAAATTTTCAGAGATTCATTATGGTTCAAGGTATTTTTGTAAGCAAGTATGGGGGAGTGTTATTGTAAATGTCGATCCAAGGAAGAATGAAAAAAAATATTGATGGCTATCAAAAAGAAAGAAAAAAAAATAGCTGAGAAAAAAAATCGAAAGTGAAAAAAAGAAGAAGAAGAATTTCCTTGGATTCGATAAGTTGTTTTATTATATTATGGTGTTTAGAATGAAGCAAAGGCCCAAAAAGATGACATCCGGCCTTAAGAAAAAGTTTCTTGCTTCATGTGTTTCGAGTTTTATTGCCTTGAGGAAATTCATTGAAGTTCTTATCTCTCTACATTATCATTCTAGTGCTCTACTAAGTTCCTTAGAATTTTTGTGATTTCCCGATCCTTTCTTTCTTGAAACCTACACCCATAGCCCCATTACAACCCTAAATAAAGACCTCTTTGATCTTTGAAGTTGTGCATTCGATTTGTGGAGACTTGTGCAGAGGGGTGAGCATATGGTGTCACTGGCCTTTCATCCGAGTTTTGGCATTCCTTTCATGAGATCAGAATTAAAAAAATATTGTCAGAAAAAGCTTTTCTTTCTTGTTGTCATATGTGAGCTATTTCTTGCCTTTATACATCATTCCTCTCACATATAACTTGAGTGAAAATGGTAGCTTATGCCATAGTCAGAAAATCATGAGAGAAAAGAAATTGAGTGCATCCTTGTGAGAAATTGAGTTGACACTTGTTCGACACATGAGGAAGTTGGGTTTCTTTTGTTGCATTGGTTTGATTGCCCTTGCACTAAATTTTGAGCATGATAGTCATCAAAATAGATTAGCTTTTAAGTGAAGTTGTGAATTTGATATTGTGCTTGCCTGAATCTTGACTGACTGTACTTGTGGGCAATATAAGTTCTCTGAGATGTTTGGAAGACATTAGGTCCGTGCTTTGAGTCATATTTATTTTTCTTTTCTTGTTTGCTCGAGGACTAGCAAAATCTAAGTTTGGGGGTATTTGATAACTCATAATTTCATACATTTTTATACCCTTAAATATAAGATTCTAGGCTTAGTTCTTGTCATTTTTGAGTCATTTACTTTTTGTTTGTGTTTTGTAGGTTAAACTGAAGAAAAGAATGATTTGGAGTTTAAGTCACGCAGGATTGAAAGGATGCTGGCTATCCTGATCTTCCAGAATTGTCTCTGCTTTGCGTCAACTTCACAGATTAAACTGTACATTCTCAGAAGGAATTAGCAGGCAAGCCTTATACCATTGGAAAGATACGGATGTTAGCTTTCTAAGGAATTTTACGGAAGTGGATTCGCATTTTTCTGGAGGAAGTTATGATGATTTAAGTAAACCTAGTTCGGGAAGGCAGATTCTGACTGATTTTCGGAATCTGACTTGTGAGGCCCAAGTCCGTTGTTCTTAGCACTTGAATGGAACAAGGCTGAACGTGTTTGACATATTTGGAGTAATTTCTTGCATTGACTTTAATAACCCTGCGTTCCTTTGGAGAGAAGAAAGCTATTCCAAGTTGGACTAGAAGACCGAAGAAGCCCAAGTCAAGTGGGATTAAAAAGAGACATACAGGCAGAAAACCTAGACGTTTTGGAGACACAGAAGGCACAACATATTCGGCAGAGAACGAGGAGAAGAGAGAGCTCTCACCATCGCTGGACCCGAGTTCCTCAATTCTTCCATTGTTTGTTTCATGTTTTCTTTGATTTTAGTCATGTTTTTCATGGTTATGGATTGCTAAATTCCTAAGCAAGGGCTGAGATGAAGCCCCTAGTATGACTATTCTATTTGTTTAGTTGGTTTGCTATTGAATTTCTGGATTTCTATGTTAAACTCTTAATCACCGTTACAATAGAATTTTTATTCAAAATCTTTGCTCGGGATCAATAAGACCTAGGTTTTGTTTATGAGTTATTTGGTTGGAGAACATGATGCTTGATCAATGAGTAGATGTTTTCTAGGGTGCCAAAAGATAATTTAATCTTGTGATTAAAGAGTTGTGAACTGAGAATACAAGTGCTTGATCATAGTCGATATTCTTGTTTGCATGATTTCCTAGTTCTTTTGTGCTTAATGGAGTTGAACATGTTTGCTTGAACCTGATCATTAAGTGGAGTAAATTATAGTTTGGCTACTTGAGTTCTATACATGATCAATAAGTTGGAATTCATAGGTTAGAAGAACTTTGGCATATGTCTGGGATCAATAAAGCTTATGTACTGAAATCTTTAGCATGAAATCTAGAGAATTCAATGGTTATCAACTAGAGAATAGGATAGAAGTATTAGGTGGTGGATTCAATGCTTTAGCATCTTCATAATCTGTTCTTAAACTTAAAGAAATCTCATTGCTCATTCTTGTTTTTAATTTCAGTTTTTCTTTCTTTAATTTTCTGTTTACAACTCAATCATCATAAAAATCAGTTTGTTTCACTTAAGTATAGCACACTTGTCATTGCAAAATTGTTTCAATCAGTCCTTGAGGGAATGACCTCGTGCTTGCACCTCTATTCTACAATTGATTCGTGCACTTGCGAGTACTAAATTAAAATTGACAACACATACCAAGCAAACCGCATCGAACATGGCAGATCTTCGCAAGGATGGGGCTAACCTGGCAACTGAGGTGGCTATGCAGAGAGCCGAATTGAACCAGGCGAGAGATGTACTGAACAAGGCCTTAGGGGATCCTAATGCTATCCTTGGCTCTCTTGGCCAGCCATCCGGTTCAGGCAAGTACGTGCCACCAAATCAGCGCGAGAAGACCAACCAAAATGCTGGTTCTTCCTCAGCTACTGTTGCTACTGCTCCATCGAAGAACAAAGAACAAGCCTTGGTTATTAATGGCAGCAAAGAAAAGACTGCTTCATCAAGCGGACAGGCTACCAAGAAACACCAAGTCTCGAAGGGTGCAGGGACTGCGTCAGAACCTGTGACATTCGTCCAATACGACAGCGACGGAGCAGAAATGATATATCAAGAATTGCCGGGAAGTTATTATGCGCTCGACCAGACTGGCGCCCCGATCAAAATAACCGCTCCGTCGAAGGAAGAGGTTACTCCTGCAGTGACTCTCCAACAACAAGCTACTACCCGCATTGTGCATGTTGGGGAAGGATAGACAATGGTAAACCAGGAAACCCCTGGACAAACTGCTCACCGAGCTGCGGTGATGCCTCCTCCGCCTCCAGGCCCAGAGTATGTGAGACGCGATGAGGTAGAGGAGATGATCAGATTGGCAAACCCTAGAGCCCAGCCGGATGGGGTTTATGAGGGGCCTTTCCCGCCACATATCATGCTCGCACCTTTCCCTCGAGGTTATAAGAATATCATCTTTTCTACTTTCTCGGGAGAGGACACAGAAGATGCGGCAACACACCTGGCCAGATTTAGGGTGCAATGTAGCCAATACCAGAATGATGATGTCCTCAAGTGCAGGATCTTTGGCACTTCGCTGTCCGGCGCTGCCTTTAGATGGTTCTCTAAACTCAGACTAGGGACAGTGGCGGATTGGCCGGCAATGGAGCTACTTTTCTGTGAGACATTTGGAAATATTGAACCTGAAGTAGATCTGGCCTCTCTCACCCAGATGGCCCAACAGCCTACAGAATCAGCAGTCGCTTATCTTCAGCGCTTTCAAATCCAGAAGGCCAAACTAAATGTCATCCTGCCCGAGAAGGAGTTGGTCAAGTTGGCGGTTAAAGGTTTGGAGCCCCGACAAAGAAAGAAGCAGCATGGCAGCATGATTCAGTCGATGGGAGAACTCATCACGGAGGTGGGCAGTTTTGAGCATCTCCTCAGAGAGACAGATGCAAGGAAGAATGCTTCCAGAGGCACGTACGTGCCAGGTAAACACCGTACTGTAGCGGCCCTGAGCTACCAGCCGGCCACTTACGACCCTTATTACCATCACGGCACGGGAGAAGTGGTCCAGGACGACGAAGAGGACGAGGACAACGATATAGCAGCCTACGAGCTAACCGGGAAGAAGAACCCGTCCTTGAAACAGTTGAAGATTTCCAAGGAGCCTGTTAAGCTCAAATCGATGGCCTTCACCAAACCAGAGTTCGCGGCATATACTTATGATGCCAACAAAGCTCACGAGATCCTCGACGAGATGATTGCTGCGAAGATGGTGAAGACCGATTTTGGGCCTTCTCCACGACCCGAGCAGTTGAAGGGAAAGAAATACTGCAAGTTCCATAATCTGTGGAACCACAACATCGCGGACTGTGTCAAGCTTAAAGACCAGATTCAGGTATGACTTAATAACGGTAGTTTGTAGGTAGAAGCTCCAGGCACGGCGGTGGCACTAGTTGATGTGGACCCCTTTCCTGATACCGGGATCAATATGGTAAATGTGGATTGGAACAAACGGCAGCGACGGAAACCAACTCTGGATTTGGTTCCGAGCAAACAGAGTGATAGGCCCAGCGCGGAAGAAGCACCAACCAAGGATAGAATTGGATCAACCAACCAGGCCTCACCTGTGATTCTGTGCTCGCGATGCAAAGAAGAATGCGGTATCCAAATACAGCATGAGGAAGTCGAGCAAACGTTTCACTTTGGTTCCCTACCACCAATCAAGTGGGCCTCATCGTCGCGAAACTATCAGCCTTCCAGTCCAAAAGAAAGGGAGAGGACAGTATCACCACCATCCCCCAGGGACTCCAACTTATTCCTGAAGCTAAAAGCAGCCGCTGATAGTCCGAAACAAGAGCAGACCAAGAGCGACGGCAAAGATTTTCTGACTAAGCCCTATATACCACCTGCTTCAGCTAACCCTATCAAGGAGGGCAGATGGTACACCAGGGAAAAGGGCAAGGCAGTGGAGATTAGCCCGTCCCGGAAAAGGAAGCTTCAGCGCAGGTTTGGAGAAGCCAAGCGCGCTCTAGAGGCTTTAGATCAGGGCCTGATCAAGCCTTCCCAGCTAGTCAAGTCGCCCGAACAATACCAGAAAGAGATGGAAGCGCTGGCCGCTAAACCATTGAGACCTCCCCGTAGTCTTAGCAAACAAACAGATTCACTAACGGGGACTTCAAAGCCCAGTGTATTTTGCAGGATTTCTAAGGAGCGCTCACCACCTCTTACTCGAATGGAAAACTCACCAACTCGGCGCCTGCATGTCAGGCGCAGACTCTCCCATGAAGCGCCAGTGGCCAAAGCTTCAGTCTTCGACAGGCTGGGGGGCAAGGATAAGACTAGAGACACCTTGCAGTGGCGACCCAAGAAAATCCAAAGCGTGGTCATCTCTGCCTCAGAGGGGCGAACAGAACCGGAAAACCCTAAGCCGGTTGGTGCAGAGCAGGAACTCGAGTCACAAGAGCTTAAACATTGCGAGGTAAAGGGCCTCACGGAAGGGTCATTGGTCGATCGTTTGGCTAAGCAATTCCAAACCGATATCCCAACTGAGGAGCCCAAGCTCGAGTTTGACGATGACATGGAGGAGACTGAGACAGCTGGCGTTTCTTGCAACATGGTTTATGTTCTCCCAGCAAGATATGCGTTGCCAGTCGCTGCTCAGGATTGCATGGAGGCAGAAGATGAGAGTATACAACCATTACAGGTCACTTCAGCAGCTGCGACACCTGTAGAGGCCAGGGCCTCGCAAGAACCAGAAGAGATTCCAGGCAAGGAGACACTCATGAACTTCTCCAAGCCAACGCCAGCTATGGTCCAGCACATGCGACCGCTATACATTACGGAAGACGTCGGCGGTGTCAAAGTTAGCAAAATCATGATTGACACCGGAGCGGCCGTTAATGTCATCACTACTAGAACCATGCACTTGCTTGGGATCAAGCGGGAGAAAATCCAGTCCACGTCTCTTGCGCTCAAAAACTTCGCGGGCACTGTAACAAAAACCTTAGGGTTGTTGTTCCTGCGTATTAAGGTCGGACCAGCAGAGGGGGTTTATGCCTTCTTCGTGACGGATTGCTATGCGGCTTACAACGCCATTTTGGGCAGAGACTGGATCCACAGGAGTTACTGTGTACCCTCGACACTTCATCAAGAGCTGGTTATATGGAATAGGGAAACAGATACGGCGGAAGTAGTCAAAGCAGATCCCCGTCCATTTCCGGTCGCCGCAAATTATGTAGATGCCAGATACTATTTGGAGCCTATCACTCCATTGCAGGTTAGTGGCATTGATGATAAGGGCCGCCCCACAGAGGTGACGGCCTCCGAACTGGCACAGTGGGGGCTCACGCTCGCAAAGGAAGGCTTGGAAAGGCCTGGCCACGCTGTGCCTAAACCTTTATCCGATTAATGGATTACAACCTTTCGGATGAGGGGATAGAGGCCTTCCACTCGATACATGAACGACTGTCATCATACATGGTGGAAAAAGAGGCTTATGATTGCATCGCGACCTTAGAGGTCGTTAATGAAGAACTGTTGGACCCAAAGGATGAAGATGAAGTCAGCATTCAACTTGCCCCGGCAGCGCTAGATGATACACCTCCCAAAGTTAGAGACCCTACTGAGAAGGTTAATCTGGGCACAGTGGATGAGCCTGTGGAGGTTTCTATCAGCGCTTACTTAGAGCCTAGCGAGAAACAGAGGCTCACTGAATTGCTATTAGAGTTTAAAGATTGCTTCGCGGAGAAATATGAAGACATGCCTGGCCTATCACCAGATTTGGTATGTCATCAACTACCAACTCTTTCTGACAAGAGGCCCGTCAAGCAAGAACCTCGACGGATGAATTCGGAGACCCAGATTCTCGTAAAGGAGGAGGTGGAAAAGATGCACAAGTCAGGTATTATAAGGGTCGCCAAGTATAATCAGTGGCTATCTAATATAGTGCCTGTCAAGAAAAAGAATGGCAAGATAAGAGTCTGCGTTGATTATAGGGACCTGAATCTCGCTACACCTCAGGATGTTTACCCCATGCCGGTCGCGGATATGTTGGTAGACGCTGTGGCAGGACACGAGTTGTTGTCCTTCATGGATGGTACTGCAGGATATCACCAGATTCCGGTCGCTGAAGAAGACAGACACAAGACTGCTTTCCGCTGCCCTAGCTTCGCGGGAGTTTTTGAATATGTGGTCATGCCATTCGGCCTGAAGAACGCTGGTGCGACATATCAGAGAGCCATGAACTTGATTTTCCACGACCTACTGGGAAAGGTTTTGGAGGTGTACATTGATGACGTAGTCGTCAAGTCTCAGAGGAAGGGGGACCACGTCATAGATCTCAAGAAAGTATTTGAGCGCATGCGCAGACATAGACTTAAGATGAACCCAGCCAAATGTGTGTTTGGTGTCCAGGCAGGAGACTTTCTGGGGTTTATAGTACATCAGCGAGGAATTGAGGTCCCCGAAGACAAGGCAAGCGCGGTCATTAATGCATCTCCCCCGCGGACGAAAAAGGAGTTACAGCGTCTGTTGGGTAAGATTAATTTTCTAAGGCGTTTTATCTCTAACTCTGCATGAAAAATCCAACCGTTCTCACCCTTGCTGAAGTTACAAGGGCAGAGTGAGTTTGTGTGGGAACCCAAACATCAAGTGGCTTTCGACAGTATCAAGGCCTATTTGGCAAGCCCGCCAGTCTTGGTTCCACCCAGAGCCGGGATTCCATTGAAACTATAAATTTCAGCAGCTGAGGCTTCCATTGGCAGCTTGCTCGCTCAGGACGATGAGAGAGGTGTCGAGCATGCTATATTTTATCTCAGCTGCATATTGACAGACTGCGAGACAAGGTACACCCCTATGGAGAAGCTGTGTTTAACTCTGTACTTTTCAGCGTGCAAGTTGCGACACTACATGCTCTCCTTTACCAGCTGCATCAACGCGTAGACTGACCTGGTTAAATACATGTTATCACGGCCTATCCTGAGAGGCCGCATTGGTAAATGGGTATTAGCTCTCTCCGAGTTTTCACTTCAATACGTACCACAGAAAGCTGTAAAAGGGCAGGCCATCGCTGACTTTCTCGCGCATCATCCTACGTTAGAGGTACCCATACTGAAGGAGTTAGAGATAGCCTCCACCACTACGACTCGACCAAAGTTGGCGTGCATCCCTGAGTACGCGGTTTGGTACCAAGCTACGATTTCCCTTCAGCCTTGGGTATTATTCTTTGATGGCTCCAGAACCGACACACTGGCTGGTGCGGGAATTGTTTTGGAGAACCCAGCCGGTGACCGCTTCTCTTACTCTTTCCAGCTAGAATTCCAATGTACTAATAATTAGGCTGAGTATGAAACTCTTATCATTGGACTCGAAGTTTTACTGGAAATGGGTGTACGGGACGTTCAGATTCGCGGCGATTCTCAACTCGTCATAAACCAGCTCCAGGAAAAGTATCGCTTTGCGAGTTGGCTACTCGTGCCGTATCTGAATCGCGCCATTGAGCTTCTGGACCAATTTACAGATGTCGATCTGGAATATATACCGCGCAAGAGCAACTTTGCAGCTAATGAGCTCGCCCAGTTGGCCACAGGCATCACATTGAGGTATGGAGTGCGCGAGCGCATTTTGAAAGTTGAGCGTCGCACATTACCTTCATGGCTTGCACGACGTGACCCACCAGATGATCCTGTAGTCTCGGTGCTAGACCCTATTGATGTGGATTGGCGAATCCCGTTGATTGAGTACCTCAAACAACCAGACCCCAGCGCTGACAGGAAAACTCGTTTCCTTGCATTGAATTATTTCCTTAGGGGTGATGAGTTACGGCGACGTGGGGAGGATGGTATAGATTTTCGGTGTGTTTATGGTCGCGAAGCTAAAAGATTGATGCGGGAAGTGCATACAGGGATATGTGGGGCCCATCAAGCGGGGCCTAAGATGCGTTGGCTTCTGCGGCGTCATGGTTATTATTGGCCCAGTATTTTGAAGGATTGTATCGCATTTGCCAAAGGTTGTGAGGACTGTCAAGCGCATGGTCCAGTCCAACATGTCCCTAACATCCCTATGCAGCCTATCATTAAACCTTGGCCTGCACGAGGCTGGGCACTAGACTTGATTGGGATGATCCATCCTCATTCTTCCCTTCAGCACAAGTTTATCATCGTCGCTACTGACTATTTCACTAAATGGGTCGAGGCAGAGCCTTTGAAAGAAGCTTCAGGTGCCACCATTCGCCAGTTTATTTTCTGTAACATTCTCTGCAGGTTTGGTATCCCTGAGGTGCTGGTTTCGGACAGGGGGGCAGCGTTCATGGGAGGCCCGGTCGAAGAATTGATTAACGATTTTGGTATTCAATTCATCCATAGCACTCCGTATTATGCTCAGTCTAATGGTCAGGAGGAAGCTAGCAACAAGATAATCATCACTTTACTGAAGAAGATGTTGGTCGAGAACCCTCGGCAATGGCATGACACTTTGTATGAGACGCTTTGGGCCTATCGCACTTCTAAACGGAATCCCACCGCTACCACGCCGTGCGCACTTATGTTCGGTCATGACGCTATCTTACCATTAGAGATTAACGTTCATTCTCTACGCGTGCAAGAGCAGCATCATCTGATTGGTGAAGATTACGTGCAAGCCATGTGGCAGGAACACGAAGATTTAGGCGAGCAGCGCTTGGCGGCTTTGGACAATTTGAGGATGGAGAAACAGCGTATCGCACGCGCCTATGATAAGAGGACGCGTGGTCGTAGTTACAAAGAAGGCGACCTCGTCTGGAAGGCCATTTTACCCCTGGGTGAAAAATTAACCGGTCGCGGTAAATGGACGCCGCGCTAGGAGGGACCCTTTGTTATTCACCGGATCTTGGAGCGCGGGGCTTTTCACCTCAGAGATGTCGATGGTGACATCCATCGCAACCCCATTAATGGCCGATTCTTGAAGAAATATTACCCTAGCATCTGGGAGTTCGAAGATCCTTCTGACGTTGTTCTTGGCCAGGCTGGGGGGCAAACCTAATCTTCATCGGCTCGCATCTTTACTTTGTAGTCGTCAGGCCTTCTTCTTTGCGGCCTATGCTTCTTGCATCTGCTTCCCCGATGAACACTGGGGGGCAACTCCATATCTAGTAATAGCCTATACAAGAGGCTTTATTATGTAATAGCCTGTACACGAGGGGCTTTTATCATTATTGTATTCGTTATCCAAGTTATCCCAGTTACTCTTTCTTGCATATCTTGACAAGGTCTTGACAGAGTGTGTGAAGAATAGGTGTAGGAGCCTATACATGAGGTTTCATTGTGAACTAACAAATTTTTTGCAGGTCCACAGATATTTTATTCATAAAGTGGCTTTGCGGCCAAAAGCATACAACAGAATAGAGCAATACAATTTCTCATACAATTACAAAAGCGATTCTGACAGGAGCCTAAAGGTTTAAAAATGACTGTTTGTGGTTGCGGGGAAAAGGATCTGGGCACGGCAAACCTCAGAGCATTCTTCCTCCCTTCTCTTCACTCAGATCCTCCTCCGATATGAGTCGCCACTGCTGTCATCGGTACTGGAAGAAGAGGGAAGGGAATAACCCTTCGTACCACTTCCTTGGGCCTTTCCTCTGGGCAGGAGTTGGGGTCCGGGGCAAGCGCGACTCACAACCACATCTACCTCCTGGGGAAAAACAGAAGTCTCGTACCCAGGCCCCAGAGGTAGACCGCGGAGGCAGAACGGTAGACCTCAGGGTGGTCTTCCGCCCTTCCTCCACTCGCTCCTCGCGGACAGGCTGAAGAGAAAGACTCCTCAAAATCTGGTTCTGCCGCGTTAGGAGCACGGCATGTTCTTCGGTTTAACTGAAACTGGCAAGCTCATCCAAATTTTCAGAAACCGAAGACAAGCCGTTGGACCTGAGATTAGGCCATGAGGCCTACCCAGGTCCTGAGATTAAGCCATGAAGCCTAAAAATTTGTGGCTAAGAATGAAATCATGGTGGGAAGATCTTAGAAACTGAAGAAAGAGCAACAGGTCTTGCGAGGTTATCTTTAGGAAAGACATGGTGGTTTTGTTATCGCTTTGCCCTGGATACCGGTATTTATAGGACCAATTGTGTGCCACGTGATAAGCAGTTGAAGAAAAATTGTCAGGATGCACAGAAGCAATCAAGAGATGAGGCATGGGTTTTGGAATAAGGATTACCTGTGTTGCCGGAGAATTATTTGCAGGTAGTATTGTGGCAGGTTCTTCAGCTGTCTCACCAGGATTGGGATTAGGCGATACATGCGCTGAAGGTTGTACAGCGATTGGCTCTTCAGGTGGTGTATCTGGAAGGGGTGCATTCTCTTCCGGTTCAGGTGAACTGTCTTCTATGAGTTGCACAGGAATTGAGGCCGAATCACCGACATTACTGATAGGAGGTGGAAGGTTTTCAGGGCCCACAGGCGCTGGCGCGTGTGAAGCAATTGGTCCTTGACTAGCAGCCTAAGAACCCTCCCCAACGTGTCCAGATGGCCGGCGACGAACCTGTGAAGGAAAAGGTTATGGGATTTTGGATGAAAAGGTGGATAATTCTTAGTATGAATTCCTTGCTTCTTACCAATCGGTCAGCCAGTGGTTCATCTTTTTCCCAGGGGTCAGCGCGAGGATCCGAGCGGCTGCGCTTACGGGCTAGAGCAACTGCGACCTGTTAAAATCAAGAAGTTAGAACTTAATCCACGAGATATGATCCTAATGATAGAGGATTCTTACGGTTTGTGGATCATTGGCGTCAGAAGAGGAGGAATCTTCGGTTGCAGGTTCTGTGAGCACTGTTTTCTGTTTTCCAGATTGTCCGGCAGCCGGGGAAGCACTGGTTGTGCGGCGGTCAGGGCGCGGCGCACTCCCCTAGTATAAAGAAATATGAGCAAAAGGGTGAACAATGAAGGAACCTGCAGAGGGTAAAGTTACAGTACTTACTTCTGGAGGAGGCTCACGAATTACGATGCCGGCTTGGGCTGGGCGAGGAGCTCGCACCGGTCGGACCACCAGAAGAGGCCGCGGCCCAGTAATATCTTCAGACAAGCGAGAAAGCATTTCGACATCGACAGGATAAGGATTCCTCAGTTCGCCGAAGAGAGATGCGAAGAGTTCGTCGTCTGGTTGGGTCCAGCAATTAACGGAGACTTCTGCCCACCAAATCTCTTATCCTTCTTCAGTTCCATCTACAGCGTCGATGGTCTGGGCCCAATCTGGGAGATCAACTAGTGCAAGCATGCTCTGTGCTGGCGGGGGCCCTGAGGGGGACCCGAATCTACGCCAAGAAGTGTTGTAGTTCCAGGCATCATACAGAGGAAATGGTACCAATTGGACAAGGACGAATTGGTTAGGAGCATAGAGCTCATAGCTGAATTCTTCGGCGGCGATTCTGATGTCTGAAAAAGAGATCGCGCGGCGAAAAGCCAGGCGGGCGCGATTGGAATAGCGAGGATTGCCAGGAAGAAAACCATATTCGAGCACAGATGGGAACCTTCTGCCTAGAATTGTGTCACAGTACGGCATCTCATCTAACAAGTACAGATAAGAGAAACATTCAGAATAGGAAGGAGACGAGTACATGTCCTCGCGGCAGAACCATCGACCTAAGAGTTGATCGGTTGGTGGAAGTAGCGGGATATCTTCGCGGCGGAAGAATTGAAAGTAAGTCTGGATCCAAAAGTTCAGAATCCAGAAAGGGCCGGATACGTTGGTCTCAAATGGATGCATCGTCGTTTGGTACAGCATCCGATATAGGGCCCCCAGTACCGGTTGCCCAAGCCCAATGTTGCGGCCGTTGCTAAGAGGTCCAAGTACCAGTGGGCTTACAGGAAGAGGTGCAGAATATAAACTTACATAGCCAATACTCGAGGAAAGCAATACCTCCGGTTGCGTTGTGTTCCCGGCTGTAATGCGCCAACCATCGCGGGTAGGAGCCGCTATGAGCGCTGCTACCGTGCTGGTCCATGGTCGAGATGAAATTGACTGAGTCAAATTGGCCATGCACATAAGGCTCGCCATCGATGGGCAGGCCAGTGATGGCGAGGATATCCAACAGTGTGACGCTCATTTGACCGAATCTAAAGTCAAATGTGTTGGTGGCGGTATTCCAGAAACAGAGGAAAGCAGCGAGCGGCGAACGATTGCCACCGTGAGGAAGATTGAAACACAAGTCAATGGTATGAGTGATGCCGGCAACGTTCCAGCGACCTAGATCTCGTGCTCGCGTCTCGTGATACCAGGAGGTCTCCGAGGCACTGATAGAGGATGGCCAGTTCCCTATTTTGGCTCGATGGTTTTGGGCACCCTAGCCGCTAAAATCTCAAGGAGTCCTTCAGAGGACTGGAATGGGTCGGCAAATAGGAAGGCCGTATAGAGCGATGGCGTCGTCCGGAATAACGCCTTGCGGTGCTGGGCCCAACCCGGTTTGATAATTGGAGAAACGAAGGAGTAGAGGTCGGTGAGCAGAGGTTTCACGACAAATACGAGCACCGATGCTGGTGCCCCAAGTCCGGGCAGCTAGTTCGTTCAATTCTTCTTCCTGATCAATGATGATTTTCTTAGGAGGAGCCATTTCTGGGTTGTTTGCAGAAGAGATGTGGGCAGGATCGAGTTTTTCTGGGTTTAAGAGAGGAAGGGTTTCTGATGTGACAGGTTTGCGGCTGGAGTTTAAATAACGAATTTTGTGAGGGAAACGATGCGACAGAAAGCATTTCACAAACGGAATGACGCGACCTTCATTAATGGCATCGTTTCAAGCGACCGGCACGTCTTTCCAAGTCCCCTTCAATCAGTTGCATCCCAATGGGCCAGATTTTGCGGCCTGGGGGGCAATGTTTGAGCCCAAAAGCAATTTTGGCAAAATCCTTTAGTGGGTTAGAGCCAGCAGGCCTGTACCTGCGGCCCAAAAATAAAACTACTCGGGTCTGGGTTATAGCTTCGCCCATTCCGTGTTTCACAAGGAGATGAAGCCTTGTTGAAATCGGGTAGTAGAGATTGAACAGGAAACTTCAATTAAGAGTCCTTCTAAGGGAAGGAGCAGTCGAAACCCTAGGATATAAATACAGGGTTAAGTGGCGAAACAAAGGACCTCTCTCGAATCAATCAATCCCAGCGATTACAAAGCCTCCCCGGAGCGAACCTTCAACCCCGTTGAAACCCCTGTGACCGCCCGCCAGTCCTAGTCTCCTCGCGAGCCGACTGTCAGCATCACCAGATCAACCCGGTGACCGTGCTTCCAGTCCTAGTCTCCTCGCGAGCCGACTGCCAGTACTACCGCCACTGTTACTTCCAGCGAAGCAAGGGTAACTCCCTCGCACCCAGCGAAGCTAAAGTCACGCTTTAGCAAACCCGTGCTTCTCTCAACTTCCCAGTGATTGCTCTGCTTAGTCTACAACACTAAGTATCGATTCGGTGAACACAAGAGACCACAACTAAAGCCCTTACCCGGTAAGGCAAAAAGTCCTTTCCCGAAAGGCAAGAAAAGAACCCTGTGACGAGGTTGGTGCTCTCCTCGTCTACAGCGCTTGAAGAAGAAGTCAGGTCACGGGACTACCCCAACGACTGCACCCCGCGGTGCTGGCATGCCTGCGCAACCACTCGCTCAAAAGAGACTGTTTGCACACCAGCTGGTTTTGGAGCCAAACAGCGCCGAAGGGGTTTATCTTGGGCCTAGGAAGCCTTTGGATTCCCCTTGACAAAGTCACAAAAAAAAAAAAAAAAAAAAAGTTCTCTCTCTGGTTTGTCTGCTCCCACCAACACCTCACAACATTTCTACTCACATCTGAAATCTCCACTGACACAACATTCTTCATTGGGATAGCAACCCGATAAAGAGCTATTTCTGCACCAACAATCTCAGAGGAGCGAGAAGACATTGATGCCATTGGGAAATCGATCTTTCAAAACTGATAGGTGGAAAGCCACTGTCTGAATCTGAAGAAGTTGAACCCATAAGTAAAATGTAATAGCAGAGCGTGTGATAATAGTGAAAATATACTATAATAGAAATTGTTCAAATACAAAGTTCATTAGATAGAAACAGCAAAACATATAAATCTACTCAAAACTGTCATGCTTTAGCAGACAAAAAGTGAAAACTGAAGCAAATATAACTAAAACTGTAGGAAATATAAATGCAAACGAATCCATGAGCGAATTTATTAGCAGAGAATATCTAAATTCCAATGAACCATAAACAAATGTAATTTCAAAATGCTGGGACAACTGATAGAGAGGTTGAAACATAAAGTCAATTATAGAGAAGTTGAAATACAGATCAAGCTTGTGAACAGAACAAAAAACCAAAGTAAATGGAACTGTCTGAAATATTCAGGATCATTCAGTACATGAACTGAACAATAAGGAAGAAAGAAATGTTCAATGCAAATGCAAGTAGAAGAACTTTACCTGGAATGAATTTCCCAGTGACTTGTGTCTATCTGTCCTGCTTATTCCCCTTGTGTGGTCTCTAGAGAAACCCAAAAGCATTTCTACTTCATCAGGCTCAAGTGGGGCCACATTTTTCTTTCCTACCCAAACAAGATTCCACCTGCGGCATTCATAAAGAACATAGCCATGGACACTTTCAGGTGGAGTTTCATCTTTGTCATAGTCTTTAAAAGCCTTCATGATCCTCTCAGTAATTGTTGCACTAGCAATGCAAGTCTGTAAGCACTTTAGCTTTGTCCGATCATCCCCTATATTTCTGCCAGTCCTATAATTCTTCAAGCGTGCAAGTTCTGCTACCACTGCCACTGGTTTCCCCTGCAACTAGAATGTCAAAACCAATCAATATATCCTCATAAGGAGACATCCCACTGCTTGATTGAGTGGTTGTTTGGTTCAACTCTTGCACATCTTGCTCATATATCAGACGGACTCCACATTCCTTCACCTTCAGACCTGGCCCTATGGTTTCAAATAAGAACTCAAACTTACTGCAACTGTTATGCCACCACTCTGTACCAAAGTATTTATCACGAGATACATAGAATAGCCACAGGTGATCTGACTTAACCTTACAAAATTCTTCACTAAAGCGAAATGCAGGATGCCTGCCATATACTTCCAATTCTCTTCCATCGAGCTTCAGGCAACATACAAGATGATGTGTTGCATTAAAAGTCTTGAATTCATCTATATAAAGCTTTTCCACCCGATGTTGCTCAAGGAGTACAAAGACAGCACACAGAGCAAATCCCAAAACCCGACTGTTATTCCAATGTGCAGGCAGGTAGAGATACACTTACAGAGTGCCCACCACTCCGATGGCTGAACCATTCAGGAATATTACTTCCAGGAATTACAATTTGAAAAGTTTCCCTGTTATTAGAGATTCCCTGTGCAAAAAAAAGATAGGTTGTTAATTGATTAATGTCTATAAGAATATGAGCAGAAACGCGCATGCACGCACGCGCGCACACACACTTAGGGAGTACCTGATACATGAATGTCTTCAGCATTTCAAATGCTATGTTATTGCATCCTTGATTGCCATTTGATGAAGAATACAAGCAGAATATTTTAAGTCAAGATTTGGAAAGTAGTTCAAATAAATCTAGGCTTTTATTATTAGGATTCTTATAATTATTAGGATTATTTCTTTAGGATTATTTAAGGATATTCCTTGTTATTCTAGAATTATCTTAGCCTCCCTATATATAGAGGCCTTTTTCAGATTTGATTAATAAAAATTGAAAGTTGTTGCTTCTCTCCAGGTTTGTGTGATGCAACCTAACCTTAGGTGTGATGCCTAGAAACCCTATTGGTGTGATGCTGGTAGTTTTATCCCTTTTCTTCTTAAGTTCTTATTCTAAAACCATTTTCTTTCTAGCAATCGAGACTGCTGCAAATAAACCCTAGTATTGTAGTTCTTTTGCTACTTGTCCTGCATCATTTTGGCGCCGTCGGTAAACAAACAATTGATCCAATGGCTACACGATCAGGAAAAAACTTCAGGGGTCGTATGACTAACTATCAGCGCGATGTTTTGTTGCTGAAGATTGTGGAACAACTTGACTCAATGGATGCTTGGCTCACAAAACTAGAAGGTCATCGAAAAGCTTCTGCACCTAAGAAGGCAGATAAAGAAGAAGATACTACAGTCCAAGACACCAATGCTGGCAACAAAGAAGAGATGGAGCACCAAACGGAAGGTGGGGATGATAATACCTTCGACTACAGAACTTATGATCCATCTGATCTAGAGGAAGACTTAGACACTTCATTATGTTCTGTTAGAAGCCATCTATAGCACTTTCTACAACTCAGGATGAGGATTGGCAACAAATAGATATTTTCCCACTGTTGGTTTGCTGTGGGGACAAAGCCCAAAAGATGAGTATTGATGGTGGAAGTTGTGTAACTGTTGTCTCAAGTTCTGCAGTTGAGCGCCTCAACCTTCAGTTGCAGCCACACTCGCAACCATACAAGGCAGCGCATATCCTTCTTGGAAGACCTTAGTTATCTGATCGAGATGTGCACCCTCATGAAAAGGTTGTCATGAAGCCTATGAGGCCAGTTGACAGGGACATGTACAGGAAGAGGATGCTTAAGAAACCTGATGCAACCAAGAGGAAAGTTCTTCACATTCTTATGTCTAAATGGTACTGGCAGGGACATGTACAGGAAGAGGATGCTTAAGAAACCTGATGCAACCAAGAGGAAAGTTCTTCACATTCTTATGTCTAAATGGTTTCAGATAGAGCCTGGTGGTTTGGGAAGGAGAGTACACCTTTTAACTCGCCGGAGTCGAGTCTTTCAACAGGGGGAGAATGACGAAGAATACAAGCAGAATATTTTAAGTCAAGATTTGGAAAGTAGTTCAAATAAATCTAGGCTTTTATTATTAGGATTCTTATAATTATTAGGATTATTTCTTTAGGATTCTTTAAGGATATTTCTAGTTATTCTAGAATTATCTTAGCCTCCCTATATATAGAGGTCTTTGTAGTCATTTATTTTCATATTTGAGTTAATAAAAATTGAAAGTTGTTGCTTCTCTCCAGGTTTGTGTGATGCAACCTAACCTTAGGTGTGATGCCTAAGTTCTCTGGGTGTGATGCCTAGAAACCCTACTGGTGTGATGTTGGTAGTTTTATCCCTTTTTTCTTCTTAAGTTCTTATTCTAAAACCCATTTCTTTCTAACAATCGAGACTGCTGCAAATAAAACCTGGTATTGCACTTCTTTTGCTACTTGTCCTGCATTACCATTTAGATTGAAGCAATTAATGAAATTGAAATATGATTTGTTTAATCTATTCAAATTTGTAACGCCCCAAGCTGCACCTCACCAGCTTAAGCACGTCACAGTGCCGCGAGTCTCTAAAACATAAACCGAACGCTCGATTTACATTCTAGAGAACCGCTAGGCATTTTGTTTGAAAACTTTTCGTACAAACACAGCGGAAGCTACAAATATTTTTGAGGTGAATATCCTTGAGTTGCTAAAATTTATTTCATTCGTCTAGAACTTGAAATGAATTCTCACACACGAGGTACGAACTTCAAGGAAATGAGAACTCAACCAAAATTGACACAAGGCTAACTATCAACAGGTCTCAGAATACGAAGTTCGAGAAATAGAATTTAGAACAAAGTCTAAACGACAAAATTTACCAAACTTGTTCTGCACACCAAGCTCCATCCGCTATTGTCCCGTCACCAGTGCACAGTACCTGCATCCACACTATTGTAGGGGTGAGCTTTCGTCCTCGCTGCTCTTACAGGAACTCTACCACGACTAGGTTTGAAACCACTAAATATATATTTGGGATCCCAGTATGAAAACAAGTTTAGACCAAAAATTTTAAAAGAACGACAAACTTTAATGTTTTTCAACTTGAAAACTAATGCATGATGCTTAAATAAATACGGTGCCAAATCAAAGTTTTACCTGATGACCGGTCCCATAGAACCACTACACGACCGTACCTCAATTTAATTTATCACTAGGTAAGCGTAGCGAGAGCGTCCGCTACCTAGCTACGCACACGTACCAGGCCCGTCATTACAATCGGAATACCCAGACGACCGATGTAACTAACCCTCTGGAGGTTTTGGAGATCGAACCCAAAGAAGTCAGAGCCACCCTTCGCTCTCAAGCCATCACATTTCTCACATGATTTGGTTAATATGCATTGCATTTGAACATAACCAAACCATACCAACTAACATGCATCATTTAATAACAATATAAGAAAATCACTAACCGATGAGAGTCCTGAATCCCTACCTGGATTCCGATGTTTTCTCTCACGTACTTCGAGAGTCACGAATCTTCTATTCCTCAGGTAACTGGAGTCCTAGATTCCGACATAATAATCGTTAATAATTTGTTAAACACTTATCTAAAATCTCGACGATCATCTAGTCATCCTACCAACCTTTCCTGGTTTGACCAGGATTGACCAGAGTTTGACCAAGTTGACCAATCACAAAACTAACCATTTTGACTACCTTTCATTTTTCATTTAAGTGTGCCCAAAACTGCTAATGGCACCCATTAACTCCGGATTCTTACCGGAAACAGTACTTATACCATTTTCTTCAAATCCCAGGTTGAGCATTTCCTTAATAATACCCATCTCTTTTTTATTTGTTACATGTGGTGTCTTCCCGACCCAATTTCTTTCCACAATTAAGTTACAAGAACAACTTCACCATTCAAAACTAACACAGGCAAGGATTAAATCTATAGTTCAATCCCAGCAACCATCACAGCATGTACTTGGTCCAAAATCACAATCACAACATAATTCAATTCCCAACACACACGTATAAACCAACTCTAAATCAAACATCCAATTCAACTCCCATCCAACCATTCGACAATAATTCACCAAAAGCACAGTTTCACCCCAAGAACTCAAATTTTACCTTTGACAATTAGTGTAGCTTAATCTGAGCTAACAGACATCATGAGCAAGCAAACTTGCAGCCACTGTGCTTGGTGAATTTCGAACAGAGGGCAGAGCGCATCCCATTTCTCTCCTTCAGTCCAAAGTACAGCAAGGACCCAAGCATTACTGGACGCCAAACTTAGCTTCCCCGAACCTCAAATGGTGCTCCAAGACATAGGAAACAAACCCAGAAGCTTGAAATCGTTGCCATGGTCTGGGGTCTCAGAGGAGGTCGATGGCATCCAAAACATCAATCCGTCAAAAGCCAACTAAAATCGAAAAATAAATATACCCATACGTAGAGTTCACTGAGAGGATTACGTTTCATCCCTCAGACGACCTAAACGATGCCGGAGTCGCCGGAATTTCCAGAACTCGCCGGAGGAAGCTCGAAGCTTCCCGTTGTCAATTCTCCGTGCACGACCGTTGCATGGATGATCTGAGACCGCAGAGACGTAGGCGACGCAGAGACGAAGGGAATAGAGCTCGCACGGCGGCCTGAGGTGGCCGGATGGTGGAGCGCCGGCCGGGCTGAAGCGTCGGGTCGTGTCCGTCTCGGTCAGAGAACTCTGGTTCTCTCCTCTCTCGACATTTCTGCTGTTCCCACTGATCAAGATTCATATATATAGATTAATCCAATTAGCGGTGGACGGTCATGATCAAGCGGTGGAGAGAATAAACGGCTCAGATCGCACCGCATACTTTTTATTTCTTTATTTAATCCCTGAAGGCCTGGACTTCGGAAAATCGTTATAAATAGCTCGGGTATTCAGAAAATTCCCCAAAAATTTTCACAAACTCGTTGTTGTGTCGTGTACTTTATCAACCAACTATTAAATTGAGGATTTCACTTCATGAAAATTTCTGAAAATATTCTCTAGCACTTTAACTATTACTGAGATCGTTAAGTAGTTTCTCGAACGATCTCAATTTAGCTTGTTAAACTTTTCCGGGGCTCACAAAATTTGATGCATCAAACAAGTATTTCAGTGAAGTACAACCATCCGCCCTTAAATCTAGTATACTATTTGATGGAGGGTCTGACAACTCTTGAAGTCTCTTGCAATTCTCCAAAGCCAAAGTTCTCAAGCTTAGAAAGCAATCCAATGCCTGAAGCAAGACGAACAAAATTGTTCCCACTTAGATTCAAGGTCACCAAAGAGGGAAAGTAACCAAATCCGTTGGCAAATGCTCCTTCACCAAGATTGCAATTACTCAGGTTCAGATATATTAAATTACACAGACCAGATATAGGCAAGTGGAAACTCATTGGCTCTGTATTCACTTTTTGTGATATAGGCAAGTGGATACTCTTTGGCTCCGTATTCACTTTTTGCACCAATCCAGAAGGCAAGAACTTTTTTAAAGATCGCCAAACTAGTTTGCTTCCTTGAACGATTGGACCTCTCCCTTTTTTTCCTACGATCATGGGTAGACGACATTTCTATTGCAGACCCACTATTCCCCACATTTACCTGATGTTTGCCGAGTTTCAAGCATCCAGAAAGATTAAGATTTTCGACAGACTTCAATTTATTGAGGGTGCTTGGAAGACAAACAAGATTTCTGCAGTTGCTCAGATTCAATGACACAAGGTTACTCAGCCGTTCAATTGACACTGGCAGTTCCTCAATGGCAGTCTCATCAAGACAAAGCACCGACAAACGTTCCATATTTCCAACAAACTCAGGAATCTTCTTAACTTTTGAGCAGTTAGAAAAAATTAATGTTTCAAGAGATTCCATTTCAATTCTACTTGGCAGACTCTCAAGACTTTTGCAGTCTTTAAGATTCAGGAGAATAAGCTTTATGAGAAATCCAAGGGATTGATGGATTCTTACCAAATGAGAACATCCTTCAAGATCTAAAGTCTCAAGATTCTGAACACCTGCGAGGTCTGGAGTCTCCACAATTTTTTGAGAATGGCAGAGTTTGATGAACTTCAACTCGTCAAAATTCTGCTCATAAAATTGAAATAGTGAGCCACCACACAGAGCTGACAATTTGCTTCATAGAGATAAACAAGAAGACTATTAACCAATAGCCATACCTTTGTTCCCTTCCAAAGCTGTTTAATGTTGCTCTGGCACAAGTTAAGTTCAATAAGTTCACCTGCTTCAAAATTTTGTGGGAGAGATGTCAAGGGATACCCTGTCCATTCGAGGAGTCTCAAGGAATTAGAAAGACAAGTGAGACCGTCGGGAAGGTCCACATTACAAATATGGAGAAGACTAAGTTGAGACAAATTTGAAAAGGCTTCTGGCTTCCAATGAGCCACTTGTAATTTAGTCAACTCCATTACCATGCCTTGGATTGAATCTGTTCCCTGATAATGAAAAACAAGAATAATAACTCAAGTGCAGAACACAAAGAATACCAAGACCTAAGCGGATTACAAGTAAATATGCCTTAATTTCTTTTTATTATCAAACTCGTACCTTATTTTTCTTCAGCACATTGTTGATGTCTTTATGAGACCATAATCTACTACGTTTGCCTGGCTCTTTAGGAGACTGTTCACGAACAATTTCCCAGCCCAATTCTTGTAGCAAATCACGCATCCACAGTTCGTTGTTGGAGATAGTTATGAGAGATCTATGAGCAAGAACACTCAAACCAATGACAGGGGTTTAGCTGGCAAAAGTCTAGTATTTGTGTCACACGATCCTTATCCTTCCCCTTGTAAAAGCAAGCAATATGTAGGAATATTTCTCTGTCTTTTTCATCCAGTCCATCAAAATTAATTCGAAGCACATCAATAATGCGTTTATCTGGCGTGTTCTTTAGCCTATCTATTGCACTTGCCCATTCATCAGTTCTTCTACCAAATAGAAATGAACCTAAAACCACAAGAGCCAACGGAAGCCCCTGAGCATACCCTAAAATATGGTAGCACAGATGCAAATAATGTTCTGGTGGGGGACATTTCTTAAAAGCCTTCAAACTCAAAAGTTTAACCCGTTAGCCTTGTATATAGCATCAACATCATGTGCCTTTAACAACTGAACATCTGTGGTGGTAATGATAATTCTACCCCCTGGACCAAACCATTTGCGACTTCCAGCCAATTTCTCTAATTGTGTCAACTGATCCACATCATCAATAACAACAAGCACCTTTCTTCTACACAACCGCCTTTTTATCATAGCAGCTCCTGTGTCTTCATGCTCTATATTTTCAATTTTTGCCATTAGGATTTCGGAAAGAAGTTTTTCTCGAAGAGAAAGTAGGCCTTTGTTTTTAGACATTTCTTTAACATTCGAAAGAAAGTAGGCTCGGTCAAAATCCTGACGAATTTCATCATGAATAGCTCGAGCAAGTGTTGTCTTACCTATGCCCCGCATGCCATGGATCCCTATAAAACGCACCCTATGAAGATGCAGACATATGTAATTTCTTAATAAATCATGAATGCGGGAATCCATTCCTATGAAGCCCTTGAAAACACTTGCAGATGCATACACGGACTTCTTTAGTATATGATTAACAATTTCCTCAATTATTCTTGTTTCAGCGCTGAGAAAATTTAGATAAAATTGTGAGTTAGAAACTTAGCAGTGTAACATAAGCGGCAAAAACAATAATAGCATTTGGCAAGATTAAGTAAATGGAAAATGGTAATCCAGTGTGTCTCTCAAATTTACTGGATGTTCATTACTCTCCATTCGTGTCCATCACTAAATCAGAAAAATCAAAACCAGTTTAAATCATAAAGAATAGTTCATTTTAAAAAGAAGAGATTATCCTGCTTTCAGAAGGATGGGATTGAATATCTATCTCTAATTTAGCAAGGAAACATATTAAGGTATGAGTAGCATGGAGGAAAAAGACTCACAACGAATAATTCTTGGAATGCAAGCCAGAAAGATTGGCGACCTCAGTCAAAGCAGCTCTCCAGGCATTTAGTTTGTCCTGATTCTTCCCATAAACTTCTTCATGTTCCCTTACTTCTACTTGGGGTTCCCTTACTTTGAGCTCAAAACTTCCCCTTTGTTGCCGCACATCAGAAGGATCCACCCAGTAGAAGACGGGGAGGACTTGTTGGCCCATCTCTTTCATGCATTGAATAATCTTGACGAGTTCATCCAAGCACCATGTCGAAGAAGCATTGTTCTTTGAGAGAATGACAATGGCAGATCTAGACTCCTCAATTGCACCTAAAAGTTCAGGCCCAATGGATTTTCCTCTCTCAAGCTCTCGATCATCCCGAAATGTGAGGATTCCTTTTTTTTTTTTTAATTAAATAGAGGATTAGGCGATATTAGTTCCTCTGCGATAGCCGATTTGGGGTGACTGGCACCCACCCACAATCTCAAAAGAAAGGGGGCCATCACAACCGGGAACCCACCGCCCATCCCTCTATTTTATGTTATTAATAAAAGAAAAGAAAATACAAGAAGAGAGAGAGGGACATGAACCAAAACCTCTCTGAGAACAAAATGAAGTAAAGTACTCAAAGTGAGCAGTAAGCAATAGTTACAAACTGATGGAAAGAAGAAAGACATGCAGTAACCATGCAAACATATGTGACCACGTAGCAACCACATATATGGAACACACCTATAGTTCATCAGCAACCATGCAGCAGAAATCACCATTCCTTTCTGTTTTACTGCATAATACAGAAAAGCGGTAAAAGTTTCGCGGGTATCTTCCCCCCTGAAACTTAGAAAGACATCGTATTTCGATTGACGACGAGAAGAGGTTGACGCCATCTCTAGTAGCCCGAACTTCTAGAATCAGAGAGAGAGAGAGAGAGCACAAAGGAATTGCAGAGAAAGATCTACAGCAAAAGTAAAGTATTTCCTACAGAATTGGCAGCTCATATAGCCGGGACGTCCACATGGAGGACGCGTTGACCACATCAACGGAGAATTTGAGCCATGTGCAGTGTTTGCAAATGGCATCGGGAAGGAAGTTTGCTTGAACATAGCAGAAAGAGACTTTTTCTTCGAAGTTTACCTGAGACATTTTAAAATTGTATTATATATTAAAATGCTCCCAAATTGTTAGTGACAAAGTCATTTTAGACAAGGGTCTGGATCATGGGACACATTATTTTACACAAGTTTTTACACTTCCTTTTGGCCATTAGATCTAATTAAGTTCAATGGTCTTGATTAATTTCCCTAATGATGTGGCGAATGACATGGAATTAATTTTTTTCTCAACCAAAAAATAAATAAATTTAAATTACAATCATTTTTTAAAACATAGAATTAAAATTAAAATTAAAATTTCCAGAATACAATCAGAAGAACATAAGACTTATGTTCTTGAGAAAAGGAAAAAAGAAGAACCAGTGTGGTCGGGGAAGACAACAAATGCTGGCGGCGTCGGTTTGAATTTTTGGTGGATTAAAAAAATTAGGGTTTTTGAATGAATCAATCAATTGATGAAGAGGGTGGTGTGTTAAATAAAGAATTGGATCGAACTTAAATTTGATGATCTAATAATTGCAATATGGACTTCATGTGGGATAATGGTGGTGATCGAACCCAGAATATTTGCTGGACATGAATCACATGATCATGATATTGGTTGCTTGGTGATTATGATAATTATATGAACTCTTAACAAAAAAAACATTGCTTTAGAGAATAGTGAAGGTGTGAATGAGGTGAATTGAGATAGAATAAACTGTTTGCTTCAATCTGAATGACATTGTAGTTCTCTTCATCATCTAAAGCTAGCCGTTTGGCCATATCAATCAAAGACTCTTTCATTCTACAATCTTTAAGCAAGACACCCCCACCACACCACTCGCACTCGCTGCCACATATAGTAAAGAAGGATTGAATGGGAAGAGGACGAGAGAATTCCAGGAATCGAAACCCTAGACCAAACCCAGAGAGAAGGGGACGTAAGTTTTTTCGAGTTCAATTTCCTCTCCAGAAAAGTTTAATTTAATTTTCTTTATTTTTTAGTTGACGATTTTTTTTATTTGATGTCATTTCCACATCATGAGGGAAATTAATCAAGACCGTAGAATTTAGCTAGATCTAATGGCTAAAAAGAAGTGTAAAAACTTGTGTAAAATAATGTGTCCCATGATCCGGACAAAATAAAATATCTTTATTGCAAAAGAAAGATGGTGAGGCCGTGAGAAAATATAATGAATGTTTTTACATTATGTCAATGGATTCTGAGAGTCATTGTAAGGCCTTCTGCGAAATAATCTAAATTTTTTTCTTTTTCTTTGTTATCCATCATTTACTTAGCATCAGGATTTTATTATGTGATAGTCCATCCAAACAAGGTATTCAAGAAATTCTCGTGGGAAATGAGAAGCCCTTGATTTGATTGCCGACATTAGTAAAATACATAAATCAGTAAATAAAAATCCTTCAGAAAACTTATACATATCATACTCTTTAACCATAAATTATCAAAGGTTTTGGATTTCAATTCCCCCTTTAGCCTCATTCTCTCCCATGTCAGAGTAAAAAAAAAAATAAATAAATAAAATAATAATAATAATAATAATAATAATAAATATATAAAAAAATTAAAAAAAAACCAGTGGTCTCTCCTTTTTACAAGACAGAGTGTATTTACATTAGAAAAACTTGGAATCAGTACCAAACGAAACCCTAACGTGCCGTAAACGGTGAAAGCAAACACGAACACGAACAGAAAGCAATTACATACAAGTTATATATAATGGAGAAGCAATGCAAGGTTACTTAAAAGTCTCTGTAACAGCACACCATTCTACATGAGTACACGGTATAAAAGTATAATACTAATGGTGCAAGCCTACAAGTGTACTGATAGCTTATAGACTATAATCAATATGAGAAGCTTTATATGATTTTCCTATCAAACTAACTACAGAGAGGGAATTCAGTTTATTTTAAAACTACTTCAATAATATCAGTTATGCAAGCAAGATTAGTGTCATTTGGAAATAACATGGGGAGTCCACTAATAACGAGGCAAAATATCAAAACTAGAGTGATCAAGACTCACCTAACTGTAAAAGATGAAGGCAAGAGAGCTCCAGAAAGTAATTACAGCAGAAATTCAAATGAGAGAAGATACAGATGTTGCCTGAAGCTCATATATATTAATGAACAGCCCCAATATACTTTCTGGATATATTAGAATGTATATGGATATACTATATAAATTAGAATGTAGTAGGCATTTTAATGAACAGCCCCAATTTACTTTACTCGTGTCAGCCTTACCTAGAGTGGCAAAAGGACAATTGACACATACTTAATCATATACCCAGAATTCAAAACTCAACTATAGGTAGTTTAGAACATGTCAACACCTAGGGTGGCAAGAAGACAGTTCAGTTCACCTTCTGAAGGCAAGTTTTAAAGCCTGTTATATGCTGACATCAATCTCAGGAGTCATAATCATTTAAACCTCCTATGGGGAGCAAGGATTCCAGCTTCTAAGACTAATGTCACAAGATGTTGATCCAATACTGAGGTTTAATTAAAGTTTTTAACATGGGATTGCTATTGACAATACTGTATGTGAAAAAATTAACTAAACTGGATCAACAGAATTTTAAGTGTTTCGAGTTTTATGCATGAAGGCTTACTGTGTAGCTTTACAATGAATCAGGAGACTTAGATTTTCTAAAGGACAACAACACAGCAACAAGAAAACATATACTCAATCAAAACACAAAATCAATCAACCATCTGGTGCAATCACATGGCCTCAACAAGGCTATCATCAAACCCAATTCAATATCCAAACATATATAATACTGATAGTAAAAGAACAAAAATTTATGGGTTGCAGTATTGGTACAGCTGTGTACCTTAGAGCAAAATTGCACTGCGAATTTTTGTCGATGGCAACAAGATGAAAGCAAACTCTTCAGCAATAGGATCCCTCGATCAAGATTTTAATTGTAGCTTTAGAATTTAGGCGGAAATTCTACTATTAAAATCCCAATTGAAGAATCCTAGAAAACCAATTTGGGGTAGCGTCTATTGTGATGAAGTTTGAGTTTGGTTTTGGAAAACTGACGTGAAACAAAGCCGTTGAAAACATACCTTATGGTGATTAACATTGGGCTTTAATTAATGAAGACCCAAAATTGCAGCAAAGTTTATATTTATATATATATATATAAGGTTTTGCAAAATTGAGTCGATTCTTAATTGAGCATAATGGCTCTGATACCAAATGTAAATTAATATTGATGTATATATGGATATATGTGTTATGCTCAAGATTAAGAACACGAACTCACTCATGCATAGGGAATGAAGATTGTGGAACTTAATACAAACCTGGTGTAGATATGGTCGAATCTTGGTGCTTCTCCTCTGAGCTATCCCTTAGGCTGTCTCTAATGGGCAGAGAACAATGTATGCTTAATCATAGCTAGAGCAGGGACCAAGTACTTAAGTAGGCAAACAAAACTAGCCACCTTCCCATAAAGGTTTACTAGTCAATTGCAATAGGGATATCAATCCTGATTCAAATACAAAAGAGTTTACTAATGATACAAAGCATGGCCATTACATAAATTTGTATCCTCAATGCAGGAGGAATTAAACTAGAATAGCACAACTCTGTCTGATTACTTTTTTTGCAAGTAGAGTAGCAAGTTATTGCATTCCTAATCGAGATTGATAAGTCCACAAATTCTTACACATACAAGATGATGTGTTGCATTAAAAGTCTTGAATTCATCTACATAAAGCTTATCCACCAGATGCTCATGGAGTACAAAAACAGCACACAGAGCAAATCCCAAAACCCGACTGTTATTCCAATGTGCAGGTAGAGATACACTTACAGAACACCCATCACTCTGATGGCTGAACCACTTAGGAATATTACTTCCAGGAATTACAATTTGAAAAGTTTCCCTGTTATTAGAGATTCCCTGTGCAAGAAAAGATAGGTTGTTAGTTGATTAATGTCTAGAAGTATATGAGCAGAAACGCACACACACACACACACACACACACACACACACTTAGGGAGTACCTGATACATGAATGTCTTCAGCATTTCAAATGCTATGTTATTGCATCCTTGATTGCCATTTAGATTGAAGCAATTGATGAAATTGAAATATGATTTGTTTAATCTGTTCAAATTTGATGCATCAAACAAGTATTTCAGTGAAGTACAACCATCTGCCCTTAAATCTAGTATACTATTTGATGGAAGGTCTGACAACTCTTGAAGTCTCTTGCAATTCTCCAAATTAAAGTTCTCAAGCTTAGAAAGCAATCCAATGCCTGTAGGAAGACGAACAAAATTGTTCCCACTTAGATTCAAGGTCACCAAAGAGGGAAAGTAACCAAATTCATTGGCAAATGCTCCTTCACAAAGATTGCAATTACTCAGGTTCAGATATGTTAAATTACACAGACCTGATATAGGCAAGCAGAAACTCATTGGCTCTGTATTCACTTTTTGTGATATAGGCAAGTGGAAACTCTTTGGCTCTGTATTCACTTGTTGCACCAATCCAGAAGGCAAGACCTTTTTTAAAGATCGCCAAACTACTTTGCATCGATGAAAGATTGAACCTCTCACATATTTTCTGTGATCACGCTTAAATGACATTTCTATTGCAGACCCACTATTCACATCAGTTTCCTCAAAACACTCCATCACCCCCACATTTACCTGATGTTTGCCGAGTTTCAAGCATCCAGAAAGATTAAGATTTTCAACAGACTTCAACTTATTGATGGTGCTTGGAAGACAAACAAGATTTTTGCAGTTGGTTAGATTCAATGACACAAGGCCACTCAGCCATTCAATTGAAACAGGCAGTTCCTCAATGGCAGTCTCATCAAGACAAAGCACCAACAAACGTTCCATATTTCCACCAAACTCGGGAATCTTCTTAACTTTTGAGCAGTTAGAAAGAATTAATGTTTCAAGAGATTCCATTTCAATTCTACTTGGCAGACTCTCAAGACTTTTGCAGTCTTTCAGATTCAGGACAATAAGCTTTTTGAGAAATCCAAGGGATTGATGGATTCTTACCAAATTCTCACATCCTTCAAGATCTAAAGTTTCAAGATTCGGAACGCCTGCAAGGTCTGGGGTCTCCTCAATGCTTTGAGAATGGCAGAGTTTGATGAACTTCAACTTGTCAAAATTCTGCTCATAAAATCAAAACAGTGAGCCACCACACAGAACAGACAATTTGCTTCATAGAGATAAACAAGTACTCTATTAACTAATAGCCATACCTTAGTTCCCGTCCAAAGCTGTTCAATGTTGCTGTGGCACAAGTTAAGTTCCATAAGTTCATCTGCTTCAAAATTTTGTGGGAGAGATCTCAAGGGATACCCAGTCCATTCGAGGAGTCTCAAGGAATTAGAAAGACAAGTGAGGCCGTTGGGAAGGTCCACATTACGAATATGGAAAAGACTAAGTTGAGATAAATTTGAAAAGGCTTCTGGCTTCCAATGAGCCACTTGTAATTTAGGCAACTCCATTACCATGCCTTGAATTGAATCTGTTCCCTGATAATGAAAAACAAGAATAATAACTCAAGTGCAGAACACAAAGAATACCAAGACCTAAGCAGATTACAAGTAAATCTGCCTTATTTCTTTTTTTACACAGTAATTGAAGTGCAGAACACAAACAATAATATGCTTAGCTTTTTTTTTCATTATCAAACTCTTACCTTATTTTTCTTCAGCACATTGTTGACGTCTTCATCATACCATAATCTACTTTGTTTGCCTGGCTCTTTGGGAGACTGTTCACGAACAATTTCCCAGCCCAATTCTTGTAGCAAATCATGCATCCACAGTTCTTTGTTGGAGATAGTTATGAGAGATCTATCAGCAAGAACACTCAAACCAATGACAGGGTTTAGCTGGCAATAGTCTAGTATTTGTGTCACACGATCCTTATCCTTCCCCTTGTAAAAGCAAGCGATATGTAGGAATATTTCTTTGTCTTTTTCATCCAGTCCATCAAAACTAATCCGAAGCACCTCAATAATTCGTTTATGTGGTGTGTTCCTTAGCCTATCTATTGCACTTGCCCATTCATCAGCGCTTCTACCAAATAGAAAAGAACCTAAAACCACGAGAGCCAACGGAAGCCCCTGAGCATACCCTAAAATATTACCGCACAGATTCAAATAATCTTCTGGTGGGGGACATTTCTTAAATGCCTTCAAACTCAAAAGTTGAAGTGCTTCATCACAGTTTAACCCGTTAGCCTTGTATGTAGCATCGACATCATGTGCCTTTAACAACTGAATATCTGTGGTGGTTATGATAATTCTACTCCCCGGACCAAACCAGTTGCGACTTCCAGCCAATTGCTCTAATTGTGTCAACTCATCCACATCATCAATAACAACAAGCACCTTTATTCTACACAATCGCCTTTGTATCATAACAGCACCTGTGTATTCATCCTCTATATTTTCAAATTTTGCCATCAGGATTTTGGAAAGAAGTTTTTCTTGTAGAGAAACTAGGCCATTGTTTTTAGACATTTCTCTAACATTGGAAAGAAAGCAGGTTCGGTCAAAATCCTGACAAATTTGATCATGGATAGCTCGAGCAAGTGTTGTCTTACCTATGCCCCGCATGCCATGGATCCCTATAAAACGCACCCCACCAAGCTGTGGACATAGGTAATTGCTTAATAAGTCATCAATGCGGGAATTCATTCCTATGAAGCCCTTGTCAACTATTGAAGATGTATACACGGACTTCTTTAGTATGTGACTAACAATTTCGTCAATTAGGTATGTTGGATATCTGAGAAAATTTAGATAAAATTGTGAGTTAAAAACTTAGTAATGTAACATAAGCAGCAAAAACAATATAAGCATTTGGCAACATTAAGTAAATGCCAAATGCTAATCCACAGAGTCTCAAATTTACTGGATGTTCATTACTATCCATTCGTATCCATCTCTCAATCAGAAAAATCAAAACCAATTTAAATCATAAAGAATAGTTGATTTTAAAAAGAAGAGATTACCGTGCTCTCAAAAGGATGGGATTGAATATCTATATCTACTTTAGCAAGGAAATGTAAGATCATATTGAACTAGATATATAAAGCTGGTATGAATACGAGTTGCAGCAGCAAAAGAAAATGAAGCTAAGTTATTGGGATTTAAATAAAACATTGGTGATTTAATTAAGTTATAAAATCATTTATAAACACTTAGGGGGGTGTATTCAATTAGAAGTCTATTGGATTGTTTTGGATTCTGGAACTCTAGAGGTATTCAATCAAGATTTTAAAAAATCTTTTAAAATCTTAAGGTATTCAATTCAGATTTTAAAAACTTAATATAAATATAGTGGTATTCAACAGTCCAATAATTTTAAAGGATTCTATTAGGTGATGGATTGTGAAGGATTTTAGGACCCTCGGTATAAATAGCAAACCCTTTCAGAAATCTGCTCTCCAGAGCTGAGATTTCAACGTCTTCCTTTTTTTTTTTTTTTTCCCTATCTCTCTCGTCGAGAAGATGAAAATACAAACGGCAATCTGGAGAAGGCTATCAGCCATGTCCAGCTCTACCACAGTCGACGGCGTCGCAGCTACCGCGCTCCACTCAATTTTCTACCCCGTCCATCTAAGCCGAAAAATCCAGTTGTCGCGCCGACGAGATCCGAGTGGTGGCAGTGAGCAAGACGAATCTGGCCGTTGTCCTCTACCAAGTATATGACGCCGGCCACCGCTGCTTCGGCGAGAACTACGTCCATGGAATCGTCGAGAAAGCTCCTCAAGTTTCTGCTCTGAGCAAGATAATTGAAATAGGTATGATTTTGATGACTATTGGTTTTGGGTTTTTCAGATTTCTGAAGATATAGAGAGGCCTTTTGTTGGGAATTTGCAGAGCAATAAAGTAAAGCCTCTCTTGAGTATAAATTTTTCATATCTTACTCTGAATTCTAGTTGATGTTGATTATTCAGAATCATACATAAAGTTTGTGTATTAAGCATTGGTTTCCAGCAAAGGAAGGAGCTTTTTGGTCTTGTGTGATTGCAATGGTGCTTTTGAGAATATCCCATTTAAATTTCATCTCAATGCTTGACAGTTTTAAGTGTTCAGAACTTTTATTGTACTACGTTAGCTTGTTTGAATCATTTTTTTTTCAAGTGCAGTGAATACTTGCTAGACTTGATTAGCTTGAGTTGAGGTTCTATCAAGGTCTTTCTCATTTGTCGAACTGTTTGCTTCACCCTTTTTTCTTTAAGCACTTTGCCAGATGCTTCTGCTGTGCAGCTTAATGTTTATGAATAATGTGTAATCTTCTGCTGTTAAGAGTAATGACTTTGTATTTGCCAATAACGTAATTGTTTATAGAAGTATTTGAGTTTGTAGAAAGGGTATGCTTGCCTTGTTAATTTGAAAGATGCTCAAAAAAAAGTAATAGGTATTTTCCCACCAATCTTTGTTATCAACAGAAGCACTAGCTAAGAAAAAACCCTAGCCGCCTGCTGGGGTGAGAGAAGAGCAGTCTTCTGCCTAGGCTTTTGCGAGTTTTTTCTCGTCCGGTGGCGCTCTAGTGTCAGTGTTGGCTCTGCCTCGCCGACGTTGTGACGCTGCAGGACGGGTATTGATGGTTATGGTCCTGTTGGCTTTGAGGCTGGCTATATTCGGGCTTGCCAGTGCCGGTCGGTGAGGTCTGGTCGTCGCTCTCTGCGCTGAACGACCGTGGGTACCGAATCAAGGACGACGCGGGCGGCGTGGGCTGGTGATCCAGGCAGCGGTGATGGCGTCTTCAGAGGGGTTTCCGGTGGCGGCTTGAAGGTTGGGATCTATCGGTTGGACCCAAGTGACCAAGTCTGGCTGTTTTGGTGTCTTCTCTGTGGCGGTGGCATCGCGGTGGTGGTGATCTTCCTTGATGCGGGCGGCAGTCCCTCAATCACGGTGAGTCGTGGTGGTGGGATCGTCGTTGTGTGCATGTGGCAGGTGCACAGGGAAGTGAAGGCTGGGTTGGGCATGGCCAGGCTGGTTTGGGCCTTGGATATTGCTTTCTTTTGGGCCAGTTGGACTGTTGCATGAGTTTTTTTCTTGTTTTTTTGTTTTAATAATTCCCTTATTGGGTGCTATAGGCCAAGGCCTTGTATACCTTGTTTCTCTAGGACGTTACAATGTGTCCAACGATCAGTACTGATGTACACCATTTGGGTCTTAGGCGGATGTACTACTTTTTTGGTGTTGTAGCTTCTTAGTGTTCAAGGCGCAGTAGTCTAGGCTAGTAGTCATTTTTATGTGCATTCAGTGCACTACTTGAGCAACGATTGTAATATGAGGGGTGTTTGTACCCTTCATGCTTGACCGAGTGAGGTCGTATGATTTTATATCAATGGATCAGTCTTCCGGTCCCCTCAAAAAAAAAAAAAAACAGAAGCACTAGCTACTATCTTTATTTTAATGTTACTTGGTTGTTTTTTGCCACCCCCTCCATATAATCTTTTGTTAATATTGCACAAGATAGTTATAGCTTGATTTACTGATGCAATGATGCTAATTGCATTTTGATGTATTTGTAGAATAGTTCTTGCACCAGTTCTGTTATTCTCATACTTGTTCAGGAAAGCATAAACTCTTTTCTATAGGAGGACATGTGAAGCTCTAGATGCTTAGTGCAGTAGATTTTGCAAATGACTAGTTACTATAGTCTTTTTGTGCCATTTTAGTGTGTTCTGCCTAATTCTCCAATGCAGTGCTATTTCCATATTGACTATAGTAACTAGAGCTTAATAGGAAGTGATGTTTTGGACAAAATTAAATAAAAGGGAGGGGTAAGGGGTAAGAGTGAGATTAATAGGAAGTGATGTTTTGGACAGTAGTGGAAAAAGTGAAAAGATTTGTGTGAGTGGGAAGAAAAATAAGTTGGTGGGGTATATGGAAAATATATTGGTGGATTTGGGGTGTATGAGAATTTTCCCTTCTTAATTTTTATTTGTTAAAAAATAATTTCTAAGAGGTGCGATCTGGACCGTCCACTCTCTACTGTTTGATCTGAACCGTTGATCGAAACTATTTATCTGGGCTCCAAAGATTCCAGAAGAGTTCTCGATCCGAACACCAGCGAGGATGACCCGAGCGGAACTCCGGCGCCAGGCGGCGTCACGGCGGCCCACCAGCGAGGACAACGATGTCTTCTTTCCCGCGCATTTCGTCAAGTCCGTCGAGGAACTCCCCTACAACAACTCCGTCATCCATATCAACGTCGTCCTGGCCTCCGCCGTCAATCTCATCAGGATCATGTCGGCTCACGGCTGCAAGGTCTTCGCTGGAGATGAAGGTGGTGCTGCCGCCGATGTCGGAGTCCAAGGGGGCACGTCGGGGATTATAATGCCAGAGAGCTTCGAGTAGTCGCCGCTACAGTCACCTCCGACTCCATTCATGCTTCAGCAGACAAAAAGTGAAAACCGAAGCAAATATAACTGTGTTAAAGTGAAACTGTAGGGAATATAAATGCAAACGAACCCATGAGCGAATTTTATAGCAGAGAATATCTAAATGCCAACGAACCATTTAACAAATCTAATTTCAAAATGCTGGGACAAATGATAGAAAGGTTGAAACATGAAGTTCAATTAATAGAGACGTTGAAATACAAATCATGCTTGTGAACAGAAAGAAACGGAAAAACAAAGCAAATGGAACTGTCTGAAATGTTCAGGATCATTCAGTAAATGAACTGAACAATAAGGAAGAAAGAAATGTTCAATACAAATGGACGTAGAAAGAACTTTACCTGGAATGAATTTCCCAGTGACTTGTATCTATCTGTCCTGCTTATTTCCCTTGTGTGGTCCCTTGGGAACCCCAAAAGCATTTCTACTTCAACATCAGGCTCAAGCGGGGCCACCTTTTTCTTTCCCACCCAAACAAGATTCCACTTGTGGCATTCATAAGAACATAGCGACAGACACTTTCAGGTGGGATTACATCCTCGTCAGTCATTGAGAGCCTTCATGATCCTCTCAGTAATTGTTGCACTGGCAATGCAAGTCTGTAAGCAATTTAGCTTTGTCCGATCATCTCCTTGTCATGGGAAATGCATCAAATATAGTTTGTGGTGGAAGGAGAACGAAAGGAAATCTGTTTTTGATTGGAAGATTGTGAACATAACCCCTTTTTCTTGCAGCAGCACAAAAATACTTCGAATCAATAAAATTAAGGCTTCACGTCATACAAAAAGCAGGATATTGTGTTTCAAACTCCTTTAGGAGTCAATGCCACATTCTCATAGTAAAAATAAGGAGGTCTTGCAGCTGCCTCTGGAAGACTTCTGTGGATTTGACAGAGATCAGCCGGAGTCCCAAACCCAATCATTGGATTTGGGAGATGAATTGCATCAGCATCTTCCCCTATGATCTGGTTTCCATATCCCATAATCCTTTTCCTTTTCAGCAATGAAGATTCACAAAGTTTCCTTTTACTTCTTCTCAAGATACACACTCTGCAGATGTGTACGCTGTAATAGTTGACCCAGCAGTTATGATCTACCAGACAAGGAATATGCAGATAAACTGATTCTTAGTCCAGAAATTAACAGAGAATATCAGCAAGAAGGACAAATAATACCATCTCATGAGGGGGAAAATGGGCATATTCTGCCTTTGAAATTTGAGTAGCTGATATGAAATCAGTCAAATCAACAAGTGACGAGGCAATACCTGCATTGTTTGAATGAGAGAACAGGAGTGAGTAAAAAGAGACTGGTAGCAGCATATATAGAATTGAAAAAGAGACCGAGGATGGATGGCATCACCAACTGCCTGAACTAGCAGAAAGTGGTTTATTGTCCAAGTCAAATTAAGAAACTAGTAAACATGGTTGAATTTCCTACTAAACAACAGATAATATTAGTAAGGAGTTTTGTGGCCCCCAAATCACTGGCCTTTTTTTGCTATGAAAAACATTGTAACCCAGTTCCACGAGATTCTCCTACTATACAGTTCCAGTTACATGATTTTGATCCTGATTCCTGACTACCCAGAACCAATATATTTTTTGGATGCGTTCAAGATGAAATTAGAGTGTCAGACCCTAAACGAAATTGTTCTAGTTATACTTCTGGGGTTTGGTTTGGAGCTAAAAATATGCATATACCTAAGGCAAGTAAATAGCAGTTTACAGAATATCAACACAATCGTCAAAAAGAATTAAAGCATAGAGAAAAATCTGTACGTGAGAATTTTCAAAGAAATGAAGTTATACCGCATCTTTCTATTTCCATTGAAGCCTCCAATTCATTGTACCCCATTTTAACCAAGGACATAAGTTTTGTCTCTGCCTCAGATGTAGTATCGATGGTTACCTGGAAAAATAGTTGATTAATTTTCATTGAAGTCCATTTCCATGAACCAATAATCCCATGTAAATTGATGTACTAGCCTATAGAATGATGAGGAAGTTCCATTGATGTTGCAAAACAATATAATATCATGTGGCGTGGAGGATAAAGATTCTCATGAAAAGGGCCAATGGCATCTACAGTATTCAAGACATTAACTACCTCATCATCAGAGCTGTCTGAAAAACCATCTAGAAAGCTCCCATCATAATCTGAAGAAAAGAGATCTGAGCCAATTTGTTGCTGTTCTTGAGGAGAGCACTGTTCTGGAGGAGAATGCAGCTCTGGAAGATAATGTTGCTCCAGAGGACTACTTTCAAGAGCCTGCAAAGCAGAAGAATGTAAAATCTTCTTTCCTTTTAGGGCTAATTATTGTTTAGTACCATGTGGTTTGGGTCGAACATCAATTCAGTCCCTCGACTTTCAATTTCATCAAAAACACCCCCACACTATCATTTTCTCGTCCAATAGGTCCATCCGTTATGATTCCGTTAATTTATGCCGTTAAGTGCTGACGTGGCGATCCAACTCAGCACAGGTGGGCCCCACATGGAAGTGAAATTCCTAAAATGACCCTGGCCAATCTGAAATGAAAAAATCCAAAATAAATCAACACTTTGCTTTTGGGAAGATTCGAACCCACTTAAGTGGGTGTGAAAGTGAGCGCCCCAACCATCGAACCACATGTGTGGTTGTAATATATTCTCACAACATTAATATATATTTACATACCCAACCGGATATGGATTAAATCCAAAATAAATCAATACTTTGCTTTTGGGAAGACTCGAACCCACACAAGTGGGTGTGAAAGTGAGCGCCCCAACCACCGGACCACATGCATGGTTGTAATATATTCCCACAACATTAATATATATTTACATACCCAACCGGATATGGATTAAATCCAAAATAAATCAACACTTTGCATTTGGGGAGACTCGAACCCACACAAGTGGGTGTGAAAGTGCGAGCCCCAACCACCGAACCACATGCATGGACCTAATGTGCATCCACAAAATTAATATATATTTGTATACCCAACCGGATATGGATTAAATCCAAAATAGAGATATATATTAATTTTTGTTGGAGCATGTCAACAATATGCATGTGGTCTGGTGGTTGGGGCTTTCACTTTCACACCCACTTGTGTGGGTTCGAGTCTCCCCAAACGCAAAGTGTTGATTTATTTTGGATTTAATCCATATCCGGTTGGGTATATAAATATATATTAATGTTGTGGGAATATATTAAAACCATGCATGTAGGCCTCATCATATGGCCCTTGGGCCCTAAGCCCGCCCGGCCCGGCCCTTCCATTAGGGCGGGCCGGCCCGACCCTTTTTTATTTAGGGTAGGGTATGGGTCACACAAATAAAGCCCGGCCCTACCCTACGGCCCGGCCCTAAAATTTATATTTTATTTTTGTTATTTTCTATTACATGTGTTATATGTATAAAAGTAATAAAACTATGGAAGTGTAGAAAATTATTTCAATCTACCATATTAGGAAATGAGTCTTTTAAATTGAGCCATATTTTGAGAAGAAAAAAATAATTTTTTTTAAAGAATTAACCGTTAATTCGGCAAAAACGCCGCCGTTTTAATATAATCTTATGGGTATTTTAATATTTACCAATAATTACTGTTAACTAATTAACTGTAATAATTACAAAGCTATTATTTCAAATTGGACAATATATTCATGTAATACCAATTTTGAAATAAATCAAGTAATCAACATAACTAAAAATAATCAATTGGTCGAGTTGAAACCTTTTTACCAATGTAATGTTAACTTCTTAATGAGCAAAATGGGGGACGAAATGGAATTTTTTAAAATGAACCGCTGGATGTTGTTTGCATATGAATATATGTTAGTGGTAGAAATTTCAACAATTTCCGCATTCGATTGGACCTCGATCTACCCGGTCAACTCAATACCCTAAATAGAATATAAAACAAATATGTTCTTAACCAGTCCTTGGCAATTCACTTTTTTCGATCTTTCAGCTCCCACACTCTCATGGGTAGGGGGTCTACTTATGGATGTCAAAATTCCGCAACGTTTGTCCGCGCATGGTGCCGCTCCCCTTAGGGAAGTTTGCTTGTGCAAAGCGTTGACCGCTCCATTAGGTGCCTTATTCACGGCGGATCGGCCTAATTTCTTTACACAATACCTATCACTATTGTATAAACATATAAGAATTTTCAGATTGATCGATTTTCATTTCAAAATTTTTGGATCGCACATAATCTTTATATGTCTTGTAATGTAGTATAACTAGTTTATTAGGCTTGTTACCCTCCATGAGCAAAATGAGGGACGAAATGGAATTTTTTAAAATGAACCGCTGGATGTTGTTTTCATATGAATATATGTTAGTGGTAGAAATTTCAGCAATTTCCGCCTTCGGTTGGATCTCGATCTACCCGGTCAACTCAATACCCTAAATAGAACATAAAACCAATATGCTCTTAACCGGTCCTTGGCAATTCACTTTTTTTCGATCTTTCAGCTCCCACACTCTCATGGGTAGGGGGTCTACTTATGGATGTCAAAATTCCGCAACGTTTGTCCGCGCATGGTGCCGCTCCCCTTAGGGAAGTTTGCTTGTGCAAAGCGTTGACCGCTACTTTGGACGCCTTATTCACGGCGGATCGGCCTAATTTCTTTACACAATACCTATCACTATTGTATAAACATATAAGAACTTTCAGATTGGTAGATTTTCATTTCAAAATTTTTGGATCGCACATAATCCTTATATGTCTTGTAATGTAGTATAACTAGTTTATTAGGTTTGTTACCCTCCATGAGCAAAATGGGGGACAAAATGGAATTTTTAAAAATGAACCGTTGGATGTTGTTTTCATATGAATATATGTTAGTGGTAGAAATTTCAGCAATTTCCGCCTTCGGTTGGATCTCGATCTACCCGGTCAACTCAATACCCTAAATAGAACATAAAACAAATATGCTCTTAATCGGTCCTTGGCAATTCATTTTTTTCGATCTTTCAACTCCCACACTCTCATGGGTAGGGGGTCTACTTACGGATGTCAAAATTCCGCAACGTTTGTCCGCGCATGGTGCCTCTCTCCTTAGGGAAGTTTGCTTGTGCAAAGCATTGACCGCTACTTTGGACGCCTTATTCACGGCGGATCGACCTAATTTCTTTACACAATACCTATCACTATTATATAAACATATAAGAATTTTCAGATTGGTCGATTTTCATTTCAAAATTTTTGGATCGCACATAATCCTTATATGCCTTGTAATGTAGTATAACTAGTTTATTAGGCTTGTTACCCTCCATGAGCATTGTCAGATTGATCAATTTCCATTTCGAAATTTTTGGCCCGCCCGAATAAGCCATATATTTTTTTCTATTTTTTAATTACGTTTCTCTTTTTTCTATAATATGCAATTTATCTCTTTCTTTGTAATTGATTTCATAAGTTTTGTTTTCTTTAATTTCTATTTTCTTTGTTATACAACAATTAATATTGGGAGATTTATATAGATAGTTAATTGAATATAACCACCTTAAGTAATATTAATAAATGTTATAAGTTACAAGTATTATATTAATATAAAATATGTTCAATAAAAAACAATGAGTCTTTTATCACCAATATATACCATTAAGCCATATTTTGAGAAGAAAAAAATAATGTTTTTTTTTTTGTTAAACAAAATAAGGCCCTTTTTGGCCCATTTCAGCCCTATTTGGCCCTATTTGAGGGCAGGCCCGACCCGGCCCTTTCGGCCCTAACGGATCGGGCTTTTCGGGCGGGTAAGGGTTAGCATATTTAAGCCCTGGCCCGACCCTACCCGGCCCTAAATTTTGTTGACTTTGACTAGGCCCGGCCCGGCCCGGCCCGACCCTAAGCCCTAAAATTTAGGGTAGGGTCGGCCCTAGCCCGGCCCATGATGACCCCTACACGCATGTAGTTCGGTGGTTGGGGCACTCACTTTCACTCCCACTTGCGTGGGTTTGAATCTCCCCAAAAGCAAAGTGTTGATTTATTTTGGATTTTTTCATTTCAGATTGGTCAGGGTCATTTTAGGAATTTCACTTCCATGTGGAGCCCACCTATGCTGATTTGGATCTCCACGTCAGCACCTAACGACATAAATTAACGGAATCATAACGGATGGACCTATTAGACGAGAAAATGATAGTGTGAGGGTGTTTTTGATGAAATTGAAAGTCGATGGACTGAATTGATGTTCGACCCAAACCACATGGTACTAAACAGTAATTAACCCTTCCTTTTATTACAAGTCATCAACAACTTATATTCTTCAAGTACGGGAAGATGAGACCCGAAATACCTGGGACCAACTCAACTTGCAAAAACAATAAATATGTGCATTAAACTACCATAAAAGGACAGATGAATCTGAACAATTGGTTAACAATCTAACAAGAGAGTAATTGATTATGCACTCACAAGACAATGTACATTGAACACCATTGCTTAATTTAGAAATCTTAAACAAGAATGTTGATGGCAGTTCAATGTTGTTTTTTTTTTTTTTTTCCTTTTATCCTCATCAATTTCATTTTGATTTGACGAGGATAGGTAAGAAAGACGGAAGATGGGCACGGTGCTGGACACTAGAGCAAAAGCAAGAATAGTGCTTCCATGTAATGGAAATGAAAACATATGGATTACACGATTTGTAGAGAAGATAAAATCAATATGTGCATGACAAATAATTAAAGCGAAACAATTAGTGATACGATATGAAAATTAGGCTTAATTGATGTAGAAATATACGAAGCAGACAACCAGAGACACCTATAATCAAAAGAAGACTAGCTAAAGTAGAAGCTAAGGACCAACAGGCTGACTAAAACAATCATGCATGATTTTTATTACTGGATACGCATTAGTATGCAATACAGCTTTGACAATGAATGAATACAAAATACATGGTTATACTCCCCAGATTCATAATCTACTGACCTAGTCCAATATACCATAGGCAAACACAAAATGTGAATACTTAAATTCATGAACGCGCATCATGCAAGTTAAGTTTGACAGAAGCTAAGACTATAATTATGTAACAACACATCAGCCACAACCAAGCTCACATTCGAAGTTATCTTCATCAAAGAAAGCATTGGCAGATGAAGTCCAGTTAATACTCATGTTATATAAGAGTAGGGTTTCAAGAATTGAATCTGCGTCTTCAAGTCCTGGATATTCCATCAAATCAGTGTGTTAAATAGGGGCAGGGTTAAACTGAAGCATTTCAAGTAAAAACTTGCACTGGAACGAAATGGTTCAGTGCTCATACCATGTTCTTGGATGGGTTTGGCAACCATATTATGAGAAAATCCCATGCTGACAAAATGATCAGGAACTTTGGTTTGGGAAGGTCCTGAAAATGAGCTAGCCTGTAGGAAGATAAAAAGGAATTGCATGTTGAGAATACTATATATATGATTATATAACCATCTAAGTGTCGTACTTGCTTATACATGTATACTTTTGTGCATACACATTAATTGTGTATGTTTGCAAGTTCATTGAAGTCATGAAAAGTAACTATCAAAAAAGGATGATAGTGTGCTCAGGAAAACCAAATTAGTCAAACACAATTAGCTTCACAGCAACAAGGCACTGTGCAAGTTATGATGGGAAAAATAAAATAATCATTATGAATTCCATAGGGTGCAAGGTACAGTTTGGTTAGGTAGATAGAATGCAATACTTCTAGCTTCATAGGATCCAACCTTCCCATATCTTAATTACACTCATGCAGTCTCAGCTAAACTATGAACCAAAGCATGACATTATAGGATGCCAGCGTGAATTTTGAAATCTTTCAGATAAAACTGGAAAGGTGGATAGCTAAATTTTCTGGAAGCAAAAGCACCAAAACCATAAATACATCTTTAATATTTGAGATATTCAATCGCTGCTTTTCGGGGGAGAAGAATTAAAAGAAAAAAACCAATAATCTACAGATAAGAAACTTTGTTAGGACACCTAATGAGCCATAGTCACGTCCAATTCTGCTACTTGTACCTTGGAATGCTCAAATCTCTATATAAAAAATAAATAAATAAATAAAATAAATAAAAAGGGAAGAAACCTGAATATCATCCATATGCATTTTACTAGTTAATTAGATGAAGAGTTTTCAAGAATATCCAGTGAAGAAACGCTTTGCACAGTTGATAACATACAGAGCAAGCCAGTATTTCATCTGCCCCAATGAACTTATCACATAATAGATTCATATCATCAATATCCAAAGAAATATAATTCTCTACGTCAGATTAAATGTTTACCTCCCCAGAGCCTGGATCAGCTGAAGAAGATAAAGTGAGGTTTTCAATCTCAAGCTCATCTTCAGTATCCCAGTCAACATCATCACCGTCTACCCCAGATGTAATTCCATCCTTAACAGGATATATAAACATAATTGCGAAATAAAGTACATGAACTTGCAAATACTATAATTTTTACACACACAGGACAAAACTCAAGAATTTAGTCCAATGAGGGTTCACTCAAGCATTATAACCAGACTGAACCAGCATTACAATTAACAAATATAGCAAGGCAGACCTTATACCAAAGAGCCAAAGAAACGCTACCTCCAGTCCACATTAAGAAGAAAAGGCAATTTCAATTTATAAGATACTAAAGCCAACAAGGGCCACAACAATGCCTATTATGAAATCTCCCTGCAAGCACTGCCTACCCACCTTCACCCTAAAAGTCCTGGTTTTCATTACATTCGATCAACCTCGAAAATGGCCAACACAATACAATTTCACAAAACGTTGTCATTAAGCATGTCATTGCCACAACTCCACAAACTATTAAATTTCTAGGGGAGCCACATAATTTCATTAAAATTGCTAAGAAGCAATGCAAGGTTATTTAAAATTCTCTGTAATAGCACACCATTGTACATGAGTACACGGTATAAAAGTACAATATTAATGGTGCAAGCCTACAAGTGTACTGACAGCTTATAGACTATAAGTCTATAATCAACATGAGAAGCGTTATATGCTTTTCCTATCAAAGTAACTAAAGAAAGGCAATTCAGTCTATTGCAAAACAACTTCAATAATATCGGTTATGCGAGTAAGATTATAGTGTCATTTGGAAATAACTTGGGGAGTCGACTTATAACTAGGAAAAAATCAAAGCAAGAGTGATCAAGACTCACCTAACCTGTAAAAGATGAAGGGAAGAGAGCTCCAGAAAGTAATTTCTGTAGAAATTCAAATGAGAGAAGAGGAGGCATTGTCCATTCATGATCTGCAACTCATTTCTGCCATGGGATCAGAAAGCCCTTAATTTTGGTCTTTCAGAGTGGCCAGTGGTTGATCACTGGATCCTCTATATTTCTGCCAGTCCTACAATTCTTCAAGGGTGCAACTCCTGCTACCAGTGCCGCTGGTTTCCCCTGCAACTGGAATGTCAAAACCAATCAATATATCCTCAAAAGGAGACATCCTACTGCTTGATTGAGTGGTTGTTTGGTTCAAGTCTTGCACATCTTGCTCATATATCAGACGGACTCCACACTCCTTCACCTTCAGACCCGGCCCTCTGGTTTCAAATAAGAACTCAAGCTGACTGCAACTGTTATGCCACCACTCTGTACCAAAGTATTTATCTTTAGATACATAGAATAGCCACAGGTGATCTGATTCAACCTGGCAAAATTCTTCACTAAAGCGAAATGCGGGCTGTCTGCCATATACTTCCAATTCTCTTCCATCAAGCTTCAGGCAACATACAAGATGATGAGTTGCATTAAAAGTCTTGAATTCATCTATATAAAGCTCATCCACCGGATGGTGCTCATGGAGTACAAAAACAGCACACAAAGCAAATCCCAAAAACCGACCGTTAATCCAATGTACAGGTAGAGATACACTTAATGAACACCCAACACTCTGACGGCTGAACCACTCATGAATATTACTTCCAGGAATTACAAATTGAAAAGTTTCCCTCTTATTAGAGATTCCCTGTGCAAGCAGAGATAGGTTATTAGCTGATTAATGTCTATAAATATATGAGCAGAAACACACACACACACACACACACACTTGGAGCGGGAGTACCTGATACAAGAATGTCTTCAGCATTTCAAATGCTATGTTATTGCATCCTTGATTGCCATTTAGATTGAAGCAATTGATGAAATTGAAATATGATTTGTTTAATCTGTTCAAATTTGATGCATCAAACAAGTATTTCAGTGAAGTACAACCATCTGCCCTTAAATCCAGTCTACTATTTGATGGAAGGTCTGAAAACTCTTCAAGTCTCTTGCAATTCTCCAAGTTAAAGTTCTCAAGCTTCGAAAGCAATCGAATGCCTGAAGGAACACGAACAAAATTGTTTCCACTTAGATTCAAGGTCACCAAAGAGGGAAAGTAACCAAATTCGTTGGCAAATGCTCCTTCACCAAGATTGCAATTACTCAGGTTCAGATATGTTAAATTACACAGACCAGAAATAGGCAAGCGGAAACTCGCTGGCTCTGTATTCACTTTTTGAGACATAGGCAAGCGGAAACTCGTTGGCTCTATATTCACTTTTTGCACCAATCCAGAAGGCAAGAACTTATTTAAAGATCCCAAAACTACTTTGCATCCACGAAAGATTGAACCTCTCACATATTTTATGCGATCATGGGTAGATGACATTTCCTCAAAACTGCCCATCTCCCCCACATTTACCTGATGTTCGCCGAGTTTCAAGCATCCAGAAAGATTAAGATTTTCAACAGACTTCAATTTATTGATGGTCCTTGGAAGACAAACAAGATTTCTGCAGTTGCTTAGATTCAATGTCACAAGGCCAGTCAGCCGTCCAACTGAAACAGGCAGTTCCTCAATGGCAGTCCCATCAAGATAAAGCACTGACAAACGTTCCATATTTCCAATAAACTCGGGAATCTTCTTAACTTTTGAGCAGTTAGAAAGAATTAATGTTTCAAGAGATTGCATTTCAATTTTACTTGGCAGCCTCCTGAGACTTTTGCAGTCTTTAAGATTCAGGACAATAAGCTTTTTGAGAAATCCAAGGGATTGATGGATTCTTACCAAATGAGAACATCCTTCAAGATCTAAAGTCTCAAGATTCTGAACACCTGTGAGGTCTGGGGTCTCCACAATGTTTTGAGAATGGCAGAGTTTGATGAACTTCAACTTGAAAAAATTCTGTTCATAAAATAGAAACAGTGAGCCACCACACAGAACAGACAATTTGCTTCATAGAGATAAACTATTAACTAATAGCCATACCTTTGTTCCCTTCCAAAGATGTTTAATGTTGCTGTGGCACAAGTTAAGTTCAATAAGTTCATCTGCTTCAAAATTTTGTGGGAGAGATCTTAAGGGATACCCAGTCCATTCGAGGAGTTTCAAGGAATTAGAAAGACAAGTGAGGCCTTTGGGAAGGTCCACATTATGAATATGGAGAAGACTAAGTTGAGACAAATTTGAAAAGGCTTCTGGCTTCCAATGAGCCACTTGTAATTCAGTCAACTCCATTACCATGCCTTGGATTGAATCTGTTCCCTGATAATGAACACCAAGAATAAAAACTCAAGTGCAGAACACAAACAATACCATGACTCAAGCAAATTACAAGCAAATCTGCCTTATTTCTTTTTCACAGAATAATTGAATTGCAGAACACAAATAATAATATGCTTAGCTTCTTCTTTTTTTCATGATCAAACTCTTACCTTATTTCTCTTCAGCACATTGTTGATTTCTTCATGAGACCATAATCTACTACGTTTGCCTGGCTCTTTAGGAGACTGTTCCCGAACAATTTCCCAGCCCATTTCTTGTAGCAAATCATGAATCCACAGTTCATTGTTGGAGATAGTTATGAGAGATCTATCAGCAAGAACACTCAAACCAATGACAGGGTTTAGCTGGCAATAGTCTAGTATTTGTGTCACACGATCCTTATCCTTCCCCTTGTAAAAGCAAGCAATATGTAGGAATATTTCTCTGTCTTTTTCATCCAGTCCATCAAAACTAATCCGAAGCACGTCAATAATGCGTTTATGTGGTGTGTTCTTTAGCCTATCTATTGCACTTGCCCATTCATCAGTGCTTCTACCAAAGAGAAAAGAACCTAAAACCACGAGAGCCAACGGAAGCCCCTGAGCATACCCTAAAATATGGTAGCACAGATCCAAATAATCTTCTGGTGGGGGTAATTTCTTAAAAGCCTTCAAACTCAAAAGTTGAAGTGCTTCATCACAGTTTAACCCGTTAGCTTTGTATGTAGCATCAACATCATGTGCCTTTAACAACTGAACATCTGTGGTGGTTATGATAATTCTACTCCCCGGACCAAACCAGTTGCGACTTCCAGCCAATTTCTCTAATTGTGTCAACTGATCCACATCATCAATAACAACAAGCATCTTTATTCTACACAACCGCCTTTCTATCATAGCAGTTCCTGTGCATTCATCCTCTATATTTTCAATTTTTGCCATCAGGATTTTGGAAAGAAGTTTTTCTTGTAGAGACACTAGGCCATTGTTTTTAGACAGTTCTCTAACATTGGAAAGAAAGCAGGTTCGGTCATAATTTTGACAAATTTGATCATGGATAGCTCGAGCAAGTGTTGTCTTACCTATGCCCCGCATGCCATGGATCCCTATAAAACGCACCCCACCAAGCTGCGGATATATGTAATTGCTTAATAAATCATGAATGCGGGAATCCATTCCTATGAAGCCCTGGTCAACACTTGAAGATATATACAGGGACTTCTTTAGTATATGATTAGCAATCTCCTCAATTACTTTTGAATCATGTCTGAGAAAATTTAGATAAAATTGTGAGTTGGAAACTTAGCAATGTAACATAACTGGCAAAACTCAATATTAGCAAGGAAACATAACAGCAACATTGCTTCAGGATAGGATTGAATATCTATGTATGAGTAGTATGGAGGAAGGAGACTTACGGATAAAAATCGGAATGCCAGCCAGAAAGATTGGCGACCTCAGTCAAAGCAGCTGTCCAGGCATTTAGTCTGTCCTCATTCTTCCCATAAACTTCTTCATGTTCCCTTACTTCCACATCTACTCGGTGTTCCCATTTGAGCTCAAATCTTCCCCTTTGGTGCCGCACATCAGAAGGATCCACCCTGTAGAAGACGGGGAGGACTTGTTGGCCCTTGTCTTTCATGCATTGAATAATCTTGACGAGTTCATCCAAGCACCATGACGAAGAAGCATAGGTGCGTGAGAGAATGACAATAGCAAATCTAGACTCCTCAATTGCAGCTAAAAGTTCAGGCCCAATGGATTTTCCTTTCTCAAGCTCTGGGTCATCCCGAAAGGTGAGAATTCCATTATGATTTAGTGTAGAATACAGAAGAGAGGTAAAATTCTTGCGCGTATCTATCCCCCTGAAACTTAGAAAAGCATCGTATTTCCATTGACGACGAGAAGAGGTTGACGCCATCTATGTTTGGTTGGCAGAGAGAGTAGAAAGGAATTGCAGAGAAAAATTGTAAAACAAAAGGAATTGCAGAGTATATTTGAGTCGATCAGAGCATCTCCCATGGATTATAGCCTACCCCTTACTCCCACCGTAAGCCATATCCCAAAGACCAAGAAAATTTTTTAGCCTTCTCAAATTTGCTGGGCCAAATTTGGCTGCAGATTTGGTAAGCCAAATTGTGGGCTCCGCTGCTTTTTTTTTTTTTTTTTTTTTTCATTAAGAACATAAATTTTACATTTAAGAAAAATCATGTTTTCTATATACATGGGTTATTTATAATGTTACTAAATATAAAAATTACATCATTGTAAATATCTTCTTGAGATCTTTAATATGAGCCCAATATTTGATATGTTTAGAATTTTTAAAATAAATGTATAACCATTAATTTTTATGATATACTTATTTTCATTTAACCAAATCGACTAGTTTTATTGATAGCCTCGTCAAAACCATACTCGGAAATATATTCTGAGCTGGGAAAAAGAGTACTAGAATGTGAAATACTAAAACATAAACAACAACATACAGTAAAACAACGAAACTAACAATTATTGAATTACACATAAAAAACTAAAATTAGGTAGTATTCCGGTAGATTAGCATCACTTCCTCCATAACCATCGCTTGTTCCGAATCCACCACTTTCATTGTACTGAGGCACTCCTCTACCGCTACTTGTTCCAAACCCACTACTTCCTCCAGCATGTGGTACTCCTCCACTCCCACCACTTCCTCCGAATCCACTTGAAAATTGTAAAGGACTACCAAAATTTCCGGAATGAAATGTAGCTTCAGAACCACTTTGAAACTGGTTTAGGTTACTAAAGTTACCATAGCCAAATGTAGTAGGTGGTGATCCTTGTGATTGAGACTCACGAGCTCTTCTTTGCATAACTTCTGCCTTACTCATCTTCAAGAATTCACGGTCTGTTGGATCTGTTATGGAATCCAAATTGGTCAGCATGATTTTATTCTCTTCACGCTGACGTTGAATATCCAATTTGCTTGACGTGTAATGGTCAAACTTGGAAGCGAAGCTTGATCTCTCCATCATACTTTTTTCAAGTAACTCTTTTATTGCTTGGTTATCGGCCATGATCTTCTCATAATTCTTTTTCTTCTCATCGGTGACTTTCCTTTTCATCTTTGCCATCCTCGTTCCCATGGGACGATCATGTGAAGCAACTTCATCGTTGATGTACTCTTGCTCATCTCCATCTGCATTTAAATCAACAGAAAACGATGGAGTATCAGATGTCCTTGATGTGCGAGAACCTGATTGAGATCCTTCAGATGACTCCTTCCTTCTACGAGGTTTAGGAACGGTCATGGCAGCATTATCAAGCCATTTCTCAGCATTTTTTAGAATGGGCCACACATGGTCAAATTGAAACTTTTTCTTCTTATAAGTTGAATCATGTAGGAGAGATTCCTTAGCTTTCTTGAACTACAAAGTTAAAAAAGAAACAAAAAAAAATTGTAAAAAACCGTTAAGATTCAGATAGTCTAAGATCTAATTATACTACAACTTATGATTATGCGATACTTACAATATAGGACTCTGATGCACCACTTGGATTTTGGTACTCAATTTGTCGAATATGACCACGAAGTTTACTGACCGGTAAGCATAGATCAGAAAATCGACTTTGAAGCGACCCACCAGATCGACTCCTTTCCTCAGACTTGCCTTCATTGTAGATAACAGCAATCCTCTCCCAAAGGGCATCCTTTTTCTGGTTAATACCATTAATTGGACATTGAGAAATATCAAGATAAACATGGCACAATTGTATATCTTCTTCTACGGTAAAATTCAACCCACGCTTAGAAGAAGACATTGAAGTAGTAGAAGAATTGGTGTGTTGTGTATTGTGGGAGAAGTAGTGTATTTATAGTCTTCATGTAGATAAATAGTCATTTTAAATAAATGAATCTAACGGTGTTGATGCATTTACATAATCTAATCCAATGGTTGTCATCGAAGGCATTCGTATCTTATCTGACCATATTGGACAATGTGAAATAATGTTATGTAGTTCATTATTTTGATTATGTTTGAAGTACAAGAATTGTCGTCTAATACATAATTTTGAAATGTGTGCAAAATAATTCATTCGTATCTTATCTGACCATATTGGACAATGTGAAATAATGTTATGTAGTTCATTATTTTGATTCTGTTTGAAGTACAATAATTGTCGTCCAATACATAATTTTGAAATGTGTGCAAAATGAATCATGTAGAATTTGTTTAGAAAGGCAATACAATTATTTATTTCATTACAATTAGAAAATACAATTAAGTAATAAATGTAACACACGAGAACTAAGAGAAATAGACAACATTAAAAGAAAATTAACGCAAAAGAAAACATTAATCAACTACTTCAAGCTTCATCTCTGCCATGACGATCCCATAGATGATCAATCAATGCATCCCGAAGTTCAAAATGAGCCGTCTTGTCTTTGATTTGCCTATTTCGAGCAAGAAACTGATTAAATCGTCCATCTTCATCAACGACCATCTCAACAGTAGGGGCTGGCGCCTAATTAAATTCTCTAATCGGAGCTGTCAAATCACGCTCATCCTCAATGATCATATTGTGCATAATGATGCATGTAGTCATTATATCATGTAAAACACGTTTATCCCAAAAACGTGCTGCACCCTTAACAATTGCCCAACGTGATTGAAGTACTCCAAAAGCACGTTCAACATCTTTCCTACATGATTCTTGCTTTGTGGCAAAAAATTGTTTTTTTCGTCCTTGAGGATCATGAATTGTTTGAACAAGTGTGGACCACTTGGGATATATGCCATCAGCTAAGTAATAACCGACATCATAAGCCTTATCCTTAATAAAATAATGACATGGAGGTGATTTACCTGCAGCAAGCTCCGCAAATAAGTAGGATGCTTCCAAAACATTGATGTCATTGTTGGAGCCTGGTAAACCAAAATATGCATGCCATATCCAAAGATCATAATCAGCAACTGCTTCTAAAATAATTGTTGGCGATCCACTACGCCCTGCATACGCACCTGCCCAAGCTGCTGGACAATTTTTCCACCTCCAGTGCATGCAGTCTAAGCTTCCTAACATTCCTGGAAACCCACGTTCTTCACCAATATGAAGGAGTCTTGCAACATCAATAGCTGTTGGTTTTCTGAGATATTGCTCTCCAAATATTTCTACAATAGCCCGACAAAACTTTTTCATGCATCTAATTGCTGTGGACTCACCAATTTTTAAGTATTCATCGAGAGAATCAGGTGGTACACCATATGCAAGCATTCGAAAAACAGCTGTGATTTTTACAAAGGATGACAATCCGAGCCTACCAATTCCATCGTGTTGTTGCATAAAGAAATTGTCATGATTTTTGACCGCATCAGCAATCCGATAAAATAAACTTTTACTCATTCGAAAACGTCTGCGAAATTTTTGCTCACCAAATCGGAGGACCTCCGCAAAATAATCTGTAAACAAATTGTGTGCAGCAGCTTCTCGATCACGATAAACAACTATGTGACTAGGAATTGCACCTCTCCGGCATGATTGAGCATCATCTTCTTCGCCGTCGAGATTTTCTGCTAAGAGGAGATTGTTGTTAGCACACATATGAAGTAACAAATCTTGTTCCCGATCAAATGCGGCCAAGACAGAATTGCAATACTCAACGGTTCCATTTGAAGAAAGAGAGGATGATGATATTTGGGATGAATCCATTGTAGTGACTAATTTGAGAGAGAGAGAGAGAGATTGAAGAAAGTTGAGTGAAAATTGTTGTGATGAAAACAATAATAATGTCCAAGTTTTTATAGAAATTTTTGTGCATCAAATAGAGCCGTTTATAGCCGTTATTGACAACTATCATTATATCATTGATTGAAAAACTAGCCGTTTTTTTGTCATTTTCAAATTATAGCCGTTTATAGCCGTTACTGACAACTATCATTATATCATTGATTGGAAAAATAGCCGTTTTTTTTTGTCATTTTCAAATTATAGCCGTTTATTACCGTTATTTACAACTATCATTATATCATTGATTAGAAAAATAGCCGTTTTTTTTTGTCATTATCAAATTAAATTATAGCCGTTAGATGTGATGATATTTGATTTTGGCCTACAGAATTTGGCCTACGGTGGCAGCACTGTTTTTTGTTGGTAGGCTAAAAAAGCATATTATAGGGAATATTCTGTTTTTGGTAGGCTAAAACCATTTGGCTTATAGCCTACCATGGGAGATGCTCTCAGAGTAGCATAGCCGCCTGTTGTTTCTTGTCAAAAGATATACTTAATTTCCACCCAACATTGTACTTTGAATATAATATTCAACTCGTCTATATCTTTTTCACAACTTTCAATTTTCCATCTCATTTGGAACCAACCCAAATGACAATTTTGACTACACAGCTGCATCGGGGTGTCCAACCAAATTGAGCATTGTTGCGGCAGAACTAAAATCTCCCATGATGAAGGTATGTCTGCAGCATTGCAATTGATGAAATTGAAAAATGATTTCTCCAAACTGCTGAAATTACATATATCAAGTTTCCAGGGAAGAACAACCATCCGCCCTTACACCCGTAACTTTTCAAGTCTCCTGCAATTCTACAACTTAATATTTTCAATGGTTGCAGGAAGACTGATAAAAAAAATTTCCACTCAGATCTAATGCCACCAAAGAGGGTAAGAAGCTAATGTCATTGGGAAATGATCTTTCAACAAGATTGCAGTTGCCTAGGTTCAGAAAGGTTAGATTACAGAGATCAGATTTTCTCTTGGCACTAATCCAGAAGGCAACCATGAGAAATTGAATCTTTCATATCTATGGAAAGGTCATTGGAGGATCGCAGTTCTGCTACAGCAGTTGTACTTGCATCGTTTCCCTCCTAACAATACTTTTGATGACATCTGTTTCCTTTTCACACCTGAATATTAATAGGGAGGGAGGGAGAGAAGGGTATCATTTCATCAATGTATTATTCCAATTGAAAGACTCCCTCAAACTTATTAGGGATAATGACTACTTACCCATAGAATACCAAATACAACCCCATACACTCCACCAACTTATTTTCAACCCCACTCACACAAAAGTTTTCTCTTTTTCTCCAAACTATTCCTTTCACTTAATGTTTATTCCATTAATACCCCTTTCTCTAGCTTTTACTATTCTTTTGTTTCCTTTTATTTTCTTTTGATGAAACGTGGTGGGCCCATCTTGAATTTATTTGTCTAAATATAATTGCAGCAGAATTGTATCCTCCATTCGACGGTAAACAGTAGATTTTACTATTCCTAATTTCAATCGTTGATAGACTTGAATTAGTTGCAATCTGTAAGAATACTAGCAAAGAATTGAAAAAAGAAAGAGAAAAATTGAAAAAGCTGAAAGACTATAGAGATAGTCTTAACAAAGAGACTCCCAACTATTGGGATATCATTTATAGACTCCAGACTAGGATCTATAAATTAGAAGAAGATATTGATAATCTTTTATATGTTCTAGAGATAGAACAAAAACCACTTGATTATTTGAGCATTGGTTAGATCCGCCTCGGTTGGTATCAGAGCTTGTAAAATAGCTCAAAGGAGAACCCCTCCTTAATGGGGACAATGTCAGAATTGTTATTAGAGAAAATAAATTCTCTACTGAAATCTTCTGATGAGAAATATCAGAAGCTGTTACTAGAAATATCTAGATGCCAGTCTCATCTAGAGAAACTACCTGCTATAATCCACCAATTGGAAAGATTGGAAAACAAACTGGATTATATCAAGTAACTTCCAAAAATGGAAGAAGAAAAGCTGACAGTCGTCAGTAGAAAAATCAATGAACAGCAAAAAATGCTGGACTCTATGAAAAATATACTGAAGGACAAGAAAGTGCCTACAGTAAAAAAGAAAGCTAATGGATTCAAACCATTAGAAAGGCCAGACAAAAATCCTGTTCCAAATATGATTTTTCTGGATCCTTCAACTAGTTCTACTAGTATCCGGTATGAAAACCCGGAAAAAAGAGAAATAAAGATGTTAAGCATCTTTGGAAAAAAGAAAGGAGTACAACTCCTAAATGCTGAAGAATTTGAGTTCAATGAGATTGAACAAGAAGTAAAAAATTCCTCAATCCCAAAGCTAGATTTTAAACAGATCTACAAAAGAGGAAAATTTGATTTAATGGATAGCCATTATTTCAAACTACTGGAGATTACAACACCAGCAACAGCAGGTGGAGAGACTGATCTTCTATTGATCACTCCAGCAGAAGTTTCCAGAGCACAATCAAAAAAATATCAATTTATGCATATTGGAGCAGTCCAAGTAGGCATAAATCTGCTTGCTCGTGAAGGAATAAACTGTTCAGTCCTATGTGTTCTACAGGACAACAGGTTAACAGACTTCCAAGCTAGTCTGTTGGGAACACTCGAAGCATCCCTATGCGACCAAGTGGCGTATTTCAACTGCTTCCCTAACTTCACCACCAGCTTGAAAGATGCAGCTCACTGCCTTAGACTGAGAGTCAAAACAGATGGCATATCCATGAAAGAAGATATGCAGGAACTTGCAATAGTATATAGAATATACTATAAATTGATGAGTACTACAGTAGCCCCTAAGACAAGGATTACAAATATCCCAGGTCTTACTACTGGATTCCTCACCAATCAGAAGAACCATTCACAGCAGATCCACAAAGTTACTTGGAATGAAGTAACATTTCCTCTTGAATGGAAATTATCTGGTCCAAAAAAGCAACCAGAAAGAGCAAAAGCAAAAATCTACGAGAGTAGAAGAACTGGAGAAATCAGCCTCAACTTCGACAATCACAGGAAAAGTGATGTCTGTCCTGAGAACCTCAGGATAAACAGCAGTCTTCTGAGAAGAAGCTACAGCACTAGAGAAGCTAGTGTCAGTGGTACAAAACCCACTATTGAAGAGCCAATATCAGAAGAAGATCTGGAAGCTGATCTAAACAGACCAGTCCATATGCTCAGAGCTGAGAGGCTCTATGATCTTTATGAAGAAGCTGAAAATTGTGAAAATCCTGAACGATTAGAAAAACTAATCGAAGAAATGAAAGAATTCAAAATCAGAAAGACAGAAAAGTCTTTCCATATCAAGATATTGAAATGGAAGAAGGAGAAAGCTCCAAGACTTCCATCGCTCGAGAAAAGGGAAAAGTCAAACTCCCTATACAGAAGGCCCCTACGGGCAAAAATGGAGAAAGAAATTCTCAAAGATTTGTCCCAGAGGACAAGATACCCAGAGTACCAATCTCCAACTATGGAATTTGGCTAGATCTGGATAAAGCTCTTGACAAGAGAAAAACTCTTGACCAATGGGTAGATAGCCTAATGATGGCCTCTGCTCTTACCCTTGGAAAATTTGAAGCTCCTGATCTTCAGATGTACTTTGAAACTACTCTCACCAGGGTAGCAAAAAAGTATTACTTCTCTTTCAAGGAAACAGCCAGAGGAAAAGAGTGGCTGGAAGAAATCAAGACTTCAAAGTCTCCGTATGATTTTGCAGTATCCCTGTACGATCAGTTCTGTGGAGATCTCTCAAATTTGAGTGAAAAAGCCAAAGAAACGGCAAAATCGAATATCTATGCTCTCAAAATCTGTGACATGAGATATTTCGAAGAATACCTGAATGAGTTTCAGGAATACTACTGTACAATTGGTGAACTAGAGAATACTGATCTAGTTAATCTGTTGCACAGAAAACTCCCTGAACCATGGAGAACAGCTGTGAGAGAAAGCATAGCTGAAAAACCAATTGAAAGATTTTCAGTTGGAGGAATTGCCGACAGAATCCGGCAATTACTGAAAGAACAATGCAAAGCCAATCTTAGAGCTAAGATGGCCAAGAAGCAACTCAGAGGAGTTGAAAATTTCTTCTATGGAATATTGGATATGCCCACAAACTGGGGATGTCATGAATCCAAGTTCCACTGAAAAAGAAAAGAAAAATATTACTCTAAAAAATTCAAAAGGAGTAATCAGAAGAAGAATTGGAAATTCAAGAGAAGCTCCAATTACAAGAAACAGAAGGATGAAGATCCTAAAAAGAAATTCTTCAAGAAAAAGAAGAATACTCATAAGCATAAACAACCAAGCAAGAAAGCTTGCAGATGTTGGTTATGTAAAGCTGAAGGGCACTATGCCAATGAATGCCCAGAGAAGGGTAAAAGATCTACTAAAGCTCTCTTTGAAGAATATGAGCAAATAGTAGAAGTAGCAAATATGAAGGGCTACGAAATAGCCTATTCTGATGATGAAGATGATGACAGGTCAGTTTACTCTGCCTGGTCTGAAGAAGAAGAAACTTCATCAGAAGAGTCTGAGATAGATTCTGAAGTAGAGTACTTCGAATCCAGACAAATGAATGTTTTGAAAATCAAAAACTGGGAAGAAAGCAAGACAGAATCCTTCATGTCTTCTTATCAGGTGAACCCTGGTACATTCGTTTGTGACTACTGCTTTTGTCACGAAAAGAATGGTCTTTCTATGTTTTGTGAAGAGTCAAAAAAGACTTATCACAAAGAATGCTTCATAGCTGAAGCTAGAAGAAAAACCAAAAATGGCCTTGTCAGCCAATTGGTTGAACAAGAATATGAAGAATATCTCTCTGAACAAAAAGAGAAAGAAAAAGCAAAAGAGGTAGAAACTCTGTTCCAAAAAATTATGGAACCTTCTCCTCCATCTTCCTCAGAAAAGAAGGAAGAAATCATCGGTGAAGAAAACATCGATGAAGATATTGAACTGGTTGAAATACCAGAAAATATAGAACTGGTGAAACCACCAGAAACTGTTCATCTCTTAGAACGACAGGAGGTTACTGAAACATGGGATCTACTTGGCAAACCATCTGGAAAGTTTGATTATAAAGTCAGATATGACCCTCCGTCATGGTTCAATGATCCAGAGATCAACAAGATAATTCCTACAGACTGGGATGATACAAAACCTTCTAGTTTTGATAGATTACCCACTCAGGAAAATGTTCCAGAAGAATGCAAACCGTTCATTCCAAAGGAACAAGCTCAGGAAAATGAGCTTCATCAGTCAAAAGTCGTCTCTACTAGTAGATATAGCAACTACATAGAGATTGGACTGAAATTCCCTGATCACAGAAAATATCATCTACATGCCTTTGTAGATAATGGATCGGGATTTACTGTGGCAAAGAGATTTGCAATTCAAGACGAACTCTGGAAAGAAGACAAGAAAAAGTCAGCTACTGGTGTTACATTTGATGGAAGTCATCTCACCATGAAGAAGGTAGCAAAGAATGTTCATATCACCATTGGTGGAGGAACATTTATCATCTAGAATGTTTGGCAATCTAAAGGCCAAGGATCTGATTTCTTGTTGGGAAATGATTTTATTCTCCAACAACGATTCATTCAGGATGAAGAAGCGATAGGCTTCAGAAAAGGAGAACGGGTGTTCTGGGCAGACCGACTCACACAGACAAAAAGTGTGGTAGGTCCCGGTTTTACTACTCAGTATCAGAGATCGCAACAGAATACAGGTGATCTTACCCCTTAGAAACCCAAATTTGAACTCATACTCTAAATCAAGCATCAAGAAGAATAGCTTGTTCAAGCATCTGAAGAATCTTCTGAAGAAGAAGAAGAAGAAACTAGTGAAGATGAAGAGGCTAGTTTCATCTATGAGCATAACCTCAAGCATTTCCAGAATAAGCTTGAGTCTCAGAAAATTCCCACTCTTGAAAGAATCAAGAAACTACTCGAACAGAGTATCGATGTAGACCCTCAGAAGTTTTGGGAAAAAGACCCAGTGGTCTGTGAATTGAAATTGCATGACATGAATGCTATCTGCCATGTCAAAGCCATTCCTCAGTATAAAGAGGAAGATAAAAAAGAATTCAGGAAAGATATTGAAGATCTCCTGAAAAAGAGATTAATTCAACCCTCAACTAGCCCTCATCATGCTCCAGCATTCTATGTAAGAAACCATGCAGAGAATCTACGAGGAAAAGCTAGAATGGTTATTGACTACAGAGATGTCAATAAGAAGACTATCAAAGACGGCTATCAGATCGCTCAAGTCAGAGTGCTGATAAACCAGCTTAGAGGAGCCAAAGTCTTTTCGAAATTCGATGCAAAGTCGGGTTTCTGGCAGGTCAAGATGCATCCTGAGAGCATCCCTCTCACTGCATTTGGAACACCACAAGGTCATTACGAGTGGCTGGTAATGCCTTTTGGTCTAAAGCAAGCTCCCTCAATTTTCCAAAGAAAGATGGACAACATCTTCAAGCATGTAGCGGAGTTCTGCGTCGTCTACATAGATGACATCCTGGTCTTCTCCAAAAATAGAGAAGAACACATGAAACACCTCTATGAGGTAGTAAAGCTGATAGTTCAGCATGGAATTATCCTAGGCGAGAAGAAAATCTTCTTTATCCTTGATGAAGTTGATTTCCTAGGAATAAACATCAAGAATGGAGTCATAAAACTCCAACCTCATATCCTTGAGAAGATCTGGAAATTTCCAGATAGAATTCCTGATGCTAAGAGTCTAGAGAGATTCCTTGGTGTCAAAAATTATGGGAGAGATTTCATTCCTAAAATCTCAGGGTTAACAGCAATGTTATCTCCTAAGACAAGTTCCAAAAGAAAATGGAACTTCACAGAAGATGATGAAAAAATTGTCAAGCAGATAAAAAATCTCTGCAAAAACCTCCCTCCTCTTCAACAACCAGAAGAGAATGATGAAATTATCCTCCAGACAGATGCGAGTGATAATTATTGGTCCGGTGTAGTCCTTGCAAAAACGCCTGGAACTAACATCAAAAAGATTTGCAAATTTTGTAGCGGCAAGTTCAGCCCTGCAGAACTAAATTATCCCACAGGGGAAAAGGAAATTTTGGCTGTCAAGAAAACGATTTTAAATTCTCCAGCTTTTCTTGGAAAACCCTTTACTGTCAGCACCGATTGTGCCAGAGTAAAGAATTTCAAAAATTTCAAACTTGATAAAGCTGCTGATAGAGGAAGATTAGCAAACTGGCAATTATTTCTTAACCAATATGATTATAATGTTGAACTAATTGCAGGAAACAAGAATTATCTTCCAGAAGCATTGACCAGGGAACTAGCAATGTTTAGCCAAAGAGAAGACGACGAAGGTCGTAATCCCAGAAACAGAAGAACTGGGAAAGAATATGAACCTCAAGAAGATCCTATGGAAACCAAAGAAAAGGTTCTTAAAAGGTTTCTGCTAAGTCCTAAAGGACTAGCCTCAACTGATCAATCCCAGGGTAAAGGATTGGCTAGCCCGTCTCAAACGGCAGACGGTAAAGGCTCATCAAGACCGTTGATGGCTGCTGCTTTGCCAAAAAGCAGACCAACTCCAACTGGAGTCATAAATGTTTTTAATTATGAATTAAGAACTTTTGATACTCCTGTGTTCAGAACTGGCAGGAGACTAGCTTATCACCAGAAGGCAATCTTGGATAATCTCTTATTTGCCTTTCAAGAAAGAAGCAGTGGTCTGATGTTCCCAGCTCTCTTTGCATTAGCTGAAGAACTCTACGAAAACGGAAGACCACAATTTGAAGAAAGTCATACACAGCAGAGTGCTGTAAGAAAAGAAAAAATTCTCTTCCTTGAAAGTCCAGAAAGTGCTAGAGTTCCTGTCATGGCACTTAATGAATCAGACTGGCATGAATTCCATAGTCTGATAGGAAGACATAATCCAGAAGACCTGGTTCCTCCAACTCTGTTTATTGTTCCAGGTCCTTATGTTGGGAGATATCTGGTTAATGTTCAGAGTGAACATCCTCAAGAACACAAGCTCTGGCTTGTTGAAAATGGTTTTGTCCATAATCTATGGACCAAGACAAATGATGATCTAAAAGGTTTGCCGCCTATCATTGTCAACACAGTCAAAAACATAAGAAAAAATGACTGTATGCTTCGATTGAAGTTCAGATCCACTCCTCCAGAATGGATCCAGAAGGCAAACGGTGAAGTCAAATATATTCCTCCTTATCATTATGTAAGAATTATTCAGAGGAAATATCTTCAACCAGCTTGTGTAGGGTACAATGGCCAGCCAAACTCAAGTATCCCGTGGATGAAGGCCATGACTCTAGAATATATCAAGAAGATCATCTCAGAAGATGTCCATAATACCTTCCTGGCAGCAGGAGAAAAGATTATTATCACTGCTTACGATCATCCTGACGTAGTCAGCAGTGACTTATTCCTATCTCTTACCAGAAAGGAGATAGATTCGACACTGGCATGCTTACGATGGCTGGAGAAGCTTGAAACAGATAACCACTACAAGATGTATGTTGATACAGATGTCGAAGATAATGCAACAACAGTAAGGATGGCCTAGGCAGACAACGACTCGTTTGTCCTCGGTCACAATTCAGAAACCGACGAGAACATGTGAAGCAGCAGGTGTAGAAAACACCGAAAGTTCTTTTGGACTTTTCCCAAAAGCAACTTTTGCTTTTCAAAAAGCGGGTGAAAAACATTTCACCTGAAAGAATCTGCTTTTCCCCGGCCGACCTCCACCAGCAGGAGCACTAAGGAAAGCAGGAAATCACGGAGTCGTGCTGCACATTTAGTAATTTTGAATTGTAATTTGAGTTCCGCTCCCTATATAAGGAGCTTTAGCTTCTCTTAGAAGGCATTCGGAAAAAGGAGAGGATTAGTTCATATTAGTTTTAAGAAATAGCAGTGTGATTTTCTTTCCTGTCCGTGTGAAGAAGTGTGATTTCATTTCAAGTAAGTACTGTAATCATTCTTATGGATAGCTAAACAGCTTTTAGCTGTTTACCTGAGAATGAGGCTCTAAATTCCTAGCTTGTAATTATGTTTATATGAATAATTTCAGTGTGTTCACCCACTTCATCAAATTTTTAGCAAGTTAAAATTCTGTTATGTTTCTGTTATCTTAATCGTGTTCAGCCAGTATCTTATACTTTCTTTAAGTTCAGAATTCCTGTTTTTTTTTTAGAAAAAGCTTGCCACAACTTAGGATAGAAACAGACAGCAGTGATTCCGCCTGTTAAAGTAACCGTTAGGTGAAAAACTTGGGCATGTTGAAGGCTAGTTTTGTTTTTCTCAGAAGTTGGAACATGGTTTTCTAAGAAAAAATGAGTTTTTGGACCCAAAAGTCAGCATAGGATACACTAGGCACTACTTTAGAAAGGACTACCCTTATGAGTCTTTTCACCTAAAAGTTGTGTAATTGGGCAAAATACAAGGATGTTGGATTGATTGGGCAAAATACCATGAGTTTTTGGGCAAACGGGCACAACCCCAACTTATTAATGACTAAATCAAAGGGCATGCTCATACACCCTGGTTTTGTCAAAATACTTCCCAAAAACCCTAACAAATTAGTTTCGTTCCTCTTCGCCCATAAAGACGTCTCTTTCTTTCTTATTCACACAACTTTCACTTTTTCTTTCCATCAGTACCCTCCTGTTATTTCTTTACAATAGTTTATAATATGTTTATTATTTTCCGTTACAATTGATGAAACGTGGTGGGCCCATTCCAAAAATTTATTTGTTTAAACAGAAAACTGATAGAAAAGCATCCTTTATTCAAAGGTAAACAATACGTTTTATTATTCATAATTTCGATTGTTGACAGACTTGAACCACTACACCAAAAAGAGTCTTTTACGGCCCACAATGCGTGCCGTAAAAGGGTATTTACGGCGCACAAAGGCAGGCTGTAAATGCCGGAGCCGTAAAAGACGTACCTCATTTACGGCACACTAAAATGCGCCATTAAAGTACATCCAAGAACGCCGTGAAAGTGATATCGGAAATGTCACTCATGTTATTTACGGCACATGTTGCACGCTGTAAAAGACTTGATTGCTTTCCCATTTAAGGCGTATAATGTGTGCCGTAAAAGTGTGATTGGGTTCCCATTTAAGGCGCAGCTTGCACGCCGCAAGAAAGGTTTTTTTTAATAAAAAAATTATATTTCTACCAATTTCACATTTGTATCACCATATCCATATGACAAATTAGATGTAAGAGAAACATTTCAATTAGATGAACATACTTTTAGGTGGGCAATCTGTCCGGATTAAGTAAATGCAATTACACAAAAGTAACAGTATGGCTTAAAGCATTTGCAAAAGACATACAAGATTTTAGCTTGACAAAAACAGTATTCATTGTAGGAACTATACTAGTATAGTACCACCAAAAACAGTATTCCATTTTCAGTATTCCATTGTTACTGAAATGCATGCCATCTGCTTTTGCTGATCTGGATGCTAAGGAAGAATTACTATTTGAGGTTTGTAGCTGGCAAGTACGAATTGTCTTCACACTGTCAAAGAACATGCACTTATTAGGATCCATGAAACAGATTGCGAACCTGTGATCACCGAATAAAGAATTTGAGTTAAGAGCCTTTACGTACAACAACATAATATGAAGCCAGAGCACAAATAAGTGAACTCACAAGCTTTGAGGAGTTCCGCAATACAGTTGCAAGCTGGGAATGACTACTTACGAGGGCCTTAATCTTCTTGAAAGATGCAACAACAGATATTGGCACTATATCAGAATGAATAATAAACAGTTAATAGTGATGAAAACTCAACCCACTGAATTCCAATGCAAAATCAATATACATCCTTGCATATAAAACTGGTTTGCAGCACCACAAACAAATTAGGTATTTCTGCAAGGACAAATCTTGCCCTTTAACTTGGAAGGTAAGCATCATATTAAGTATATTACAGAGCCCACAAACACTGAATCTAACTCTCTCACACACATTTAAAACCATAACAGTTCTCAAAGGAAAGAAACAATACAAACAGATTAGTAATTACCAAATCCTTCAGGGTCTTTGTTTATGAACCTCATAAGGTGATCAGTAGTAGCTAAGTTCAGATCACTGAAATAATACTCCACCTGCAAATGTTAGGAGAACAAAAAGAATATCAGGTAAGGTAAAGAGTAGGGAAAGTTGAGATTACAACTATTATATTAGATACTAGTATAGTACCACCAAAAACATTATTCCATTTTTAGATTTTCTCAAACACATTATAGGAGTCAAACCCTGCATACATTCTGGAACACATGTTATCGAATTCCATATGGACCAACTTCATCCCCATTTCAATTCATCCAATGTCAAATTAAGTTTGTAGCCAACATACTTTTAGACACATATATGAACACTATTACATAGCATATAATCTGCTATAATAGAAAAATCAAGTAGGGTATACCTTTAGAAGTAGGGAGCTCCTTGCCTTCTTTAGTAAAAAACTCCCTCAACGACACCAATGGTTTCTCCTTGAACTCTTGAACTGTCACCTTCCTCTTATGCGAAGGCTGCCCCATCCATACACACACAGTACAAGAATGCTTACCGATTAATGCAAAACAAGGATTCGTGCATTAGTTCATTATTGAAACAAAATTATTGATTTAATTACAATCATATGACCTATTACTGCAGACACTAGGGGATTATTCCAGCTCAATGGCGAAAAAAATTGGCATTGATGTCACCACAAACAATACCCCAAAAATCAAAAATCAAATAAAATATCGAATCCAAATTAGCAATAAGCAAGACCAAGAGTTTGGCATACCCTACAAATCACGAGATCGCCATTTTCATCGAACCCACGCTCCTGGTTGCTCTCCTCTGCTACTTTGGACTCCTCGTCGTTTGCTGATTCCGAATCTTTGACTCAGTGGCTTGGTCCATGTCCGATTCTTTCAGGATTAGACAACAATTTCTGCGGCTGAATTCCGACCTACTTTATGTTCATTCTCAAATCTTGAAATTTATACCAGGTGTCTGAATGCGCCAGCCCCTTGAAATGTATAACAGTATAAATAAGCAAATAGTATGAAACTATGAATAAACTTACACACTGTACGTGAATAAATTCAGTTTTATAAGAGGTAATCCAAAAACAAAAACTTAATTTCAATTTATTACCAATACACTCTTCTGCTGTCACATCATACTCAGAGCGAAACTTGGAGTAGGTTCTCCACATCCAAAGTACCAAATATCAAAATAAGTACAGAAAACAACAACAAAATTATGTAAATAGCAACTAAATGATTTTAATACTTTCTTACCTTATCAACATTAGACACCTGGTAGGTCTGGATAGTGACTCCAGTGTCACTTCCTCTAGAGCCAAACCAATCGTTAGAGATTTTTTTTCTTTGTTTTTCAAGTTGAATCGCTAATCTCAAATGTTGCATTTCATGAAAAACCTCCAAATGTAACACACAAGTATCCAGAAGCACAGCGAATTCACTAGATCTCAAGCAAACGAAATTCAAATTAGCATTAAACCACACTGCATAGTCTTCAGCTCAATTAGGATCCAAATCACAGAGAAACTCAGGAATCCTCAAAATCGAACTAAAGGAAAGCAATATCAGATCATTTTATCAAATTATCAAAGCATTTTGAAGCAGAATTTGATTGTAGGAATCGATTTACAAGGAGCAACAACAAGTAAAGCAAGCAAACGAGAAATTGAGATCGGTGAACATACATGGAATTGGAATAGGATTCGCGACTTCCATTGTGGCTTGCTCCGATTCTTCCACTGAGCTCCTGAGGAAAACCAGAACTAAATTAAAGAAATCACAACATGTCACTGAACAAATTGAAAGTTTGAAACTATTACCCACAAAACTAAAATTGCTCATCTGCCAATCGCACAATCATATTGTTTCATATCTAAATGGTATAGAATTGGAAGGAGATCGTGATTTACCCTCAACTGATGGAAACCCGATGAATGAATGTAATCTAGTTTGGGTTTGCTCCGCTCTTGATCTCAGAAGCGAACAAGATAAGAACCCGGCCAGTCAAGAGATTCAAGGTTAGATCAAAGTCGATCATTTGTAATATGGGGTGAAAATGATCGAGAACGATCGAGTATGAGACTGACCGGAGAGTTCATCCCTAGATCTGAGACAACCCTAAAAAAAAAGATCCCACCCAATTTGGTGTACCCATTAGGCCATTACCAACAATAGCAGAGAATATGAGAAGGATTACCAATATGTGCTGAGCGAATTTGTTTCTTGAGCTCCTCTGATATGCAGGATGTGGGGGGGGGGGGGGGGGGGGGGGGTGGGGGGGGCGCGAGAGAGAGAGAGAAGAAAATGAAATGACAATTTGATGGGTTCGGTGGGAAGTTTGAGTTTTGGCAAAAAAAATGGGCGGGGATCCGTAAAAGTGAGAGACCTTCTTACGGAAGAGACATAGAGGGAAGAGATGGAAAATTGAGGTCTGTCGGGGAGAGAGAAAAGTTTTGTTTTATGAAATGAAAAAAAAATAGAATTAGAAAGTGGAGAGGGAAGAGATGGGGGGAAATAAAAACTTTGGTGAAAATTTCGCGCCTTATACTTTTATGGCACACATTAATGTATGCTGTAAAAGGCTATATTAAAAACCACATTAACGGCGTGCATCAATGCATGCCATAAAAGACCAAATAAAAATGGACATTACCGGCGTGCATCAATGCATGCCATAAAAGACCAAATAAAAATGGACATTAACGGCGTGCATCAATGCATGCCATAAAAGATCAAATGAAAATTGACATTAACGGCGTGCATTAGATGCACGCCGTAAAAGACTATACCAGAAAGGGTATTCACGGCATGCCGTGAAAGTGCGCCGTAAATGTATGTCTATTACGGCACTCATTGATGCACGCCGTAAAATGTGCGCGGTAAAAGAGTCATTTTCTTGTAGTGAACTAGTTGCCATCTGTAAAAGTACTAGCAAAGAATTACAAAAAGAGAGAGAAAAACTGAGAAAGCTGAGAGCCTATAGAGATAGTCTTAATAGAGAATCACCTAACTATTGGGATATTATTTACAGACTTCAGACTAGAATCTATAAAATAGAACAATAGATTGATAATCTCGTATATGTTCTAGAAGAGGAACAAAAACCTCTGGATTATTTGAGCATTGGTTAGATCCGCACATCACTGGTATCAGAGCTTGTAAAATAGCTCAAGGAGAACCCCTCCGTAATGGGGACAATGTCAGAATTATTATTAGAGAAAATAAATTCTCTACTGAAATCTTCTGATGAGAAAAATCAGAAGTTGTTACTAGAATTGTCTAGATGTCAAAATCATCTAGAAAAATTACCTGCTATAATCCACCAATTGGAAAGATTGGAAAACAAACTGGATTATATCAAAGAACTTCCAAAAACGGAAGAAGAAAAACTAACGAGTGTTAGTAGAAAATCAAAGAACAGCAAAAAACGCTGGATGCTATACTGAAGGACAAGAAATTGCCTACAGTAAAAAAGAAGACTAATGGATTCAAACCATTAGAAAAACCAGACACAAATCGTGTACCAAACATGATTTTTCTGGAACCATCTACTAGTCAGACTAGTATCCGGCATGAAAATCCGGAGAAAACAGAGAAAAGAGAAATGAAGCTGTTAAGCATCTTTGGAAAAAAGAAAGGAGTCCAACTCCTAAATTCTGAAGAATTTGAATACAATGAAATCGAGCATGAGGTAAAAAAACGCCTCAATACCAAAGCTAGATTTCAAACAGATCTACAGACGGGGAAACATTTGACCTGATGGAAAGCCATCATTTCAAAATACTTGAATTCACAACCCCCTCAACAACAGGAGAGACAGATCTCTTGATGATCACCCCTGCTGAAGTTGCCAGAGCACAAGCAAAGCAGTATCAATTTATGCACATCGGAGCAGTCCAAGTTGGCATAAAACTTTTGGCAAGAGAAGGCATCAACTGTTCAGTCCTATGTGTCCTGCAAGACAACACATTAACAGACTTCCAAGCTAGTCTGTTGGGAACTCTAAAAGCATCACTGTGCAACCAGGTAGCATATTTCAATTGCTTCCCCAACTTCTCAACCAGCTTGAAGGATGCAGCCCATTGTCTCAGACTGAGAGTCAAGACAGATGGCATATCAATGAAAAATGGTATGCAAGAATTGGCAATAGTATACAGAGTATACTACAAACTGATGAGCACCACAGTAGAGCCGAAGACACGGATTTCCAACATCCCTGGTCTCACTACTGGATTCCTCACTAGCCAGAAGAACCATTCACAACAGATTCACAAGGTTGCTTGGAATGAAGTAACTTTTCCTCTTGAATGGAAATTATCCGGTCCAAAAAAGCAGCCGGAAAGAGCAAAAGCAAAGATCTACGAGAGTAGAAGAACTGGAGAAATCAGCCTCAACTTTGAAGATCACAGGAAAAGTGATGTCTGTCCTGAGAACATCAGGATAAACAGCAGTCTTCTGAGAAGAAGCTACAGCACCAGAGAAGCAGGTGTCAGTGGTACAAAACCCACTATTGAAGAGCCAATATCAGAAGAAGAACTAGAAGCTGATCTGAACAGACCAGTCCATATGCTCAGAGCTGAGAGGCTCTATGATCTTTATAAAGAAGCTGAGAATTGTGAAAGTCCTGAACGATTAGAAAAACTAATCGAAGAGATGAAAGAGTTCAAATTCAGAAAGACAAGAAAAGTCTTTCCTTATCAAGATATTGAAATGGAAGATGGAGGAAGCTCCAGAACTTTCATAAAAAAAGAAACAAGGGAAACAAAACTCCCAGTTCAGAAAGCCCCCACGGGTAAAAAAGGGGAAAGAAATTCCCAAAGATTTGTCCTAGAGGACAATCTGCCAAGAGTTCCGATCACGAACTATGGCATCTGGTTGAATCTAGACAAGAGTCTAGACAAAAGAAAAACCATTGACCAATGGGTAGATAGCCTGATGATGGCGTCTGCACTCACCCTTGGCAAATTTGAAGCACCAGATTTGCAAGTGTACTATGAAACTACTCTTACTGGAGTGGCGAAAAAGTACTACCTATCTTTCAAAGAAATTGCCAGAGGGAGAGACTGGCTTGAAGAAATAAAAAAATTCAAAGTCTCCGTATGATTTTGCAGTACCCCTGTACGATCAGTTCTGTGGAGATCTTTCAAATCTGAGTGAGAAAGCCAAAGAAACGGCAAAGTCGAATATCTATGCTCTCAAGATTTGTGACATGAGATATTTTGAGGAATACCTGAATGAGTTTCCGGAATATTACTGTACAATTGGTGAACTAGAGAATACTCATCTAGTTAATCTGTTGCACAGAAAGCTCCCTGAACCATGGAAGGGTAAAAGATCTACTAAAGCTCTCTTTGAAGAATATGAGCAAATAGTAGAAGTAGCAAATATGAAAGGCTACGAAATAGCCTATTCTGATGATGAAGATGATGACAGGTCAGTTTACTCTGCCTGGTCTGAAGAACAAGAAACTTCATCAGAAGAGTCTGAGATAGATTCTGAAGTAGAGTACTTCGAATCCAGACAAATGAATGTTTTGAAAATCAAAAACTGGGAAGAAAGCAAGACAGAATCCTTCATGTCTTCTTATCAGGTGAACCCTGGTACATTCGTTTGTGACTACTGCTTTTGTCACGAAAAGAATGGTGACTACTGCTTTTGTCACGAAAAGAATGGTCTCCCTATGTTTTGTGAAGAGTCAAAAAAGACTTATCACAAAGAATGCTTCATAGCTGAAGCTAGAAGAAAAACCAAAAATGGTCTTGTCAGCCAATTGGTTAAACAAGAATATGAAGAATATCTCTCTGAACAAAAAGAGAAAGAAAAAGCAAAAGAGGTAGAAACTCTGTTCCAAAAAATTATGGAACCTTCTCCTCCATCTTCCTCAGAAAACAAGGAAGAAATCATCGGTGAAGAAAACATCGATGAAGATATTGAACTGGTTGAAATACCAGAAAATATAGAACTGGTGAAACCACCAGAAACTGTTCATCTCTTAGAACGACAGGAGGTTACTGAAACATGGGATCTACTTGGCCAACCATCTGGCAAGTTTGATTATAAAGTCAGATATGACCAAGAAGTCAGATATGACCAGAATCCTGCAATTACTGAAGGAACAATGCAAAGCCAATCTTAGAGCTAAGATGGCCAAGAAGCAACTCAAAGGAGTTGAAAATTTCTGTTACGGAATACTAGATATGCCCACAAACTGGAGATGTCATGAATCCAAATTCCACAGAAAGAAGAAAAAAGAAAAAAATTACTCTAGAAAATTCAAAAAGAGTAATCAGAAGAAGAATTGGAAATTCAAGAGAAGTTCTAATTACAAGAAGCAATAGGAAGAAGATCCAAAAAAGAAATTCTTCAAGAAAAAGAAGAATACTCATCAGCATAAACAACCTAGCAAGAAAGCTTGCAGATGTTGGTTGTGTAAAGATGAAGGGCACTATGCCAATGAATGCCAGGAAAAGGGTAAAAGATCTACGAAAGCTCTTTCTGAAGAATATGAGCAAATAGTAGAGGTAGCAAACATGAAAGGCTACGAAATAGCCTATTCTGATGATGAAGATGACAACAGGTCAGTCTATTCTGCCTGGTCTGAAGAAGAAAGTTCATCAGAAGAGTCTGAGATCGATTCTGAAGTAGAGTACTTCGAATCCAGACAAATGAATGTTTTGAAAATCCAAAACTGGGAAGAAAGCAAGACAGAATCCTTCATGTTTTCTTATCAGGTGAACCCTGGTACATTCGTTTGTGACTACTGCTTCTGTCACGAAAAGAATGGTCTCCCAATGTTTTGTGAAGAGTCTAAGAAGACCTATCACAAAGAATGCTTCATAGCTGAAGCAAGAAGAAAAACCAAGAATGGTCTTGTCAACCAGTTGGTCGAACAAGAATATGAAGAGTATTTCGCTGAGAAAAAAGCGAAAGAAGAAACTCTATTCCAGGAAAACATGGAACAAACAAAAGGAGTTGAAACAACTTTGTTCCAGGAAACCATGGAACCCTCTTCCTCAGAAATAAAGGAAGAAATCATCGGTGAAGAAACAATCGATGAAGATATTGAACTGGTTGAAATACCAGAAAATGTAGAACTGGTGAAACCACCAGAAACTGTTCATCTCCTCAAAAGACAGGAGGCTACTGACACATGGGATCTACTTGGTCAACCATCCGGCAAGTTTGATTATAAAGTCAGATATGACCCTCCGTTATGGTTCAATGATCCAGAGATCGAAGAGATAATTACTACAGATTGGGATGATACAAAACCTTCTAGTTTTGACAAATCACCCAAGCAGGAAGATGTTCCGGAAGAATGTAAACCATTCATTCCTCAGGAACAGGCTCAAGAAAGTGAGCTTCACCAATCGAAAGTCATCTCTACTAGTAGATACAGCAACTACATAGAGATTGGACTGAAATTCCCAGATCACAGAAAATATCATCTACATGCCTTTGTAGATAATGGATCGGGATTTACTGTGGCAAAGAGATTTGCAATTCCAGACGAACTCTGGAAAGAAGACAAGAAAAAGTCAGCTACTGGTGTTACATTTGATGGAAGTCATCTCACCATGAAGAAGGTAGCAAAGAATGTTCATATCACCATTGGTGGAGGAACATTTATCATCTAGAATGTTTGGCAATCTAAAGGCCAAGGATCTGATTTCTTGTTGGGAAATGATTTTATTCTCCAACAACGATTCATTCAGGATGAAGAAGCGATAGGCTTCAGAAAAGGAGAACGGGTGTTCTGGGCAGACCGTCTCACACATGCAAAAAGTGTGGTAGGTCCCGGTTTTACTACTCAGTATCAGAGATCGCAACAGAATAGTGGTGATCTTACCCCCTACAAACCCAAATTTGAGCCCATACTCCAAATTAAACAACAAGAAGAATTACTTGTTGAAGAATCAGAGTCTTCTGAAGAAGAAGAAGAAGAAGAAGCTAGTGAAGATGAAGAAGCTAGTTTCATCTATGAGCATAACCTCAAGCACTTTCAGAACAAGCTTGAGTCTCAGCAAATTCCCACTCTTGAAAAAATCAAGAAACTACTAGAGCAGAATGTGGATACAAATCCTCAGAAGTTTTGGGAAAAAGACCCAGTGGTCTGTTAATTGAGATTGCATGACATGAATGCTATCTGTCATGTCAAAGCCATTCCTCAATACAAAGAGGAAGACCAAAAAGAATTCAGAAGAGATATTGAAGATCTCCTGAAAAAGAGATTAATTCAACCCTCCACTAGCCCTCATCATGCTCCAGCTTTCAACGTAAGAAATCATGCAGAGAATCTACGAGGAAAAGCTAGAATGGTTATTGACTACAGAGATGTCAATAAAAAGACTGTCAAAGACGGCTATCAGATCGCTCAAGTCAGAGTACTGATCAACCAGCTCAGAGGAGCTAAAGTCTTTTCGAAATTCGATGCAAAGTCGGGTTTCTGGCAGGTCAAAATGCATCCTGAGAGTATACCTCTCACTGCAATTGGAACACCACAAGGTCATTACGAGTGGCTGGTAATGCCTTTTGGTCTCAAGCAAGCTCCCTCAATATTCCAAAGAAAGATGGATAACATCTTCAAGCATGTGGCGGAATTCTGCGTCGTCTACATAGATGACATCCTGGTCTTCTCCAAAAACAGAGAAGAACACATGAAACACCTCCACGAGGTAGTAAAGCTGATAGTTCAGCATGGAATTATCCTAGGCGAGAAGAAAATCTTCTTTATCCTTGATGAAGTTGATTTCCTAGGAATAAATATCAAGAATGGAGTCATAAAGCTCCAACCTCATATTCTTGAAAAGATCTGGAAGTTCCCAGACAGAATTCCTGATGCTAAGAGTCTAGAGAGATTCCTTGGTGTCATAAATTATGGGAGAGATTTCATCCCTAAAATCTCAGGGTTAACAGCAATGTTGTATCCCAAGACAAGTTCCAAAAGAAAATGGAACTTCACAGAAGATGATGAAAAGATCGTGAAGCAGATAAAAAATCTCTGCAAAAACCTCCCTCCTCTCCAACAACCAGAAGAGAATGATGAAATTATCCTCCAGACAGATGCGAGTGATAATTACTGGTCTGGTGTTGTTCTGGCGAGAGCGCCTGGAACTAACATTGAAAAGATTTGCAAATTTTGTAGTGGCAAGTTCAGCCCTGCAGAACTGAATTATCCCACAGGGGAAAAAGAAATTTTGGCTGTCAAGAAAACGATTTTAAATTCTCTAGCTTTTCTTGGAAAAACCTTTACTGTACGCACCGATTGTGCCAGAGTAAAGAATTTCAAAAATTTCAAACTTGATAAAGCTGCTGATAGAGGAATATTAGCCAACTGGCAATTATTTCTTAACCAATATGATTATAATGTTGAATTAATTGCAGGAAAGAAGAATTATCTTCCAGACGCATTGACCAGAGAAATGGCAATGTTCAGCCAAAAAGAAGATGACGAAGGTCGTAATCCCAGAAGCAGAAGGACTGGGAAAGAACAGGAACCTGAAGAGGGTCCTAAAGAAACCAAAGAAAAAATCCTTAAAAGGTTTCTGCTAAGCCCAAAAGGCTTGGCCACAACTGATCAATCCCAGGGCAAAGGATTGACTAGCCCGTCTCAAAAGGCAGACGGTAAAGGCACTTCAAGACCGTTGATGGCTGCTGCTTTGCCAAAAAGCAGACCAACTCCCAGTGGAGTTATAAATGTTTTTAATTATGAATTAAGAACTTTTGATACTCATGTGTTCAGAACTGGCAGGAGACTGGCTTATCACCAAAAGGCAATCCTGGACAATCTATTATTTGCCTTTCAGGAAAGAAGCAGTGGTCTAATTTTCCCGGCACTCTTTGCTCTAGCTGAAGAACTCTATGAGAATGCCAGACCACAAACTGAAGAAATCCATATGCAGCAGAGTGTTGTAAGAAGAGAAAAAATTCCCTTCCTTGAAAGTCCAGAAAGTGCTAAAGTTCCTATCATGGCACTCAATGAATCAGATTGGCATGAATTCTACAATCTGATAGGAAGGCACAATTCAGAAGACCTAGTACCTCCAACACTCTTCATTGTCGCAGGACCATACGTTGGAAGATACCTGGTAAATGTTCAGAGTGAACATCCCCACACTACACCAAAAACAGTCTTTTACCGCCCACAATGTGCGCCGTAAATACCCTTTTACGGTGCACAAATGCAGGCTGTAAATGCCGGAGCCGTAAAAGACATTACCCTTTAACGGCGTTCATAAGAGGGCCGTAATTGTGCATCTAAGCAGGCCGTAAATATATTCTCAACTATATCCAATTTGATTTATGGGATGTTTGCACGCCGTGAATGTTGAGAAAGCACGCCGTAAATGACTTTTTAGACCACTTATTACGGCACACAGGGCATGCCGTAAAAGGCTATCTAGCACTCTATTTACGGCCTACTTCGAATGCCGTAAAAGACTGTTTTTATGGCACACTTTTGCATGCCGTAAAAGAAGTAGTTGCCCAGTTTTTTACGGCCCAATTTGCACGCTGTAAAAGGCTTTCCTGTCAATTTTTATGTCGCTTACAACGCACATAGGCTGCCATAAAAGTCTTTATGGCAGAGAGGTTTCGTGGCTGCTCATAATCCAAAAATGGTCAACTAACATTTCATTTTGTAAATCTTAAGCAAGAATAATAATCTCAAAGTACAGGTGAATCAACATATATATCATAGATAATAGAAATGGTTTTAACAACCTTGTCATATCCAATGAACTACAGACTCAATACAATTTCTAGCCAACTTGAGTTTAAACTTATGTTTATAGCATATTACAAAATATACCGCATCATCTTTTGAACATCTAACTATCCAAATGCAGATTCTCTCGATCGACCATCACTTTGAGCACTTTATCATCAGTAGGGCATGTTAATATAAACCTCAAAATCTGAAAGTCCCTGTTATGAATGTAAAACACAGTTAATAATAAACAGAAGCAAGTACTCAGTGATTATACGCATTTATATGCGTATAATTATATCTAAAACACTATAAATAAGCAAATCCCCATGTCAATTAATATGTAATTAATTCATTTTTATTTACTGTGTAGAAAATAAGCGGAATTGCGGAACCGAGAGAAAATGGTACAAAAATGGAGCAAATCGGAGTTTTCGACAAGGAGACGAAATTGTCGACACGGTCAACCATGGTCAATGCAAGTTTGAGAGCGAAACCCGACCAGTCCCTTGACAATATATATGGAAATATTCGAGATTGTGGAAGTGGAGAAGAAAGAAAAATAGAAAAGAAGAAAAAGAAAATTACATAAAATAAAGAAAAGGTTCTGTATTAATTGATCATTAGCTTGATTATTCAATACCTCCAGCCATTAACATGCAGCAGTAGACCTTAGTTTAATTAAGTTTTACACTTAATCAAGCTTTGGTTTCAATTGAGAAGTCTGCCACCATCACGTGCCCAAACCATTTCTTCCTTTCTTCTTGTCCACTCCCATACTGACACGTGGCAACCCTACTCCCTTCACTTTGGCCAATCGATCTGAGCCTCAGATGGTGATATATATCTGCTATATATTTATGAGAGAAGGGGGAAACGAGATATCTACAGCGGCGGCCGCACTACACCAAAACAGGGCAGCCCCTTGGGCTGCTCTCTTCTCCCATCTTCTTCCTCCATTTTTCATTTTCCAAATTTTCTTTAGTTTTTATTTTAGGAATTTGAAGGGCTACTCACCCAAAGCTTCAAGAATCCATCAAGGAGCTCAATTTCTACAAGATTCAAGATTTGGGTATTTTGTGGGGTTGTAATTCAAGGCTAGTCATGCTAGCTTCATAGCTATTTGTGACTATCCTTGTTTTCTCTTACACTTCTCTACTCTTTGCTATTTGAATTTTGTAATTTTGATGTTCATGAATATGGGTTGTGAGTAGTTACTTTTGGGAGCTAGGGTTTCTAACTCTAGCTCAATTTTGATGTAATTGACATATTTTTCAAGTGATAAATAATGTATTTTCATATGGGTGCACTCTAATTACTATGCTAATTGATTCTTGATGCATTAATTTTAGGGAATTGACCACTCTCTTTGTTATGTGTTGAGATTTGTGTTGTGTGATACAATTGGTGGTTCTTTTGTTCACTAGCTTCATGTAATTAGTGTGGTGTGTCAAGTAGTTGCTTAATCGAAAATGAATGATTACCTAAGTTTCTATTTTCTTGTGCCCTTCGCCTTTAATCCTAGACGTTGTGGCCCTAACAAGGCATAATGATTAGGGTTAGAGAGTTCATTCTTGCCTTAACCGGAAGAATGGATACCAAATAAGAGAAATTGACTTAGTGGCCTTAACCGGCATTAGGTAGAGAACTAAGTAATCGTTACATTTTAGGTTGTAACTATTGCATGCTTAAATCCTTAATTTCTAGAGCTCTACGCCTTTAGCTCATGTTTTGGTAGCCCTAGTAAGGTACTAATTCATGAGTTAGAGAGTTCATATTTGTCCTAACCGAAAATGTGAATACCCTTAAGGAAATTCGGCTTAGTGGCCTTGACCGGCATTAAGTACGGGATTTGGTTCTCATGAAGATATGTTTATTTGCTTAAAATGTGTTCGTTGCATTGAAATTGCTAGAGAGTGATCCCTAGCACCCAAAAATCTATCTCTCTTTTATTTTTCGTCATTTTTAATTGTTGTTGTTAATTTAGTTTTCGACTTAGTCTTTTAGAAAATTACAATCACAATTTTGAATCATAATTTCTATCTCATTGTGAATAGCCATCACTAGGCTCTTAGTTTTGATTAGGCTTTGGTGCAAACCAAAGCCGAGCATTGCTAAGGCTTGGTGCCTTAGAATAGTATTTTTATTTATTTATTTATTTCTTTCTTTTTTCTTTTTCTTTTGTTTGCTTAGTGACTTTAGTTCCGACTACCCAAGGATTGTGGGTTAGCCACTAATCCCCGTGGTACGATAAACTTTGGGCTCAATATTTCCTTATCTTGACAACGATACGTACGCTTGCGTAAATGTGTATCCAAGTCAAATGGCGCCGTTGCCGGGGATTAAAGTGTAATAGCTTTAATCCCTTGGTTTTTGGTTGTTAGGTCACTTGCATTATTTTCTTAATTTTTCTTTGTTTGTTTAGATTAAAAATAAAAAATAAAAATAAAAAATAAAAAAAAACTGTTTCTTTATTTTACCTTTCTTATTTAGATTATTTCCTACTTGTGTGTTTGTTTGTTGAGACATTGTGATTATTTCTATCGAAGTGACGGGCCTTGTATTACTTTGTAGTACATGTAAGACATGAGCATCGATAGCGATCGTCACTTGCCTTGACTTGTTTGCTAGCTTTTTATTAGGTTTCCAACTTAGTCATTAATTTCTTGAGTTGTTGGTTTTCATCATTTCTTTGCTTTTGTTATTTTATTTTCTTGTTTAATTGTTGTCTTAGTTTCTCTTCTTAACCCCTCTCATTCATTGAAAAAAAAAAAAAAAAAAGTGAAATTTGATTCTCATTGCCTATTTTGTGAATTTTTGAGTACTCATTACGTGGTCTCATTTTTGTTCCAAGGTGTATGAACGAAGCATCTTCTTCATATCAACCGATCACTCTTAGAAGCGGAAGGATATTGAGTGAGGATACTAGAGGGAGACCAAGAAGGAGGATCCGAAGGCCATTAGTGACCGAGAGTGCTCCACCTCGAGGTCTTGATCAAGAGAGAGTACCTCTAAGATATTCACAAGGAGAAGTCAACATGGGAGACGCACAAAATCCTCCTCAAGGCAAGACCATGAGGGAGTACACTAGCCCCACTATTGTTGATCACCCTTCTTGCATTGTACTCCCTCCATGTGAGCATCACTTTGAGATCAAGCCAACTACCTTGAGCATTCTACCCACATTTAATGGCATGGCTTTGGAAAACCCTTATGACCACATTGCGGAGTTTGAGCAAGTGTGTACTACCGTTCAACCTAATGGTCTCACTTCTAATGGTTTGAAGCTTAGATTATTTCCTTTCACACTCAAGAACCATGCAAGAAAGTGGTTGAGCAAGTTGCCTCCTAGATCAATACGTACATGGGTTGAGATGCAAGAAACTTTCTTAGGAAAGTACTATCCTCCTTCAAGAACTTCCAATGTTAGAGATGAGCTAATTGCATTTAGACAACACCCTCAAGAGAGTTTTCATGAGTGTTGGGAGCGCTTTAAGGATCTTGAGATGTCATGTCCTCACCATGGGTTAGAGAAGTGGTTTCTTGTGGACAAGTTCTATAGAGGATTGATGGCGGACCAAAGACAAAGAGTTGACACTTTTAGTGGTGGAACTATTGCAAGCAAGCTTCCCGATGCCGCTTGGGACACATATGAAGAGCTTTCACTTAATTCCCTTCATTGGGATGATCATGATGCAAGGAGACAACAAGCACCTAGCAAGGAGAACACATCGAGCCGTGGTGGAATCTATGAGGTTCAAGGAACATCATCCGGGCCTTCTATGCATGAGTTCAAGAGGCTAGAAAGCAAGATTGACCAATTTCTAAATCAAGTGAACCGAAATCCTCCTCAAGCTCAAGTCAAGATGGCAACTTCTACATCATGTTTGCTTTGTGAGAGTCTAGCACATTCCACTCAAGAGTGTCACTTATCATCCAAGTTTCCGGACTTTATTGAAGAACAAGTGAACCAAGTGGGTAATTTTGTGCCAAGGAACCAAAGAAATGATCCTTACTCTAACACTTATAATCCCGGTTGGAGGAATCATCCCAATTTTTCTTGGAGAGACCAAGGAGGTTCATCTAGTGCGTTTCAAGGTGGAAAGCAAAGCTTTAGAGGTGGCCAAGGTCAAGACTCATCAAATGTTGCTAATTATGGCAATGCACACCAAGGAAGCACTCATTTTTCACAATATGGTCAACATGGACAGCAAGCATATGGGTCTAATTCTCAAGGCCAATCTACCTCAAGTCAAGGATTTCATGGTCAAAACACACCTCCCGGGTTTACACAAGGTGTTGGCTATAGTGGTAGCAAGTTTCAAGGCAATCCTAGCTCATTTCAAGGCCCTCACCAAGGAGCGAACTACAATTCCCCTCCTTTTCTCCAAGGCATTCCTATTCAAGCTCCAAATGAACCAAAGAAGCCTAATTTTGAAGACTTGATGGGAGAGTTTCTCAAGGTTCAAACTTCTACTAATGCGGAGACCAAGCAAAACATCTCTTCACTAGTTCAAGGGTATCAAACTCTACAACAAGGCATGGCTAGACTAGAGGTACAAGTGGGCCAAATGGCCACCAATATGAGTGAGAGACCAAAAGGGGCCTTACCTTCACAACCGGAGCCAAACCCAAGAGGAAAACTCCATGAATGCAATGTCATCACCACTCTACGTTCGGGAAAGGTATATGATAATCATGTTTACATGCCTACATCTTCTAGTTTCCATACAAATCCTTTATTTGATGACGATGTTGATTTGCATTCATATGGGGCCAAGAGGGAAGAAAATGTACCTCTTGGCCATGTTGTTGATGATCAATTGCATACACATCATGATTCTTTTTATCATAAGGAGGATGGGACCGGAAGGGAAGAAAATGTACCTTCCGGTAAATATGGAGTGGATGATGTGACTTTGAATGCCAACGGAAGAAATAAGGGGGTGGACAAGGTAGCCGGAGGGGAAGAAAATGTACCCTCCGGAGAATCTATTCTTGGTAAAGGTTATGGTTTCTTGTCATTTGAGAACAATGCAAGCAAATATGGTTTGATTGATAGTGGCAAAGAAAGGGCCATGTTGAGAAAGAAGACTTCTAGGGATGAGGATGTCTCGGACCCTAAATTAGATGGTGAGGCCATGAAGGCTAGGGACCCATCTACGGCCGATAACACCTCTAGGAAGGTTCTTGATGACATTAGACCCACCACTCATGTGTTTGAGCCATCTACTTCTAGAGAAAATGAGGGGAGGAATAAGGAGGAAGATTTACATATGCATGGTAGCTCTAGGGATAGGAGTGGTCCGGTCTACTCATCATTAGGCGAGGCCTTAAGGGCTAAGAACCCTAGTGGGACCGTGACTACCCTTAGGGGCACTACCGGAAGTCTCACATTTGATCCACCTCTTGATTTGAATGCACCAGAACCACCACTTCCTTATCCTAATGCCGCAAGAAGAGATAATTCAAAGAGGGGTAAGAAGAAGAGTGGCTTAATGAGGGAGATACAAGAAATATTTAAGAAAGTGGATGTCAATATCCCATTGATAGACCTCATTCATCAAGTGCCGGTGTATGCTCAATTTCTCAAGAGCTTGTGCATGAATAAAAAGAAATTTAAAGCCGATGAGACATTTGAGTTGAAGGAGGAAGTAAGTGCAATTATCCAACGAAGACTACCACCAAAGATGCAAGATCCGGGGAGCTTTACCATAGGGTGTACCATAGGAGAGAAAGTGTTTGAAGGAGCTCTCATGGACTTAGGGGCGAGTGTCAATTTGATGCCCTTGGCTATATATCGGAAGCTACAAATTGGTGAGTTGAAGCCCACATCGATTAGATTGCAATTAGCGGATCGTAGCACAAGGCGTCCGGTGGGAGTTGTAGAGGATGTGCTAGTGAGAGTAAATAAATTTATTCTACCGGCCGACTTTGTAGTGTTGGATATGGGTGAAGACCCTTACCTTGATAATGAGTTACCTATCATTCTAGGCCGACCATTTATGGCAACGGCGGGTGTGAAGATCAATGTGTTGAAGGGTACCATTAGACTCAAGGTGTTGGGTGACAAAGTAAAGATCAAAGTATGCAATCCATTCTATCCGCCGGACATTATGAAGGAGGTATTCTCTATTGATTTGGTGAAGGGTAATGAAGCCAAGAGTGAGCGGATCTTTGGACCCTTGAATCCTTCCAAGCCTATAATCCGTGCACAAGATCATTTCTCACCTATTTGGGGCTATGACCATGAACCACCATTGAAGCATGATGATGCCCCTACTCTTGAGACTTATGAGCAACACAAGAAGAAAAGTTCTTCATTGAGTGAAGCACAAGAGGAGTCCATCAAGAAATTAAGGGAGACTTGCGGAGTTGTGAAGAAGAAGGAAATTCCAAAGAGGTATGATTGGCCTCCACCTCCAAGCTACAAGCTCGCTTCTTCAATTGCTAGATGTTTTGGAAATGATGGTGAGGCTAGCACAATTGTTGCGGGTGGTAAGAAGACATCTTTTGAGCCACCTTGAGGAAGAAAAGTGAAGAAGACCGGCTTGGGGTCTTTAAAAACAAGCGCTTATAGGGAGGCAACCCTAGGTAGTTTTGAAATTTACTTGTTCATTTTGCATCAATAAGGCTATTTAGCCATCTTTTTGGGAGGATGGGAGGTGTCCGGAGTTGGAAATGTGAAAGAAAATTAATTTGGTAGTGAGCAGTTTCTGTCCTGAAATTCAGTTGAACTTGGGTGACTATAGATTCTATTATACATGCTATTTTGATCTGAATTTTTTTGGACCTATTTTTCTATATGTCTACTGTCTTGTGCCAAAATTTGAACCACTTTCAGTCACTGGAGATCCTGTTATTTGATGGTCAATGCATGAGGGTCAGAACAGAGACAGCTACTGTAGAGTGACTTTGGGAAGCTACACCTTCTACATACCAAGCAATTTGGAGCTCAAATTTTTCAGAGATGTGTCTTCACATGTCCTCTGTATGCAGGAGAAACAGTTTTTGATTTTAACCTTCCTAGCTTCAGATATTGTGTTCCAAGTGACAGAGGTCAGAAACAGGGCACAGCAGAAACTGCAGAACAGATCAGTGAGTTTGGAGGCCAACGATTTTTGACTCATAATTAATTTTCAAGTGAAATTTTAACCAAATATATCTTCATGAGTCTAGTTTTATATCCAGTTGGTCTCATCCTCTTTGCACCTCTGGAGCTTCAGATATTTATGTGTTGGTGACTGAGGGTCAGCAGAAAACTTCATGACAGATTAGCAAGTTTGACCAGCTTTAATTTGCATTTAAATTGGAGATAGGTGGCTAACTTTATATGGATAGAAAGCTCTCTGAGTCTACTTTCCATTTCCAGTGGCCTCACCTGATTATCACTTTCTGAGTATGAGCTATAGACATTTGAAGACAGAAAGGTCATTGCTGGAAGTTTTCTGCACTCACTAGTTTGTGTTCACTCGGGTGGTTAGACTTCTTGCACTTCAACTCTTCAATGGAGGCCATTGTAGGGCTGTTATGATGTGTGTTGGAGGTGATCAAGCCCATGTACTTAAGGAAGGACCTTGTCCTTATTCTTTGGTGGCCTATTTGTGACGCATTGTTCTTTGGACATTATATATTTTTCAATGGAGTCGATCTTTCATGAGCACCTAGAGCTAGCTTGGAGCATACGTTAAGGAAGTCAAGGCTTTGTGCCTTGAGGTTGGTGTCTCATGTTAGTCTTCTCCGAAGGTCGTGAGCAATTGAGGGTCGATAAAGGGGGGTTTTCCGTAACTTTTCTCCGCATTTAGATTTTTATTTTTTTTGTTAATTTTTGTGCTTTCGCCCGGACTTCACTCTCATGCCTAAATCCGACACGGATTTAGCTTTCGAGCTCACTTTACAACATTGAGGACAATGTTGGTTTTAAGTGTGGGGGTGAGGGCTCGGGCGCCCAAAAAAAAAAAAAAAAAGATTAGCTTTTTGTAATTATATTTTAGTGGTTAATGCCTTTTCCAACCCCAATGACGAGCCATGGACTTAACTTGTTGTGATTGTGAATAGACTAAGCATGATCTAGGACTTTGAATTTGTTTTGTGATTAAGTATATATGTGATCTATGCTTGACTATATGTGTGCACATAGGCTATGGTTAGGTTGGTTCATCATAATTAGATAAGCATATAGATGATTTGATTGACTTGCATACCCTTATTTGTGAGCTTTTGTGCCTATATCTATAGTGTATGCATTGTTCATTCACTTATTCTTTCATGTGTGTACAATTTCATGACATTGCGTATCTAGAACTTGCTTGAGACCTCTCGAGGCTACTTTTAGCTTGCGACATGATAGAAAGGATGGAGGCATTAGGACTATATACCACCATGGCCAAAGAAGCATGTGCCCAAAAATATTTATCACTAGATTGCCACTTTGAGCCTATTTATTTATTTAGCCTTTTTATTCATTTGCACCACAAATCCCTACCTAGCCTAAACACTTTTATCCAACCCTTCCATGGTAGTTGATGAAGCGATTCGAGAGAATGACTTTTTGTTGAGTAATGCTTCAGAAGAAAAGAAAAGAAAAAGTCAAAAGTGTGAGGTTATAAAAGAATAAGTGTGGGGGTGAGTGATTTGTATAGAAAAGAAAGTTCTCAAAAAAAAAAAAAAAAAAAAAGTATTACGTAGAAAAAAAAAAAAAAAAAGAAGAAGTTTGTGCAAATAGAAAGAAAATTCAAGGAAAAGAAAAAAAAGAAAAGAAAAAAAAAAAGAGTATTACGTAGTATAGTGTGGGTTGTACATTGGGATTAGAGTGAGTGACTTAGCATTCGAAAGCAAAAGTCTTAAATCTCTACAAGAGAGAGTTGCTTCACCGATTTTCATGGACTTTGTCTTTCCCTATCCTTTATTTCTTATTGCCACTTGCCCTTAGCCCCATTACAACCAAATAAAAGACTTCTTAATCTTGAATGTTGTGGGTTACCTAGCGGAGATGAGATTGAAGAGCAAGCATATGGTAATGCATGTTGTGAAATTGCTTTTGAGCGAAATACAAATAGCCCCTAAATACTTGAGCGGTAATATTTAGTGAACCTATGTGAGTTTAGTGGGTTATATCGGGTCTTCTATGTGTCTATTTGATTATGGTGGATTGATGTGACACATGGTTTATACATGCATATACTTGAGCATTTCTTACATGTGCATCTTAATTGCCTTACAAATTTATAATTTCTATGTCATGTTTTGTCGACTTCATGGTCATATACATAATTAGTTCTCCGAGGGTTATGGTTGGAAAGGCTAATACCGTACTTTCTTTATGTTTGAGGATATATGCTTGAGTCAATAGATTTTTGGTTATTAATTTACATTTAGTTTGCTTGGGGACAAGCAAAGTTCAAGTGTGGGGGTGTGATTATACGCATTTATATGCGTATAATTATATCTAAAACACTATAAATAAGCAAATCCCCATGTCAATTAATATGTAATTAATTCATTTTTATTTACTGTGTAGAAAATAAGCGGAATTGCGGAACCGAGAGAAAATGGTACAAAAATGGAGCAAATCGGAGTTTTCGACAAGGAGACGAAATTGTCGACACGGTCAACCATGGTCAATGCAAGTTTGAGAGCGAAACCCGACCAGTCCCTTGACAATATATATGGAAATATTCGAGATTGTGGAAGTGGAGAAGAAAGAAAAATAGAAAAGAAGAAAAAGAAAATTACATAAAATAAAGAAAAGGTTCTGTATTAATTGATCATTAGCTTGATTATTCAATACCTCCAGCCATTAACATGCAGCAGTAGACCTTAGTTTAATTAAGTTTTACACTTAATCAAGCTTTGGTTTCAATTGAGAAGTCTGCCACCATCACGTGCCCAAACCATTTCTTCCTTTCTTCTTGTCCACTCCCATACTGACACGTGGCAACCCTACTCCCTTCACTTTGGCCAATCGATCTGAGCCTCAGATGGTGATATATATCTGCTATATATTTATGAGAGAAGGGGGAAACGAGATATCTACAGCGGCGGCCGCACTACACCAAAACAGGGCAGCCCCTTGGGCTGCTCTCTTCTCCCATCTTCTTCCTCCATTTTTCATTTTCCAAATTTTCTTTAGTTTTTATTTTAGGAATTTGAAGGGCTACTCACCCAAAGCTTCAAGAATCCATCAAGGAGCTCAATTTCTACAAGATTCAAGATTTGGGTATTTTGTGGGGTTGTAATTCAAGGCTAGTCATGCTAGCTTCATAGCTATTTGTGACTATCCTTGTTTTCTCTTACACTTCTCTACTCTTTGCTATTTGAATTTTGTAATTTTGATGTTCATGAATATGGGTTGTGAGTAGTTACTTTTGGGAGCTAGGGTTTCTAACTCTAGCTCAATTTTGATGTAATTGACATATTTTTCAAGTGATAAATAATGTATTTTCATATGGGTGCACTCTAATTACTATGCTAATTGATTCTTGATGCATTAATTTTAGGGAATTGACCACTCTCTTTGTTATGTGTTGAGATTTGTGTTGTGTGATACAATTGGTGGTTCTTTTGTTCACTAGCTTCATGTAATTAGTGTGGTGTGTCAAGTAGTTGCTTAATCGAAAATGAATGATTACCTAAGTTTCTATTTTCTTGTGCCCTTCGCCTTTAATCCTAGACGTTGTGGCCCTAACAAGGCATAATGATTAGGGTTAGAGAGTTCATTCTTGCCTTAACCGGAAGAATGGATACCAAATAAGAGAAATTGACTTAGTGGCCTTAACCGGCATTAGGTAGAGAACTAAGTAATCGTTACATTTTAGGTTGTAACTATTGCATGCTTAAATCCTTAATTTCTAGAGCTCTACGCCTTTAGCTCATGTTTTGGTAGCCCTAGTAAGGTACTAATTCATGAGTTAGAGAGTTCATATTTGTCCTAACCGAAAATGTGAATACCCTTAAGGAAATTCGGCTTAGTGGCCTTGACCGGCATTAAGTACGGGATTTGGTTCTCATGAAGATATGTTTATTTGCTTAAAATGTGTTCGTTGCATTGAAATTGCTAGAGAGTGATCCCTAGCACCCAAAAATCTATCTCTCTTTTATTTTTCGTCATTTTTAATTGTTGTTGTTAATTTAGTTTTCGACTTAGTCTTTTAGAAAATTACAATCACAATTTTGAATCATAATTTCTATCTCATTGTGAATAGCCATCACTAGGCTCTTAGTTTTGATTAGGCTTTGGTGCAAACCAAAGCCGAGCATTGCTAAGGCTTGGTGCCTTAGAATAGTATTTTTATTTATTTATTTATTTCTTTCTTTTTTCTTTTTCTTTTGTTTGCTTAGTGACTTTAGTTCCGACTACCCAAGGATTGTGGGTTAGCCACTAATCCCCGTGGTACGATAAACTTTGGGCTCAATATTTCCTTATCTTGACAACGATACGTACGCTTGCGTAAATGTGTATCCAAGTCACTCAGCAAACCATCTAATAGCAAATGACCATCTGAGTTAAACATATAATGAAGATGTCTTTTTCACTAACAGTAACAAGTTCAAGTACCTAATATTTCAGCACAACTTTTCTGAAAACAATCAATGACATAAAAACACAAAATAAACCAACAAACACTAAAGGAGAGTGCAAGTATCCGGCCATAGCGCTTTTCCATTCCTCCAATCACACCAAAAGTAAAACCCAAGCTCTCAACTTAGGAGAAGATATATGAACTCTGTAAAACAGAACCTGTAGATAAGCCCAAAATCTAGCAAAAAAATGCAGCTCTTTCAGACTATCCAACAATGCAATAAAAATCTGCTGCTAAATGAAAACTCAAATAATTTGCAATGAAACTAAGAAGTAAAAACAAGAATACCAAAAAGAACAAAAGTCACCTTATATCTGCACACAGATATGGAAGAAAAAGAGATCAGAGAATAAATTACCTCAAAGTTTCAATACTAGCTAAACCAACTTGATGTACTTGATAGGCCATGCAATTGTACTTCCTTGAGCCATACTTAGTGTTCCAAACTCTCTGGTTGTTATTTAGGTATTATAAATGCAATCAAATAGACTCTTACATCAGAAGTACAAAAACAAAGAAAATTGGTAGCAAATAAAAGTATCCTCACAAGGAGGTAAACACTCAAGTGATACAAAAGTATCATAGAACCATAAACAACAAAGAAAGAAAACAAATAAAGTAAGAAATACGCAACCTAGCCTTGTGAAGTCCATTATGTCATTACTCCAGCTAGCAAACACACATTTAAGTTAATACAATCAAACTCCTATAGTATTACTGAAACTCATATAGTAATGTAAAGGATTGCAGTGGTGAATATTTGGTCAGAAGACAACATGAACTCACAAGATTTTCTCAAAAGAGTACAGCATATATAATCAAACTGTCAAAAGGGAAGTATTATCTACTTACACAAAACTAACTTCATAATCATGCTTAATTAAAAACACTTACAATCTCAGCCTAGTCATAGAAATCATCATCACCAAATAAAAATTCATCCTCCCTGATCAGCTGGGGAGTTTGATTGAAACTTAAATGCTTGGTCATACTGATAATATTTCATCGGTAACAAAATACAAGGGGGGAAAAAATTACAAAGTACAGAATCACATATAATACATCAGTAGTAGGCAGATCTCAAACAATTTTAGGGAACAAGAAAGAATAAGATTGGCTGAGAAATTCATACCAAGTGCAAGAATCAGGGCTGTTAGACTTTGGATGCCAGCTATCTCAACTATGAACAACTGGTTTCAGCATCCAATTTATCTACTCTGATCAAAAGCAATGATCACCAAACCAGTTAAATAAAACCAAGTTCCAAATCAAAATAGACCCATCATGCTCCTCCCTCATTATTACGAATCTGTCTCAGATCTCTGCATGTTCATGTGAACAAGAATTTCAGCAAACTATGGCCCTCAACACAGCTAGCAAGAATAAAATGAGAAAGAAAGAAACCCACCTGAAAGTCGAAAAGTCTGGCTTTCTTATTCCTCTGGTGAGTGTGAAGCCCGGCAGCTCGGCTGAGGCAGCTCAAACCACCTAGCAAGTGATTCTGAGCCAAAACCCAAAAAGATAGAAGAAATCAAAAGCCCACCTGCTGACAAAAGATAACCAAAACCAAAAAGACATATACACACACACATATACATATATATATATATATATATATGGCCAAATATAAATTTCATCGTTGAATTCATAATCCAAACCCAGCCATTCACTTATCCAGGTCTTATACATTACCCAAATTTTAAACTTTTCACTCTCTAATCTCAAACATTTCTTTTCATCATAGATAAAAACAATAACCATTCAAAATTCAAACCCAAGCAAATATTCAACTTCAAACGTAACAAAAAAATATAAACTTTTTCTCTAAACTATCTATCTGGGCTTGATCATAAATGCAGAAAACTCAAAATTTGAACACAACTCAATAGACCCAGAATGGGATTTGATTCCTCGAATCGAAACACACTCCAACTAAAGTCCCACTAAAGCTAAGAACAATCAAGATACCGGGGGGGCCTTATTCAAAAAAAGAACAATCAAGATTGATCAAAATAAAACCTCAAATGTAGGTACATACGGTCAAACAAGCAGTCAAACCAACAAACTAGGTAAACCAGACAAGAAACCTTCCCACAATTGAAAAACCCTAAATAGATCAAGCAGAATACGAAAACTGAAACAATAAGTGAAAAAAATTGTACCTTGATTTGGCCAGAGAAAAATTGAGAGGACCATTGTGATACTCATTGTCTGCCACTGGTCTTTTACAGTGTCAAAGCCTGCTGTGTAACCAACAGTATCCCAATCACCACTTGTCTGAAGAATTAGTTTATAACGACGACCATCACCTTTAAGGCGCAGCTCTATACCATCATATGCAGAGAGATCCTCAGGAGTTGATAGATTCTAAAAACAAGCCACAAGTAAATTAAGGAAAGCAAGCAATTTAGAATATCTTGTATCTTGACTGCCAAACTTAATATTACACTTGACAAGGACTTAGTAACTTCGGATGTCAAAACATTCATGACTGGGTAAAAAGTTCTAACAATCAAGAGAAAGCATCCCTGTTTACCTTTGTTCTGATGCTTGTAAACCCACCGTTATTTGCAGTAAAAACAACTCCTAAAGGAGACATACAAAATATATTAAATGTTTGAGTTGATGCAACCCAATATGAAAAAAATAATTACTAACTACAGTTTTATAGAATCACCAGTAAGAAAACACTAGACAACCAAAAGTCTAGAGTTTAAAAAGAACAGACCTTTAAAAAGTCCAGTTGGTCCACCGTTTTCATTGTCATTTGGGTCGATCAGAAATGTACTTTCACTCACTCCACCCATCACAACATCATCCAAAGCTCCCCAAGTCAATTCCCTATAATTATTACCTGAAGATTAGATCAGAAGAAAGAAAATTATTAATTTTTGTTATTGGGTCAGAGAAAAGAATCATAACTATTTTTTCTGTATGTTTTTCCAAAGATGTTACAAGCATAAAAGATCAAACCAAAAATTTCAGTTCATTTTGATATATCAAATACTCGACTGTAGAATCCCATGGAAAAGTCAGTGACTTATGCTGGCCAGACCAATATTCACATTCTTTCCTGGCTCAACCAATATTCATTCTATGAATGAATGTTTAGATAATTAATCTTATGGAACTAGTTAAGCTTGATCTTACAATTTAAATTGTCAATTAGTGATTCAATTCAAAAAAGTATTCTATTTGATTCCAAATTATTTGTACAAAAACTACTGGAAATGACACAGCATAGGATGATGATATAGAAGAGTGTACCTTCATATCCAAATGGTAGCTTTCCATTTTGAAGTCCAACACTTTGTTTTAGAGCATTAATCAAATTTTTCATCCCAACGTACTCCACCTTTTCAAGCAAATCTCCCTTGATCTGGTTCAATCAATAAACCAATGCTTCATAGTTACTAAAAGAAACTTACAAAATTAATGGGAATATAACATTTCAAGTTCTAGTTTAAACTTAATACAAAAAAAAATTCTGACTCCAGATACAGAATGTAAGCAATCAATTCTTCCCACCTCTGGTTCAAAGAACTTGATACCCTACAGCACATTAATTTAAAAGTCAAAAACCTGCTTAAGATAAAAAAAAAAAGAAAGAAAAAAAAAAGCATGGAACATATGCTAGGATCTACGGTGTGAGGAATATATTCTAGGCAAGCTTATAATTTAACTATAGCCACTATTCTCCTGCACTAGTTTCTTTTTTCCCAGTATAAACAATTATAGGCACAATTCAATGAAGACCCATATCAGTTCATCCTCAATCTTTTCACATAAACATGCTCATTCACAACATCAAATTCCACTTGGGTTGCTTAATAAAGTATTGGCAGGGTTATTACATAGCAAATAAAGAAACCCACTTTCCCAATTAAAGAAACCCACTTTCCCAATTACATAGACAACCAGCAATGAACCAAATTGGATTAGAGTACCCAGAAACAAAAATGGCTAAGCTTTGTTCCTACACATGCTTATTAATCATTGATTCTACTAAAGACTACAACTCAATATGAAGATTGAGAGAAAATGAGCAAGACAAGGCCAAAGTTCTCAACTTTCTCCATAAGGGTTTCAGAAACTTCAAGACCCTGAAACCGGTGGCCCCAATCTCTGAGAGCAGCAACCACTTCAATGTTCTTTAATTCGCAGCTCAATCGATCCACAACATCTCGATGAGAGGAGCACAGAACGTCGTGGTGGTGGTGGTGGGAGGTACGCGGCCGGTGACTCTGTGGTGGAGCAAATCCAGTGAACGGGGACTTGGCGGTGGGAAGAGACGTGGAAGGAAGAGATGCGAAAACTGAGGTCTGTGTCGGGGAGAGAGAAGTTTTTGTGTTATGAATGAAAAAAAAAAAAGAAAATGAAATGTGTAGCGGGAAGAGATGGAGGGAAATAAAAATTTAGTGAAAATTTTTCCGCCTTTTAGTTTTACGGCACACATCAATGCATGCAGTAAAAGTTCATTTTAAAAATACATTAACGGCGCACTACTCTTGCACGTTGTAAAAGATAATACTATTACGGCGTGTATCTATGCATGTCATAAAAGACTAAATGAAAAATAACATTAACGGCGTGCATTAGAGCATGCCATAAAAGACCAAATGAAAAATAACATTAACGGCGTACATTAGATGTACCCCGTAAAAGACTAAATGAAAAAATAACATTAACGGCGTGCATTAAATGCAAGCCGTAAAAGACCATATCAGAAACGATATTAACGGCCTGCGTAAAAATGCGTCGTTAATGTATACCTATTACGGCACGCATTAAATGCACGCCGTAAAAGACCATATCAGAAAGGTTATTAACGGCCTGCGTGTAAATGCGCCGTAAATGTGTACCTATTACGGCACGCATTAATGCACGCCGTAAAATGTGGGCGGTAAAAGAGTCATTTTCTTGTAGTGCCAAGAACACAAGCTTTGGCTTGTTGAAAATGGTTTTGTCCATAATCTGTGGACTAAGACTAATGATGATCTGAAAGGTTTGCCACCCATTATTGTCAACACAGTCAAAAACATCAGGAAACATGACTGTACATTGCGTCTGAAGTTCAGATCTACTCCTCCAGAATGGAGTCAGAAGGCAAACGGAGAAGTTGAATATATTCCTCCATATCATTATGTTAGAATCATTCAAAGGAAATATCTTCAACCCGCTTGTGTAGCATACAATGGTCAACCAAATTCAAACATTCCTTGGATGAAGGCTATGGCTCTGGAATACATGAAGAAAATCATCTCCGAAGACATCAGCAATACCTTCCTGGCAGCAGGAGAAAAAATAATTATCACTGCATACGATCATCTTGACGTAGTCAGCAGTGACCTATTCCTATCTTTCACCAGAAAAGAGATAGACTCGACTATGGCATGCATGCGCTGGGTGGAAAAGCTTGAAACTGACAACCACTATAAAATGTATGTCGATACAGATGTCGAAGATAATGCTACTACTGTGAGAATGGCCCAGGCAGACAACAGCTCCTTTGTCTTTGGCTACCATTCAAAAACAGGCGAGAATATGTAGCATCACGGGTGAAGCTATAGGTGAAAGAAGAAAAGGTCCAAACAAGTAACTGTACCACTTTTGACATTTGAAATCAAAAGCTATTTTTTCTTTTGAAAAGAAGAAACATTTCACCTACCAGGGAAAACATTTCACCTATGCTTTTGTTTTCTCCATCCGACCTCCACCAGCAGGAGCACTCAGGAAAGCAAAAGTTCACGGAGTTGTTTTGTACATTGTGTTAGGCTTAGTTTGGGATTGATTCCTGAGGTGCTTTTGGGGCTGCTTCTGCTTTTGAGCCAAGAACATGGTGTTTGGTAAAATCTCTAAAAGCTGCTTTTGGTTGAAATTGCTTCTCCGAAAAGCTGAATTTGGGAAGCTACAATTTGTAGCTTTTGAAGACCTGCTTTGGGAAAACACGGAGCATGAACAGTAAAGTTTAATGAAAATTTAGAGAACTGCCAATTCTATCCTCCTCCTTTTCTAAAAATTACATCAAAAAATAGCAAATCGTATCTTTTAGTCATCGCGAGAGGCAGACGTCTCATTCCACATCTCCTCCTTCCTCTTTGCAGTCACTGCTATTCCACATCTCCTCCTTCCTCTTCTTCGATGTCTGGTTCTCCCTAGTCTTCTCTCAGATCGCCTTCTTCTTCTGCTCGTTGCTGGTGACCTCATTCAATTGGTGGATTGTCGCCGCCTTCCTCCGCGCCGTCTTCTTCAGTTCGTCGTGGATTGATGCCGCCTTCCTCTGTGTCTTCTTCTTCAGCTCGTCGGTGGTGACCTTGAATTCGTGGATTCTTGTCACTGAAAGGTGCAATCTTGCTCTCTTTACCTTACTCTGTCAGATTCAATCTATTTTTGATTCGTACTCATGTAATTGGTATTCTTCTGTGAGTTGGGTTTGTGCTTTTAAGCATTATTGAAGCTTGTTTGTTGCTTAATTTCGGATACGAAGCTGAAAGTTTTAATTTTTGAGTTAGTGTAATTGTCCTGCTTAAGATAGAGATTGGAACGAGTTCGGTTTGTGCTTTTAAGCATTTGGTATTCTTCTCTGATATTCATTTTGTATTCGTCATTTGTTTGTGTTCATGCTTGGAATGAAGTTGTTTGTGTTCATGCCTGGAATGAAGCCATTTGTTTGAGGCCGAAAGGTTCACCACCATGCCTAGTTTTTCTCCATCAATGCAGTCTGAAAGAAGCAGTGGTAGTTTGGGGGATGACCTTCATGAAGTTGAACTATAAGGTATTAGGGACTAGTTCATAAATCTATAGAGCGTTGCATTCGACGATGCAATGGGGGATGTCACTGATAGGATTCAGGTTTTGGTGAAGTCCCCGTAATCCCATTAGAGGAGTTTTACATGTATACTCAAAAACCAACAGTTAGTTTGAATGACCATGTTGCCATTCATGTACAGGCCAACAGATTGCCCTGAGTAAAAAACAGAAGGGGCCCTGAAGGCTGTAAGCAAAGCAAGCAGCTTTTGTACCAACATCTCCAGGGAAAATTGCAAATATAAGATATACCATTTCTCCCATTTAAAGACCTCGTTCAGAATTTTGTCACGGTGAATTATTGAAAATTAGAGTTGGAAAAATTCTTATTTAATAACACAGTTTGTTAGAATAACACAGTTTGTTAGAATGTAACGCATAAGATAGAAGTAATGCATTGTTCGAATGTAAAACCAGATATTTCAAGAATAGAAAGGTGAAGGAATGATAATTGACCTTATCAAAAACAAGCTTGTCCAAGAGAGGTGCCGCTTTTGCTTTTGTTATGCCCTTCTGCAGATTTGCCAACTTGCTGCCATATAAACGTTAGCCATCAAGCTGCAATGTAGAAGGTGCATAAATACTAGTGAAAGTTTCAAAATTCAGGTATGTCTACTGTAGAATGTTCATTGTACTATATATGAACCATTTAACACTAAAGATATAGTTTTTACTGTACAGCTTGAAGCTCCTATGCTTCTCAAATACCTCAATTGGTCATAATGCTCATATCAGTTTGTACATGCTGATTAGGAATTTATAATTTAGGAGATTGCTTCCCGAATCTCCAGTTACTTTTTTAAAGATTCTACCTATGTACCATGGATCCTCAACTAGTCATAATTTCTGTAATTGTTCATTTTAGGATTGCATGTGTAGATACTGAAATTACACTTGGGAGACCATATGTATTACTACTAGTGAAAGGACCGAAGTATTATGAGTCTTCTATTTCCTTTTGCTTCAATCCTATGTGCATACCTATTTCAACTCCTAATTCATCCCAAGACTAGATTTGATCACTGAGATGTGAGGTTGAAACTATTATAGAGTTCTTTCTGATGGCATGCGAATTCAATTAGTCAAGTCTTTACTTTCTGATGTCCATGTTAATGATCAATCAACAAGTCTTTTGTTTCCTCAATATTGCAGAAGAATACCTTGATTGCGGGTGCAATGACGTGATGTCTGCAGTGAACAAAAACAACAAGGACAAAATTCTGGTGGATGAAATGGTTGCAGGTACCATTGCAGGTGCTGCATTATTCCTCAGAAATCTTGCCACAGGATCTCTCCGCAAGTAGTAGGTTTTCAGTGTCTTCATTTTTTTTTTTTTAGAATGACTTGGTTCTTCAGCTAAACTACTGAATGTTGATAATGGGGATATGAATCATCAAATGTTTCTTGTTGAGCAATGTCTTTGTGCATGTGTATATGTTTGATGGTAGCTGATGATTGTGTGATTATATGTGGATGTGATGCCATGTCCAGTCAGCCAAGTTTAATGGGCGAATTATATCCATTACCAACATATGGTAGTTGTATTTTTTGAGTTTCAAGGGAAACCTGACACACTGAACATCTTCTCAATTCTCTTAGTTGAAAACCATTCAAAGTTCAAGATCAAATGGTCTTCCGTATTATTCCATATACAACGTTCATAGCTATTATATAGAAAGATATTGGTCTGCCTGAACTTCTGCTCACTTCATATATGGGTATACCTTCATCAGTCCAATATTCTGCTCTTTGGATTCCATTTTCATCACATTAAGCATGTGTAGCCACTTTACATCTGAGTGAGGACCTTCGGTATCATTTTTTCATGCCTTATGGATTGAATGCAGAATAATGAGTCGATTAAATACCAAGTGCGAAATGGGATGACACAATTCCCTGATTTTCTTCATGCACTCAACCGGAAGCCTTGTACCTCTTTTATCCACGCATGCTATCACAAGATTATTGTAAAGAATCTCATTTTGAAACTCTCAACTCTTAAGGACTTCAAGGTGAAATACTATTGATTTTGATAAAAGTGGAAATTACTCGAGTGAAGAGACTAGTGAAGAGATGGAGGATAATGAACATGATGGAGATGGTCCGGGAAGACAAGAAATGGAGGTGTTAAGAAATGCAATTGCACAAAGTCTAATGAATGCATCTACTTAGCATTTAGTTGCAAATTTGAAGTGACTTTAATTTATTTTATGTAATGATTCCCGTTGAACTATGGTCGGGAAATTAATCCAAATATTATGGATTTATTTTGTGTAATACTAAAACATAATATGCATATTGAAGAGTTTAAAGTAAATCTTTTATTCGGTCCAACCAAGGGTACAAGAATACTACATGAGAAATTTTTTTATTTGGTATAGTTACATAATCAAAAAATAAAATTATATATTTTAGTAGCATATCTTAGCATGTATGCCCATTTTGGTAATTATACCTAGCCAAAACACTTTTGCCTTACAACTTACCAAACACCTACAAATTACTTTTCGTTATCACAGCACTTTTAAAAACAGTTTACCAAACACCTCAGCTGCTTCTTCTCACAGCAAGTTCAGAAGTGCTTCCTCTCGCAGCACAGCAATCCCAAACTAAGCCTTCCAAATAAAGTACCTGTTGTTGCCTTTTATCATACAAGTTATAAATTACAAATGTGTTCTCTCTCCATTCTTGACAACTCACTTATTTTGATCTTGAATTTAATTTATAATGCCTTGAGTAGCTAATTTTGAGAACTAAAGAAATGTTTACCGATGTCTATGAAGGGTATACTCGATTAGTTGAAAAATATTGGTTATTTTGAGAACTAAGGAAATGTTTACCGATGTCTATGAAGGGTATACTCGATTAGTTGAAAAATATTGGTCAGGTTGTCCTCATTGACTTATTCTCTGCATGTAGGCTAGTGTTGCCAAGCTGGAAACTTCGGTATCTGTATTATCGACTGACAAGCTGGAGCTAAAGGTCTACGGTTTCAATGACAAGCTTCCAGCTCTGTTGTCAAAGATTCTGAAAACAACCAAAAGTGTCATGCCAATTTCTGATCGTTTTATGGTATGCTTAGCCATTCGTCCCTGCTATCCACTCTATGTCTGGTTTAAGTTTCATATAGATAAGAATACCTTGCTGGTTTCGGGCTTGTTTATGACCGTTACACTTAACAGTTATTAAAGAAGATATGGAGCGAAAGTTAAAGAACACCAATATGAAGCCTCTGAGTCACTCTACATGCTTGAGAGTGCATGTTTTGTTCCAGAGATTCTATGATGTTGATGAGAAGTTGCATGTTTTAAGTGGACTGTCTATTTCTGATGTGAAGTTATTTATTCCCCAGCTTTGGTCCAAGGTACAGTACACACAAACAGTCCAGGATTGTTGATTTCCTTTTTTTTCCAGTTTCATGTGTAACCATCAAGTAGAGAGTGGTAAGAAATGCTGGAGGAATTGGAGATTGGCTGTCGGATGTGATGTCCAGTGATTATATATTGTAGTTTACCGTAAAAAGGATAGAATTATTTCAACTTACTGTCTCCTCAATATGCAGAGGTGTACATTGAAGGCCTCTGTCATGGAAATTTGTCAGAAAAAGAAGCAATCAGCCGTTCAGATATATTTAAAACAAATTTTGGTGTGCAACCACTTCCAGTTGAACTGATGCGTAGTGAACAGTGTATTTGTCTTCCTCCCTCTGCTAACCTCATTAGAGATATCAGTGTGAAGAATAAGTTTGAAACAAATTTGATGATTGAGGTAATCAAAAGTATTAATTATTTATTTTTTGGTTTTCTATATAAATGTGCCTTTGGCTTATGTGCGGCCCTTGGTTTTGATTTCACATTGCAGCTGTATTTTCAAATTGAGAGGGAATTGAGGATCGAGTCCCCCAGATTGAGAGCCCTGATAGATCTTTTCAATGAAATTGTGGAGGAACCACTTTTCAATCAGCTAAGGTAATTTATCGAGTCTGAGGGTATTACATTTACTCTTATTAGCTAAAGAATTTGTATGTGATATTGTAGTTGGATGAATTTATAATTTGATGTATAGTCTTACGATTGCCCTTGTACTTCTGGAAATAGGACGAAGGAACAGCTTGGTTATACTGTTCATTGTGGCCCGCGGGTTACTTGCAATATATTTGGATTTTAATTTTGCGTTCAGTTATCCGAGTACAACCCAATCTACTTGCAAGGGAGAGTTGAGAACTTTATAAATAGACTGGAGGAGTTGTTGGTAAACATTCAAGGTTTCTTTGAAACTGCTAGTTTATGGGGCTTTTTTCCCCCCTTAATAGCCAAAAGATAATAATAAATTAATAATAATACGAGTTTAAGGTTTTACCCAATCTTTTTTATAAACATTTCAGAAGTATGAACTGTTAACTGTAGTATACTATGTATACACTTTTTAAAACCAAGATTATAGGATCTTGCAACTTGAGGTGCCATAATGAAATGTACAAGGCATTTCTTGATCATGGGAATCTGATTTTATTCTGTTATGCTCACGTACTTGGTTTAACTTGTGTGGTTTTCTTATAGAACAGTTTGCTTTTCACACCTGAATATTAATAGTGAGGGAGAAAGGGAGGGAGGGAGGGGGAGAGAGGTATCATTTCATCAATGTATCATGTCCAATTGAAAAATTCTCTCAAACTTATGCACAGACAAGACCATGTTGCATGCAATTAATGACTAAATAAAAACTTGGAACAGATTGATAAAGGATAAGGACCTGGTTGCAAATCTTTTGGTAGTAGTTTCCACAAGTTCTGCTGTAATATGAACCAAAATAACACAAAGAAAGGTACACTACTTTCAAAGAATATCAAAAATTGAGCTATGCTTATTAGATCCATGTTTCACAATAGGCTTTTTCTTTTTCCTATTACCTTCTTAATGACGTGTCTAAACACTATCAATCCCATGAAAACAAAAAAGGCAGACCCTATTCTAACCAATTATGCAGCCCACCAATTTGAGTTTTTTCCCACCTCCACATGATCAAACATAAAACAGTACAAATTTCTAAACACATGGCTCTAAAAATTTGGAACATAATCCAAGTGTCATGACCTAGATATAAGGGAAACAATTAATCTGAAATCAAACAATAGAGCAGTTTAAGCTAACAGATTTCCATGACTAATATGATATGAGAGATAGAGATGAAGAAAACGACTAACTGGCTTCCCTATATCACTTAACAGGAAAATTGCTCATTGACGTCCAAAGCTTTACCATTGTAATAATAAGACCAGTGACTGAACCATTAAAGTTAAAAGAAGTATCCTTCTACAATTTTATCCCTACTCCAATTGCATAGATTTACATAATAATATACCTATAGCATCACTCAACAACTAGCTGCGATCAGATATATTTACATGCCAAAAAATTCAGCCTATGAGATCTCAAAACCCCCATATGCCATAACGTAAAAGAAAGGAACAAAACTCCTAGTTCACTTGCAAAACAAATTGCACAGTGGACAGTAAATAAGCATTACTGAATGTATATGTATATTAGAATAAGACTTCACAGAAATTTTATCCAATATCCACTTATAATGAAACCAATTACAAAACTAACCATATTTGTGTTGGAGTGTCACTCTTCAATTCTTGAATCCTCAAAGAGAACAGGTGTATAAAATACTTTATGGTACTACTTTTGGATTCAACACGATCTTCTAAGATGGCAGAACAGTTGAGTCAGCTATGTACAAAATAATACAAACCTAGAGAGTTCATCCAGCGTTTCCAATATGACCAAATTTTGAGGGCTTACATTATATATGAAAATTTCAGGCAGACTCCACCAGTCGGTGCGTCTATTTGGGCCTTCAAGAACAAAACAGTCTAGAAAACAGGTAGCTATGACAACCCTGCACGATATCAAGCAAAGAAACAGTTTGGCATGCTTCCTCAACTGGACGGTCCTTCCATTGATTCAGTATAGCTTCTGAGATAGGAGCAATATGATGTTGCAGAACAGCCGCACCAAGGGGTCCTACCAAATTCAGCCTTGTTGCAGCAGAAATAACATATCTCATCGTGATAAACATGAAAGCTCTTTGAGAAGTACTGCTATACAACCCAAGCAATCCACGTAAAAGCCCAAAAATAGGAGCATGGTGAAAAGAAACAACTCCATTACTTTAAGAAGTTTCCCTCATAGATTTAAGAGACGATATTTCTGAATACACTGCTGCAACCACTCTCATGAGTGCAGACCCTTGTGCTATTGATGCCTTTCTACCCACTTCATTAGTTAGCATTACGTCCAACATCTTGTCATGTTTCCGCAAGGTCTCCAAATCAGGTGATATTGTTGTAGAATACACAAAAGGAAGGAGTAAGGTTGCAGTATTCTCTAACAGATGAATTACGAAAGGTTGGAGATCGATCTTCAGGACCCGAGACCATCCGAGCTTGGTTTGCAACCTCAAGACCAAAGGAATGAGCAAAACCACCGGTTGGGAGGATAGAATCAAGCAGTTGCCATTGTCCCCACTGTAAAAGGGAGTCTGACGAAGCATGCTTCTTGGTTTCTTTGTTTATATCCATCCCACTTCAATCTGGAAAAAAAGAACTACTCCTTGATACACAATGAGCAACAAACATATTCAATTGTCATTACGAGGGAAAAAAAAAACAACATCCCTAAATTAATTTTCCTCCCCCTAATCTTCGGTATTGCTAGTAGACGAAAAGCCTATGCACAGATTCAAATTCAAATAACAATCCAAAACATTCGCCGCATAATCCTAATGTACTGTGATTTCATACTTTTTGCCTACTCAACTATGTTGGTAACTTAAGTTCATCTTAAAGCTTTCTATTGACTAATCGATTATGATTTCCAAGCCATAAACCAACTGTATATGGTAATTGTTACGACACAGTCATCTACAATAGCATTGGAGCATATGCCATTTTAAGCTTCACATATTATATAATAATCAGACTATCCTAAAATTAAATGAAAAGAAAGCATACCTTTTTCAATCAAGCACATACATGCAAGATCATAGTTTTCTGAAGCTTGCAACCTAAATATGCATGAAGAAAATGAAAAGTTATTAAATTGAAAACTCTACCTCTTTCTAAGCTGAAAAGATTCAGACTTTCACCGCTTTTAAGAGCCGAGATTAGATTAGCCCAGAATCTCAAAGCAATTGAATTTTCTCAGTTGATTCAGATAAACATTCGGAAATGGAAGCCCAGAGAACTGAGAGAACCCAGAAGAGAGAAACTACAAAGAATCATTAACATTTAACCATCGAGGAGAAGTTGACTCAACTGTAAAGACATAGAAGGAGAAGAACTGACCTTTCCGAAAGGGTTTTTGTTTTGAATTTGGTGAAGTGAAGTTGAGAAGAGAGCCACGGCCTAAACAAAGTTTGAACAAAGGAAACATGAAACGGAACAAACAGCAACAGTGACAATTTGCAGAATTTACGATGGAGCCCCTCAATTGAGAAAAGTTATAATTTAATTTAGAAAAAAAAAAATTATGAGATTCCAAATCTGAAAGGGACTGCTATTTTAACCCTACTATTTTTTTTTTTTTTTTTTAAGAAAATAGGTTAGTCCTTTCATTAGATTCAGCAAGTAGTACAAAAACGAAACACCCCTATAGGGTCGACAGAAAGCAATCGTTCCTTAGAACCTCATGAAACCTTATTCTAGAAGAATAAAACCTCAAAAAATCCCGAGTACATCCACCTTTTAAGAAATCCACGCACCATTATTCTAACAAAAACCAAGAAACCTCGAAATAGACATAAAAGAGAAACAACTAAGGCACTGATTTTTGCGACCCAAACAAAAATTAAACAATACTATAAGTCATAAAGACCCATTCCATTCTAACCCACAACCAAGGTGGATACCCACTATCTAATCCAATGAGCCCATGAAAAAAGCCCACAAAGCAGTCCAAGGCCCAAGTGGCCCAGTCCATCCAGTTGGAGTGGAGCAATGGAGACAACGGCGTTGCCGCAACACCAACCACCACCTCCACATCCATCTCGCCCGTCCATGCCGCCATTTCCGACTCCGTTATCAATAGCCACCTCGCCCCAGTCACCACCACCAAACGTCGAATCCAAACCAAGGCACGCACCCCTGCTATTTTCTTCGTTTATCCTACCTGCTCATTACACCATACATTTTAATTTAAATATTAAATTTACTTATTTAACTCATTTCTATTTTTAGAAATATTCTTTTATGACATATTCATCTAACGATATCTCTCATTTAGATTTATACCAATAAAACGATTAAAATATATTTAATTTTCCTAACAAAATCCATGTCAAAAGATAGTTTTTTTTTTTTTTGATGGAATCTCTCATTTAGTTTTCTCTTTCAGTTTCAGTAGTCCTCTATTTCACTCTACGTCAAAAGATTAGTAAGTTAACAACGGTGGGCAATGAAGAATATAATGATTTTATTCCAAACAATACAAAAATAAGATGCTGCTCTCTAGGTTTTCTCTTTAGGGCACAACCGAAGATGATTCTGCTCCGTCCATCGGCGCATCGCCATGAAGTCGTCGCTGGACGGGTCTTCTTGTGCTCGTTTGGTTTTATAAGATGATGAACTTATCAAATATTATTGCTTCTTTGCCTTACAGAGCTATTATTACTTCTTTTTCTACGCAAATCTTATTATCATTGTTTAATATGCAAAAAGATCGAATGCTCTAGATTTTGGAATTGTATCATGTGCTATTGATTTAGAGAATGGCATTTTGCATGCATGATTCACATGGCTCCAACATTTTTTTTTAAGGCAATGACTCTTGGTAGGGTATTTGGAAATCTTGGTGAGAATTTGCTATATAACAAAATGTTAACCAGAGGCATTGTTTGCTGCGACATATGGCATAGTCCTTTTAACAAGTAATGGTTGTTTATTTGACCATGTCACATTCATTTTTTTAGAAAATGGAAGATAGTGATGAAAATTCAGAACAAAAGAAGCAGAGCGTGTAATAAATAATATCCAATCAAGCTTGCATTGCATAATTTAGTCCAGTAAATCATCAAACATTGGATATCACTATTGTGATTGTTCTACTCTTTAGTCCTACACAGTACCAAACATGAGTCAGGTACTAGTATAGCATAAGCTAGGTTATAGGAGTTCTAGACTGTTATAGAAATTAAGGTGGGGCATAAGAGTATTGTGAAACAAACATGCCTTATATGTATGTATTTTAAAAATAGGTCTAAAAATAGTACCCAAAAATTTTGACTGATAGTTTCAATGGAGTAGCTAAAAATCTCTCTTAGGAGGGTCAAACTTTATTAACTAAAAAATTATATTCATTTCTAGTTGTCCTCTAAAAATAACACAATCTTTTGCTCAAAAAAAAAAAAATATATATATATATATATATGTATATATATTAGTATAATTAAGAAAATTTAGGTGTAATATGTCTTGTACTAATGCTGAAATTGAAAGATCCTTAAATCATGTTGAATAAATTTTGGGATTTAAGATGAATGATAAATATAGAAAAACTTATGTTTTACTTCAATTTAGCATATTAATAAAGAACCGTAAATATGCGTGATCTTTTTTCTTTCTTTCATCGAGTGCATCTTATATTATTTAAGATTTTCTTTTGATCCATATGTATGCAGAGCGTCGAGTCTTACGAGCACGGCCATGGCCGCCGCTCCTCTACCCTCCATCACCGCACGCATATTTGCTTGCCTTTGTTGGTGGTGCATAGGTGGAGGCCTCATGGCTTCCTTATCTCTGGAGGTGATTGTCGTTTTGCGGCGAAAGCAATCTTGTACCTCTCCTTGACAATTTCACTTTGCTTCCACTTGATTTCGGTGATACTTGCCGAAATGTGGATGCAGATCATGTTGGTGATTGCTCCAAGAGGCTTGTGGGATCCAGGTCCAAGTAATCTTGCGGTGACTTTCACTGGTAGTACTGGGATTGCCTTGTTAACACTGGTATCAGTGGTGCTATCGGGCGGGGGATCTGGAGTTTCGCTATTGCTAGAGTCTTTGCTGGAATTACAGATGTCTCCAGAACAGGAGGCGGTCAGACGTGGGATCTGGATGTTCTGGGCTTGGGTGTTCAGATCGTTGATGTTGCTTGAGTGGGCGAAGATCGGCAGCCGCGACGGCAATGGCAGAATCCTTCTGAAGTGGCAACGGTCATGGCTGGTGCTAGCGTGGAGACGCCGTGTTTGGGTGCGTAGTAGGGGTTGGGTGTCCAGATCAAATCGGACCACCTCCTTGGGCTGCCTTCGGGCCCAAATCAGGACCCCTCTATTGGGCTTAACTTCTCCAGGGGGCTGGATTTGGGATCCTGGGGATATGTTCGTTGACATTCTGTTCAATTGTTCAATTATCTCTTCTTTGGGTGTGTTGATTCTAATTTCAGGTAGATTATTTATTTCTACACTCTATAAAGAGTCTCAGTATAATCGCGCTGTGAGTACCACAATTGCGTGCCTTGGCGAGCAATGTGTTTTAGACTGGGACGAGTTTAGATATGATTGGTTTGCCAACTTCTTGCATGCCCGGATTGCAGATTCTGATGGTTTGATCTACAAATCTCAAGGTCATGACAATGGTCCTATTGTTGGTAATTATCTTGAGGAGGCTGGGGTTTTACCTTAAGTTTTTGCTAGTTTTTCTAGAAGTGTTTCAAAGCAGGGTTTTATTGTAAATGCACAAATTGTTGGTGTAGTACACCTTATGATTTGTGCTATCTTAGCTCTAGGATCAAGCAAGGTTTGGTCTTTGTATGCTCCCCATTGGGATGCCCCTTTAAGCGATTTTTATCGCTAATTCAATGAACTTTTCCTTTTAAAAAAAAAAAAGAGAACCGTAAATATGCTCATTTGGGCATATATCGATCAATAGGGTAAGAAAACCTTGAAAAGATTCGTATTAATTAGATATATGTAGTGTATTAATAGTGTAAAATATTATTCATCCATTAAAGTTCAAGGAGAATTAAAACTAAGGGAAAACATCACCAATGGTCACTGAGTTATGACTTATTCGACACTTAACTCACTGTATTTTCAACAATATCACTTAACTCACTCAGTTTTACAGCCGTCTTTCACTTAACTCACTGTCGTTAATTTTGCCGTTAAAAACTATTAAAATTGAGGGTATATTTGTCTAAACACAAAAAAATGCATTTCTAACTTTTTTTTTTCAAATTATATTTAAGTTTAAAAAATTATTTTTTATTAGAAATCTCAGAAATTTAAAAAATTGAAAAAAGTCTAATAAATGTAAATTGAGGGTATATTTGTCTAAACACTAAAAAAATGCATTTCTAACTTTTTTTTTTAAGAAAAAAAGATAATTTTTTTTTTCAAATTATATGTAAGTTAAAAAAATCATTTTTTATTAAAAATTTCAGAAATTTAAAAAAATTGAAAAAAATGTATAATAAATGTAGTTTTTTTTTAAGTTAAAAATGATTTTTTAAGTGTTTTGACAAATATACCCTCAATTTTAACGGCTTTTAACGGTAGAATTAACGGCAGTGAGTTAAGTGAAAGACGGATGTAAAACTGAGTGAGTTAAGTGATATTGTTGAAAATACAGTGAGTTAAGTGTCGAATAAGTCATAACTCAGTGACCATTGGTGATATTTCCCCTAAAACTAATTAAGATAAATTTGTATTGAATTTTAAAAATTGAGACTAATTAAAGATTTTTCAAAAATTGAGAAGGGTCAATTTTATTTCATTCCATTAAGATTCATAGATCATTAACACTAATTAAGAATTTCCTAAAAATTGAGAAGGGTCATTTGACCCTTCTCGCCCTAGGCTATCTACGCCCTTGGATAGTTTGTCAAAGTGACCTTAGAGAAACAGATATTATCCCAACTTTTGGCGGCAAAATGGGCAAATAGATGGAGGTTTGTCATTGTCACAATTTAGGATGAAATCAAAAAGTTTAGGTACTACTTGCATTTGATCAAAATGTAAGTCCAGGAGTTGTTTGTTTTGTGTGACTGCTAAATTTCTTTGGTTTTCTTTCCTTTTTCAATTTCAAAGTTTATTTATAATCTACCTTACTTTTTTTATATGAGACTCAAAGTCTCTTTCCTTACTAGACCCCCTCCTATATCTTCGAACTTTTCTCAACCGTTTCAAAATGGAGTCTCTCAAATTCACTACTTGAGTCCCATACAAATCATCATCCAGGAATTTAGTGCGACTCAAATTGGTTAATTACCATGATGTGATCTAGCAAGTGGTTTTTGCTCCTTTGTGGAAGAAAATAAGTAAAAGAAATGCATTGAGGCTTAGAGCGTCTGTTTTAAATAAAGCTGGCTTGCTAGATGGAGCATTAGTTGTTGAAGATGAGAAGGACGAAGAAAAAGGTGTCTTATTGCATGCCGAATGCGATTCACGTGGCTCCGTTATTGGGTTTAATCTGTCTCCCCCTAATGGTGAAATTATGATTGACAACAATGAAGATATAACTTCTCATAGACTAGAAATAGCAGAAGCTGTAGGTGGAAATTGTAGTTTCTACATTTTCAGCAAGTTTCTCGGTAGGATGAAAAAAGCTTAACGCTTTTTCATCTACCTGTCTTACTTTTAGATCCACTCTTTGATTCATCCTATCCTAGATATGAGAGTTTCTAAAAGTTTTCTCAAGTTTTCTTGAGTAATTTAACTGCTTGCTGATGGATGTAATTAGCAAGAGATTCTCAGTTCTTACTAACTTCTTTTCAATATCAGAAAGATATTGTTTTTCTTTCAAATAATCTGGCTTGACTTCAAGCTTAGCTACTGTGGAATTTATTTCTTCGAGTACGTTGATTAATCCTTAGATTAATTATCTTGAATTGTTCTATGACCTTTTTAGAACTCTTGTTCCTAGATAGATGATCTCGGTATTCAATTAAGCTTGGTCTTGCATGATCAAGCTCTTCTACTCTGATCTCTCTTTGGATATGAATATGTTAGTCGTATAGAGTATTTAAAACTCTACACACGTATTCAATGGAGTATTGATTTTCTTGAATATTCCTTGTGTGAAAGCACACTTGCCACTTCTCACTTCCTTTTTCAATCCAAAAGGCTTAGTAATTCTTACGTCTGGATTCTCTGCGGCGTAAGCTTTTTCTTTACCAGTTTTTGAGCAAAACAGGCTCTGATACCAGCTAGCACGGATCTAACCGATGCTCAAATAATCAAAAGGTTTCTGTTCTTCCTCAAGAGTTTCTTTAATTAACTTAATTTCTTCTTCAACTTGATAGATTCTTCTCTGAACTTGGTAGATAATATCCCAATAATGTGGAGTTTTTCTACCAAGTCTTGATCTAAAATGTTTTAGTGCTCTTAACTTTTCTCGTTCTTCTCGCAAGTCTTTACTAGTGTCTTTGCAAGCAGAAAGCAACTCAACTCTACTAAACATAGAAAGCAGAAAGCAGAAAGCAGAAAGTTAACTGTTTATCTTCAATATAGACGATGAATTCTAATAGTCATAAATTCAAGATATGAAGTTATGAACCCACCAAGCTCCGTCATAAAGTGAAAATATATATATTTTATATTTTTTTTAGAGTAACGGTAAAACTAAAAATTAGTGATGAAAGTTAAAAGGATAAATATGGGAAAAAGGGCAAAAGTGGAAATATGAAAATATAGTGGAGTTTTTTGTCATTACTTACTCTATTCTGACCTTTTCTTTGGTCTTTCCCTGAAAATAAATAGAGCTGTATATACTTTGGGTAGCCGTTAGTTTTCTATTCGGACTTGAGACTTGTTTTTGGCTTTGCCTCTGTGCTTTGGGTGAGTTTTCTGCTTGTGCTCAAACTTTTCTCGTTAGAATCATATATTCGCAAGATCAGCTCTATTACATTCCATTTAACTCGAGCCTCAAGAAACCAAATTTCCTATAGAAATCTTGGGCAGTCTTCATCAATGGGGTTTTCACCATTCTTCCCCAACCCTCTGTTTCCTCCTGTCAAAAACCCTAACAAGCGTAGTCTTCTCCACCACCAAGTAAGAAGCTAAAGGTAGCTGATGATGAGATCGACACAGATCAAGAAGGCATTGCGCAACTCCGCGACGTCCTTTCTGTCAGTGGAGTCAACCTTGTGGAAGAGCAAGAGCGCATGCTGTTGCTTTCGGGGCCCAAGAAGCAGCAAGCATCTCGAAAATTTGTGTTTCAAGAAAACCAAGAAGGGCATGTTTTGCAGAAGATTCCCCTGCAGAAAAAGTTGGCGGGAATCATGGGGAGGTGCGGTTTGAGAATTGGTGTAGACAAAGATGTGGAGAGATGCTTGTCAATGTGTGTGGAGGAGAGAATGAGGGGGATTATATGCAATTTGATTAGACAGTCAAAGCAGCGGGTTGATTGTGAAAAATCGAGACACCACACTGTATCTACATCTGATGTGAAGCAAGAAATTATGATTCTCAACAAGAAAGCTAGGGAAGAATTGCAGGGAACGGCTTAGAAGCTTAATGAAGCTAAAGTTAGCACTAATGGATTTGAGGGTGTTAAGGACAAACATGACGATGGAGACGACAAAATGAGGAGAAGTACAGCAGCAGAAAATGTTGCTGCCCTTGCTGCTCTTGGAGGACATGACATATTGGCGAAATGGCAACTTAGGGCGGATCAGCTGGCCCGGGAGAAGAGTCGAGGTAAAGATGTAAATCACAAGGCTACATCCACTGCTGGAAGAACAATGAATGGCCATGTAGAAGCGGAGAAGAGGGGCGGTGTAGAAGCTTCGGTGTCTGCAGCTGGAAGTGCTATCAGAAAGTTTAGGAGGAATTGCCAAGTTATGATGATGCCTCAAACAAAGGTGGCTAGTACTCGTAGTATATTTGTCAAGGATGTGATTGCTGTTCTGGAAAAGGAACCTCAGATGTCCAAGTCTACTCTGATATATTTGCTAACGAACACTGCTAGCCGGTGAATAATCCGAAAGTGCTAAACACTAGTGTATATGAGAGATTCCTAGAACTAAGGTCTTTAAACTGTTACTATCAGCTCCTCTTCATTACCTACAGAATGGCTGTTTGGAGTTCCTAGGATCAATTTCTTTACGCCAGAAAATATGTAGCAGATACTGAGCACACATATGGTCTAGGCTTTTTGATCCTTAGGTAGATTGAGAACAAGATTTACTAGAACCTGTCATTCTGTGCAAACATTAGTATGCAATGAAGGTGAAGTTGTTGTGTACTTTGAATACTTTTTTTTCTTCCCCAAACTGTTGTTGTTGTTGTTGATTTTCCTTGCCTTTAAGTTTACCATCCTGTTAATTTATATTGGAAAGCTGCAAATCATATCAACCTTGACAACCTAGGCACACCTACAAGCCTATATGTGTAGGCGCAACAGTGTCACTTTTCTATAATTGCTATTCATAGCTTCAGTTTTACCATATGTACAAAAGAAGTAATTTTGGTCGGGGGAGTCAAGGTGTGAAGAATTTGATTAAAGTAGGAGGGAACAGAGATTCAGACCATAAAAGCAGGGAACAGAGACGTGATTCACACTCATGAACAAAATTTGCCGAACATGTTTGCACTCAATGGGATTCTTGTTTGGAATGGTTACAAATTGTTATGGCCTCTTACTTCAATTTGAGAGACACCGGCAATTACATCAGCCTATAATGGCAAAACAAAGTGAAACTTTTTCTAGCTTTTTCTTGCAAGTGCAGGAGCTTAGTCCTACATCACTTATGATTGCCCCAAAAATCTCTGTACCAGCAAATTGCAAAAAATGTGTCCAATGGTACAAGGATGGACTTCCAAAGAAAATTTAGCATCCATACATTTTGTTGGTTTACTGTATAAGGCCATCATTTTCAAGGGGAGCCACATAATTTCATACAAATTGCTAAGAATGCAATGCAAGGTTACTTAAAAGTCTCTGTAACTGCACATGATTCTACAAGAGTACACGGTATAAAAGTATAATACTAATGGTGCAAGCCTACAAGTGTACTGATAGCTTATAGACTATAATCAATATGAGAAGCTTTATATGCTTTTCCTACCAAACTAACTACAGAGAGGCAATTCAGTTTATTGTAAAACCACTTCAATAATATCGGTTATGCAAGCAAGATTATAGTGTCATGTGGAAATAACTTGGGGAGTCCACTAATAAGTAATAACTAGGCAAAATATCAAAACTAGAGTGATCAAGACTCACCTAACTGTAAAAGATGAAGGCAAGAGAGCTCCAGAAAGTAATTACTGCAGAAATTCAAATGAGAGAAGAGGAGGCATTGGCCATTCATGATCTGCAACTCATTTCCAACCATGGGATCAGAAAGTTCTTAATTGTCGTCTTTCAGAGTGGCCAGTGGTGGATCCCCCATATGTCTGGCAGTCCTACAACTCTTCAAGCGTGCAAGTTCTGCTACCAGTGCCACTGGTTTCCCCTGCAACTGGAATGTCAAAACCAATCAATATCTCCTCATAAGGAGACATCCCACTGCTTGATTGAGTGGTTGTTTGGTTCAACTCTTGCATATCTTGCTCATATATCAGACGGACTCCACACTCCTTCACATTCAGACCCAGCCCTCTGGTTTCAAATAAGAACTCAAGATGACTGCAACTATTATGCCACCACTCTGTACCAAAGTATTTATCACAAGATACATAGAATAGCCACAGGTGATCTGATTCAACCTGGCAAAATTCTTCACTAAAGCGAAATGCAGGCTGTCTGCCATATACTTCCAATTCTCTTCCATCGAGCTTCAGGCAACATACAAGATGATGCGTTGCATTAAAAGTCTTGAATTCATCAATATAAAGCTCATCCACCGGATGGTGCTCATGGAGTACAAAAACAACACACAAAGCAAATCCCAAAAACCGACTCTTATTCCAATTTGCAGGTAGAGATACACTTAATGAACACCCAACACTCTGATAGCTGAACCACTCATGAATATTACTTCCAGGAATTACAATTTGAAAAGTTTCCCTCTTATTACAGATTTCCTGTGCAAGAAGAGACAGGTTGTTAGCTGATTAATGTCTATAAGTATATGACCAGAAACATATATGGGCGCGCGCACACACACACACACATAGAGAGGGAGTACCTGACACATGAATGTCTTCAGCATTTCAAATGCTATGTTATCGCATCCTTGGTTGCCATTTAGATCGAAGCAATTGATGAAATTGAAATATGATTTGTCTAGTCTGTTCAAATTTGATGCATCAAACAAGTATTTCAGTGAAGTACAACCATCTGCCCTTAAATCTAGTCTACTATTTGATGGAAGGTCTGACAACTCTTGAAGTCTCTTGCAATTCTCCAAGTTAAAGTTCTCAAGCTTAGAAAGCAATCGAATGCCTGAAGGAACGCGAACAAAATTGTTTCCACTTAGATTCAAGGTAACCAAAGAGGGAAAGTAACCGAATTCATTGGCAAATGCTCCTTCACCAAGATTGCAATTACTCAGGTTCAGATACGTTAAATTACACAGACCAGAAATAGGCAAGCGGAAACTCATTGGCTCTATATTCACTTTTTGCAACAATCCAGAAGGCAAGAACTTATTTAAAGATCCCCAAACTACTTTGCATCCATGAAAGATTGAACCTCTCACATATTTTATGTGATCATGGGTAGATGACATTTTTATTGCAGACCCACTATTCACATCAGTTTCCTCAAAACAATCCATCTCCCCCACATTTACCTGATGTTTGCCGAGTTTCAAGCATCCAGAAAGATTAAGATTTTCAACAGACTTCAATTTATTGATGGTGCTTGGGAGAAAAACAAGATTTTTGCAATTGCTTAGATTCAATGACACAAGGCCACTCAGCCGTTCAATTGAAACAGGCAGTTCCTTAATGGCAGTCTCATCAAGATAGAGCACCGACAAGCATTCCATATTTCCAACAAACTCGGGAATCTTCTCAACTTTTGAGCAGCTAGAAAGAATTAATGTTTCAAGAGATTCCATTTCAATTCTACTTGGCAGACTCCTGAGACTTTTGCAGTCTTTAAGATTCAGGAATATAAGCTTTTTGTGAAATCCAAGGGATTGATGGATTCTTACCAAATGAGAACATCCTTCAAGATCTAAAGTCTCAAGATTCTGAACACCTGCGAGGTCTGGGGTCTCCACAATGGTTTGAGAATGGCGGAGTTTGATGAACTTCAACTTGTCGAAATTCTGCTCATAAAATCGAAACAGTCAGCCACCACAAAGAACAGACAATTTGCATAATAGAGATAAACAAGCAGACCATACCTTTGTTCCCTTCCAAAGCTGTTTAATGTTGCTGTGGCACAAGTTAAGTTCATGAAGTTCATTTGCTTTAAATTTTTTGGGGAGAGATCTTAAGGGACACCCAGTCCATTCAAGGAGTCTCAAGGAATTAGAAAGACATGTGAGGCCTTTGGGAAGGTCCACATTACGAATATGGAGAAGACTAAGTTGAGACAAATTTGAAAAGGCTTCTGGCTTCCAATGAGCAACTTTTAATTTAGTCAACTCCATTACCATTCCTTGGATTGAATCTGTTCCCTGATAATGAAAAACAAGAATAATAACTTAAGTGCAGAACACAAAGAATACCAAGACCTAAGCAGATTACAAGTAAATCTGCCTTAATATTATTTTTTTTTTCTAGACAATAATTGAAGTGCAGAACACAAATAATAATATGCTTATCTTTCTTTCATTATCAAACTCTTACCTTATTTCTCTCCAGCACATTGTTGATGTCTTCATGAGACCATAATCTACTACGTTTGCCTGGATCTGTAGGAGACTGTTCATGAACAATTTCCCAGCCTGTTTCTTGTAGCAAATCATGCATCGACAGTTCGTTGTTGGAGATAGTTATGAGAGATCTATCAGCAAGAACACTTAAACCAATGACAGGGTTTAGCTGGCAATAGTCTAGTATTTGTGTCACACGATCCTTATCCTTCCCCTTGTAAAAGCAAGCGATATGTAGGAATATTTCTTTGTCTTTTTCATCCAGTCCATCAAAACTAATCCGAAGCACCTCAACAATATGTTTATGTGGTGTGTTCTTTAGCCTATCTATTGCACTTGCCCATTCATCAGCACTTCTACCAAAGAGAAAAGAACCTAAAACCACGAGAGCCAACGGAAGCCCCTGAGCATACCCTAAAATATGGTAGCACAGATGCAAATAATCTTCTGGTGGGGGACATTTCTTAAAAGCCCTCAAACTCAAAAGTTGAAGTGCTTCATCACAGTTTAACCCGTTAGCCTTGTATGTAGCATCAACATCATGTGCCTTTAACAACTGAACATCTGTGGTGGTTATGACAATTCTACTCCCTGGACCAAACCAGTTGCGACTTCCAGCCAATTTCTCTAATTGTGTCAACTGATCCACATCATCAATAACAACAAGCACCTTTATTCTACACAACCGCCTTTCTATCATAGCAGCTCCTGTGTATTCATCCTCTATGTTTTCAATTTTTGCCATCAGGATTTTGGAAAGAAGTTTTTCTTGTAGAGAAACAAGGCCATTGGTTTTAGACATTTCTCTAACATTGGAAAGAAAGCAGGTTCGGTCAAAATCCTGACAAATTTGATCATGGATAGCTCGAGCAAGTGTTGTCTTACCTATGCCCCGCATGCCATGGATCCCTATAAAACGCACCCGACCAAGCTGTGGACGTATGTAATTGCTTAATAAATCATGAATGCGGAAATCCATTCCTATGAAGCCCTTGTCAACACTTGAAGATGTATACACGGACTTCTTTAGTATATGATTAACAATTTCATCAATTACTTCTGTATTATATCTGATAAAATTCAGATGAAATTGTGTGTTAGAAAGTTATCAATGTAACATAAGCGGCAAAAACAATACTAGCATTAGGCAAGATTAAGTAAATGCAAAATGGTAATCCAGTCTCTCAAATTTACTCTGCATTTGTATCCATCCCTCAATCAGAAAAATCAAAATGGTAATCCAAATCCAAAGTGGGAATGACGATGGCAAGATTATTGTATGAGTAGTATGGAGGGAGGAGACTTACGGATAATTCCTGACATGCCAGCCAGAAAGATTGGCGACCTCAGTCAAAGCAGCTCTCCACGCATTTAGTCTGTCCTCATTCTTCTTCCCATAAACTTCTTCATGTTCCCTTACTTCCACATCTATTTGGGTTTCCCTTTTGAGCTGAAACCTTCCCCTTTGGTGCCGCACATCAGAAGGATCCACGCCTAAGAAGACGGGGAGGACTTGTTGGCCCAGCTCTTTCATGCATTGAATAATCTTGACGAGTTCATCCAAGCACCATGACGAAGAAGTATATCTCCGTGAGAGAATGACAATCGCACATCTAGACTCCTCAATTGCAGCTAAAAGTTCAGGTCTAATGGATTTTCCTTTCTCGAGCTCTCGGTCATCCATAAAGGTGAGAATTCCTTTCTGATCTAGTTTACCATACAGATAACTGGTAAAACCCCCGCGCGTATCTTCCCCCCTGAAACTTAGAAACACATCGTATTTCCATTGACGACGAGAAGAGGTTGACGCCATGTCCTTCTCCTAATCGGAATTGAATCAGAGCAGCATAGCCTCGTGTTTATCGACGGAAATACTCTCGTGGACAAGAAACAGCTTGATTCCACTTTCCAGCCAAAAGGATACTTAATTCCACGCAACATTGTACTTTTATATTAATCTTCAACTTGTCTCTCTCTTTTTGACAATTTTCAATTTGGATAAATTGTTTTTAGAGTGTTTCTATTGAGACCTCCAAATCTGCTCAGTTGACCTCACTCTATTATTAATTATTAAATGACATATATAACCTCTTATAAATAATTATTAAATGACATATATAACCTCTTATAAAATGACTATTAAGGACAATAATTATATCCAAAAAAATATTATACTTAATTTTTCTAGACTTTCCAATTCAATAATATTATATTGCATTCTTTATTATTTTCCTTATCTATATTCATTTTTCAATTTCACTACATACTCATTAAAGCATTTATATATATTTAATAAGAATTAAAACTATAATCAAGATCATGTGACAGAAAAATTTCTATCATCATATATGTTGAACGCATATTGGTGAGGGATAACAAAAGAAATCATTTTATGACCTAAATCCCAGTCTATTTATTATATTTACAAAAAAAAAAAAGAGCTAGTAGTAAAAAAAATCTAAAAAGCTATTAAATAATTAATCATGAGGTACAGAAAATAGAGAAAATAATTAAACATTAAGAAAAATTACTCTTCATTTTTTTGTTTGCACATCTACAAGAGAGAACAAAAAGTAAAAAAAAAAAACAATTCTTTTTTATTAGAAATTAATTTTTAAAGCCCAATACCTTGTGTTTGAGTTTCTTTTTTATTAGATACGAGATTTATGTAATCTAGTTCAGGAATGAATATGTAATTAATAGTTTGTTTGCAAATTATATGAGTGAGGTTATTTCAGGAACTTGAGTGAGGTTTAGTGAGTAAATTTAGTATTTGAAAATTTGATAAGAGGTGTAAAAAGCAAGGAGGTCAAGTGAGTAAATTTGGAGGTTCCAATAGAAAAACTCTTCTTTTTATGATAGTTGAGGTATGGTTAATTGGATAATGAGTGCGGCTATTTCTATCCTATCATTTTCTTTGTTCACCCTACTTGCTCATTACACCCTATATTTTAATTTCAATTACTAAATTTACTTATGTAACCCATTTCTATTTCCAATAACATCCTTATATGACATATCCAATTAAAAGATTTTTTTCTTAATCAAAATCTCGCATTTAATTTATATCAATAAAGAAATTATAATATATTAAAGTTTCCTAACAAAATCATAATCTATCTTTAACATTTCATTTGCCATCTACCTTTCCCTCTGACCTAGTTTCTCGGAGCTAGGGTGAGATCGGAAACCTAGGGTTTTCTTTGATCTGAATTGTTTCTTGCGGCCATGAACGTATTGTTCTGGAATTGTTGGCGGATTTGCAATCCTTCCACACGACGTGCTCTGAAGATATTGATCTCACAACACAAACTGAAATTGGTGTTCCTGATTGAAACTAAAATCAGAGACGAAGATGAGTTCGAGCGACTGCGATGCAACCTAGGATTTGATCATGCAGAAGGTGTGATGAGCGTAGGGTTGGCTGGCGGTCTAGGTTTATTCTGGAATGATGATACGAAGGTCCAAATACGGCAGCCTTCTACAATTCGTTTTATTGATGCAGTAGTAGAGGAAGGTGATTACTTTTTGAGATGGTGTTTCAAGGGGTTTTACGGCAATCCGGGAGCTACCGACAGACACGAATCTTGGGATATTATCAGGGCTTTGAGTGATGACGACAGCCTACCGTGGGTTGTTCTTGGAGACTTCAACAAAATCCTATTGGCATCGGAGAAATTGGATGGTAGCCCGCGTTCGGAGAACCAAATGAGTGGTTTCCGGGAAGCACTGGGATATGCAGAATTGGTGGACCTGGGGCTCCATGGGTGTCTGTATACATGGAGTGACTTTGAGGTGAAGGTTAGGTTGGACAGGGTGGTTGCTACGGCGGCATGGTCAGACAGCTTCGTCCACTCTCAGGTCATCCATCTACCTCCTAGCAAGTCAGACCATATTCCAATCTTGTTATGTGATAGTTCAGTTCCTATTATGCAGAAGCAGAAATACCATAGGTTTCGGTTCGAATCTCTGTGGTTGAAGCATGAGGGATGTCATGAGACCGTCCAGCAGCAATGGCAACGTCCGGTGTTGGGGCGGCCTATGTTTATGGTCTCGAAGAAAATTGAAAGGACAAGTATTGCACTAGATGCATGGCAACGAAGTGTGTTTGGTGATAGGCAGAAAGCAATAATGGAGATTCGTTCAAGGCTGGAAGAGCTTCTTAGTCTGTCATCGTCTCCGGCTTTGTTAGTAGAAAGGGGTAGTCTAATGGATCGCTTGGAGAGATACTTTCAAAAGAGGAATTATATTGGAGTCAACAAGCTAAAGTCTCATGGCTTAAGGAGGGACATCGTAACATGGGCTTCTTTCATCGGAAAGCCTCTAATAGGAAAAGGAAAAATTTCATAAGGGGTCTTTACGATGAGACAGGGGTTTGGCAGGAAGATGATGATGGGGTAGAAACAGTGGTTGTGAGGTACTTTGAGAAGATGTACAAAGCAGGAACTGTTGATGTTGGGGTGTTGGAGGAAACTCTACAGGCTATTTCTCCTTCGGTTACGGAAGAGATGAATATTTCTCTTTGTTCCCAATATACTCGTGAAGAGGTAAAGGAGGCTTTGTTTCAAATGTATCCTACGAAGTCGCCTGGACCGGATGGAAAGCTGCCGTTATTTTTCCAACATTATTGGGAGAGTATAGGGGAGGATATTACTGCTACGGTACACAATTTTCTACAGACTGGTCAGTTGCTTAAACATATCAATTACACTCATATTTGTTTGATTCCTAAAGTTGCTACTCCTGAGACTATGGTAGATTTGAGACCAATTGCGTTATGTAATGTAATCTACAAGTTGTGTTCGAAAGTTATTTCCAACAAGTTGAAATTAATTTTGCCTCAGATTATATCGCCTTACCAGAGTGCCTTCATTCTAGGCAGACTGATAACTGACAATACCTTGGCAGTTAATGAGTTAGCTCATTTTATTCATAACAAAAGAGCAGGTGAGGAATATATGGCCTTGAAATTGGATTTGAGTAAAGCCTATGATAGGCTGGAATGAGGGTTTTTACAGAAAGTAATGGAGCGTATGGGATTTTCTCATAGTTGGGTGAAGATGATTATGCAGTGTGTTTCTTCTGTATGATATTCTTTTCTGGTTCGGGGAAAGCCCCGGGGTTATGTGGTGCCTCATAGAGGATTGCGGCAAGGGGATCCTTTATCACCTTATTTGTTTCTACTTGGAGCAGAGGGTCTTTCTGCTTTGCTGGAAAAAAAAAGGCCGAGTTAGGTGTGTTACCTGGAGTTTCTATTTGTGATGGAGCTCCCATGGTTAATCACCTTCTTTTTGTAGATGATAGTATGTTGTATGCAAATGCTAATTTACAGGCTTGTCAGGAAATTAGTAATGTATTGAAGGTGTACGGAAAAGCATCTGGGCAGCAAGTAAATTTTCGTAAGAGTTCTGTTACATTTAGTAAAAATGTAGAGCGTCATACTCAAAATTGGCTAGCTACTTTTCTGGGAGTTACAGTAGTGGAGTCTCATGAGAAGTACCTTGGTTTGCCTACATATGTTGGAAGGAACAAAACTAGTACCTTTCAATATATTCAAGAGCGTTTGGATCAGAAGCTTCAAACTTGGCAGGGTCGACTTCTTAGTGGTGCCGGCAAAGATATTTTGATCAAGGTGGTAGCTCAATCTTTACCTATATATGCTATGAGTTGTTTTCAATTAACAAAGAATTTTTGTGATGATCTTCAGCAGAAATGTGCAAGATTTTGGTGGGGGAGTTCTAATGAACAAAGAAAAATTCATTAGAAATCCTGGCAGTTCCTTTGTCGACCAAGGAATGAAGGAGGTTTAGGTTTTCGGGATTTACATGTTTTTAATAGGGCTATGCTAGCTAAACAGGGCTAGAGAATTGTTCAATTTCCAAATTCATTGATTGCCAAAATGTACAAGGCTAAGTACTTCCCAGAATCTTCTTTTTGGGAGGCAGAACCTCATCCATCACCTTCATTCTCTTGGCGGACTATTTCTGAGGCTAGAAGTGTTTTGGTCGAAAGGGGCATGTTGGCAAGTGGGAGATGGGAACGATATATGGATTGATGACCCCTGGATACCTAGAGCTGCCCCATTTCGGTTATTACCTGTTCAGGGAGGTCGGGATGCTTCTTGGAAGGTCAGTAATTTGTTGAATAATATGACGGCAGCTGGAATGGAACTTTAGTACAGCAGGTTTGTCATCTTGATGATATCCCCTTCATCTTGTCTATTCCTTTGAGTAACCGAAGGGTCAAGGATCGTTGGGTGTGGCACTTTGATTCCAAAGGGATGTTTTCAGTTAAGAGTGCTTATAATCTCTTAATGGAAGAGGAGATGGTGCAAGTGGTTCCCTTGCAAACACAAGAGCTTTGGAAGAAGCTATGGCCTACCAATGTCCCAGGTACGGCTAAAATTTTTCTATGGAAGGTGTTGAACAATTGTTTACCTACTATGGTTAGATTGATAGTGAAATAGGTTCATTTGGAGATCCAGCCTTGTGTTCTTTGTGGAGGGGGGGGGGGGGGGGGAAGAGACAATTGAACATCTTTGTAGGCTTTGTCCGTTTTTGAAGGGGGTGTTGAATGCAGTGCCTGGAGTAGTACAAATTGTCTATTCCTCTAGTGCTAGGCAGTTGCAACTTATGGAGTGGTTTTTGAGTTGTGCATCTCAATTGTCTCCTAATTTATGGGCAGCCTTTGTTTATAATTTGTGGGGTACTTGGAAGGAGAGAAATAATAGGGTGTGGGATAAGAAGAGTATGGAATTGAACAAGGTGGTGTTGCTTTTGTCGGCTCGTCTACAGGAGTACCAAAGACACCATGGTAAGGGCCAAGGTGGAGGAAGCCGGCGAGTAGTTCCTTGGATACCTCCAAGTGCAAGGTGGGTGAAGATTAATGTTGATGGTGCTTTTTACAAAGATACATGTACTAGGGGGATTGGAGTCATTATTTGTGATGACATGGGGAGATGTTTAGGTGGTTATTATGCTCTAGTATCTCATGTTTCTTCTTCAGAACAGGTTGAAGCATTGGCAGGGAGGGAGGCAGTCTCACTACTATTCAGCGTGGCCTCTCTCCAGTTATTTTTGAAACCGATTCTCTTACTCTTTTTCATGCTACTAAACAGAGAGTCATTCCCCATACTTCCTTCATTGGGTGTGTGTATGATGACATTACCTTTCATCTTCAGCAGATGCGGGGTTCTTATTTTACTCATGTTTATCGTCAAGCCAATCTTGTGACTCACACTTTAGCTCGTTTTGCTTGTTCTTCTTCTAGTTCTTTATTTTGGGGTCTAGAGCTTCCAGCTTGTATTGTTGATGTACTTTCTAAGGAGTTTACCTCCTAATTTATTTAAGTTGACAGTTTGTCAAAAAAAAAAACAAAATCATAATCTAGATCTATAAAAGTATAATGGAATCGGAAATGGTCTACTCATTTAATTTCATAGTCCTTTTATATAGGGAGAGAATTACAACGGAAATATCAATTACAATGATGACATTAAATGTTGATTGATGGTAATCGCTAATTCCTTGATTCCCTCTCCGTCAGTCACTTTGACGAAGGCACATAATGTGCTTTTCCTTTAACACTCCCCTTTGTGCCAAGTTAAAGAGGAAATGGTGCATGAGTTGTTGCCTCACTAAAAACTTTGCCAAGTAACAATAAAAATCCTGTGGGACAAAAAATACACCTTGGTCGAAGGAAAATAGCACAACACACCTTTTACATTTGATGATGTTATGTGTGTGTTAGACTCCCCCTGACGTCTACACCTCGTCCTGATCCTTACATTAATCAAGGGACCTTGGAAAGTCTTCACATTCCAATGCTTTTCACATGTTTCTCAAATATGGCCTTAGGCAATGATTTGGTGAACAAATCTGCCACATTCTCCTCAGACCTTACTTGATTCACTTGAATCTTGAGGAGGGCCTGTTGTTGCTGATTGTAGAAAAACTTTGGCGATTTGTGTTTTGTATTATCACCCTTCATATATCCTAGCTTCATCTGTTTGATGTAAGCTGTATTATCTTCATAAATGTAAGTAGGCTCTTCAGTGGTAGAACTCAAACCACTAGTCCCTCGAATATGTGTAATGATAGCTCTTAACCATACACACTCACGAACCGCCTCATGTAGAGCAATGATCTCTGAGTGGTTCGAGGAGGTAGCCACAAGAGTTTGCTTGGTTGATCTCCAAGATATCGTAGTGTTGCCAATGGTAAATACATAACCACTTTGGGAATGACCTTTATGTGGGTCAGAGAGGTACCCAGCATCAGCAAAAGCAACCAAAACGTCATTTGACTTTTCGGTGTAGTGAGTGGCGCTTTCTCCATCAACATTTCCTTTAGTGATTGTAGTTCCATCTGTGGTCCCTCGTCTCTCTATAGGGAAAGAACAGTCCTAAGTCAATGGTTCCTTTTAGGTATCGGAAAATGTTCCTGATACCATTCCAATGACGCTGCGTTGGTGCTGAGCTAAATCTAGCTAACAAGTTCACTGAGAATGCAATGTATGGTCGAGTACATTGGGCTAAGTACAATAATACACCTATTGCACTTAGATAGGGAAGAAATGGATCTTTCTTTACATCCAAACTTTGATCGATCATGGGAGTGCTAGCAAGATACGCTTTGTCCATGTTAAATTGCTTGAGCATCTTTTGGACATACGCAGACTGGTGGGTTAGTTTTCCACAAACTAGATGTTCTAGTTCAAGGCCTAGACAGAATAGAGTTTTCCCAAGATCCTTCATCTCAAATTCAGATTTCAAGTAGCTCGCGGTTTCTCTTATTTCATCAAGAGTTCCTATTATGTTCATATCATCGACATATACAGCTACAATTGCAAATCTGGAACTTGTTTTCTTTATGAATACGCAGGGGCACAATTCATCATTCTTATATCCCTTCCTAATCAAGTAGTCACTTAGACGGGTATACCACATCCGCCCGGATTGTTTCAATCAGTAAAGTGAGTGTTTCAACCTAATTGCAAACGCACTCCATGGTTTAGAGTCACTTGACTTGGGTAATGTAAGGCCATCAGTCACTTTCATATATATCTCTGAATCAAGATCCCCATAGAGATATGCAATAACCACATCCATGAGTTGCATTTCCAGTCCTTTGGAAACTACCAAGCTAACTAAGTAGCGGAACGTTATAACGTCCATTACGGGAGAGTATGTCTCCTCATAGTCAATTTCAGGGCGTTGTGAGAAACCTTGCGCCACAAGGCGAGCCTTGTACCTCAGGACTTAATTCTTCTCATTACGCTTTCTGATAAAGACCCATTTATGTCCTACAGGCTTTACACTTAGTAGGGTTAGCACTACCGGACCAAATACCTGTCTCTTTATCAAAGATTCTAATTCTGCCTGGATTGCTTCTTTCCATTTAGGCCAATCTGCTCTTTGTTGACATTCTGCTACAGAGCGTGGTTCGATTTCATCGTGCTCTATGATTTCTTGAGCAACAGTTTATGCAAATACATCATCAATGTGTATGGAAGATCTTTCTATCAACTCATACGCACTCTCATAATCTATTGAGATTTCTTTGTTCTCTGGAATCATTTCAAACATCGGAGCGTCCTCTTTTATTGATTCATGGACATAACTATAATCAGAGACAGTCTCATGAGAGGGATTCTCTACATTGATGATTAATGGATCGGTTTGTGCCTTACTTGCCCTCTTCTTCCTTGGGTGAGTGTCAATCGAACTGTCTTCAGTAATGTGCCTTGCTTGCTTTAGAATGTCTTCAGTAATGTAATTAATAAAGAACTTAATGGTGGATTGGAGGATTCGTGAATTGCAGCTATAAGACGCTCTGCAACCTACAGAAGTAAAAGAAACAGAAATGCAGATGAGGGTATGAAAACAAAAACATAAAATTGGACAAGTAAGCTTTGATGTTATATTTTTGAATTAAATCAGCACAAATTCACTCTGAAAAATAATCAAACAATAGCTGGAAGAATTGATCTTACCATGGGCCATACAATAGCTCCCCAGTTGATTTGACTCTTCTACATTCGAAATAATTAGATTCCATCCGATACAATGCCAAATACTTAGAGAGTCTGAACTTTGTTCACATAGGAGCTACACTTTAAGTTTATGCTCTTTTGTTAAGATAGGGATAGAACTCACAATTTTCTAACTGCTAAGATTAATGTTATTGTGGCAATGTAGGGATTTTCGTAGGGAAATTTCTGACATTAAGCACAAAGACACTAGATGAGGATATATTTGCAAACTAACCTGAAATGATCGCTTTGCAGCTTGAGAAACTTCAGACTGGGTCAAATTGATAAAAGCACTATGGTCTCATAAGAGATTTCAGTTGTGGCGCTAAATCTCTCCTAAACAACAAACAAATCAATGTCAAGGCAATTAGGCATAACCAGAATCAATAGATAAATAAATGGAAGTTCAAATTCAGTTGACAATTAGCCTACATGTGCAACCATTATCCAGAAACATTTCAGGGGCTTCGGAACATAGGAATTTGCCAACTCATTACTATAGATTTCAGGTGGACCCAATTTAAGAATGAGATCTTATCACCCTTAACCATGTGGAGATAACAGCATCTAAACCAATTTTTTGTTTTACAAATGCAGGGTGGATTTTTCAAAGTTGTGGTATTGTATTCAACAGCCACTCATCACCTCACAAAGAAGCTTATTCAAGACGTAAGCGAATCAGGCCATTGAGGTACTGATGACATCAAAATATCAAGGAAAGGAGGGGAAAAAAAAGAAAAAGGAAAAAGTCTCTAGTATTATCATAATGAGATGGTGTGGTAAAAGAGCATCATGTTGTTAAACCATTTGCTTTCCTATGCTGTGCGCGCACATCTTCTTTTGCTTCAAGCTCGGTTGCTGGGCGCCTAACAAAAATGAGATTATCAGTAAATTCATACTTACTGTAACTTCTTAGGAGCCAAGGAAGAGAGACTTCCTTAATCAAAGCTCCAAGTCTCTATCAATTTGCGAAATGGCAGATCAAATATCTTATACAAAGCAAGACATCTGACAAGTATATTTTAAAGACTTTGATCTCAAGGAAACAGGAAATACTTTAATAAACTAGACTGGCATGTCTGGAGGAACTAGAATATTTAAGGTATCTCCTAATGAGAATGTCTGCAAGTCAATCACAACCTGAGAAATGAGCTTATATGGTTAAGATGAGAGCAGGTTTTTGGGGCCTGGGAAATCTAACCATTACTGAAAATAACACTAGACTTTATTTAAGTAGACTAACAAAAACTGAAAAAAGGAGATGCATGTCAGACATTTCAAGAAAACATCAGAAAATTAGAAATGCCGCCATATATCCATGGAAAACTTATTAAGATCGAAATCTCTTGCTCCTGTATACTAATGTGCATGCTACTAGACCTTGTGTTACTAGAAGTACTTGCTCTTTCAAAATTTGTGATGCCCCAGTGGATTTCTTCTAATTAATTTGAAATGGAGGCACAATCTAAGATGGAAATTTACTCACCAGAGTGATTCCATAAGCAACAGAAAACCAGGATGGAACGTCTGTTCCACTCCTTCCTCATGAAGCTCGATAAGCATATGCCTTCAACTTCACTTTTGATGAGGAAGAGACAAATAAACTGCTACTTCCAGTACTGCAAGATTGATGAATGCACAAATCACTGAACAGTTTAAGATGAATATTAATGTGTGAATGAGATCAATCATCTAACAACAAAGTAACAAAACCAAGATAAAAGAAAATGAAGCAAAGATTAATTTCAATGATGATCTTATGCACACAGAAGCAATAATGAAGGTTAAATTGAGCATTTAAACTAATTGACCGAGATCAGACCTTGCGAGTATGTGATATTCTAGATGGTGTGCATTTGATTTCAATAGCATCAACTTGCTTGCATGAATTGTAATGATCGAATCCCCACTCAAACCAAAATCAGGCGGCAATAATGCACTATTGCACCAGCAGGAGCAAAATAAAGAAAGAAAGCCTGGTCGCCCAAGCTCAATTTCGCCATGGAAGGACCTGGAACGGTAAGGTTTCTGACTTCAACATTCCATCGACTCTGCGACGGGTCGTTTTGAAATCGCAGTAACCCTTCCCTGATGGACTCCACAGCCGCCGATTCCCTAAGTAACATCCAACTCCATTTCAGTTGCCCCCAATCTGTAAATCAACAAAAGTCCTAACACCCCAATCTAATTTCAAAGGAAATTAGCAAAATGCCAAAATCGATATCCCAACAAAACCCTAAAATCCAAATCGAATCGAAGTCGAAACCCTAAGAGGAAGAACGAGCTTACCATGCAATTAACAATACTGAATACTTCGGACTCCAGCTCTTGAAATCGAAGAACTACAGTTCGGGGAGTGCAACGGAATCTTCTGTCATTTCTGATGAAGAGGAATCATGGGTTGGGTTGCTGGTAATGGATGGGATGTCGCTGGGTTGTTCATACAGGTTGCCGCTAGGTCGAGAGAGAGGTAGGCGCGAGAAGGTGTTTTTGATGGTTTGACAAAGTGTGGAAAAAATACGGGCATGCAAATTGATGATAAGTTTATGTGGAAACAAAAAAAGATTTTGGACACACACGGAAAAGTAATTTCTCCGTTTCATTCAGATAACATAAATTTGTTGTCTTATTTTTTCAACTGAAAGTGAGAATTTATCAGTTTATTCATACAACAGTTGTCTGTTGTCTGAATTTTTCAAAGCTAGAAAAACTGAAATAGTATGGATTCTCATGTTATTCAGACAACATAATTAATTTATATGTTGTCTAAAGAAGTTCAAAAAATTCAGACAACAGAAAACAAGAATTCTGTCGTCTGAAGGCATTATTGGTATAGTGAATGGTTGTTTATTTGACCATGTCACATTCATTTTTTTAGAAAATGGAAGATAATGATGAAAATTTAGAACAAAGGAAGCTGAGGCATCTTATGAATATCGAATCAGGCTTGCATTGCATAATTTAGTCCAATAAATCATCAAACATGGGATATTACTATTGTTTGGCTCCAGTTTTGTTGCAGCTGGTCAACAATCTCTTTTCTTGCGTGGGCGTGGCAGCACCGTTCGGGTGCGGTCGTCGGGGGTGTCCCTTGACCTGACTTCTTTCAAGCGATTGTGGACGAGGAGAGCACCAACCTCGTCGTGGGATTCTTTGTGCCTCATAGTGAGGACTTTTGCTGAGCTTCTTCAAAATCACAATCGATACTTGACGTCATAGATTGAGCAGAGCGAAAACTATTGGGAAGTTAGGAGCACTTGCTAAAGCGTGACTTTAGCTTGGCTGGAGGGTTTGGTGGCATTGACAGTCGGCTCCTGAGAAGACTGGGACTAGAGTGTGACTGCTGGTAAGAGAAGGAGAGGGATTGCTCTAGAGAGGCTTGGATAATCTTAGAGATTGTTGCTGATGAATTGTGTCTTGTGTTGTTTCATTGTAACCTCTATTTATAGGCTACCATGCCAAAGTGGTTGGCCTTAAACAAATGATAGTGGAGCACTAATTGGAGATAGTGGAGCACTAAATGAAGATAGTGGATCACTAATTGGAGGTGGAGATGGAGGTGGAGGTGGAGCACTAAATGGAGGTGAAAATGATGAGTTTTTGAGTCACTTTCAGCTCCTTTATTCCTTCAATTATATATCCACCAAGGATTCAGAATGGGCCTTCGACTTCTTCATATCAAATGATCCACCATGAGTGTAAATTATTCTGGAAAAATTTCAGCTCTTACTTCCATGTGGTTGGGCCGAAAACGCTGATGGACTCCTTACAGGTCCGGTTTTCTAGTTTTGTCTTTCAGAAAATTGGACTGATTGTTTGAAGGTTTTCCACTCCAAACTAGCTCTTTAACTATTCATAAGAAATGATCCATGGGATGTCTAGAATGAATCTGGAAAGTTTTAGCTCATTTGGATTTCATTTGGTTAGTCTTCCACCCCTCTTTCCTTATTTAGCTATGTTTTTCCTAGCCGAAGTAGGAAAATGTGCTAAAATTGACTTTTCATTTCCATGCTTCCATCATTTCCTTTTCTTGCAGCTCACATAATCTTCCATAATTCTGCAGGTAGGCTTTATTTAGCCTCTAAATAATATATCTTGAACTTGTCGACAATATATAGATTGAGCCACTGATATTGGCTCAATTTCTCCAAGACACTCCTTGTCAGGCCAAAATAGTCATTTTGGGTTCAAACAACTATTATGATTGTTCTACTCTTTAGTCCTACACAGTATCAAACATGAGTTAGGTATTAGTATAGCATAAGCCAAGCTAGAAGAGTTTTGGACTGTTATAGAAATTAAGGTGGGGCATAACAGTCTTGTGAAACAAACATGCCCAACATGTATGTATTTTAAAAATAGGTCTAAAAATAGTACCCAAAATTTTTGACTGATAATTTGTCAAAGTGACCCTAGAGAAACAGATTATCCCAACTTTTGGCAACAAAATGGGCAAATAGATGGAGGTTTGTCATGGTTACTATTTAGGATGAAATCAAAAAGTTTAGGTACTACTTACATGTGATCAAAATGTAAGTCCAAGAGTTACTTGTTTGTGTGTGACTTCTAAATTTCATTTGATTTTCTTTCATTTTTAAATTTCAAAGGTTATTTATAGATACCTTACTTCTTCTATATGAGACTCAAAGTCTCTTTCCTTACTAACCCCCCCCCCCCCCCCCCTCTATCTCTCTAAACTTTTCTCAACCATTTCAAACATGAGTTAGGTATCTCGGACCAGGGGCTGTGACGGAGGCCAGATACAAATTTACGCAAGCGTACGTATTGTTGTCAAGATAGGGAAACATTGTGCCCAAAATTATCGTACCACGAGGATTAGTGGCTAACCCACAATCCTTGGGTGGTCGGAACTAAAGTCACTAAGCAAACAAATGCAAAAGAAAAAGAAAAAAAAATAAAAATGTTAATCTAAGGCACCAAGCCCTAGCAATGCTCGGCTTTGGTTTTCACCCAAGCCTAATCAAAACTAAGAGCCTAGTGATGACTATTTACAATGAGGTAGAAATTCAATAGTTTGAGAGTTGATTTTAGGTTAACAAAAAGTAATGAAATGTAAAGCAATTAATAAAAATGCAAAGAAATTAATAAAAGTGTAAACCAAATAGATGGGAATGTCGGGTGCTAGGGAGATTCCTTCACCCAAATTCTATGTGTCGGAAGCTAATATAATGTAGATGCAAATCTCCTACTTTGGCGGTAGTCGTATCCAAGGCGGTTCAAGGCTCAAGGACCGAAATTCCCTTTCATGGTAGGGACTCACTTGACATGAATTAGAGCCGGTTCAAGGGTCCCTAATTCACATCAAGAGGCGTAGAGATCGAGGAATTAGACTACTAAGCGACCCGCCCGCGCAATCACGCAACGGGTGTAAATCACCATGCTTATAACCCCTCGAATACGAAATTGAAGGTTTCTAGCTTAGGAATTAGAGGGGGTCAAGCCTCTAACTCCGTCCTAGACATGCTCAAAATACACACCCTAGAATTAACTAGGCTCCTAAACATGCATTTTAACCCAACAAAAATAGATATAAGCATCCATCATATGAAAATTGCATCATTACATTAAATTAAACATCTTTTACACAAAATTTGGGTTAGGGACACAACCCTAACCACCAACAAGAAAATTACTCACAACCCATAATTATGAACATCAAAGATACAAAATTCAAAGGGAAAAGAGTATAGAAGTGTAGGAGAAAATAAAGATAGTCACAAATAGCTATGAAGCTAGCATGACTAGCCTTGAATTACAACCCCACAAAATACCCAAATCTTGAATCTTGGCTTGATGAATTCTTTGAAGTTTTGGGTGAGTAAATCCTTCAAATCCCTAAAATAAAACTAAAGAAAATATGTAAAAATGGTGGAGAAAGATGGGGAAGAGAGCAGCCCAAGGGGCTGCCTCTATTTTGTGGTGGTGTGGCTGCTGCAGAAAGGGTTCTCCTCCGCGTGAGAATAGGATGAATCAGTATTAATTAATCAAGCAACCCTTATGGTTAAATTTTCAGAAATTCCTGCAATTGCCCCTCTCTTCATAATAACCAGCGTAAAAGAATTTAATAACAAAGGGGTAAAAGAGTAACAAATTAGTAGAAAAGATAAGAGGATAGACAATGATAAATTTAAACGTTCAGTTAAGCAGTAAAATATCTAAAACAGATTGCATTTATATCCTCCCACCTCCTCTTTAGGTGCAAAAACTGCCCATCTTTAGGTGCAAAAATTGCATATTGGTAGTAGCACCCCTCTCATAATCTCATACACTTTAAACGACAAGAAGTCTCTGAAAGGTACGTATGTTGTGGTTCCATGGAAGAATATTCAATGAAGGGACCTTAAACTGTTCAATTTGTTCATTCAGGAGGCTTTGTTTTGTTCACCCAGAAAACTGTTGGTAAGCAGTGTATTATTGTCCTTATTGCAACTATTATTCATTTTGATTTCGTGTTAATTGATCCTTTCTGATTGTATGTGCCTTTTGAAATAGGTGTGGGCATATGATCTATGAATTGTGACTTTTGATTACACTTCTTTGGCGATTTCATCTGCGTTTTATGAATCAATTGGGTAATTATTTGTTTATCTCTATCTAACTGGTCAAGGATTTGTTTTTCTTTGAAAAATTTATGCTTTATTAGAGAAATCAGTACACTACACCGGACACTTAATTTGTACGTTTCTTCTTTTCTCATTTGTAAACCATATTACCTTTAGTTCTCTTCGCCGCCGGACTATCATATCGCTACCTTTTTTTTTTTTTTTTTTCAGGAAAAGATTAAGTGATGATCTTGATCAGCTTCGGCGTATTCACTACCAGCTAGATATACATATGACAATCTAGGAGATGAGGCAAGTCGACTATTGCCTTGATCTGTCGGCTATTGCTCGATCTTAGGATTAAATCTAAATTTGTGGTACGTAAAAGTGATGAGATCGGAACCGTCATGTTTCTTTGCTTAGCAAAGGGAATTCATCTTTTAATTCCAGTAGGCTATCGTTTGTATTGAATAATTATGACAGAACTAATCGGTAATAATAGTAGGTGTCATGGTAATTTCTTTCTCTGTCATCTTTGAATTTATGTTGTAACTTGCTTTTAATATACAAGGGATTCCAATCAGCTACCGTACCCTTTCATTTATCATTTGAGTATAAGCAGTTGTTGAAATTCACATTGAAAAGATGCATATTGAAAAGAAGGATTGGAGGAGTTGGATTTGGCCGGTAAGGTATATCGATGATTTCTCCTCTTATCTATTTTAAATGGTGATCTGTATTGAAACCGTTTGCTCTTGCAAATTTTATTCCATTATTAAAATTTTATTTTTTGGTTTTCCAGGGAATCTCATAATAGCTTCCATCAATCGAGGATTAAATCCAATGAGCTAGGATTAGAGGATATTGGCCATTAGCAGCACTCCGTCTAATTTCTTCATAGTTGTGCCATAGGCTAATCACACCTACAATGGATCAAATACTTGGAGAGTAATAAAAAAAAAAAAAAAAGTTCTGGGACATTATGGATATGGCAGTGTTGATTGTACAATCTGCATTTCTTTTCTTGCTTTCTTTGTTTTTTATTCAACTTTCATATTGGTTGTTCAACGACATCTAGAAAGGCAAAAGGGGTGGAGAAAAAAAAAACAACAACAACATAACATTTCTTTTGTTAACCATCATTTCATTGAGTTGTTGGTGTTGTCAATGTTATGAGTAAGGAATAATGTGCAATAGATATTGGAACAAAGACACTTCAATATGTCTTCACGTGTGTATTAATTCAAGTGACAATTTTATCTAAAAAAAAAAAAGAAATTTAACTGAGTAAATTACTACAACATAGACCAGAAACAAACTTCAAACCATTTCATTGTGCAGTTAGAAAATAACGTTGAAACAACTAAATCTAATGGGCAACAATATTATTCAAAACGCACACATCAAGTACTTCTCATGCTTTGTTAAAAAGGAAAAAAAAAAAGGACTTATTTTGCAATATTAAAGAAAATTTTGTCTTACTTTCTAATATTCAAGAATTCATAATTTTGAGTACTTATACCTTACAAGGACTTTTAAGTGGAGATTTCCTCAAGCATAAGGCAAAGTATTCAAATTTAAGAAAACAACATAAGTAATTAATTGTAAAGTCTTGATGGTTAACCTATAAGGATGTTGTTCGTGGACTCGAAAGCATTTAAACTGAAAGCATTCAAAAGAAGCGTCATTTCGTACGCGCGTAAGTGCGTGCAGGAAGGCTAGTATATATAGTGCGACGTGGGTGGCTGTTTTGTGGTCAAGATGAAAGATCATGAGTAAGGGATACGTGGCTGCTGGTGATGAGAGGAAAAGGAGAATTGAATCAATTGATAATGGAACACGTGCTGCACCTTTCATCTGATGGCAATAATTCAATTAACCAAATGGTTAATTGAAAAGAGAAGAGGGTCACACGTGCTGCATAATGAACAAATGCATTGCTAACAATTTATATAATTAACTAATCAATCTTCAATTAGCCACTATTCTTTTTTTTCCTTTTCTTTTCTTTGTTAGTTTTGACCACACTTGACCGCTGCGATAATTTCGTCATTTTGTCAAAAACTCTTAGTTGCTCCAATTTCCCACCATTTTCTCCCAATTTCCGCAATTCCTTTTATTTCCTACACAATGAATAAAAATTGATTAATTACATAATAATTGACTTGATAATTAGCTTAATTCTAGTATTTAGAATGAAATTAATCGCATAGAAATGCGCGTAATCAGTCCTCTTGACTGCAAACTGGTCCTGGATGCCCCTGGCATTCGTCCGGCAACCGCAGCTCCACCATTGTCGCCAGATGAGGGATTTCCGCACTTTTTGCGTCTGTGCAGACGTCTGTCTCTGATCTGGCCTACACACACACACACACACATATCAGATCCTGTCCAGAGCGGAGCTCCGCTTTGAAATTAAAGTGCGAAGTTAGAGTTTAGGATCACTTTTCTGTCACATATCCACATCTCGACCATTTAGTTTTTAGGTACTAATGTATAGATCATCTATGCAAATTTTCAGCCAAATTGATGATTGTTAAGACATTGATAACTGCCTTAAAGTTACAACGGTTAAGATGTGAATATGTGATCGAAAAATGGTTAAAATATGGAAATCTGTATCAAAGCTAAGTTAAGGATATCCTTAGCGGAGTGTGTATATATATATATATATATATATACAGATCCTATCGAGAGCGAGGTCTCGCTCTGAAATAAAAGTGCGAGGTTGGAGTTTATGGTCACTTTTCAGTCTCATATCCACATCTCGACCGTTCAGTTTTTAGGTACTAATGAAAGATCATCTCTATTAGATTCCATTTAACTCGAGCCTCAAGAAACCAAATTTCCTATTGAAATCTTGGGCAATCTTCATCGATGGGGTTTTCACCATTCTTCCCAAACCCTCTGTTTCCTCCTGTCAAAAATCCTAACAAGCGTCGTGCTTCACCGCCACCAAGTAAGAAGCAAAAGGTAGCTGATGATGAGATCGACACAGATCAAGAAGGCATTGAGCAACTCCGCGACGTCGTTTCTGTCAGTGGAGTCAATCTTGTGGAAGAGCAAGAGCGCATGCTGTTGCTTTCGGGGCCCAAGAATCAGCAAGCATCTCGAAAACTTGTGTTTCAAGAAAACCAAGAAGGGCAGGTTTTGCAGAAGATTCCCCTGCAGAAAAAGTTGGCAGAAGTGATGGGGAGGTGCGGTTTGAGAATTGGTGTAGACAAAGATGTGGAGAGATGCTTGTCAATGTGTGTGGAGGAGAGAATGAGGGGGATCATTTGCAATTTGATTAGACAGTCGAAGCAGCGGGTTGATTGCGAAAAATTGAGACACCACACTGTTTCTACATCTGATGTGAAGCAAGAGATTATGATTCTCAACAGGAAAGCTGGGGAAGAGTTGCTGGAAAAGGCTCAGAAGCTTAATGAAGCTAAGGTTAGCACTAATGGATTTGAGGGTGTTAGGGATAAACATGACGATGCAGATGACAGAATGAGGAGAAGTACAGCAGCAGCAAATGGCGAAATGGAAACTTAAGGCGGATCAGCTATCGCGGGAGAAGCGTCGAGGTAAAGATGTAAACCCCCAGGCTACATCAACTGCTGGAAGAACAATGAATGGCAATGTAGAAGCGGAGAAAAGGGGCGGTGTAGAAGCTTTGGTGTCTGCAGCTGGGAGTGCTGTTGGAAAGTATGGGAGGAATGCCCAAGTTATGATGATGCCTCAAACAAAGGTGGCTAGTACTGGTAGTATATCTGTCAAGGATGTGATTGCTGTTCTGGAAAAGGAACCTCAGGTGTCCAAGTCTACTCTGATATATTTGCTAATGAACACTGCTAGCCGGTGAATTATGAGAGATTCCTCGAGCTAGGGTCTTTAAATTGTTAATATCAGCTCCTCGATCTTCATTCCCTGCAGAATGCCTGTTTGGAGTTCCTAGGATCAATTTCTTTTAAGCGAGAAAATATGTGGATACTGAGCACAAATATGAGCTAGGCTTTTTGATCCTTAGGTAGATTGAGAACAAGATTTAATAGCTTCTGTGCAAACATTAGTAGGATGAAAGGTGAAGTTGTTGTGTATTTCGAATAATTTTTCTTCAAAGTTCAAACTATTATTATTGTTGCGTTTCCTTTCCTTTCGGTTTACCATCCTATCAATTTATATTGGAAAGCTGCAAAAGACATCAACTTTGAAAACCTAGACATACACCTACCAGCCTATGCGTGTAGGCGCAAACAATATCTCAAGGAGAGAGAAGTAATTTTGGTTGAGGGGGATTCAGACCCAATAAAGAAGAGAACAGAGACACGATTCATAGTTTCATACTAAAGAACAAAATTTGGTGAACATGCATGTACTTAATAGGACTCTGGTTTGGAATAGGTACATTTTGGTATGGCCTTATAGTAGTTACATTTTGTCTTTGTTCATTCAATTTGAGACACCAGAAATCACATCAGTTTATGAAGGCAAAACAAAGTGAACACTTTCTAGCTTCGGCTACTATTTCTGGGCTGCATCTATTCTTTCAGCATACAATCTCCAGATCCTCACAATGAATGAGAGAATAGTGATATAAACGATTAAACTACGAGTTATCAACGGCAGGGCCAACTGTCAGGAAGCCACCATAAGTCCCAGTTCCCGAGCTGGCATCTGAGAAAGAAGAAATCTCAAATTGGGAGACACCAAAAGTCCTATAAATGAGCAAACAGCAAGTGTGAAATGCATATTGTGTCTGAATAGACATAGAATAACATGTATATGGAATTACTTCCAAGTCAATTTCTTGCTGTTCCAATCTGGTATTCCCCCTGTTGGGAACTCTTCTTAGTATTTGTTTTTGCATATTGGACAACTTACATTATCTGGTTCTTAATTCTTAAGATTACCCAAGGTATAAGTAGTTTCATACTTTTAACTTTCAATTCATAGTAGAAGTCTCTTTTCCATGAATGGTTCACAACAACCACTGAAAAGAGAAGAGCTAGCTCCACATATTCATTCTCAGACAAGAGAGGCTGGGAGTAGAAACTATTAAAACATGTAGCACAAGTTGGTTTCTGTTTTGAATCAGGACACAACATAGAGATTCCACATAAGCTTAGAAGGTCCCATGCTAAAACCATTGGAAGAGAAAAAGAAAGAAAAAGCACACGAGAAATGAAGAGACAACAAGAATCACTGCATATTTCGATATCATTTGAAAAAAGAACAAGAGATCAAAAGTCCGAAACAAAGAGATCCAATGGTTCATTCAACTAAAGTATAGAATCATACATACACTCAATTGTATATTGCCATAATACCCTTGACCAAATCCAATATACAAAAATAGTCATAAAAAAGAGAAGACTCTTTACCCTGAAGCCCATCCTGATGGTGTCTGTTGCTACCCGCAAGATTGTTACATGGACTACCACCAATCACCGGATCAAACCCGCCAATGGAACTGATATAATGCTCTAAGGTCAGCATTCAACTCTTGCACATCAGCAAGGTGATACAAGTTCCCTCTCTGGTTTGTCTGCTCCCACCAACACCTCACAACATTTCTACTCACATCTGAAATCTCCACTGACACAACATTCTTCATTGGGATACCAACCCGATAAAGAGCTATTTCTGTACCAACAATCCCAGAGGAGCGAGAAGACATTGATGCCATTGGGAAATCGATCTTTCAAAACTGAGAGGTGGAAAGCCACTGTCTGAATCTGAAGAAGTTGAACCCATAAGTAAAATGTAATAGCACAGCGTGTGATAAAATTGAAAATCTACTATAATAGAAATTGTTCAAATACAAAGTTCATTAGATAGAAACAGCAAAATATACAAATCTACTCAAAACTGTCATGCTTTAGCAGACAAAAAGTGAAAACTGAAGCAAATATAACTGAAACTGTAGGAAATATAAATGCAAACTAATCCATGAGCGAATTTATTAGTAGAGAATATCTAAATTCCAATGAACCATAAACAAATGTAATTTCAAAATGCTGGGACAACTGATAGAGAGGTTGAAACATAAAGGTCAATTATAGAGAAGTTGAAATAGAGATCAAGCTTGTGAACAGAACAAAAAACCAAAGCAAATGGAACTGTCTGAAATATTCAGGATCATTCAGTACATGAACTGAACAATAAGGAAGAAAGAAATGTTAGATGCAAATGCAAGTAGAGAGAACTTTACCTGGAATGAATTTCCCAGTGACTTGTGTCTATCTGTCCTGCTTATTCCCCTTGTGTGGTCTCTAGAGAAACCCAAAAGCATTTCTACTTCATCAGGCTCAAGTGGGGCCACATTTTTCTTTCCTACCCAAACAAGATTCCACCTGCGGCATTCATAAAGAACATAGCGATGGACACTTTCAGGTGGAGTTTCATCTTTGTCATGGTCTTTAAGAGCCTTCATGATCCTCTAAGTAATTGTTGCATTAGCAATGCAAGTCTGTAAGCACTTTAGCTTTGTCCGATCATCCCCTATATTTCTGCCAGTCCTATAATTCTTCAAGCGTGCAAGTTCTGCTACCACTGCTACTGGTTTCCCCACGCCTTGATTGAGTGGTTGTTTGGTTCAACTCTGGCACATCTTGCTCATATATCAGATGGACTCCACATCCCTTCACCTGCAGACCTGGCCCTCTGGTTTCAAATAAGAACTCAAACTTACTGCAACTGTTATGCCACCACTCTGTACCGAAGTATTTATCACGAGATACATAGAATAGCCACAGGTGATCTGACTTAACCTTGCAAAATTCTTCACTAAAGCGAAATGCAGGATGTCTGCCATATACTTCCAATTCTCTTCCATCGAGCTTCAGGCAACATACAAGATGATGTGTTGCATTAAAAGTCTTGAATTCATCTATATAAAGCTTTTCATTCCGCTGTTGCTCATGGAGTACAAAAACAGCACACAGAGCAAATCCCAAAACCCGACTGTTATTCCAATGTGCAGGCAGAGATACACTTACAGAGCGCCCAGCACTCCAATGGCTGAACCATTCAGGAATATTACTTCCAGGAATTACAATTTGAAAAGTTTCCCTGTTATTGGAGATTCCCTGTGCAAAAAAAAGATACGTTGTTAGTTGATTAATGTCTATAAGAATATGAGCAGAAACGCGCACATGCACACGCACGCACGCACCCACCCACACACACACACACACACACACACACACTTAAGGAGTACCTGATACATGAATGTCTTCAGCATTTCAAATGCTATGTTATTGCGTCCTTGATTGCCATTTAGATTGAAGCAATTGATGAAATTGAAATAAGATTTGTTTAATCTGTTCAAATTTGATGCATCAAACAAGTATTTCAGTGAAGTACAACCATCTGCCCTTAAATCTAGTCTACTATTTGATGGAAGGTCTGACAACTCTTCAAGTCTCTTGCAATTCTCCAAGTTAAAGTTCTCAAGCTTAGAAAGCAATCGAATGCCTGAAGGAACACGAACAAAATTGTTTCCACTTAGATTCAAGGTCACCAAAGAGGGAAAGTAACCGAATTCGTTGGCAAATGCTCCTTCACCAAGATTGCAATTACTCAGGTTCAGATACGTTAAATTACAGAGACCAGAAATAGGCAAGCGGAAAATCGTTGGCTCTGCATTCACGTTTTGTGATATAGGCAAGTGGAAACTCTTTGGCTCTGCATTCACGTTTTGTGATATAGGCAAGTGGAAGCTCTTTGGCTCTGTATTCACTTTTTGCACCAATCTAGAAGGCAAGAACTTTTTGAAAGATCGCCAAACTACTTTGCATCCTTGAAAGATTGGACCTCTCCCTTTTTTCTTGCGATCATGGGTAGACGACATTTCTATTGCAGACCCACTATTCACATCAGTTTCTTTCTTGCGATCATGGGTAGATGGCATTTCTATTGCAGACCCACTATTCACATCAGTTTCCTCAAAACAGCCCATCACCCCCACATTTACCTGAGGTTTGCCGAGGTTCAAGCATCCAGAAAGATTAAGATCTTCAATAGACTTCAATTTATTGATGGTGCTAGGAAGACAAACAAGATTTCTGCAGTTGCGTAGATTCAATGACACAAGACCACTCAGCCGTTCAATTGAATCAGGCAGTTCCTCAATGGCAGTCTCATCAAGATAAAGCACCAACAAACATTCCATATTTCCAACAAACTCAGGAATCTTCTTAACTTTTGAACAGTTAGAAAGAATTAATGATTCAAGAGACTCCATTTCAATTCTACTTGGCAGACTCTCGAGACTTTTGCAGTCTTTAAGATTCAGCACAATAAGCTTTTTGAGAAATGCAAGGGATTGATGGATTCTTACCAAACGAGAACATCCTTCAAGATCTAAAGTCTCAAGATTCTGAACACCTGCGAGGTCTGGGGTCTCCACAATGTTTTGAGAATGGCAGAGTTTGATGAACTTCAACTTGTCAAAATTCTGCTCATAAAATCGAAACAGTGAGCCACCACACAGAACAGACAATTTGCTTCATAGAGATAAACAAGTAGACCATTAACTAATAGCCATACCTTTGTTCCCTTCCAAAGCTGTTCAATGTTGCTGTGGCACAAGTTAAGTTCAACAAGTTCATCGGCTTCAAAGTTTTGTGGGAGAGATCTTAAGGGACACCCAGTCCATTCAAGAAGTCTCAAGGAATTAGAAAGACAGGTGAGGCCTTTGGGTAGGTCCACATTACGAATATGGAGCAGACTAAGTTGAGACAAATTTGAAAAGGCTTCTGGCTTCCAATGAGCCACTTGTAATGTAGTCAACTCCATTACCATGCCTTGGATTGAATCTGTTCCCTGATAATGAAAAACCAGAATAATAACTCAAGTGCAGAACACAAAGAATACCAAGACCTAGGCAGATTACAATCAAATCTGCCTTTTTTTTTTTTTTCTACACAATAATCGAAGTGCAGAACACATAATAATACGCTCATCTTTTTTTCATTATCAAACTCTTACCGTATTTCTATTCAGCACATTGTTGATGTCTTCATGAGACCATAATCTACTACGTTTGCCTGGCTCTTTAGGAGACTGTTCACGAACAATTTCCCAGCCCATTGCTTGTAGTAAATCATGCATCAACAGTTCGTTGTTGGAGATGGTTATGAGAGATCTATCAGCAAGAACATCTAAACCAATGACAGGGTCTAGCTGGCAATAGTCTAGTATTTGTGTCACACGATCCTTATCCTTCCCCTTGTAAAAGCAAGCAATATGCAGGAATATTTCTCTGTCTTTTTCATCCAGTCCATCAAAACTAATCCGAAGCACCCCAATAATGCGTTTGTCTGGTGTGTTCTTTAGCCTATCTATTGCACTTGCCCATTTATCAGCGCTTCTACCAAATAGAAAAGAACCTAAAACCACGAGAGCCAACGGAAGCCCCTGAGCATACCCTAGAATATGGTAGCACAGATCCAAATAATCTTCTGGTGGGGGACATTTCTTAAAAGCCCTCAAACTCAAAAGTTGAAGTGCTTCATCACAGTTTAACCTGTTAGCCTTGTATGTAGCATCAACGTCATGTGCCTTTAACAACTGAACATCTGTGGTGGTTATGATGATTCTACTCCCTGGACCAAACCAGTTGCGACTGCCAGCCAATTTCTCTAATTGTGTCAACTGATCCACATCATCAATAACAACAAGCACCTTGATTCTACACAACCGCCTTTGTATCATAGCAGCTCCTGTGTATTCATCCTCTATATTTTCAACTTTTGCCATCAGGATTTTGGAAAGAAGTTTTTCTTGTAGAGAAACAAGGCCATTGGTTTTAGACATTTCTCTAACATTGGAAAGAAAGCAGGTTCGGTCAAAATCCTGACAAATTTCATCATGGATAGCTCGAGCAAGTGTGGTCTTACCTATCCCCCGCATGCCATGGATCCCTATAAAACGCACCCCACCAAGCTGCGGATATATGAAATTGCTTAATATATCATCAATGCGGGAATCCATTCCTATGAAGCCCTTGTCAACACTTGAAGATGTATACACGGACTTCTTTAGTATATGATTAACAATATCCTCAATCATTTTTTGTTTTCCATACCTGAGAAAATTTAGATAAAATAGTGAGTTAGAAACTTAGCAGTGTAACATAACGGGCAAAAACAATATTAGCATTTGGCAAGATTAAGTAAATGCCACATTTTAAAAAGAAGAGATTATGTTGCTCTCGAAGGAGACTTACCGATAATTCTCGGCATCCCAGCCAGAAAGATTGGCGACTTGTGTCAAAGCAGCTCTCCAGGCATTTAGTCTGTCCCCGTTCCTCGTATAAACTTCTTCATGTTCCTTTACTTTCACCTCTACTTGGGTTTCCCTTTTGAGCTCAAAACTTCCCCTTTGGTGCCGCACTTCAGAAGGATCCACCCCGTAGAAGACGGGGAGGACTTGTTGGCCCCCCCTTTTCATGCATTGAATAATCTTGACGAGTTCATCCAAGCACCATGACGACTCAGCATATCTGGGTGAGAGAATGACAATCGCACATCTGGACTGCTCAATTGCAGCAAAAAGTTCAGGCCCAATGGATTTTCCTTTTTCAAGCTCTGGGTCATCCCGGAAGGTGAGAATTCCTCTCTGATTTAGTGTAGAATACAGATGATCGGTAAAATTATTGCGGGTATCTTCCCCCCTGAAACTTAGAAACACATCGTATTTCCATGGAGGACGAGAAGTGGTTGACGCCATCGACCTCCTTCCGAATTGAATCAGAGTCGCCTATTGTTCACTGAATCAATTATCAATAGCCCGACTTGATTCAACTCTCCAGCTAAAAGGGGGCCTCACATTCTACTTTGAATATAATATTCAACTTTAGTCTATCTCTTTATCACAATGTTCCAACTTTCCATCTCATCCTACTCGAACAAACAAAACTTTCTGTCTCATTTCATTTGCATTATTACGTCGTGGCCAACCCATTAGCATGTTCTGACAGCTTGCCGTGGTTTTGGCATCTTTTAAATACACTACAAGTATAGCCCGCGGGTTTGCTTGATGCAGCACCTGTAAGGGCATCTCCAACGGTTGTAGTCAAAAGCCAAAGTCACTTTGGCTTTTCCGGAAGCCATCTCCAACAACTCACTAAGTTTAGCCATTTTGACTTCTTAGTCAAAATGGGAGTCATTTTGACGAAGGGAGCTGAAACGAAAGCCATATTGGCTGAGGAAGGAATCGGCTGGGCCCCAGCTGCACATGGGTTTTCTTTGGAACACAGAGACAACGCGCAGAGGGAGTCTGAATCCCTCAAACGCGCAAAAGGACAAAATAATGGCTTGGAGGGGAAGAAACGCGCCATACACGCGCAAGACTTTGGCCGACACTGGGCCCCGCCAGTGACAGAAGCCGTTGGGGGTTCCAACGGTGCTGAAAACCAACGGTTGAGATTCATGATTCATTAATTCAATTTAAAATGAAAGGCTGAGATTAATTGGTTCTAAAAATCCAAAAGTAAATATAAATTTAGGGAATATCTAATCTGACGGTTCAAAAAACTGTGTGGATTAAAATCAACGGTTAATAATAAAGTAAATGTGTTTTAAACCAAAAAAAAATTGAAAAAATAAAAGAAAATTTTCTAAAAAATCAGAAAAATGTTTTTTGCCCGTTGGAACAGTAACTTTAACAAATTCTATAAATACCAACCCTCTTCTTCATAATTTTTCACTCCAAAACATCTCCAATCTCCTCCAAACTTCATTCTTTTTCACCTTTGTTCTTCATCTAGCTAGCTTTCAATTTTTTTAGAAGATGCCTAACCCAAGACAAGAGTGTTGGAAGGACGCCGAAGATATAGCCTTGTGCATAGCTGTAGTTACCGTTGGTGAAGACGGCTCTAAGGGTCCTAGTCAAGAGAAAAAAAAAATTGTGGGAGCGTATACATGAAGTATACGAGACTTGCAAGCCTGCCGGAGGTGTGGTTAGATTGGGAGGAGGGTGTGACGGTCGTTGGAAAAAGATTAGATCGGCATGCCAAAGATGGCGTCAAGCTCTTAACAAAGCGACACTTCTTCGAGGAAGTGGTGATAACGCCACCGACGAGGTAATCATCCTTATTCTTGACGTTTTATTCTTATTTTTAAAATTAATTTTACCATTATTTTAGCATGTTATGTATATTGATTTTCGTATAAATATATATAGTACATGATTAATATCTTCTTATTTATAGGTATTACAAGCTAAGTCAATCTATCGTACCTTAGCTAAAGGAGAGGAGTTTGCGTTTGAGCATTGTTGGCCAATATTAAAGGGTACAAAAAGTTTAGCAATCCTCCGGGCATGAATGTCGGTAGCTTAAGTTTTCCTACCTCTATCAACTTAGAGGATGACGGCACTCCCGCGAGTGACTCCCCAAGCTCTTCAAATGTGCATGCACGCCCCCCAGGTCAAAAAGCTCAAAAGGCTGCTAAGAAAAAATCCAGGCAAGACGAAACAAGTGAACTCTTATTGCAAATGCAAAGGATTGCAGACCAAGGAGAGCGCGATCTAGAATACAGGCTGCGACTCAGGGAGGAGACTAAATTAGCTGAGCAGCACGCGGATGATGCTCGCACAATGAAAGTGGATCCGTCAATTTTCACACCCAAAAAAAGGAGTTATTGGGAGAGGAAGCAAGCACAGATTATTGAGAGGGAGGAACAAAGCTCTAATGTAACGTTAACATTTCTAGGCCAATATTTGTTGTCAAAATAATCTCACTTTTGAAGCATTCATTCAATTTAAACAGCTCCAAATTAGAGACTCCTAGTAACTATTATCGCAAATTAATGCTCAGCACACACTACCTTCTTTGCGGCAGATAGGAGAGGTTCTCATTCAAAATGTACTAACAAAGAAATAGAGATTTTGACCATAACTATATCTTCTTATCGTAATAACATCCTACGGTCGATTTTAATAAAGTCTATTTCCTCCACATTGTTCCACATGGAAGATATGGTATTTGATACAACTAATAAACAAACAAGTTATATCACATTAGTAGACATATAAGGATTTTGTGCGATCTAAACAATCGAAATTGGAAATTGATAAATTTTAAATTACCTGTCTATTTATAGTGTATTAATAGGTATTGTGTAAAAAAATTAACTCGATCCTCCGTCATATCGACATTAAATAAACCGGTCAACCCTTTAAAAGTTTCTACTTCCTTAAGGGGAGCCGACCCTTAAGGAGATAAAATTCCCGAAAATTTCACATTAGTTATATATGTGATGCCCCGGAAATTCGTAATTATTTTCCGAGGATTTTCCGGAATCTAATTTATGGTTGTTGGACGGTTTCGTGGCTCGTGAATGGAGCGGAAGTGTTTCGGGAGAATAATTATTCGAGAAGCGTCATTTTAGGGGGGGGGCAAGAGTTGACTTTTTATTCGTTGGGATTCTCCAAAAACTTCCTTCACGAAAGTCGTAGAGAGCGTCAATACGAGTTCGTGGACATGCGGAATGCAAGAATCGGAGTTCGTATGAAGAAGTTATGGGCTTCGGAAAAACTTTCCATTTTGGTATAAAAGGACAAAAAAATCCGGAAATTGCAAAAAATGCCAGGTTTCCATTTTGGGAAACCCAGCTCGGTTTTCTCTCTCCTCAAGCCCGAATCGCCTCTCCACTTCTCCGGCTTCGTTCTCTCTCCTCCGGCCATTATAGGATGCGATTCAAAGTGGGTTCTCTTCGCCTCAATCCCCTCTTGAGGTCTGTGGAAGAATTGGAGCATGAAACGAGCTGTGGAGGGCGGTGCAAGGCCTGGAAGTTTGGCGGCGGCGATGTTTCAAACCCAGAACGAAACTTCCGATTCCGGCCACCTTTGCTGGTGATTCTTGAGGGATTTTGAAGCCCGTAGGACTTTGATGCTTCTCCCAAAGCGGCTTGGGACGATTTCACTTGTGGAGGACGAATCGAAGCTTTGAAAATTCTAGGGTTCATCGAATTTCAGATGTTGCGAGGTAAATTCCCGCCAAACGGCTATGATTTAGACTTTGTGTTAGATATGAAAGTTTAAATTGGAGTTGAGATGAAGAACTTTCGTGTTGGGAGTTTTGTCAAATTCCGACTTTGGTCCGGCGGCGGTGCCTCCACTGTGGTGGTGTTTTCCGGAGGTTTCCGACCACCTCAGGGATAGTTTCTGTTCCGGAGTTCGATCTACTCGTCGATACGAGCATTTCGATATATTGTTTGTAATTTTTGGAGATTGTATGAGCATGCTAGGGTTTTTACGGTTTCGGACCGTTCGATGTTTCGATCCGTGAGGATTCGAGCGTCCAATCGACTTGTGGTTTTGGCATATCGATCGTAGAAGTATTCCGGAGACATTGGGTGGTCTCGGATGTGGTTTCGCCTCGATTGGCGTCACTTTGGGGATTTTAGTTCAAAACAGGGGTTTCGGACTTAAATCGTTTGTGAATTGTTGCTAAGTTGAAACCGTATGTGATTAGTTGCTTGATGAGGTATCCTTGGACGGTTGTTTTGTGGGCTGGCTGCTTTGTTCTGTATTGAAGACGCAGCAGGAGTTTCGAGGTGAGTAATCTCACGAAGTTCATTCACGAACGGGTTCATCATATTGTTTTGAAAGTTATTTAGTTAACTGCAAACTATAATTGGTATTAGTAGGCATTCTGAGCGAATGACTACGTATTTATATATATATATATATATAGATGAAATATATATATAAATCGTTGTGGATGATTGTGATGAATAAATATGCATGATGATGTTCATATTATTGTTGAATGTGACTGTTCAGGAAACAATATTGTGGAAAAAGATGTTTTCTATTGTTTGAAAAGTATTGAGTTAATGCTACATTTTTGAGTCAAGCATGACTCATTTTAGATGTATTGGTCTTTGTACCAAGGGTCACAGATGGTGAGCAGGGATTAGGAAAGCTGAAACTAGATGGTCGTAACGTTTTTAGGTCAGGTGTGACTTACTTAATTTTGACTTGAGACCAGACGGGGTCTGAAACCAAGAGTCACAGATGGTGATAGGTTGCAGATGGTGATCAATGAGTTATTTGTGTTATGAGCCTAGTTACCATATTGTCTTGGAGTTATGGGATTAACCGTGACTATAGATGGTATTAGTGGCATTTTTGAGTGAATGATTATGTGTGTACATATATATATATATATATATATTATGGGGATATATATATATATATACATATGTATTCATATATTAGTGGCATTATGGGGTGTATATATATACATACATATGTATTCATGTATTAGTTGCTTCGTGGTAAATCTGTGTTGATGTGTTGTGTGTCTAGGTTGGACTGATTTGTTGCTGGTACATCATGGGGGGTAGCGGGGAGCTATCTGATGCTCATGAGTACGTGTTTTTAAAAGAGAGTTTCGAGGATTCTTTCTTTTAAATGTCCTGGGAGGACTTGTGAATCATATTTGAATTGTTAGGTTAACGATTTATATGATTTTGTCACGGTGTGACTTTTGTGTTTTCCTTTTTGGAAAAGAGTATTGTTTTGGGAAGCATGGTATGTTTTCCTTATCCTTGAGTCGAAAGGTTTTCCTCGTGTTTGGCGTGAGTTGTGCGGGCTTTTATCCCATGATTTGGTGTGAGTTGTTTTGAGTTACTCATACGGGCTTGTAAAAGCTTACCGGGTTTGTTGTGTGACAACCCGGTGCACTATTCAAACGGTGTAGGGGTTGATCTTGCAGGTCAGGGAAATCGTGGTTGAAGCTGAGGTATCTTGTTGGCAGCAGAACTATAGGAAGCAAATTTGATTGGCTTTGCCATTGTTATGACTTCCGCTTTGTAGTAAACTCTGAGGAGCTTTTACGTTTTATTTTGTTGTTGAAAATTTAATTCGTAAGCTTATGTAATATATGACTTTGTGGGCGGGTCAATATTGACATATTGGGTTCAGGGCATCAATATGTATATGGTATAAAGGGAAAAAGTTTTCAGGTATTTTGTATTGATGGCTGAACGTTCACGCATATGTAATTATGAGATTATATATCGATTTTCATGTGTGTAAAATTAGGGGCGTGACAATATAGCTCCAACCCACCAGAGCGTAAGAGTTGACAGATCAAAAAAATAAGTTGCGAGTGAGAGGTTATAAGCATATTAGTTTTATGTAGTATTTAAGCTTTATGGTTGACCTACTAGATCGAGACCCAAACGACGACGAAAATAGCTGAAATTTTGACCATAACTATATCTTCTTATCATGATAACATCCTACAGTCAATTTTAATAAAGTTTATTTCCTCCACATTGTTCCTCATGGAAGGTATGATATTTGATACTACTACTAAACAAATTGTATCACATTAGTAGATATATAAGGATTTTGTGCGATCTAAACAATCGAAATTGGAAATTAATAAATTTTAAATTACCCATCTATTTATAGAGTATTAATAGGTATTATGTAAAAA